>JAPJYM010000003.1:2400000-3048770 GCA_026283605.1 Ganoderma lingzhi | reverse complement strand
GATCCCTGCGTTATCCCCTACATTTGTTGTCCCTCTTGCTTCGCACTCTACAAAGATTTCGCCCTCGCTCCCAAAACGTGTTCCTACCGTTCCACGCCCACCAGCGACCCATGCAAGGCCAAGCTTTGGCGTCAACAGACGATTCGGGGGAGGACGATGCGCTTTCCAGTCCGCAAGTATCTTCATCAATCCATGAAGCACTGGCTTGGCTGTATGCTCTGCCAGACGGAGATCGAGACTTGGCTACAGCTCCGTCGTTATCGAGGGGCCACCGGAGAGACCATGAAGGACATCTTTGATGGGCTAGCACTCCAGTCTTTCCTTGGCCCCGATGGTCAGTCATCCTTTCTCGACGGTCCTGACGACGAGTTACATTTGGTTTTTTCCCTCTCAGTCGATGGCTTCAATCCCTTTCAAATAAAAGAGGCGAAACAGACTGTTTCCAGCACGGCGATCTACATGGTCTGCATGAACCTCCCTCCCCATCTGCGGCATCTCGTCGAGAACATGTACCTTGTGGGGATTATCCCAGGCCCAACCAAACCGTCCACTGAGCAGATCAATCACTTCATCACTCTCGTCATCGATGACTTGCTCGAGTTTTGGCAGCCTGGAGTATATTACCTTCATACAGCCTTGCGGCCCCAAGGCCGTCGAGCTCGAGCGGCTTTGGTTCCCGTGATCTGCGACATTCTTGGAGCCCGACAGGTCGCTGGGCTAGGGGCACACAACCACACCTACATCCTCTGTCATGTCTGTGGCATCAAGAGCGACGAAGTGGAATGTACCAATACATTTCCTCCACGCGACCTTCACGCACATAGAGCTGCGGTAACAGCCTGGCGAGACACCTCAAGCACTCTGGAGCACGAGCGGCTGTTCAAAACGAACGGGATACGCTGGTCGGAGCTTCTTCGGTTGCCCTACTGGAATCCCTTCCTATACCTTGTCATCGATACCATGCACAACCTATACCTTGGGCTCCTGCAGTGGCACATTCGGGATTTCTGGGGAATATCGGTCGATGCGGACGATGGAGATGCCTCCGCTGATATCTCGCAAGGCGGGCCTCCTCGACCATTGGATGCGAAGATGGCGAACGGGGTAGATGCACTTCTCCATGGCAGCCACGCCCAATTGAAGACTTGCGGAAAGGCAGTGCTATACCATCTATGCCTCGATCGCGGCTTGCGACATGCTGGCACCGTTTTATTGTTGATGAAGACTCTGGAGGACTGGGTACGTATTGTCTTTATCTTGTGCTACAGGCCACTAATGGTTTATGCTGTAGCGGGACCGTGAGAAGCTGCCTAGAGATCGCGTCACCAATACTGTCGTCAAGCAGAAGCGAAGCGACCCCGAACAGCTGCCAACACAGGACATGCCTGAATATGGCAATGCACTCACCCTCGACATCGTCAAGGCGGAGAGAACTCTAAAGAATGCGGTGAAGTTCGAAACCGTCACTCGCAAGAGCAAGACTGTACTGCAGTCCATGTGCAAGGTTCGCCACATCTCCTTCGAGGGCCAGGACATCAAAGACACGCTCGCAAAACGTCTTCTGAGCTGGGTGAGTGAATATAGTAGCGTCCGTCGTTGCGGTGGATGCTCAAATATATAAAACAGTGTGACGCCCAAGAAAGCCGCCAGACTACGGTATGAGTTCATGCATCTGGTTACGCTGTTGTCATATCTGCTCATTTGTTGAAACGTAGCCCTCAAAATCGACGGGCCCAGCAAGCGTTTCTGAAACTTTATTCACCGCATTCCCCACCGACGTAACTTCCGCCGTCCCCCCAGAAAGTTCCTCTTCGACGTCCACAACACCGACGGCTGCCTCATCTGGAACACCGACCGGCGTAGGCAATATAAAAGATGCCTTGATACCGAGTTCGACCCCTCCTGTAACAATGAAGACAAGTGTCGCTGCCGTCCCTCTTGCATCCAAACCCGAAAATGCTCACGACATCGCCGGCGCATCAGTCAGTTCCAAGCAAGAGCCCTCCGACGCCCTCCATCCACTCCACGCCATAGGTCGAGTCACCCTACGGGAGTATGTGAAGGACCGGACACGGATGGAATTCCCGAGCTGGTTGAATCCTCCTCCCGTCTCGTTTGGAACTACCCAACATGGGAAACTCAGTGCAGATCAATGGCGAACCGTAGGTACTATTAGCCTTCCCGTCACACTCATTCGTACCTGGAGTCTTGAGGGAGGGAGGCGCACCGCCATGGTGAAGAATTTCCTGGAGGTCGTTGAGGCGATAGAGACGATTGGGCTATTAGAGATCGACGAAGATTCTATCCAGCGCACTGAGTATCTTATGAAGAGCTACCTAGATGCTGCGAAGGACTTGTACCAATGGGCGAAGATCCAGCCTAACCACCACATGGCTCTCCACCTCGGCATTTTTCTCCGACTCTTCGGTCCCACGCACTCCTGGAGATCATTTGCGTTTGAGAGGTTCAACTATTTTCTGCAGTCTCTGAACACAAACATGAATTTTGGTGCGTATCATCCTCGAATATTTGATGCAACGCCAAACTTATGGACCGCACTAGGTGAAATGGAATTGACATTTATGATGCAGACCTGCCGCATAGCAAACTTCCGCCCCCTACTCCGTTCCCTGCCCGTTCGTAGCGCAATGCCGGAGTTCATTCGGGTATTGGAAGATGTCCATCGTGAAGACCGCCGTGGTATGCGCCTGGACTCGTTACTCCGACTCGACGACGAGGGCGTCCCTCAAAGCGATCCCGGGAAGAAAGCGCGTCATGTTACTTTGGATCCTTTGACGACGTTAGCTCTCGTGGATCGCCTCAACGCTCAAGGGGTTCAATATCACTTCGAGGATTCATCCAAACCCGCAGCCGTGGGCATCATTCCCCTCTCATCTTCTGTGGTTTCTTGCGCTCAAATTGCCATTTCGGGGGTGCTGTACAAGACTCGAACTCGTACCCAGGGAGATAGCAACATCGTATTCCATCACCCTTCATTGCGTCAACCACGTCCTGGACGTATCTTGCAAATCTTCATCCATAGTCGACCAAGCACCGAGGACCAATCTTCCATCACAGAGACGTTTCTCGTCGTCGAACGACTTCAGTCTCTAGAGAAGGAGGACAGGAAATTAGATCCATATCGACAATTTCCCGGCGTAGGCGGGTGGCTCTGTTATGACACGTACCTTCCAAACGTGTACGTCGTTTGCCCTGAGGACATTGTATGCCACTTCGTCAAGACTTTGATGTACCCTTTTCCCGGCAAGAAACCCCCGACCGATTCAGACACTGATGACGCAAGGGCAGAAGCTGCTCAGGACTCTTTCCTAGGTGGCGATTTGGACGAATCGACGGATGAGGAGGGCGGAAAGACCAGAGACAATTTCTCAACCGAGGTCAACCGTACATATGCTCATGTCTGTCCTCTGGATCGAGTAAGCCTGAATTTATCTTATCATATGATTTATCACTGACCCCTCCCAGCTCCTTCACTTGCATCGTGCCGGGCAGAACGAGGGCGAGGGGGATGACACAAGCGATGACGAATTATAGCCTGTACCTAGTCTTTCTGTACTTGTATACGAAGCACCTAACCGCTACGGCGGAAGCAATGGCGCTTGCCACCGTTCCGTCCTCTCTTCCCACTCCCAGACGACGCCCCCTCTCAGCGCTCTCACGGGCTGTCTGACCTGTCGAAATACGCCGAATCTTTCTGTTATCATCCTCCGATACTTGGTCTTTGCAATGGTTGGAATAACCTCCAATGCGGCGAGAGCGCAGCTGCAATAAGTCAAGATGCGATAGGGAGAAGGATCACGAAGGAGCGTCCCTTCACGACCCAAGGAAGATATTGGTTTGCGATAGACTGAGAAAGGTTCGTCGCTCTGCCTCCAATACCTGTCCCAGGTTATCTACCCACCCAATTCGCCTCGCGACTTGCATTCGCGATTTCATTGCATCACAATTTGGCACCAGCACCGCAACTTCCTAGCACGAAACTGCTTCATTCCTTTCTGTGCTCCTTTGGCGATTTACTGGGGTGAGTTTATGCTCCCTCGTTCCTTCAAACTTAAATAAGTATATCGAATCCACGACAGACCAGGCCGAACAACCCCCGCGTCTCATCGTTTTTATCCCCTCTTTTACCTCTGTTTAGCCATGATAATGTTCTGCTATGGTTGCCCGGTAGGTATGTTTGTCCTCTTCGTATCTTGAGCTTAAGACGGCAGACTTATGCGGGTGTCAGGTTCCGTTATCGGTGTTGCGGATGAGCAATGCTCGACATCTGCTGATATCTGGCCATCGCGTGGGAAGGCAAGATGAAGGCAAGGAGGAGGAATTGGGGGTAGGAACCCCTTCGCAACCGGAAGTAAACTTGGCCCTGCGGAGCAAAAGGAAACACGGTACGCAAATTGGTGGAGACTATCGGTGTAGACTTACTGATTGGCCCGGGGCACTATTCGTGTCGCGGTCCACTCTCTGGGATGTCCTCAGCCTGGACGTTCGGGCTGAGGCGGGTGAGAGCACCTCCAGGCAGAGCGGGATAGCTTCCATCCTCGCTCTCATCGTCACGGGCCCGGGGGAGGACGTGCTTGCAACGCGGCCAGGCAACTGCTCTGGGCTTGCAAGGCTGTGATCGAGGCATACTGCGCCGCACACATACTCGTACGACCGCGAGCACTGCAAGCACACAACACGCTGTATTCTCAGCTGCCCCACGGTTGTGGTTTTTTTCGTGCGCGGTGTCCATGCCTTTGAGCGCTCGCCCCAATACGGTCATCGCCGCGTTCAAGGTGAGCTCCCAATATCGCACTAACCATAGTTGCCGCTAATGTAGAACTACTTACACAGGTTGTCTCTCCCGGAATTCTCCTCGGATTTTCTCTCAACACTGTCGAAAGTATGCCCATCCTTGTCCTCGCGAGGCGCCGCTGAACGTAATCGACCCCAGTCTATGCGGAATTTAGGGGAAGAAGGTGTGCTCCAAATAACCCAATGCAAACCCCATGACTGACCTCGAATACTTTGCAGAGACTCTCCTCGGACGCCAAGCAAATGTCCACTCCACGTCCGTGAAGCACTCGCTAGCCTCGCATTCGTCGCCCATGCGTTGTTCGCCCCCTGACATTCATCTTCACACCTCCTCCCCCCGCAAGCAACCGCGACCACACCAGTAGACCTAGCTTCTACTCCGAACCATCCTCCCATCATTACCTACGCATATGTACCGATTCCGTCCCAATTCGTGCTCCCCGCCGCTCACGAGCCAGGGCCCTCAGGCCTCAGGCCTCAGTGCTGACCAGACAGGTGGGACCCTATGCCTTGGCGGACGTATGATATGTATTGATATGTGTAACAATACTTCGATCCGGACTCCACTCCGTTTCACAGTTATCGTCAAGTGTAAATTCACAACTGAATCGGTGGCAATTCATTCCTCGATTTGCCTGACGAGGCATGAGATCGTGTCACGATTTGTTATGTAATACGTCACATGTTCAATTGCCCCGAATTTTCTCGACGGCCAATTAATGGCTTTCCTCAACGTGTACTCCAAATTTCCCTCCAACGAACACACCCGTTTAGGTATTTTTCTTCGAGATAAATTCACAATGGTGTTTGTCTTATTTCAATATGTTTGCGATCGATACACGTGGTGGACATGAACGGGATTTAGTCAGCATTTCTCCCGGGGTACTATATATGGGAAATATGACATTTGCTCAACATATTATTGTAAGCAACATGTGACAGAAGTGCGCTCGACGCGGTGAATGTGCGCAACACCAATATTTGCTGTGGCACTGCATTAGTAATTGAAATGTTTCCAGCTGAAACATCCGAGGCACACGTCTGATGTATGCTCGAATTTCCTCATTTGACAACATTAATAACATAATAGAATATTTCCGTGAAATGTTCCCTGGAGGAACATGCATTGAACAGTACATTTAAATATGCGATGTAACCTACATGTTGCTTAAATTTTTCTTGCTGACTCACACCGTCTTAGGTGTTTTCATTCCTCAAAGTTTTGTCAATATTTTTCCAACAGGAAAATAGTGAAATGCCCTCGGTGATACGCCACGGAGTTGCTCACCGTCGTGAATGCTCGGGCGATGATCCCAGATTTTCAAGTAATAGAGCATCCTGGACACGGCTAGGTGTCGGAAGCTGGATTCGGACATGTTTGACAGCCCGGGGGGGTTCTGATGCTGTTGCTGGAGGTTAATAGGAAATTACAGTAGAGAAAGGTATGCTTACATTGTGACTCAGCACGTGCCCGTTTTTTGTCAGCCATGGCGGGAAATCTGTGTATATATGAGGGGGAATACACTATTCAGATCCGGACCGTTAACCCAACATGGCCCGCAGGGCTTACATGGGTTGGTGTTGCATAGACAAGGCCCATCGCGCTGTCGAACTACGGGAGAAGCATCTTCAACGCCAGGTGGCTAACTCTGGCTGGGCGCCTCAAACTTTTCCTCCATCCGATAAGGGATCTGCACCCGATGCGCCACAGGTGCAGTTCACTTTCAAACCCGAACCACTACGCGTAAACCACCGAGATGTCTAGCCACAAATCAACCGCCGAGCAACAGCAGAAGAAGAAGAGGCCTCCTCCTATGCAGGAGCAGGTAGAAGAAGCTGTGATGTTTGCGATAGAGCTCCACTATGCATAGATGCACAAACCCAGCTCGCCAAAGTGAGCGGGCTGGGACAGTCAGTTCCGACAGATGACGATGGACTTAATCAAGGTTCTTTCCTGGGCAAGGTTCCGGAAGCTACCCCCTCTTGCGATGGGGCAATTTGGGCACACAATGTGGCAATTCTGTCCACACCGGAGCATAAACAACTGGTAGGAGAAGTCTGCGAGCTACTGGACGACGATAGCTGATCTACCGTCTTGCAGCGCCTGTTCGACACTGATACCGTCATGCCGGTTCAAGAAGGACACCTGGCCCTCAACCCGCCGAAGCAATTCGAGAAGGGCGCGCTGCACATGTCTCCGGATCCTGAGGGCCTGCTTCCGCTCGACCGGATCCAAGCGCATTGGTGGGAGCAGTACATGGATAGTACATTCGTATTTCTTTAATGTACCGCACCCATACTAATCAACTGTTCTCTTGATCCTTCATGCGACTCCATAGGGACGGAGGTTGAAGATCCCAGGTGCCAACCCCCAGTTACACGTTCCGAGGACGGTCGGGACAGATTGGGAAGAACGAGGAGGCCTTCCGTACGCACATCCGATGAAGGTAAGCTGGTTTAAATTACTCGACAGCCGCATACTCACAAATGTATCTGCAGAAGACGACCAGGAAGCCCAGGAACCATCCGCCCAGCCACGGGACCGTCCGCCCAGCCACAGGGCCATCCTCGGGAATCCGGAGCCTGTCGTCAGGGTGCTCGTCCAGGTAGGCTGCTTGTGATTAACTTCCCCAGCTGTGTACTAACTTACACACCGTGGAACAAGCCCAGAAAAGCCGGATGCAGTCCGCACCTCAACGAGGCCGTTCTGTGGATTCCGGCAAGTGTCGTGAGGCTCCGGCCCATATACCGGAGCCGATTGATGTCGATATGGAGCCGGAAGAAGTGCCTCGAGGAAGGGCCAATGACAAGGGCAAGGGCCACGCAGCTCCAGAGGTCACAGACATCGACGAGGACATGGAGGAGGAAGAGATGGAACCTCCCGCTGCAACACCATCGACCCGACACAGCCAGCATGAGAAGAAGGCCTCATCACAGGCGAAGATGGCCACAACGCAAGGTACAAGTGCCTTTGGAGGTGTGAAGACCACGGCAAGAAAGTCGAAGTACAAAGGAGCTCCCGAAGGATTGGAGATCAACGACGAGCACGAGACCAAGAGGCTCCGTTTGGATTACAACTTGCCGGAGGAGACCGTGCCCTGTACCTGGGCACCACATGTATGCATCAACTGCATTCCCTCCTATGCATCAATTTCTAACTTGTCCTCATTATAGCCATGCCCGTGCCATGCCTGTGTGGATGCCAAGGCACAGTGTCTGTTCTGTGGCTTGGTCAATTCCTCGTGCTTGCGTTGTTCGCAGAAGAAGGTGAAGTGTACGCTCACGGTTGTTGGTGCTCCGGTCAGCGCTGCCTACCTGGGCTACGTCTACTTCTGCCGAAGCCATTCGCCGGGCCGTCGGAATAACAATGTGCTGCCTCAGAGGGCTCCGAAGCTGTACAAACCCCCTAAGTGGTTCGTCAATCAGTACAGCACCATCTCAAAGGCCGATCGTCACAAGGGCCCTCCGAACGTCGATCAACATGCTCCGGTGCCACGGTATCCCTCTAACTGTGGCAGGCCTCCAATCCCGCTTCTCCCAGAGCTTATTCCGCCACGAACCTGGCCCATGGAGAGGCCGCTCGGCACACGCGGCAATCCCCTACCATCCCAGGTCACTCCGAAGGCCCGTACAGTGCCGAAGACTCTGACCGGTGGTTCCAGGAGACCTCAAATGCGGTTGCTATCCCGAGCGCACTCGACATCTGCCTTCCCGGCTCCCTCCTTGCTCTGGACATCCCCACAACCCACATCCCCTCCTGCATCGACACCGGGAGGTTCATCGAACGTTCTGGATGACCCCGATGCAGAGGCGGAATCAGAGCTCGAGTACGCAGACCTGGTTCTCCCTCCGGCTCTGGCTCAGCCCCCGAAGTATGCACGCAGCCACCTTCGAGGTCCTGCTCATCCTCCGGGCCTCGGTCCGGAGGATGAAGACGACCCCGACTATAACTCGGTCCCATGCAGGCTTCCGGATGGCTCGACGACTATCCCGGTTCCCCAATTCTCGCACACCGATGACTACGAGCAGTATTATCTTGCCCCCGCTGAGCATGAAAACCGGTCCGTGCCAAAACACCGGGATACACGGGTACCAAGGACGATGACGACTACTCCAAAAACCCCGCAGGGTGACTTACGCTATCGTGCCACTGAACTCTCGGAGCATGAGTATATGGCATATTCAGAGCATGCACGGGGCAGCACCTCTCGTGCCATTGAGGCTGACCCGGTTGATTCCACCAGCCACCTTATCCCGCCGTCTTTGAAAGGTAATGTCCCATGTTATGGTACTGCGCACATTTGCTTATGTCTGGATTATTTATTTCACTCAATTGGTCAACATTGCCATGGATAACTTTGCAGGCTGATGATCAAGCCCCCGGACCGTATCTTGACCACCCCATGGAGACCTTGGCGGACGTGCTTGAGCTCCGCGGTATCCCCCTCAACCCCCCAATGGGCCTCTCGGCCGACCCCTCGAGCCCGACGGCCGCCGCCCCTCACGATCTGGGTACACCGCGGACCTTTACCCTTGGCCCAAACACCCATTGTCTTGTCGACGAGGCCCGAGAGCGGAACGTCAACCTGGAACCGATTGTTGTTACGGCCACCACCCGGGCTTACGAGCTTGCCCACATTGAAGAGCGCATTCGCATTCGCAGGTGCAATTCTATCCAAGGCTCACAGTCCATCGTCTCATTCCAAGACACCATCCAGCGGTTGTACAACCAGGTCCAGGCCACCGACCTCGACCTCGCCGACATCACTAGCATCATGATCGATGCACAAAAACATACCCGGACATTGGCGGAGGCGTTCCGGAATGTACCCACTATCCCTGCAAGCTATTCCGCCCTCGTCAAGATGCTCGAAGTGTACAGCCACCTCGAGGCCTTGTACCATAAGATGTGGGCTTGGTACGGAGCATTGCGCGAAGATGTCCAACCCCTTTGCCACGACATGGCCCAGTTTGAGAAGAGGGTGGAGCTTGTGGACCAACGGCTCGACGATGTGCCAACAGAGGCAGTTGAGTGCATGCACCTGGAGCTGGAGCTGTCAAAGAAGATCCTGGAGCGCGACCTTCTCCGTATCCACACCCAGCTCTCGTCGTTGGATCACATGTATAGGTCGACCATCACGGACATCTCCAAGGGTGTTCAAAGTTCCGTCAAGCCCTTCCATGACACCAACGTACAAATCTTGGATGACATGAAAAGGGTCATGTCCCAGGTGGCTGTCCTTTCTAAGGAACAGACACTGGCCTCTGAAGACACCGGAAAGGTCGCGCTCCAGGTCCACGTTCTTGCGTAGCATGTCCAGGCAGTGGAGGACCAGATGGGGGTCGTCTACGCACAGCCCGGTGGGCCTCCAGGAGGGTGGCTACGGCAGCTGGCAGAGGAAGTAGCTTTGCCCCGTTTGGGCAATCCTGACGATCCGGAGCCCGCCCTTCCCACCATTGTTCCTATTCCACCCTCTCATGATCCTCCAGTCTCTCCCATGCAACCGCCTCCGGCTCCATCTCCACCTCCACCTTCGCCCCAACTGGCCATCGTCGATGTTGTTCCCGGGCGAGTGATGTCAGAGCCTGCCGATAGCGCCCGGTTCGTCACTGGGCTCACCCTGCCTCACCCGTTCCCACTGGGCATGTCTCCGCCATCGCAATTTGCCCAAGTTGGTCCACGTGTGTCTCCAGTGCTGGCCCGCCGGAGCCCATTCAATTGGAGCCCCATACCCCCACTAGAGGACGTCAAAACGCTCTCCGAGCGATTGGACGTCCTGGAGACGACATTCGAGGCCCGGGTCGAGGAGGCGGTGGCGGCACAGGTTCCGAAGGCCATCCAGGACTACTTCGGTATGTTTGGGCTTAAGCCGGACGACCTCCGGGACTTTGCCGCCAACCTTGCCCGCACCCACATGCAACGTCCGGAGCCAGAAGACCAGGAAATGGGTGAGCCGTCACAATGATATCTTGGACATTTGTCTGTACAATATCACATGTATCACGTAGTCAAACAATGTGTACTTCTCTTGCATAGCAGAAAATATGAGAACAATTGCTATTGTCACATGTATGATACAAAAACATTTCCACAGGCTAACATGTGCCTACCGACCCTTCTTGCTCTTCCGAGTGTGGCTCCCGGATGCCTGCAAACGAGTAGCAGAGGCGGCCTGGGTGTCACACTCTATCAGAGCTCGCTGCTGGCATGTCTTAATCGTCAGGTCATCGCCGGCCTGGTTCCCACCACTCCGGGCATGCTTCCGGGTGGCAGTCTGCTCAGTGCGAGCCCCTGCAGCTGCAGATGTACTGCTCTGCCCGGATGTCACCATGCCTGTGTCTGGAACGGCTGGTGCAGATGCGGCGCCCCTTGTCCGAGGCTGAATGGACGGTTCCAGCACGTCCAGCTGCTCATCTGCATCTTTGTCCTTGTTAGTGTCCGCTTGGGTAGCATTGTGGGAGGGGCGGGCATGTGAGACGTTCCGCCCGGGGCGGGTAGTTCTTGCAGTGGGTTCCGTCATCGGGGGCATCACTGGAGCACTAGCGGGCTCTTCCGGAGGGGTAGCGAAGCCATGGCCAACCTCCGGCTGGGTGGCCTTCCCTGCCGGGCGGGGTCGGTGGACCGTGTTCGCCTTGCAGAACTCTTCGAGCTTGGGCATCTTGTCGAAGGTAAGCAGGGTTATCGGAAGGTGGAAGGGGAGGTCCGGAATGTCTTCGTCGTCGTTTAGGAACTGGGAGACGTGCATGTCACGAAGTGTGAGCCCCATGGCCAGGGCGTACATCTGGACTTCTCCCACTGTGGTGGAGGGTGTTAGACCCTTCCGGAACCAGTCGAACAGCTGCTTGACATCCCGATGGTTGCCATGGAAGTCGTTGACAGCCATGCAAAGCCCTGTGGCACATCCACCGGGACGGTATTTTCAAGCTGCTCATACATAGTTAGATTCATCATAATAGTGAGCGATACATAGATCGTACCTTAGAGCAGTGACGATTGAGCATGGCCTGGTATTTGGCATTCAAGCAAAGGCCCCAAAGATACTCGAAGCGAGTGGGCCCACTGGCTCTGACGCTGCATGGAGGAAGTGGGCCATTAGGGCTAGTCACCCTGGAAATGGGGCTCTGTAGCTCATCGACTGCTGTTGCGTGCCCTTTACCCTTCCCAGGACCTCCGGCAACTCTCTGCGACCCTCAGATGCCAGTGGCTAGAGGCGGTCACTATCATCCTCCTTGTCCGGGAGATCGGCGGTATCCTCCTCGTCGTTGGACAAGTGTCAGTTACGGAGCTCGTAGTCACTGATCTCGGAGTGCCCATCATTGTCATCCATCTCTTTGTCCACTTCCCATTCTTCCACATCGATGGTCTTCTTTTTTCTAGCACCACCAGCCTTTGTCTGTTTCTTCTTTGCGCTTGCGTTGCATCTTGCGGTGGCATGGGCAGCAATGTTGAGTTCCCTCACCTGCTTCCGGGTTGGCTGGAACATTGTCCGATGGGTCTTGGAAGGCGGCGACACACTTCGGGCCAGTTGCGCAGGAGTCCCGGATGTGATGTCATCATTGTCTGGAGATGTGATGAAGGTGGGGGGGCGAACAGTCTTCTTAGTGCAACGGGCTGGCTTATTTGGTGCGATCGCCTCTGGATAGATTGCGGGGAGATACTGAGGGACACCATCAACCATCGTCTGATAGTGACTGAACCGGAAGCGACGTGGCTCGCCCTCGGGAGCCTGATTGTCTGGGTTCTCCATAGCGATGATATGGTCGAAGAACTCAGCCACATGCCGGTCGACGATTTTGCTGGGGTCGCTCCATTGGAACGCATCCAGAAGCATGCCTGCGGTGAAGAAGCTGTTGGGACTCTTTGCTATAGCAGTAAATGGGGCGTGTGGCTTCTTCTGTCCGCAAGCAAACTCTGTTTGCAGGGTGAGCAATACTATGGGGGAAACACACTACAAGTGAACATACGGTAATGGATGTGGAGGTACTGTCGAAAGACCTGCTGCTTCCGTGACGTTTGCATCTTGTCGCCGTTCTCTTGATCGACGAGTATGGGTGTACCATCATCGTAGGTGTCGAATTTGAATGGGACGACACTGGCCGACTGCGTAGCACAAATGTCGTCCTGTAGGTCCTCGTCTGCATCTTCCGGCTTGAGAATGGCGGACCAGAAGTTTTAGAACTTCTTCTGGACGTTCACATCCCACTGTTTCATTGCCCGGAACTGCGGGTACGACTTGTCCTCGTCGACGAACA
This sequence comes from Ganoderma lingzhi, assembly GCA_026283605.1. Classification (NCBI taxonomy): domain Eukaryota; kingdom Fungi; phylum Basidiomycota; class Agaricomycetes; order Polyporales; family Polyporaceae; genus Ganoderma; species Ganoderma lingzhi. The sequence goes on along the minus strand of JAPJYM010000003.1, from coordinate 3,035,702 downwards.
GCTCAGAGGTGTCGTAGCTACCACGACACTCAGCCGATGCACTGTGCATATTATGTTACTGAAGTGTACCTGCACGCGTTGAGCTCTTTTTCTTCGTCTTGAAACACGCCGTATATGAATAGCGGCATGCCAAATTGCTTCCAAAAGGTTTGGAACACCCCTTTCATTCGGCGGAGAGCCTGTTTCCGTGCAAGCCTGCTTTATGTCAGTTATAGTGACCACCAGATAGTGGGCTCTACGCACTCGGGCTTCACATCATCGTCCGGGCCCTCCTCGTTCCACTTCAGAGCCATTTCGTTCCAGGGATCCTGCTCGTCCTCCTCCAACGCCTCCCATTGCGCCTTCCGAGTGCTGTTCCATTGAGCAACATACCCTTGCGACTTTGGATCAATGTCCGAAAGGGCATCCTTGATCGTTGAACGGTTTTTCAGACCCCAGCAATGCTCTTCAGTAAAGGCACGACCAATCTTAAACCCCTGCTCCTCCTTGTTCTTCTTCGGTCTGTGGTTGCTAAACTAGGTATAGATTTTCTACCAACAATGCAGTAAGTATTCTATCTAACGCGCAAGGAATGTGACATACCTGAGAGAAGAAGTTGATGAGGAGGTCGGTGGCCTCAACCTCACGCTTGACCAAGAAGTGCTTGGCAAGGGCCTCACGAAAGGCGGCCTTATCTGTGGCAGCCTTGTTCCGGTACTCGCCCTGTTTTTTCTTGAGCAGGTCTTCCTCGTAGGATGTTAGGTGGCTGCGGTGGGGGGCCATGGTGGGTAGTAGTAATGCTCAATGATAGAGGTTGACGCAGGAAGGATAATCGGTTCAGAGCGGACGGAGAGATAAAAATTATGGGCGGAAGGATGAGGTCTCACTCTAGAATGACCGTGAAGTGTGGATACCTGGCCAGTGCCCGCACCGGCTGGACAGCACATGTAACCACCAAATCCCTGGCCCGTCCTTGCCGGCTAAGTGAAGGGCAGTGCATCACATCAAGTCAATTGCCACACGGTCATAATTGGCCAATGACCACTTTTTGGTTCTTGTTCTCCTCCATCCACACACCCCATTGCCCTTGACTGTATAACATATCACTGAGCCTATGTCACCCGAGACCAGTGCAGGTCAAGTTGACCCGTTGTCCAAAATTGAGGACCGGGGGCGCACTGCGGCTTACATTGTAGCGCTGTATCATTTTCATCGATTGCGGTCACTTCCCAATTTGGATGAAGGACAAGCACCATTGTCGCATCCCACCCCTCCTCCGATTTCATTCCAGCTGATGAAGGATTGCGACTCCATTGCCCGAATGCTGGCACATGCAAGCCAAAACCAATGTAAATGAAATTTTTGGACCCTAACATGAGGTTCTGATGTGTCGCAGTGTCGGTCACCTGGAATGCAAGCAAGTATGCAAACATGCTGCCAAAGATGACTACTCTCAAGAAGGAAGTCGAAGATCGCCTTCTTCGAGAGTTCCCGCCCATCACTTCCACGGAAGAGGTCATCAGTCGGACAGGCCCACTCTGCATTGTACGGCACCCCACGGTGTTCCTGGACAGAGACAGAAATATTTTGGTTTGGTCCCTTCCCGGAATTCTGCCTCCGGCACGCCAGGTAAGCACACCAATCATAATCATTCATCAATTTGCAACGAGGCCCCGGACGTCATAGGAAATCCTCCTCAAGGCATCTGAGGCACTGAAAGGCCGTGCAAAGCTCAAATTGACGCCTCCGGGAAAGCCTGAAGGGAACTGGCGGACTTCCACTTTATACTTTAACCCGAGTCCGACGTGGGGTGCCGGAGTAGTCACACTCTATCCGGCAGGCTTCCAGCTGGGGCACACAGTACGTCTATAATTGTGATTGAAGCACTTCTATGTAGTACTAAACACATTCAAGGGACCGAATTATAAGCCCCTCCCGAGTAAGAAGTCGACGAGTGTGGAAGCATACCAGTGGATGGCAGAGATGGAGGAGACGGGCGGCCTCCTCGACGGAATTCTAGCGGTAACTCACCCGGAACTCTACAGGGTCTCCCAGGAGTTGATCCGGAACATACTCGCCGAGGGGACCAGAGTGAGTGAGGTCATGCAACTTTGGCCCACAAGTTTCAACTCCGTTCAATTTATTATCAATCGATTGTCACTGCTCCATCGGGACAAAAACACCCGTGCAGGGTGGGTCAATCTCCTACTTACCCTGGGCACCTATGGACAAAAGGTGCTTCTCGAGCTCCACAACCTCGGTGTCTCCGTGCCGTACAATAGTGGAACAATTGCCGTGCTATGTTCACGAGTCATCCGGCACGGTGTCACGAGGGTGGAGGGTGATCGACTTTGCTACGTGTTGTACATGGTTGAAAATGTCCATACTCACTTTGGCATGTCGGTCCCAGGCTTTGCTCACATTAACGAAGTCTGCGCCTTGTAGAATGTACATAGAACATTCCTTACAAACCATTTCCACCTTGACACCCTTGCGAGTTCCTGCTGTCTCCAACAATGTCACGCTGCTGCCGCTTCGAGAAGGTGGAGCCATTCAAAGAGTATACTTTGAAGACCCGGAAGACTGGGCACGGTTTGGAGACAATGACAAAGAAAGTTCATCTGAATTTGCCAAATGTGGGGAGTCTTCCACCCTCTTCCGCCAAGCCATCACCAGCAGCGAGTGCCCGAACTACACCGGGTCTGGGTCACATTAACCTGCTGGGCATAGACCAGGGAGCACCTCTTGGCTTCGAGTTCACATTTGATGATGTGCCGCGTACCGGAAAGGCAAGTCATGAATGTGTATACAATGCCTCCGTACTGATGGAATAATGGGAATACATATTCAGTCTCAGAACGACTTTCAGAGAGATTTTCTAGAGGTTCGGGAGGAGTATCTCTACCGTGTACTTGCCAGCGAGGGACTTCCGGATGATGGCCTAGGGGAGTGCGGACACCCGGCTACATGGCGGTGCTTGACCTGTCATGGGATCCCCTCGCTCTGCACTGCATGCTGCCAGGCTCGCCACATATCTCATCCACTACACCACGTCGAGTTCTGGATGGGTGAGTACTACCATCCAGGGTGGCTCCGGGACCTCGGGGTCCAGATTTATGCCGGACACTATGGCCAGCCATGTCCCAGTCTTGGAACGTATCCCGCGGGGTCCATGCCACAGCCGGAGTATGCAGCTCCACCTCCGGATGACTCGGAGACTGAGCCCCCATATATGGCTAGAGAGGAGGGCCCCGACATTGACGATGAAGATGCTGAAATGGACTTCCGACCCGACGACGAGACACTCGTCACTTCGGTCGCCGAGCTGCCACGCTTTGGAGACCCTATATACACTGCTATGCCTTTGGCTGACTATCGCATGGTCCAGGGTGATCGGATGATGGTGGTAGTGGATTTGGATGGTGTGCACGAAATGTCTGTGATGTTTTGCTGTTGTCCGGATGCCTCCCGGGATGATCTGCAGCTCATCAACCTAGGATACTATCCGGCATCCATACACCATCCCCGGACGATCTTTACCGAACGGGTGCTGGACGACTTTCTTCTCACAAACAAGGAATGTAAGACCGCCGCTCGGAACTACTACAACAAGCTGCGTCGGACAACCAATGATGCATTTCCGCATATGGTTCCGGTAGGGTAATATGGCTCCAGAATTGAAACATCACTAAGTCGGTTAACAGGATCGGTACAAGGAGCTTTTTCGGGCATCACGACAATGGCGCAATATACGCCTCCGATGGTCATCCGGTTTCGGACACCGAATAGATACTATCGCTCCCGGAGCCATGGCTATCCGCTGTCCGGCATGTCCGCAGCCTGGTGAAAACCTTCCGGAGGGATGGGAAAATGACCTGGAGCAGTACGCCCTCTTCCTTCACCTGTTAGACATTTCTAAGTGGCTTGTAAGATGGAAATACATGCACTCCATTGTACTCGACGGAAACTTCTCTGCCCAGCATCGCCACATGAGAAACCCTGAGGATGATGTTCCGCTCGCCGATGGGCATACATTTATGGTAACGGACGAGCCATACAAGCGCCACCTGGGGACCGCGAAGGAGTTCAAAGAGGTCCGTGGCTATATTATTGACGTCGGGAGCCATGGAAAATAACATGCTATGCAGACCATCACCTGTAATGATCACCGGGCAGTGCTTAACTCTTCCGTCAGCAAGGGAAAGCTAGAGGCAACAGGCATCGGAGCCACAGCATGCTCCCGCCACGGATTCTTTGCCCCTCATGCGTGTGTAGACTTTCAAGGAGGTGAACAGTGTGTCCATCCAAGCGTGGGGGTCTCGTTTCATGGGGACTAACAGCTGCCAGGCAACAGAATATGGACTACGTGCTCCACTGGATCTTGGCGTATCTGAACGGACTTACTTGCATTCTAGTCATGTACGACGTTATGTGCCAGTACTTCACCAACCTCTACCGCCGCTTCCGGGATAGCCCTTCGCTCACAATGCCGGACGGGCTGATGTTCATGCATGGGATCGGCCAATTCCATGTTCATGGGCACATCCCCCCTTGCTTTCCCCAATTCTCATCCAACTTTATCCAGGGTGCTGGAATGCAGGATGGCAAAATTATCGAGACAATGTGGAACAAGACGAACACAATTTTGGAGTCCACACGGGGCATGTCATCCGCTCACCGATGCGAGGTGATCGACGATACAATGAACAATTCAAATTGGATGAAGCTGACTCACATCAGTACGTCCTTTCCGACACCTGTGAAACTACAACCTGACAGTACAAACAGCTTCAATACTCAACCGGAAGTGGCGACAGGTGTGCAACGAATGGAAACCGGCTCTGGAGGCATTTAATAGCCTTGCCGAGGCCTCCGGAGAGCGGCAATGCCAGGAATGGTTGGCGGACGTGCTCACAGCAGATGAAGATCGTATCGATGACGTGACGGCAATGGATATCTATGATGTGAATAGACAGCCATGTACGTGCCTCACTGTATTCAAAGTGTACATGGCTGACTGTATGCAACGCAGTACCTACTTGGAAGGAAAAGGAGCTGGTGTTGACCCAGGAGGAAGGTGGGACAAGCGAAGCAATGAAAGGTGCCGCAAGCTGGATCTCAAACAGTCTATGATTGGAGGAACAAAAGTGCATAGTAACAATGCCCGGAAGGCATGTACTAATGCTACTTAGACTTTCAATCGCTTATACAGCACGCTCGCTGAAGGACTCTGCAACCAGCAACGAGCGACTGGCACTAGCGTAACACCGTCAATGGCTGGCCACCACCATTGTTACGACTGAGCGTCGAGTAAGGATCAGGGATATGCACGAGACGAGCAGGAGCACCGACGAGCACTTGTGCAGCGAGAGCGGAGCAAAGCTCGATGGTCAGGGCTGGAGACAAGATGTATTGAGTGAAGTATACTACAAACAAAATACAGCGAGGCTTACCTGGAGACAAGAGGTCGAAACTGAGGTCTCCAGGTAGCAAAGTACAGGTCTTATATACATGTACACAACAATGAAACGAGCGGACAATAGGTAACTAGGGTCACGAGAGAACAAGGGAAAACAATGGATGTAAGTACAATAGCGACAGTAGAACAATGGTCGTAAGTACAATAGCGACAGTGAGACAATGGAAGCTATTGTACTGAGGGACAAAGGACGGGTTACAATGCAACGGAGGACAATGGGAACGACGTGAGAAGTAAACAGTCTGAAAAAGGAAACTCAGGTGCTGGGTAAACAGCGCCAAATGGAAGCATTCGTAACAGTACCCCCCTTCTAAGGGTTGTGCCTTCATGACTAAGTCTTGTTGAGAGGGCCAGGGGCCGTTGAATGCATAGAATGGAATTTCTGTACCACTTGTGGCGCATTCGCCAGGTCCGCTGCATCCTCCCAACTATCGTGCTCCGGGCCCCAACCCTTCCAATGCACGAGGTACTGCAGTTTCTTCCACCGCCCATACCGCCGTGACTCTAGGACACCTTCCACTTCATACTCCTCCTCCCCTTCTACTTCGATCGCGGGTGGCTCTGGAGGGTGTCGTCCAGGGAGTCGACTCTCCTTGTATGGTAGTAAAAGCGACACATGGAATACGGGGTGGAGTGCAAGGTCCTTGGGGAGCCTGAGCTCATAAGCTAGGTTGCCCACCTTGCATTCGACTTGGTACGGTCCAGCATACTGGTCCACCAGTTTCCTCGAGACTCCTGGAACACGGAAGTTCCTCGTGTCGAGCCACACCTTCTGTCCTTCCTTAAACTCCGGGGCCTCACGGACGTAGCGATCATAGTGCTCCTTCATCTGTTCGGCTGTTAGAGTCAAGGCAGCGGTTGCATCCTCCCTTGCCTGCCGCAACTCCTCTCTTCGTTCGTCTGCCGTAGGCACTGCCGTAGACAACATCAGAATGTGGAACTGGGGTTCAAAGCCATACATCAGATAGAATGGCGAGTACCCCGTCGACGAGTGTTGGTGTGAGTTAAAGGCAAACTCTGCAATTGGCAGCCACTTGACCCAGTTGTCACGGCGTCGAGAGCAGTACATTCGTAAGTAAGCCTCTATCTCCTGGTTCCATCGTTCCGATTGGCCATCTGTCTGGGGATGATAGGCAGTTGACATTGCGCTTTCTATACCGAGGCCTTTGAGGATCGCACGGAAGAGCTTGCTTGAGAACTGGGGTCCACGATCAGAAATGATCTTTCGTGGTAGTCTATGCAGACGGAAGTGTTCTCGCATGAAGTTATCTGCAGCTCCTTCTGCGTTGATCTCCTCGGTGCATGGAATAAGATGGATCATCTTTCCATGCCGATCAACGATAAGTTGTAGCACATTGAAACCATCTACATCTGGCAGTCCGGTGATGAAGTCGCAGGTTACTACCTGGCCTGGGCCGTCGGGGATCTCGTTGGGCTGGAGAGGACCGTGCGGTTTGGTGTGTGATGTTTTACCACAATGGCAAGTGTCGCAGGTGTCCACATAGTCCTTAATAAACTTGCCCATGCCTGGCCACCAGTAGTTACGAGTAACCAACTCCATCGTCTTGGCCTGTCCCGGGTGTCCGGCCGGTGGAAGGTCGTGGTGGATGCGTACAATCTCAGCACGCAGTGCATCATCCTTGGGGACATAAACTCGGCCGCGATAGAGAAGCAGGCCTTGTTCAGTGTTCCAGTCCACCAAGTCGTTCTGGAGACGCGCTGGTCCAAGACTGTCAAGTTTGCTAAGTGCTTCCACCACCTCCTGCTCACGATCTCCACACTCGCGGATGCGTCGAAGCAGTGCCTTGTCTGGGACCACTGACAGGTGCCCTCGTTTGGCTGCCAATACTCGGAAATGTTCGGGTTGCAACAGGACACATCTGACATTGTCATCTGCATCATCTCGTTGGTGGTCAGGCCTGCGCGACAGTGCATCGGCCCTACTGTTGGAGGTGCCAGGTTTGTGTGAGCTGACAAAGTCGAATCGCGACAAGTAGAGAGCCCATTGTGCCTACCTACAGGTGAGGTTCTGTGCTGTACGCCAGTACTCGAGGTTTTTGTGGTCCGACTGGATCTCGAACACGCTGGGTAGTCCTTCGAGGTAGTGGCGCCAGGCTTGCAAGGCACGGATAATAGCGAGCATCTCCTTGTCATAGATCTCGTAGTTGCATTCCGCATCGTTCATCGATTCAGAGTGGAAGGCAACGGGGTGCCATTTACCATCCTCCCCCTCCTGAGACAGAACCGCACCCGTTGCGAAGCCTGAAGCGTCGACTTCAACCCGAGTGTTGCGGTCTGGATCGTACATACTCAGGATAGGGCTCTCGGTGAAACAACGTTTGAGCTCCTCAAAGGCAGACTGCTCCTCTTCTCCCCATTGCCATGCGGTGTTGCCCGTGAGGCGATCCAAAGGTTTGCAGATGGCACTGAAGTCCTTAATGAACCGCCGGTAGAAATTCGCAAAGCTGTGGAATTTCCGTACATCTGAGGCATTCTGAGGGACTGGCCAGTCTGCGATACCCTTGACCTTCACAGGGTCCATCTCCACACAGTTCTCCGAAACGAGAACACCGAGGTATTCCACCTTGGGCTGTTCGAACTCACACTTCTCCGGCTTACAGAACAAGTCGTTCTCCTTCAGCCATTTCAGGACCTCTCACACCAGAGTGCAGTGCTCCTCCATGTCATTGGTAAAAATGAGGATGTCGTCGAGATAGATAGTGACTTTGCCTAAGACAATGAGGTCCTTGAAGATGTCGTTCATAAGTGCAGAGAACGTGCTGGGTGAATTGGCTAGCCCAAAGAACATGACATTTGGTTCAAACAGTCCCTGGTTGGTCACAAACGCGGCCTTCCACTCATCACCAGCCTTGACCCACACGTTGTTGTACCCCGAGCGGATGTCGAGCTTCGTAAAGTACTTGGCCTTTTTGAGTCGATCCATCAGGTCCGAAACCAGTGGCAGCGGGTAACAGTTCTTAATGGTAATCTCGTTCAGCCGTCGACAGTCCTGGACTGGACGTAGACTGCCATCCTTCTTCTTGACAAAGAAGAACAGTGAGGACATCGGTGACTTCAACTCCTGAATATAGCCCTTGGCCACATTCTCGGCAAGAAACTTGTCAAGCTCAACTTGTTCGCTTGGTGATAGGGGGTACACCCGGGAGTGGAACATTTTCGCATCAGGCACTAGTTCAATTGCATGGTCGTAAGGCCCGTGTTCTGGTAAGCATTCAGATGCTTCCTTCAAGAACATATGCAAGTACTCATGGTAGTGCTTCGGTACGATCTCTTCAACAGGGCGGACCTCTTTCTTCTGGTACTCTTGCTCAGCGAGTTGTTGAGAGTATGTGTATGTCGCTAAAGCAAATAGTTGTGGAGTACCATAAAGGTGTTGTCCATTGTCCCATGCGTTGAGAAGAGACTCCTCGGTTCCATCCCACTATGGCAGGAATCCTGGCGGCCATGGCTGTTCCTCGTCTTCTCTATCCTCCTCTGCCATCACGGCCGCACATATCCTTCCAACCTTTCTGACCTTCCTTACCCGTCGAGAACCTTGGCGCGCCGTAAGCCGTACCTCCGTATCACGCGCTTTGGTCTCAACAGGTTTGGATGCCTTCGGGTTGGCCGGACACGTCTCTGGACATCTCGATAGATGCAGTGAGCCACGTTCCCAATCTACTTCAGGGTTGTGCTCGCGTAACCAGTCCAGGCCGATGATCATATCCTCCTCTCCGATGTCTGTCACCACAAACACCACCTTCTCCCGGTGGTCTCCAATCGCCATATCCAATACAGCAACCTCGCTAATCGTCCCATCGTGGTTCTCTGTACCGTCGATGTTGTATAGAGGAATTGGCCTTGCCAACTTCCTCGTCGTAACATGATTCTCTACTACGAAACGTCTATGTAAGAACTTAGTTGTAGCTCCACTATCTACCATAGCTATGATGTCCTTATGCCGCTGCTTGCCAATTAACCGTACTGGTATGTAAAAGTGTTGACCATCATGATTCACTTCATACACGAACGATGAACCTAGTACAGAGAATCGACTATTACTACAAGAGCCAGCACGTGCAGCGTCCAATGCGGCTCGAATCAAAAACCCTCCTTCTTGTCCGCCACCATAAGGGCAGCGATTTTCTCCTCCATCGCCTTAACCTGCGCTCGCAGCGTGTTGATCTCCTCGGTCCCAGCCGATGATGATGATGCGGTTTGCGGTTTGTTGACCCTAGGCTTGGGGCACTGGAACGAACGGTGTCCTTTTTCACCGCAGTTGAAGCAGGTACCTTTGAAGGGTTTGCTACTTGTGCCCATAGCCGCTGCCTTTTCACCTTTCTTCTTCTATCCAAACTGCTTCGGCCGTTCTTCTTCCCACATGGCCAGAGCCTGGTCGATCGACAGGGCCACCTTCTGGATTTTCTCGATGGTGTCGATGTCGTGGGCTCCCTGTGCGAAGATGTCCTTGATCTTGTAGGACAGGCCGGTGCAATAGCGTTCGTGCTTGTCGTAGTCGCTGAAGTCCGTGCGGGCAGCGATGGCATTGAACTCGGTCGTGTAGTCCTTGACCGTGCCAAGTCTGTGCGAGGCCTTGCACAACTTGGTGAGTTCCGCAGTGGCAGCCTGTTTATCGTCTGCCGCACAGAAGTGTGCCTTGAAGTCGGTTTCAAAAGCCACATAGTCTGCCCAGGGCATTGTGCCTGTGGCGACCTTAATGATAAACGGACCGGCCCATGCCACAGCTCCCTCCGTTAGCTTGTTGAGAACCGTGACCCAACAGATCTGTGCATCGACACCTTGAGCCATTAGAGTGGTATGATAAATTTGGGCTGAGGCGACGAAGCGGAGACCATCTTGTGCAGATTTCCCATCGTACTCTTGTGGGGTGAGCTGGTTGAGGAGTTTGGAGATATCGAACAGTGCAGACGCGGGGGTGGTCATAGCTGGAGCAATCCTTGGTGCGGGTGATGGTGCCCTACTGGGAGACGATGAGGATGAGGATGAGGATGAGGGTTCTGAGGGGGTGTTGAGGACAACAGTCTCTCGTTCCGACTTTGGTTCGACTACTGGTTCCTCTGGCTCTTCTGACTCCGGTTCCCTTTCGGTCTTTGGGAGTCTAGAGGTCGAAGCAACTGGCGATCGGTCTAATGAGGATGCAATACGTTGTCGAACAAGTTCTAACGCGACAGGAAGGGAGATTTCTCCGGTACGAGGGGATCCGGACAGGGTTGCAGCGGGAGTGGGTTTGCGACTCACAGGTCGTGAGGGTACACGGGAGGGTGGCCTTGACGTTGGACGTGAGGCCGGTCGAGATGAGGGGTTTTTGGCTGCAACAGTGGCCACTTGACAAACTGGGGGACGGTCTGGGTCTCTTGGAGCAGGTGGCGGTGGATTAGCAATGTGTGCAAGGATTAACTCCTTCTGGTTGTTGATTGTCGCACGTCGAGGGGCGATGGCTTCGACAACCGCCGGGTTCTCCTGAATAGTGCAGGTTCTAGGTGGGCATGGTTGCTGATCACAGACCCTCCAGTTGTTGTGGTCCTTGTCCCAGTGTTCGTCGTGAACCTCGGCCAGGTGAAATACGTGTGCAGACTTCTGACAAGCCATGGTGTCCCAGGGGTGAAGTTGGTAAGGGGGTGGGGAAACTCGCTTCCTGTCCAGGAATCAAACGGCAGGTGCATGATCCAACACTGTCTGCTCAGCCTCCTCGGCCTATTGCTGTGTCTTAACCTCCAGGGACACGAGCCCAGGGGAGTTCTGCCTTGGCTTTGTTTTGCCGCCTTTCTCTAGCCTCCCACGCCGTGAGGCGGACCACTTCTGTCAGTGCCGGGGTCTCGGGTTAGGAGCTTTCCGCGCACTGTACCACTAAAAGTGGCAAGCCTCGAGTTGAATCAAGACCACGTCCAATGGTGTGACTAGAGCGCGCACTACGCTAGGCCAACACAGAGGATCTATGTGCGTACCGTACGAGAGGGAAGTGATAAACGTGTATAAACTCCAAGGAAAGGGGATGTTGCGCTGGTGCTCGTGTAGGAAGTTTCGACCTAATGTTACGACTGAGCATCGAGTAAGGATCAGGGATATGCACGAGACGAGCAGGAGCGCCGACGAGCACTTGTGCAGCAAGAGCGGAGCAAAGCTCAACAGTCAGGGCTGGAGACAAGATGTATTGAGTAAAGTATACTACAAACGAAATACAGCGAGGCTTACCTGGAGACAAGAGGTCGAAACTGAGGTCTCCAGGTAGCAAAGTACAGGTCTTATATACATGTACGCAACAATGAAACGAGCGGACAATAGGTAACTAGGGTCGCAAGAGAACAAGGGAAAACAATGGATGTAAGTACAATAGCGACAGTGGAACAATGGTCGTAAGTACAATAGCGACAGTGAGACAATGGAAGCTATTGTACTGAGGGACAAAGGACGGGTTACAATGCAACGGAGGACAATGGGAACGACGTGAGAAGTAAACAGTCCGAAAAAGGAAACTCAGGCGCTGGGTGAACAGCGCCGAATGGAAGTGTTCGTAACAACCATGAAGGTGTTCCACAAAGCGGCAGACAGACACCTCCAGACATCTATAAGCACAACTGGAGTACCTGTGGATACTGATCCAACAGACTTTGGACGAGTATGGAACAAGGTCCAGAGGCTCGGAAGAAGTTGGGGCAGTAGCGCAGGGGTGCCAGGCCCCAGACTCCCTCTGAAACCGGAAGAGCAGCCGCTTGCCCTTCCATCCATGCTCGGGTATGTGTACCTTGCTTGGCACAATCTTACAGACCTTGCGGTAAAAGAACAGCAGCTCTGGGAAGGTCAGATGAATGACTGTCTGCAGGGGGTCCGGACGGCCATCGCTACAAGTCACTCCTCTACCGGACACGAGTGTGTATGGCTGAATTGTACCGGAAGAAGCTTCGGAGCTTCGATGAGGTGCACGTAACTGATGACAGCCTGATGAAACACGTTGGGGCATATGGACAGGCTTGCCGGGCTATAGAATGCCTTTTCAATGATGACCCAACCGACACCGAGAGCATGGTATGCCGCGAGGCCCTTCTCACCCGATACAAGGAAATACGAAGGGAGGACCTCGGAGTCACTATGGCGGTACTTAAACACTTTACACACGGCCTCCGAAACGTCCATACATTGTGGATATGGCATGTTGAAGATGTGGAGAATGTGCAGTGGACCACATGGCTTCAGGAATGTGAGTATACTTCACGCTTTCTGGGAGACGTACTCATAACTCAGATCACCAGTCCGTCGGATGCTTTGGCTTTGGGCATATGCCCAGAAGTGTCGATGGGAGGAGGAAAGCATCCTGGTGCCCTTAGAAATGGACTGTACAATCTGGTTCTTCATCACACAGTCAGAGAGATGGAGAATGTGGTCCAAGAGTGGACAAACACCAGGGCATATAGCATTCGCATTATGCCAAGCCACCATGTGGACTAACCTTGGTAACCACGCATCCCAGGCTTTTCTGAAAGCACGCACAGACTTTGTCTTGTAGCACGCATGTGAAACGGTTACGGACTCTGTAATGCACTTTTCATCATTCGAATGATGGACAGATACAGACTACATCTGAGCTGATACATGCGAGAACAAAACAAAAACATCAGTCTATGTTCTTGTGCAGGACATTCCCAGCCTAACCCTTCTCATGCGTACAGATAACGCATATGCAGATGTCTGATGGACATTAAGGCTGAACGTGGGTTCAGGTCATACACAGGTTGACCTGGCTTGAACCTGCAAAAATACTTGTAGGTTGATGACCCGTAGGTTCAGGTACCTACATCATGAATCAGCTATGAATCTAAATCAGCCATCTTAGACAAGTCACCCTGGATTTATAGGTTTAGGTTTGAATCACCCATAGGTTAACCTGCATTTAGGCCTACAAAATACATATAAAAAGGGGTTTTAAGTGCTTTGTTTTCACTTTTTGGCCTTGTTTTATATGTATTAGTATAGTTCTAGTATAAACAATATTGAATATACCCTTTAGCAAGCTTCAAGCTTAAAATATAGCTGTAAAAGCTCTGTATCTACTATTTAAATCAAATCAATGATTTGACCTATGATTTGTAGGTTTATAACCTACAGGTTGTAGGTTAAAAGTTGACCTGATTCAAACAGTTCCCAATTAGGCCTCTAGAAGTAGGCAAACCTACAGGTTCAGTTCCCAATCACCTACAGGTCAACCTACTTTCAGCCTTAACGGACATGATGCGCCATCATGCCCGGACATTGGAGCTGGCTAATACCACCACGGGGGCACCGGAGTAGGTGGATCCCAGTACACCCCGTACTGCTCAACGAAGGTATCTGGTAAAAATAGTGTCAGTTGAATAAGAAGGGATAAATATGAGATATAAATTTTACAGCTATTGTACGCAGTACTCAGGCCAGTCAAGGCAAAGCCCCGGTTGGTCGTGATCCATGCATGGGACAGAAGGAAGCTCTCAATCTCCTCGCGGTCAGCTTCCGGATCCGGCCACATGTCGTTGACCTCCCGGAGGAGATCAAGACGTCGATGAGACGTTTCGTGGAGTTGACGCCATGTCTGGGCTTCGGTGAGCCAGAATTGGACAGCGCGGGTACGGGTGATGCGGGAATATTGCTGCGTGAAGTTGCAGAAGATTGTGAGCCGAGGGCGCCGACCAGGCGGTTTGTCCACAAGGTAGAAGTAAACACGCACAAAATACCCATCCACCTCGTCAAAGGAAATAGAAGGGGAAAGGCATGCCACCATGCCTAGAAATTGGTCGATAATGTCTCGGATGTACCACACATTGTTATACATGCCCTAGGACTTTCCGGAGCAATCACTCTCCAGTCCTCCAACCCCCGGGACACAGTGGATCAAATGGAAGTATACCCCGCACTATCCGTCTTGCTCTCAGCTATAGAATGGAGTGGCCGAAACCTTGTGTTCAGGCTGGACAAGCTCGACTCTGTTGCATTCCACACTGCAACCAACCATATCACAAATGGAGTGCTAAGCAACCCACACCCATGGGGCTTTACTGAGTGGTGGGAGTGGACGTCCCAGGGACCTATTGGAGAACAGTGTCCAAGATGGTGGAAAGATCCTCCGCCATCTGTTGTAAGTGTCCGTACATTATGCGTAGCAGTATCTAATCACCTTTTGTAGGCTCCGCCCATGCCGTTGTTCCAGGAAGACTTAGAGGAATGGAACTGGAGAGTCGACCGCAGCGCAGACACCAACATGCAGCATTTGGAAGAGAAGGAGGTGAAGCTCCGGGCTGTCACCGGACGAATGGGCAACACAGAGCCCATTGAATAGACGATAGTGCCTCATGCATTTGACTGTAGTACATGTAAAATGATGTTTTCCATGTAACATGATGCACGTTCACATCCCATACAGCTGTTATACCGTCATAGCTTGACAATAGACCACTGTGCCCTCCTGATAAATACTGATCAACTATGTAAAATACAACTTCTGAGTGCACGCCGGCCAGGCAGTACTATCTGGAATTGTGTTGGCCGGCCGGGCGACACATCCCTACTGGATGTGCTGCCCGGCCGGTCTGCGACCCTCTTCTTTTCATTACTCTGCCACTCATCCCGAGTATTGTGAGCTGACCCGGAAGAGACATTCTGTACGTACGAGAGATCCGGAAACTGTCTGGATGTCTCATGGGTGCGATCCCTTCCATATGCCAAGGCAGAACCGGCCGGGCAGTACTATCTGAGATGGTGTTGGCCGGCCGGGCGACACATCCCTACTGGATGTGCTGCCCAGCCGGCCACTATGTGACCCAACTCCTATTAAGATGCATACTTATTTCAAAGATGTGCCTCGAAATGGCTGTGCATGACATGAAGGAGGGAGTCTTGCTGTTATGTAAGTGCCTCACCTAGAAGGGCTTGGTATATTCTTCAAGTTGGCCACTGGCATTGATCCATGTGGACTTTACGGACCATCCACTCATTGGACTTTACGGACCACCCACTCATTGTGATGATGGGACTGGCATTGATCTATGTGGACTTTACGGACCATCCACTCATTGTGACGATGGGACTGGTGTTGCTATTGTACCTGTCTATACATCAGAGAAGGGACAAACCATGACTGGACGACTGACCGGGCAGCTACCGGATCTGTGTACACAATGCTCCAGGACAAAAAGGCCTCAGCGCACGCACCGGCTTAACAGCACATACAGGTACCAGACTTGCCTGGCCAGAGGGTCTCAAACGCTTGCAGCCCGTATATACCACCATAACTGTGCAGATTGTATCCGGAAGCCATGGTTTAGACTTGGAACATCCTTTCAGAGCCTGGCATAAATCCTCCAGAGTGGTACAGGCTCCTAAACAGCCCCAGTATTTGTGCCGAGGACCCGGCCGTACAGCACAACAGCCTACGGATGGTGGACCAGCCGGGCAGCTATACAGGAGATGATGACCTACCAGCTGGCCGTTGAGTTGCCCAGAATGATTCAGTTGATATATCATTTACAAACTCTCAAGATGGATTTTAATATATGTGCCAATAAGACCAGCACAAATGCACACTGCCTGAATCACAAATAGACATAAAAAGTGATGGGTCCCGGCTGGACAGCAGTACTGTAGCATGGCTGGTGACCGGCTGACCATCAGATGAGGCTACATATGTACATGGGCCGGACACTACATATGGTAATGTAGGTCAGCCCGGCCACCTCCGGGTGAGCAGCACTTGTGTGAATTTACACACCCCGGGTGAGTAGCAGTTTCAAGAACTTTAATGGAATACACTCCGGATACAATCTGCACAGTTATGGTGGTATATACGGGCTGCAAGCATTTGAGACCCTCCGGCCAGGCAAGTCTGGTACCTGTATGTGCTGTTAAGCCGGTGCGTGCGCTGAGGCCTTTTTGTCCTGGAGCATTGTGTACACAGATCCGGTAGCTGCCCGGTCAGTCGTCCAGTCATGGTTTGTCCCTTCTCTGATGTATAGACAGGTACAATAGCAACACCAGTCCCATCGTCACAATGAGTGGATGGTCCGTAAAGTCCACCATGTAAGTAGAAGTAAGCTGACAATAAGTACATTGATAGAAGACTGGTTCCAGACTGGTTCAAGATTGGTAGCAGACTGCTACTTAGGCTTATCACAATACCCTCCCACGTAAATGTGGAAGGGGCTTATATTGTCCCACATTTTAAAGCAGCATTGGGGTGCTCCCACCATTACTTAGATCAGATTGTTACAGTTAGATTGTTACCACATTAGAAATTGATTGTATGCCGATCAGTAAATTGGACCTTTACTCACCCTCAGAGATGCCGTCTGTGAAATAGTACTTAACTCTTCTGATTCTGAATACAAATCTATTACTGTAAGATCTGTACACAGTAAGATCTTCCGGTGTTAGCGAACATGTTGAGGGTGGGACTCCCCTCTGCATTAAAGTGTGGAGCAGTAGAGCGGTAGGGCGATGTACTGCTCGGTAGATGCACGGGCTGAGGTGGGAGAATGGATGTGGGCTCGGGAGCAGAAAGCCATAGGTGAACATCATCCACGGTTAAGTGAATGCATATTTGACAGTGGCAGGTGGATGTGGAGGTCGGGGATCGAATATGGGGGTGGAGGAACAATGGGGGCAGTGAACTCACTTGGCCAGACAGAATTGGTAGACCGGGCTTGAGATGAAGGTGGGGTAGGCCCTTGAGGGGTGTTGAGAACATATCTATGAGCTTGGAGGACACATGACATTGACAATGGGCAGATGAAGAAACCCCGAAGGGTATGGGCATGCTGGCCTCACATTCAGCCCGTATATATGCGGTCAGCCAATGTGAACGAGTGGTTGAAAACTCTGGCCATGTACCTCAACTTGTGCCCTCCAAGTCTCCGATATCTCCTTAACCTGGGAGCTTTCGCTCTTTTTACATCCACCTCTTGCTGCTTTGCGGCCTTCCAAAGTTGTGATTTGGAGGTGGAGGCTGCTGTTGACAAACTCCACGGCCTTCCCACATCATAACAAGTGTTCCATGGGGCTGGCCTTCTTGCAGATGTAGCATTCTTCGATTAGCATACAGAAGAGAGTGAGGAAGACGAGGACCGGAGGACCAGTAGAGGGCGCAGATGGCGGAGCATAGACTCTGAGCAAAGGAGAAAGGCTGAAGGCAGTTAGGGTGGCAGCCCGCGCTCATGTAATAAACATGTCCAACGAGACATACCACGCTGGATAATGTCATTTTACCAGGCCCATAAATGGACCTCCTGGAAAAAAAGGCAAAGTCCCCAGGTTTCCATCCTGCCACCATCTTCCCAATACGCCGACAACACTCAGCCTATACTCAGGCCCTCATGCCCACCAAAGACACCAAGCAATAGGAAATCAGCGGCCAATGCCTCTGTCAAGCACCAGGGTCCTGGTGGCACCACTGTGTAAGTCCTCCTTGGAGCGCGCATATACTCACCTTCCTTCACGCAGATTCACTTCCCCTTCCTCCAATGCTACCATGCAAGAACAAATGCAAGCAGAGACAATGAGGATGGATTATCCACTTATATGAAGAGGAAGTCTGTCACACACCGGGGCAATGCCAATTCCGATACCAACGATCTCACCAGTCGCCGCCACTGGTTGGGATCGCCAAAAGTACATCTGAGTTTTTGCGGCCCAATTGGGTGTCCAGCCCTCCACGTTACTGCCTTAGTGAGACCGAGATGGGCAAGGATAAGTGCGAGCTTGTGTCAGTAGGCTTCGCACTTTGGTAGTTAGTGCTGTGTTGATCGAATGTATTATTGTGGTGCCTCTGCATCATGTTCAAGATGTGCTCTCTGCTGCTTTTAGCTGTAAAATGACCTTCCTATCTTAATGATGCATATACCTCCACCCGAAGCCATGCACAAATGCACCTTACTGTACACAGGTTGAGTGCTATGTTAGGGCCATTTCAAGGATTTTGATCTTGAAGATTTCGCTAAGGGAATTCTAAGTGAATCACATTTGAGGGCCCTTGAAACCGGCCTAAAAGTGATATTTCTCAAGTGCATCCTACGATAGATCTCCGATAACCGAGGTCTCACGCTCTGAGAAAGCAGTCAACCGGACCATTTAGGGACACTTACCAGCATCCAGGTCGGGGCTCGCGTTCACGCTGCTCGTTGGGGGGAAAACATATATTGCCTCTAAACTATGCTACATAGATGTCAACCGCTGACTACACACGCTAACTAACAGACAAAATAGCCAAGAGTAGCACCATCTCCAGCGCACCCGGGTGCCGGCACAAATCCAGTAGAACGACATTGAAGGCTGCGACAATGCAGGGAGCGAGGTCCCCCCGCGCCAGGACAGGTGTTTAGAGTGTCTAACACAAAGTGAGCCTTACCGGACAGCCCCTCACCAGGATATCATAATAGCTAGCGGAACGGGTGACATTAGCGACCTACAAATGACAAACATGGCGGAAAACATACCAATTGACAGAAACCAAGGTGAACAGACTGGACATGCAGGGGCGGACGAGGTGGACGCAACTCACATGGGCATGCGGTGAGTGTTCTACGCTAGACCGTGCCAGTAATACTAATATGAGGGCTTCTTCAGGTGCAATGCGCCCGGGTCCAGGTCTGCGCTATTGACAGCGAGCCCTGTGAGCTAGATGACCTGAATTTACCGGGACTCGAACATCAGCGAGGGAAAATAAAGGAGGGAGTGCATCTACTCACGTAGAATGTGATGGCTTGCAATGGTGAGTGCCCCACAGCGTCGAACTTATGATACGTCAGCACAGGTGAAAAGACTGCCTGTGGGACACCAACCTTAGCTGTGGCGCCTTCATGTGTGCGGGATGATGGGAGCTGGCCTGGAAAACATTGCGAGATCTGCAAGAGGACGAAACGGAAGGTCAGGGAAGCTCCCCGCTTGGAGGTGGTGGGGAAATGAGGGAAAGAACGACAAGTCCAACAGCTGCATGCTTGGATGGAAATTCAACTGTGTGAACTCGGGAATTCTCGTGTCGGGCGGACGTCCGGTCCAACCCTCCCGACCGCCCTTTGTGCTCGGCCCGAGTTTTGAAGTCCACTTGAAGTTCATCGGCGGATTGTTAGTCTCTCGGTTGCTCGTTAGCGGACGTCTGGAGGGGTGCTCCCTGTCATCAGAATTTCTGATAATTGGATTTTAGGTGAGTTACAGGTTCTTGGCTCTGAAGGGCCCTCGTCTTGCCATCAAACTTGAAATTTACTCAAACCGGCTTTTGGCTGTGTACAATACATATATACTACGTTGCGTAATCAGGGAATCTCATGCAATCTTTGCATGAGAATTACCTTACAACTAACCCTCCTGCCTGATATTGCACCGGAGTGCAAGGCGATTCCCTTCCCTTCAGATATGCAGCAGTAATATAGACTGGACAATATTCTTGCACGTATGCACAGCCGGTGCCTGCGTGCAGACATCAGCGATATGATACCACACATAACAAAGACTGAATCAATTGATACGTGAAAGCACAACGAGTGCTTCTGCGCTGCAATACACTCATGCCTGTACATCCGTATGTTAATGCACCTTCAGTGCCTTTGTGTATGCATACTATCGAACTGTCAGTGACATACCGTACAGGGCAAATGTACAAGTGTGCGTGTGTGCACTTTTATATAATGGACACATAAGTATTCACACACGCACACTCAGTGCCTTCGCGCACCTCAGACATACTGTCAATACGTCTATCCATACCACGCGAAAGCACATTGGGTGCATCAACGGGGATATGTGGTAACGCCTATGATCCATAGTGTGGTCGCGCGAAAGCACTCGTGGTGCTTCCACGCACCTCAGTGGCCAACAACTACAAGTCCGGGAAGGCACAAGCTGTGCCTTTGTGCATCTCGACGTGTCCACCATAGAGTGTGTGTTGGGGCGCGGAAGCATGGCCTGTGCTTTCGCAGAGGAATTAAGGCCAAAAGCTAACGCTACCCTAACACTAACCCTTACTTTGACTAGTTCATGTTCTTATAATTAGCGCTTAAAGTTAAGGTTGGGTCATGTGCATTGCGCTCGGCTCGCGCCGAGCGCTAGCGATCACATGCACTCATATGACTAGTCACATGCTCGATTTGGCGTGGAGATGCATCGTGTCAAGCACGTGAGTAACAACGTGATTAGTACTAAGCAGTCGACAGTAATGCGGGCCGAAATTCGGCCCGCTTATTAGGCCGTGCTCACGCACGGCCCGTTAGTGTCATCATTAATGTGTCACTAAGTCCAATCCCGGTATTAGTCACCGGGTCACGTTGGGCTTAGTTATGCACGTGGTGCTTACTAAGGCAGTCCTGATGAGCTACTATATAGTGAAACAGGCTGTGGTAGGGGAATCCCTATCGCCTGTCGGCTGCTTCGCACTAGTCGTGCTCACGCTCGCTTCACTCGTGTTCGCGCTCCCCCCTAACCCTAATCGTACAGGTGTAGCTACAGGTATGTGCATGGCATCCACACTCCGAGAGGGACCTGCGACACTACTCGCTGCACGTAAAGGCAGGCAGTCAGCATACAACTCGGTGTGAGAGGAAGAATGGACTAACATGGTCCGGTTGAAGAACTCATTGAGCTCGTTCTCAGCATCAGTTATCCCGAGGGATATGGCGGTCTCGCCGTCGGACTCGCTCTCCATTGGATCGTCCGTTGGGACGTCCGTTGGGTTGTTCAGAGGTGCGAGGCGCTCCTCGAGGTTTAGCGTGATGCGCTCCCTGAGAGTGCGCGTTTGCTTGGGGAGCAGGGCGTGCACCTCGGTTTTGGAGTCCTCGGCGTCGGAGTCCGTGACCTCGACGATCCTCGCCGTTCTGCCAGTGCTGAACGCATGCCCACCACTCATCGTCAGAGATGTGCTCCGACTGAGGGCGCGCATTGTGCTCGTGGGCGATGGCGTCGACGATACTGTCAACAAAGAGGAGGATGGTAGGGTGCTCTCGGGGATGCCCTCGAGAGTGCGGATGCGCTCATACGTGGGCGTAACCCCGAGCTCGTTGGTGAGGGCCATGGCACGCGTGAGCACTGGGTACTTGTTGTTTCCGGTCTTTGCGTGCACGGGCTTGCGCATGAGAGCATACGGGTCGACTGGGCCGTCAGGCCCCTGAGTGATGGTGGTCGGCGCGTCAGCAATGTGAGCGAAGTGCGCATGTTGGTGCACA
Organism: Ganoderma lingzhi; assembly: GCA_026283605.1. Taxonomy (NCBI): domain Eukaryota; kingdom Fungi; phylum Basidiomycota; class Agaricomycetes; order Polyporales; family Polyporaceae; genus Ganoderma; species Ganoderma lingzhi. The sequence continues at coordinate 3,014,054 of JAPJYM010000003.1, read as the reverse complement.
CCTTGCTGCTGAGCACGGCTGTCGCGCTTGGAGCGCGCGCCACGAGGGCGTCCACCGGACTGGTTTTGCTGCTGCCTCTGAGGGCGCGGCTGGTGTTGCTGCTGCTGTCCCTGAGGACACTGCTGCTGATGGAAGGTAGGGTCGGGACCCTTGCACTTAACAGCGCTGATCTTCGTTGCATTGTTGTGCGGTGCGTGACGTCCTTGACGTTGCTCCCAGTGCATGATGACGGCCTGGCGGACACCAGCGAGGGTGATCGACTTGATCGTGGGGGTAGTGGCGGTGTCGGTAAGGCCAGAAGTGTAGACCTGGATGGTCGAGTCCATCGAGGGCGGGAGCTTCGACATGAGCATCATGCCCTTGATGTGTTCGGAGATGTCGAACTTGTTGGTCTCGAGGCGCTGGAAGTGGGCCTCGAGCTTGTCGAGCGCAGGGACGGGGTTCGAGTCGCTAGGGACAGTGAGGGCGATGGCGGCACGGAAGTCCTGGTAGACGATCGGGATGCCGGGCTTCCCGTAGTTGTCCTGGAAGTGCTTCCACATGGCTGTGGCAGTGTCCTTGGTGTCGACGGCACTGAGAATGCTCATTGTGATGCGAAGACGGAGGATACCGATGGCCTGGACGTTCTTGGCGTCCCAGTCCTTGCGGTCGTCTGCGGCAGCGGCAGGCTGGGACGTTATAATAACGTGCCACATTGCCTGGGCCATAAGGTACGACTTCATCCCCTGGGCCCACTCGAGGTAGTTGGGGCCCGAAAGGACATTGGGGACGGCCTGGTAGAGAGCACTCGACATGGTGTACGAGAGGGTGTATGCGTCTGGAAGAGAGACTGGATCAGTCAATCTTGTTCAAGACAAACGATGATGGCAAGCAAAAAATGCGCCGACATAGGTTCCCCCTCTGTGGAGCGGCAGACAGCGGGTGATTGCACCACATCCGACTCCACTGCTGTGGACGGCAGGCAGCGTATAATTGTGCCACATCCGATCCACAGGTCGTCGACCATAACGGCGACGGTGGGTATCCAGATAAGCCGGGAGCCAGTAGGTCGCAGCACGCGATGAGCGGCGCAGTCCCTACGGCGTCGACCAGGGCTCATAACCTGTTGAACCTGGGTGGGGCAAAGGGCCCACGCCCGGGTGCAACTCTAGCAGATGCTCCGCATACTTACCTGGATGTGGGTGTTAGAGGCTTGCGGTACACGATAGCGTATGTGATGGGAGGAGTTAAAAGAGTTATCCATTCAGCTCATAGAGAGCCGTCTTATATACTACTGTAGAGTACAGGATTATATAAGAGTCCGTGTGATCACTGTTGTGATCACAGTACCAGTTACTTATGGTAGCCAGTGACCGTACGGTATAGTTGCCCGATTGGGCCACAGGGCGGCTAAAGGCCAGGTGTTCGGTCCGACCATCCGCCAAACCTTAATATTTGGTGGAGGCCCATCAATCCCGGGTGTTCAGACCGTAGCACGGTCATTACTGACACGTGCTAGTTCAACACTATCCCAGTATGACACCTGACGCCCGCGCCATCGCAGACCTCCTGCGTCGGCGCAATACTTTAAGATATTCTGGCCCTAACCTGGCTCTAACCCGAATCCCCCCCAACTTTACACCCTATAAATCTGAGTTTTGTCTCGTTCCCTCAGTATCTCCGGGTCTGAGACTATACGTGGGAGGGGTGTTAGTGTTTGCAGATAGTGTTGTGAGGTCCGGTCTTAGGACCATAGAAGACCAGTCTGAAGACCAGGACTAGGACCAGTTTTTTGGGACCAGACAGTAAGTCCTAAGTGGTCCAGTCTTGGTCCCAGTCCTTGGTCCTTTCAGACCTCAGATTTTTGAGGACCATACAGGACCAGTTACGACCGGTCCCGGACCAGTCCTTAAATATGGGTAAATATATTCTATAAAGGAAGGAAAGGTGCTACTAATAGCCTAATAACCATATATAAAAGTGATATCCAGGTTTGATTTATCTGTTATTAGTTATATAGAGGTAGTTTTAAGCTTATATGTATTAGTACCTAATGTATAGAACTCTTTATAGTATTTCGACTGGTCCCAAACCCAGTTATAACTGGTCCGGACTGGTTAAGGACCAGCATTGGTCCAGGACTGGTTCTGACCGGTCCTAGGACCTTGTAGGACTGCAGTCCACTTAAGACTGCAGTCCCTGGTCCGGTCCTATAAAAATAGTCCGGTCCGGTCCTAGTCCCAGTCCTAGGTCCTAAAATATAGGCCCCCAAGACTGGACCGGACCGGACCTGACAACACTATTTGCAGATGCATCCGCTTTGGGCGGTACGATTGAAATCGATGCAGTAAAGTAAACGCTGGTCAACATACAGTACCGCACGACTCCGTGCAAGTACTGTATTAGTAGCGAACGACGGGCGGAGACCGCCTCGGTGGGTGGGTCAATATTTACTCCCATACCATATGCATGAGCTCGTCGAGTCTGAGGTTCCCTCGCTGACAGGCGGACGCGATCGCACTGGCCAGCGGACTCGCCCGGGCCCCGCCGAAGATATAGATACTTATAGATACCCTTCAAGTTATCGGACGATACATCAGTGCTTCGGTGAGCCCGGAGGCTGAGAAGGCGACATGCGTGCACACACTGTACATATTGGGCTACGGCCCAACGGACGAATGGAATACTTATCGGCACTGGCAGCAAATTGCAATCGCAAGGAGGTGTCGCTCCCAGGGATCGGAACGCGGTGCGCAGCGCTGACGACAGCCCCCCGGGGACGGGATAGGCTGGACAAAGGCTAACCTGGCCCGCTGCCACAGCACGCGTACGTGGTGTCTTCTCGAATCTCGAACACTGGCCCGCCGGGAAGCGTCCGCGAGCGAGGGTGACAGGTGCTGGCATCATCATACTAGTACTGCAGCTGTATGCACCGCAGCCCCCACCGCCCGCGACCCCGGTATCCCTGAATGCACGTGCGTATACGTATACGGGACTCCGAGTCGGGTCCATGATGTGGACTGAATCCAAGGGCTCGGGCGTGCGCCCGTCCACTGGCAGATAGTAGATGTAGATACAGCCCGAGGGCTTGTGACTGGGTTGGACGTCCACTAGCACTGGTGACTGGGGGGTGCTCCCGACGACGTCGGAGACGCGGTATGCGGTATCTCGCGGACCCGGCGCAGTGCCAGCCGACTCGCATGTCGCACGTCGCACGTGAGAGGGTGGTCATCGTGATGCTCGATTCCAATTTCCTGGGTGTAAATAGAAATTCAAATAGATTGTCGTACATCGATGCAGGGTCCTGGGGTGATGCCGACAAAACGATCGTGGCAGACATAGTGTGCATATGCATTTCGAGACAGAGACGACGGACTCACCTTCAAGTTGCCACGGCTTCCCGGCAAGAACTCGAAGACTGCGACGAGTGCTAGTGCACGGCGGGTCGGCTGCACACACCGTGACGGCCCCGCACGGTCGCGTCCGTCTGCTGCTCTGCTACATGTGTAGCTGCAGCTGGGAACGGCGAGATGATGGAGTCACGGTGAGCCGCCATCATTCGCACCCTGTGTCGTCGGGGCCGGTTCTAGTGCCGAGTTCAATACAAAAGTATTGGGATGCAATTCGCGGACTTGAAGCTGGAGAGCAACGTTGCCTAGAGATAGAGAGGAGCACAAGAGCGCGATGGGAAAAGTCCCCCGCATACCGCCCAGTCCAGACCGTGTTCGTGGCAGGAGGATATCGATAAACGGGGGGGCACGCCGTGCACAACGCAAGGGTCACGGTCGAAGGCGCAGGGTCGGGAGTGGAGAGTCGAGAGGCGAGGATCGAGGTCTCGGAACACCAACAAGCGTTCCTGTTAACGAACACAGCACCCCAGAGACTCCAGCTGCTGTCGCAGTCCGAGCGCAACTGCCGGGGTCTGGAGGCGTGGACCTGGCCCATCTCAGTAAGCATCTGTATCTGTCCCTCAAGAAGCGTGATGGGCGCCGCGCGCGCATGCGCATACGAACCGGCAACGTACGTATTGTCCGGGCAACACAGCACATCCAACCGTCAATTTCCGCCAACGCTCGCGTAGGGCGGGCTGTACTGCAGCTGTATGGAGGTAAACACTGATGCCACACGCTTCTGCGGGTTCCGATGAGTAACAGCTAAACTGTATGCGTGCGTGCACTTATCCGGTGTTCATCCACACGTTATTCATCCTAGGGCGTGGGACGGTTAGGGGACCCCGGCGACTCACGAGTGCGGCACCGACTTATCACTATCCAGGCACGATTCCATCGACGTTGCCGGGACGATATTTTATTATGTTCCGAAGAAAGAACGCGCTTAGGCGGCGAGGGCGTTGAAGACGAGAGACCTGGAGGATTTGAAGCAAGCCGATTGTCATTCCGGATTCAGGATTCAAGCACGGATCAGACGGACTCACATGCAAGTACTACATAATGTACGTCACGATCACACAACCGGCGAGAAAACAGTCTGCGCTGTTGAAGTTCGCTGCAGGCCCGGGAGGCCGAGGACGTCATACTACCACCAGTGGAATACCGCCATCGCGCACGGAGTGCTCGGTATCGAGGGCGTCGACTCGGAGCAGGCGGAGGTAAGTAGTGAGGGACGTGACAGCCACGGTAAGGCACTAGTAAGTACTGGCAGCGGTGCCGGTGAGCGTCTGAGAACTCTAGATCTAGGTTTGGAGGTTGATGGGCGCCTCACCACCCGGGGGGGTGGGCCGGGGACGGGGACGGGGATGCAGCACGCTTCGCTTCGCGCAAATGTAAACCCTGCAGCAGCAGCAGGTCCAGGGCCAGTGCTACAATAGTGTGCTGTTGGACGTGGAGACACCCCAGGCCCGGGACGATCCTGGTCTAGGGAGCCCCAGGTGGCCAGTGCAGCTGACGAGACCCCGAGCGCGGGTGCGACGCAGTGAATGGCGGGATGATGCGAGGACGCGATGGCGATTGCTGTTACTGTACCGGGAAGGGTCCATCGTATCATACCATCCGGGGGCGATATGTCGGCGATGCGGTTCCTGACCCCAGGCCCCTTGCTGGACGATCGGTTCGCAAAGGTCGGAACGGGAAGGAGTGTGGCCGGGGTTCGAGCACGGGAACGAACGGGGACGAGTAAAGGCTGCGAGGGCGATGGCGAGGGCGGCGTTAGTGGGGCGAGAATGGGGGCTGGGAAGGGCGCATCCGGATAGTCGTGGACCGGGATAACCCTGAACCTTGCGCGAGCCCGAACGACGAACGACGAGCGTCCTCAAGAGAGGCAGCGGCCGAGGAAGCAGGCGACAGCCAAGACTTAGAGTCCGAGCCCTGGGCGAGTCAGACCTGGCAAGTCCCGAGCAGGAAGCAGAAGAAAGGTGCCGTAAAGTACAGCGTGGCCGCGGCAGCTGTACGTGCCGCATGCTTGTTCTCCCAGGGGGCGCCATAGAGGATGAAGGTTGAAGGTAATAAAGGCGCCTGCCAGTGCTTGGCGTGAGGCAACCGGGCAGCGTGTGCTCCGAAACCGGAAGCGAACTCGGAGTCGAAGAAGCGCAGTGCAGTGTGGCCGCAAGGCAGGACGGGTCCCTGAAGCTGCACAGTACGTCTGCGTTTGCGCGAGGATGACGTCAGGCATTGCGTCCGTACGTGAGAGAGACGTGGTGTCCTCGTCAGCGAGCAGATACATATCCAGCGAGAACGAGAAAAGGGTGCGAGTCGCCGTGGAGCCGTGCTCGAGCGTCAAGCACTCTCCCGAGCCTGCGCGCATAATCCGAGAAGCATCGACTCCACTTCTAGCAGTGACGTCGTCTCAGCGTAAGCATAGCGAAGGATGCGGATGCGATGAGGGGAAGAGCAAGACACAAGACACAAGACACGACCAGCGAAGCGGGGTGGTGCATCCGAGGGTGACCAGCGCCGAAGCCGAAGTCGGAAGCGCGTCATGGGTCCGCCAGGTTAGCAAGAGCCCGCTGGTGCGCACAAAGCGTCCGACGTCACGGTCACGGCCGGTCGGCGAAACGGCCCAGGCGGGGAAAAAACAAGCCGAAGCCGGGCCCGAGTGCGAGCCGTCCTCGGGTGGGGAGGGGGGGGAGTGGGCGACTGCACTAGTAGCTCGACGAGGTGCGGATGTAGGGAGGATGGAGGATGATCCGTGTTGCTACCAGGCGTTGCACGGCGACTCGGGCGAGTACAGTTGGCCCGCGTTCGCTCCGAGCCCCGGGCCCCGGGCGGCGGTCCGCGAAGCGTCGTAGCAGGCGGAGCGCGGAGTGCAGATCAGGGGAAGGAACGTCCGGGACGTCGAGAGGACGGCCGCCAGGCATGATGTGGCCACTGGCCAGCCTGCGGGTGACTCGTGAGCAAGAGTCTGAGCGCGACATCGACGGCGGCGGTGGCGGGAGCCCGAGGTCGAGCGAGGGTGATCATGATCCGCGCAGGAGCTCCTCGCTGAGAGTGCGTGCCCGTGCGTCCACGGAGACGAAGGGTGAAGCCCGCCGCGAGTGCTGGTCCTTGGGGTCGCCAGCGAACGGGTCGAGACTCCGCGGGCACCTGCCGTGAGGCGACGAAACGAAGGGGAAGCGTTCGAAAGGCCGTGGACCAGCTCCGTGGCGTCCCGAGAGAAGGCATGGGGGGTGCCCGGTGTAAGTATGTAAGGGCAGCACTTGGCCCTTCTGTGCTTGATGTGCGGACGAACTCCGACGGGAACCTGAACCTGTGCGGAGGTCATACGCTCCTGCCGCAGCGCCTGATGTATTGTTCCGCCTCTGCCTCTGTAGACATGCCATGCTTAGCGTCCGGGGTGCCTCCAGCAGGTAATTACGCATATATGCGGTAGGAACGCACCTGTCGCAAATGTCGCATCTCCGACGCTGGAGGTCTGTGGACATGCCGACAGATGAGACCTTCTAGAGTGCGCGAACGCCGACGACGACGGCCTGGGACAATGCGCACGCGGCGTACCATCAACCGCCTTCCGCTGGCAGGCCGACGGCCACCGACACCGACACCGGCCGAATTCGAAGCAGGCTCAGCTCGCAGCCCTTCTTGGCTTGAGGCCCGTCGCCCGTTGGACTCTAAGTTTGGTCCGTGTCAGCGGCAGAAGCCAATGCCGGCGCCGGATCGAAGACACCGACGGCACTTGGAGCTTAAGCTTCCCACTTATCGTCCATCCCGCACCGCATGATACTTGTGTGTGATCCTGCCGCTTCGCGGCGGCCGTTCCTACTACGTACGAGCCACAAGAGAGAAACAGCAATAAGCATGCGCCGTTGGGGCGCCTGTGTGCGAATGCAGTCATCCGGAATCCGTATCAAGGCACCTACTTAGCTAGAAAATTCTGGAGTCGGGTTCTGAATCGGTTTCACGTCGCACGTATACGCGTCTGTCAGCGCTTCAGCACCAGCGGGGGGGGAGAGGGATCGGGCCAGGCAGGCGATTTGTTTGGATTCCGTGGCACGCACCCCCCCCCCCCCCCCTTTCGCGCGCTGCCGACGGCTTCTCGTCTTCTGCCGTGTGCCAGTAGTGGCGGGCAGAAGGTGTCGGGGCTCGGGCAGGCCCGCAGTGGTGCTCACCTGCTCACCTGTCTGCCAAGGCCGCGGGCTGGGCTTGACGACGGCGACAAGAATCTCCAGAGAGACACGACTTTGGGAGGATGATGGATTCGGGGACTTCGACTGAGGAGGACGACTGGCTCTCTTGGTCCGTAAGCGTAAGCACGACCTCATCTGGACGTTCTGGAAAGCACAGTCAGCGCGCCAATTAGAAAAACAAAAACACCCGCTCTGGTGCTTCTGCGATACGATCCTCCCGACGAGACGTACCGAGGTTTAGTCACCAGCACGGTGGATCAACCTGAGGACTTGCTCGCGTGATCCGACAAATTCGCTGCAGACAGCAAAACTGCACAGAGCGCTCTGTCAGTTGTGGTCGTAAGCGATCCCGGGGTTATGCGGGCAGAGGAAGATTGATCAAGAACCCGCCGACGTCGACCACACGCGCCGCATCGGCAACTCCCTCGAGCGCGACCACCTTCCTTGAACGCACTTACTTACAGGGATAGGACGTCCAGCAGCTGCGCGCGCAGCGGGCCCCCCAAGTGCTGCATGAGTGTCCCGGGCATCGCCGCGGGACGACGACGTGGACCCATAACGGACGCCCGCACTTTTAAACTGAACGGGGCACAAGTACTTCCATGTGTGAGTGCCAAAATGAATCGAGCATATGGGGGTAGGACGGGCTCCGCAAGACGCGTGCTCACCTGCCGTGTCACTGTGTGCGCTGCGGCCCGCTGCCACTGCGGGGGTGCAGGGTGGCATTTTAGGCAGCGGGGCGGATCGCAAAGGGTGGCTGGCTCGAGCGTGTGCCCACGTCAATTACTGCCGCGGAGCTGGCGTTGAGCGGTGCAGCGTGCGTGCCGCCCGCGGAGGTGAATTACCGGGGACGCCGGGGCACGGCGGCACGCACAGGGAAGCCGACGGCCGACGGCCAAGGAGGCCTCGCGAGCAGGCGGGTTCAAACTTCACACTGCGTCGACGGGGAAGGGCGAGGGCGCGGGCGCGGGTGATGACGTGCATGGCGGTCGAACTCGAACGTGGCTCGAATCCTGGGGTGATGGTGCGATTCTTGAACTCTGGCGAGGCCTAAGCGGAAAGAGGGGTGGCCTTTCGCATTCGGGCTGGCCGGTGGCCACTGCTGTCCGCGCGGCCGACGTCCGTCGTACGGCGCGGTCGGAAGGATGATGTACTAAACGTTGACCTGGGCTGTGGCCGCCATGGCCGGCGAGCGGCATCGATCATGCATATGGCATACTTATGACTGTTGGCGGGAGATTCCGTGAGGGGGGGACATGTACAAAGTAAGTACATGTACTTACATGTCGGCGGGGGATGATGCATTGATGATTCATGAATCAGAATCAATGACGATACGGCGACGTTGGGGGGGAGTGTTCATGTGGGCGGGGGCGGTGAGTACGGAAAGGTGGTGGCATTGATGGGGGGCCTGGCTTGGGAGTCAGCTGGTGCCGCGTGCCGCAGGAAGGAGGAAGAAGCGGGTCGAGGTTGGGGGTCCGGGGGGCACTGCAGAAGGTGCGTTACGTCGGAGGGCATGATGTCGATGAGGGCTGATGATGGTTGTGAGACTGAGAAGAGAAAGCGGGCGAGCGGGGAGTGCGTGGTGATGGGAGGCCTGCCAAGAATAGGTGGATGGGTGGAGGATCCGGAGCCTGAGGAGGGGGAGGCTAGGGAGGAAGTTAGCGAGCGGGAATGGACGGAGAAGGGCGGAGACGAGGCGTGGTACGACCCGCAGCATCGTCGAATCGCCGGAGAAGAATACACACTCAAGTTCATTTCCAGGGTTAAGTATACTCGAGCTGGAGGCCACACGAGCAGATTTAGAGCCTCAGCCTGGCATGCGGCAGTCGAGGAGATCGGGTGGGCAAGTCAAGAGGGAACTTGCCGGGCGGCATCGGAGTGGGAACAAGGCCACGAGGACGACGGACATTGCCGGACGATGATCGAAAACAAGGACGATCAATCGACGATGCTCATCCCTTCACGCTACTTGAGTTACCGGCTGTTACCGGTCGATATCATCGACAGTCTCCACTCCACCTTGCGATTTTAACACTTAGCCATTTTCATTTTCTCGCAGGGCGCGGATGCACGGACACGGATGCGGATGGCGGAGCGGAGTGCGAATGAGGATGTGCAGGTGAAGAACGCCAGGAAGGGGCGAGTGAATTGAGGAAGAGTCGGGTGTTTCGGCGAGGATTTGACGAAGAGGGGCTTGAGATAGGATCGGCGTGCATGCACAGGCGGAGGATGGGCCGAAGAGAGGAAGGGAAGGGATCGGATGGAGTCGGGGAGGGCGAGGACGATAGCGGCGGACGTTGCTTCCTGAACGTTGCCCGAGGATGGCTGGGAGCGCGAGGGTAGACACCGAGAGCGTGGACACCGGGTCCAATTGTATGTAGCGAAGAGATGGGGTACGGTGAAGGTGAGGACGTGGCGCGCCGTCGGAGGCGTGGGATCGAGAGGATGCATAGGCCTGCAGTGAGAGCAGTAAGTATGTAGTCGTCGAACCACCGCCCTCCCTGAGCCCTAGAACCTACGCCACAGTGGCGGAGAGGGCGGTCCGCTCTTAGATAGGTGGCGGAACAGCCCTCGCCCTCATGCAGGGAAGATAGTCCCAACTGGCATCAGCCTCGTCGACCAACCCGTCCACCGCAGCCCGCAAGTCGAAATGTCCGTGCAACATCGGACCTCGCTACATAGCCAACCCCATTTCGCATAGAAAAACCACGCCCACGAGGGCCGCTTGGGACTGTGCGCATCGTCGACGACAAACTCAAGGTTGGGAGTGGGAACTCGTCCACACTCAGGGTGCTGATCTGTGGACGGGAATCTGGACTGGGGTGATCGGGGTCCTTGGAGAAGAGGGATCGGGGAAATGCCGAGGAAGATTTGGGGATCTGTGATGAGGGGCGGGAGAAGCCGAGAAGGCAGGAGCAAGGGGCAGGCGCCGGCGGGCGAAGAGGGACGAGCGGATTAATATGTATTACATATTGGAATGGGGACTCGCATTTGGACAGTATCAGATCTCGCTCAGACTTGTCCTTGCTCGGCGGCGGTCCTCATCCACGTCCTCTTCCGCCTAAATACTCCTTCCCATGGCCCTTCCGTCACTCCCCTCCAAACCCCCATCCTCCTCCTCCAGCCCCTGCCCCCCTCCCGTCCTCCATGGCCTCTCACGACGCCCCTCGCTCCCCTACCCCCCGTAGCTCGTGGACACGTTCCCCGTCCGGCCCGGACGTCTTTGTGAGTACTCCATGCCTCGCTCCACCCCTACACCGCCGCCTTAACCCCCAATCCTTCATTACCCGTCCAGTTTGATATCGAGATCGACGGCGCCCACACAGGCCGCATCGTCTTTCGTCTCTTTGACTCCATCTGCCCCGTCACCGCTCGCAACTTCCGTGAGCTCGCAACAGGCGAGAACGGCTATGGCTACTCAAACTCGTATATCCACAGAGTCGTCCCCCACGTGCGCACTATTCCCCTCTCTTCGTCTTTCCACCGTTCCTCCTGTGCTAACATATCATCATGCCACTCTCTCCCGCCCTTGTCCATTCTAGTTCATGATCCAGGGCGGAGATATCGTCGAGGGCAACGGCACCACCGGCCGCTCCATATACGGCCCCACTTTCGCAGGTACGTCTTTAGGCCTCCGCCGATCCCCCACCACTGGCTGAACCCACCCCTTCCTCCTCCCCGTCTCCCGCCTTCCTCTTTCTCCCCCGTTTCTTTCCAATCCCCGCCCCGCCCCGCCACCCCGGCCCTGCCCCCCCTTACCCCCGACAACATATCCGGCCTTCCCGTCATCCCCGAACATTCCTCCAGACGAGAACTTCCGTCTCCGCCATGACCGTCCCGGCCTCCTCTCCATGGCCAATCGCGGTCCCCACACAAATTCCTCCCAGGTGCGTCCATGCCGCTTCGTTCGTCTCCGCCCTCTCGTGTTGACTCTTCCCCACCTGTATCTGTATCTCTGTCCTCCGTCCATCTCCATCTCCATCCCTTCTCCCATCGATCCTGCTACGATCCGCGACTGCGCGCAATCCCTGTCCCTGTCCCTGTGCGCGTTCGTGTGCGTGTTCGTCGGCGCTGACTGCCCAGTTTTTCGTCACCGTCGTGCCAGCGCCGTGGTGCGACCGGAGAAACGTCGTGTTCGGCGAGGTCGTTCGGGGGATGGACGTCATCCACAAGATCGAGTCGTACGCGTCGGACCACATACTCTACAAGCCGTCCGTGGACGTCCTCATCGCCCGCTGTGGGACCGTCTGATTCTGATCATGCGCCCGCGTCTGCCTCCTGGGTCCGTTACTGATACTGCTATACTGCACTGCGCCCCGTCGCCTCACACCACGCACTACGCACTACGACCGCCGTCCCGTGCCTCGAATCCGAATTTCCGAATCCGACGATCCCACCCGCTCGCACGGACGTCATTCCGATTTCGCAGTCCCAGTTAACCACATTCATTGTAACATATTCGCATGGCTTTCCCGCACCCGCACCCGCACCCGCACCCGCACCCCGACTCGACCCCGACCGCCGCACGCTGTCGTTGCCCTCTCCCACTCTGTTCCTGTTTCCTGTTTCCCGAGTCCTGTTTCCCGTATATCGTATATTGTATATCGTTTCCCGCTGTCCCCGACGACTCGCACGCACCGTACACACACACGCGCGCGCGCCCTGTACCTGTACCTGCAGACGAGCGATCGAAAACGCGCACGCACGGGCACACGGGCAGGCATATGTGTCCCACAGTCCCTCCGATGTAGTTGTATTTAATTGCCCGGCCGGCAGTAATGAACGGATACGGCACGCTTACGCTTTCTCTCTGGCCTGGACGTACGCGATTTTGGTTGTTCTACTGTACTGCTGTGGACGATACTGGTACTTTGTGTTCTGGATCTTCGCGCCTGGCCATGGTATACTATGTCGGTTGCAGGAAGCAATTTGGCTACGCGCGCCAATATTATACGTATACCATGTACTTATATATGGAGCGATATCTCTTACTGGTGATGGTGATCAATATTCATATTCATATTCAGTGGTGGAGTCGAGGCATCCCGATTCCCATATGTGGCCACCGATGTGTTTGTTTGTTCGATGTGAAAAAAAAAAAATGAAAAAATCGAAGATTGAGATTCAAATATTCAAGTTGGGCACACTGCAGGGCCTGGCACCCGGCACAACGCGTGTAAGCGAACCCTACTCCGAATCCGCGCGCAAGGTGAAGATGAAATTGTCCCGGGGGTGCGGCTACGTACGCCGTCTTCCAGCTGGAGCTCCCCCGATCAAGCTTCAAGCTTCAAAGCTTCAAATTTCAACGGTGTTGTTTTCAACAAGAGGGATAGGCGCCGGGGTGGTACGATGTGCGCCTAAGTACTGTAATGTGGAGGAGGAATCAGGCTGAGGAATGGATCGCCAGGATCTGCCGCCCGCCGGGCCTCGCCGTCTGGGTCCGAGTCGGTCATAACGGCCGTTGCGTATCTCTCTCTCTCTGAGTCTCTGAGTCTCTGCCTGCTTGGCCGCGCGGTACGATCTATTGCTGGGAGATATCGATATCGTCTTGCGCTGCCTGTGTACCTCGCTGCTGGCAACACGCTGCACTGCACTGCACTTTGCACGCTCTTCCTTTTCCTCGTTTCTCGTTTCTTTGGCTCCGGCTCCGGCTCCGGCTTGAGCTTGAACGGGTTGGACTTTGACCTACTGCTACTGCTACGAAGAGTGCTCACTAGGTATACTATACTGCGAGAGCCTCTGACCCGACCGGATCCGGATCTCAACGTCGACATCGGACCGAGACTGCAACCGGCGAGACCTGAGAGCGAAGAGCGAGGATGGGGAAGCTGAACATCGCGCACCACAAGTCCTACCATCCCTACCGCCGCGACAACATCGAGCGCGTCCGGCGGGACGAGGAGGAGGCGAGGAAGCACGAGGCGGTCGAGGAGGGGCGCATGATGCTTGCCGTGCGTCCCCCAGTTCTGAGTAAGTATTGTACAGGAGACTGACGGGGCGGGGCTGGATGCGACAGGACTCGGAGGCGCGGATCGATCTTCTGCGCCAGCGCGCAGGTTTGCAGGCCTCGAAGGTTAGGAATGACAAGGACAAGGGCAAGGGCAAGGGCAAGGACGACGTGGACGCGCAGATCGCGCGTGCGAGGGAGAGGGCCGAGGAGATGGAGGGTGCAGAGGCAGAGGTTAAGGATGCGGGGCCGTCGACGCTCACCTCGAGGACGGGGCACATCAACTTCTTCGAGGACTTGGAGCAGGTGCGTCGTGCGTCTTGGGTTTGGGGGCTCGGTTGAGTGGGGCTCACCGCTGTCGGTCCGTTCGTGCAGCAAAGCATAAGCACGACGTCCATGGTCGTGCCCGTGCGCTCGACCAAGCGCGGCCCGCCCCCGGGAGAGAGCGAGCGGGAGACGGAGCGGGGCGTCGCGCTCGCGCCCAGCGCGAAGGATCTCAACCCGTGGTATTCAGACCGGAATCGCGACCGTGACGCGCGCGGCGAGCCGGACGGCGAGGATAAACGGTACGCACGCACGCCCCCCCCCTCTCTCTTTTCCGCTCTCGCTCTCGTACGCTCGTCTAATCTAACGTCCTTGAATTTTCGTTTCTTTTTTTTTTTGGGGGGGGGGATTCGGTGGCGGCCCGTGACCTCACCCGCACCCCGATTTCGATTTCCTGTCTCTTCACCTCCCCGAATGTGCACACGCCCAACCCAAACGTACGCGTGCCCGCGTGCCTGCAGCCGCCGGGACCTCGCGCGCAAGTCCGTCCACGACCCCCTCACGGCGATCAACACCCAGCTCGCGTCCCGCCCCCGCTCCCGCTCCCACGATGCGCGGCCCAGGGCTTGGGGCGGACGAGGGCCCCCGGCCGGGTCTCGCCCGGGCCCGTCGCGCGGCGGCGGTGGTCGACAACGCGACGGGGGCAGAGACGGAGACGGCGACGGCGACGGAGATGGACGCGAACGCAGAACCAGTGGTACCGGGAGCGCGAGCGCGAGCGCGGAGCGGACGAGCAGGGAGTCCGCGGAGCGCCTGCGCGCGCTGGAGCTCGTGCGGCGCAAGAAGCGGGAGGCGGGCTCGGACGTGGGGGGCGGCGGGACCCCGGGCACTGGTGCTGGTGTCCGGGGCGCGCGGGACTATGGGTACGGGGACGTGTTCAACCGGAGGGAGGTCGAGGAGGCGCACCGCGGGAAGGCGCGGAGGGGGTGGCGGGACGGGGACAGGGACGGGGACAGGGACGGTGGCTGGGATCGGGACGGGGGGCGCGGGAGGGGCGGGGAGCGGTATGGGGCGAGGGGGCGCTGGTGAGTGTGTTTCATTTGACTTGGAGTTGTGCGCGGCTCACTCGTGGTGCGTTGATGCAGAGGTTGGACGTTGAGGACTATGGAGCGGGGCTGAGGATTGGGTACACGGGCGTTGTTGTTGCTGTGTATGTTTCTTACTCTTTGCTATCTGCCCTCCGATGTTGAATTTAAGAGCGCAGACGATATCGTCTTTCTGTCGTCGTCGAGAGTGGTGAGTTGTTGCTTTCTCAAGTCAGGGATCATGTTAATCGCAGTCGTTTCAAGTCAGTCTTGACCGTATTGCGTTCAAAGGTACCGATACACCGAATGAAACACGGATGCATAGAAGTTGGTCGAAACCCTGTTGTTGTCCAGTCTCACCACTAACTATCTCACAGCGCGGTTTGGTTCTTTCTTCCTGGTTCGGATCCCTCGTTATCAGTTACCAATATGCGTCGAAGTATCCTCGGGTACGATCCACCAATCATTACCAACGCGTCGACGTTAGCTACGCCGCCGATGCGCCTCACACACTTCGCACCATTTAGTCGCCGCCGAATTCTTTGTTCAGCGACCTCCGCATGCATGGCTGCAAGAATGTATAGTCTGGAGACGGGAGAAGAGAAGGAGAATGGGAGCGCAAGGGATCAGGGGCCCGTGCAGATCTACCGGGCAATGTCTTGTGGGAACGGAACGCTTCGTACGGTGTTTAGGGCCACCGGCGGTAGAGGGTTTAAGTTGAACGCCGTAAGTTGCTCTACTGCCACCTTTTGCTGGTTGCGAGTCCTTCCTGTTGTTGATGTATTTTCTCTGCCCAGCGCTACGTGCCTCTCCGGGGTGGCATCGAGGGCTTGCCGGAGGGTCGTGTATGTCGCCATCCTGCTTCGCAGAACGAGAACTCGCTCGGCGATTTGTTCGGAAGCGCCTTCTGCGGGTTTTGTTTCCCGTGGGCCGCAAGGCCCCGAGGTTATCGCCCTCTGCCTCTGTCCTCTGTGTAGGTTTTCCGCTTGCGAGCTCTTCATCGGAAACGTCGGCCCTCGCTTCGGGTCGCATCTTCGAACCTTAATCATGTCAATTTCTTCCCTCATCCCACGATCCGGCCGCCGACCAACGCTGGGCCAACGCACATCTTCTCTGTGTGTGAGCGCGCAATACACGTCATTGGTAGATGCAGGGCACCGAACATAGCTTGTAGCATGCGAGAGACGAGCCCGTTTTGGTTTGTTCCCCGCTAGATGGACAATTGACAGGTGCTGCCATGCTGAACGCCTCGTCTGGTCAAGCACGACACTCACCCTTGCAGGTGCCGCTTCGATACACCTTGGTCGCTGGTAGATTGTGGTAGATTGTAGGATGGGAGGCGCGCTGCCACGAGTTCAAGCTGGTACGTTCAAGCATCTCTCAAGGTCTCCGGGCGATGATTGATGTACGCGATAGTGCGCAGGGCGCGTTTCCCATACTCCCTCCTTCTGGCTACGGATCGCGCTGTGAGGCTCTCGAACTACCTCCGGGAGCCGCCAGCATTCTGGCCTGATGCCGAAGACGAAGACGAAGACACCGACGCGATACCGATACCGGCCCCGGCTGCTAACTTTGTATCCCGTCGCGACCTCGACTCTCGGGGTCCTAGTACCGTGCCCGTTACACGCACGCTCGCTTCCGACGATAGGACTGAATTAGCACGCACGTCGTCATCGCGGCGGCCGTGCGCGCGCCAGGCGGTCCGAGAGCAGATCAATTCCACATCGACGTCGACCGCGCGTGGCTACCGAACCGAACAGTGTCGTAAGTGCTCGACTGTTCTGTTCCGTTCTCCGTGGAACTGTGCCTTCAAATTGCCTAGACTCGTGCGGCCGCCTCAATGTGGTGCGGAGATTGTCGGTCTCTTCGAATCTCGAGATTCCTACCCGCGACGACGGTGTCGAGAGCTCATAACTTTTCTACGAGTGAGAGCCAACTTTCGTCGTTACCTCCAACGTCGATGGCGACACTGAGCTACTGTCATAGTGTCGTTTGCGTTTTGCGCCCGGCGGTTGCAGGACGTCATCAAGCAGCGCGATCGAGGAACGTCGAGACTTGCCAGTGTACTGAGGCTCCCCGGCGGCACCCATGATCCACCTAGCAGACAGCTCTGAGCCGTAGAAACGGGACGAAGCTATGCAGTATATCCGAGGCGTTTAGGGGGGGCCGCCCGCTCTCGGCGCGTGCTCCAAAGGCGAGGGGAAACGTTACACAAAGTCGACGTGGAACGCTCGCCCAGGACTGCGACGATCTGCGCTGACGTGCCTTGTGGACGGCCGCTTTTATCCCTCGCCCCGCATTATGTGGCAGGACCCAGAGCCGGAGTATGGAGCCCTGTCTTCTCTTGCCGCTCTTCGTCCCCGTCGGAGGTAAGGGTATGGACGGAGTTGGATGATACTGGTTCCGGCTGTGGCACGAACTGATCTATTCTATTCCATGGGTCATTAGGTGCCAGTTTGACTGGCAAGACGTCGCCGAGCCTTCGGTCGGCTTCCAATATCTGGCAATGGTGGATACATTGTAAGTTGGCCGCGCATTCGAAGCCCATGCATGGCCCTGTGGCTGACTTCGGTGAATAGCGATTGATATGTTTAGGAAGTTCCTGCGAAGATGTACAATCTACTGGGCTATCCGATAGCAGCCCTCCTCCGAAGTTCCAAGGATCGGACGAGCAACCCTCTCGTACGTTGTACGTCGGGATTTTTCGATGAGTTGAGACAAACTTTATCTCCCAGCAAGATCGTCCCGCATGTCCTGGTGTCATACATGCGTAGATGGACGTTCTAACGACCCGACCTACGATACCACCGCGGTTCCAAGAATACTCTGGATTCACTTAGGTTCGTCAGCTGACGGCGCGCATCCCATCCTAGTGCACCGCGGTACGTTACAGGGTGAGTCTTCCACACGGCTACGAGCTTTGCTCTTGCATTTTCAAGCGGCGAATGCGGTTACGTAGGGCCCCAAGCTCCGCGGCGAGTCGCGAACATGTTACTATGTCTTTGCGCCCTCATTTTCTATCCCCACTGGTGACGATATTTCTTGCTCATCGCTTCCCTTCTTTGGTCGTACTAGGGTGCTGTGGCCGACCTTGTGACGACCTGAATCAGGGTAGAAGACCTTCTAGAACCCAATACCCGTGTGAAGCCCCGAGACCACAGGCCACACGGTCCGCTTCGATGGGCACTTCGCGGGAAGGCAGAAAGAACCTCCGCCCTTTTTTTTTTGTTTCACACCACCGTCTTCCATGCGCAACACTCTCGGCCGCTACCCACTCGCCAGAGAACAGGAATGCAAGCCTCGTACCACGGTCGCCGGGAATTCCTATTATTGGGTAGTACCCCCTTCTCCTGTGTCCCGGCTGTTCGCCGCCTTACCCAACGTCCGGTTATCTGACGGAACCCGTGGGCTTATCGGATGCAGATTGGCGAAGACACGGTGGAAAGTGTATCTGACGGAGTGCTGGAGTTCGCCGCGTCTGTTGATTGGACACCGGGATTGGGTGCTTGCGTTAGAAGGAGGCGGAGGAGGAGGCCCGCCTTCCGATTGCCGTACGTGATGTTCATTTGAGCTGGACGCCAAGCTCATGGCCGTGTCGAGGTGACGTCGAGGCTTGGCCCATAAATGAAGTCAAAGTTTGAACGGCTTGTGGCGCACGGTTAAACCTACCAAGCCTCCTTACGTTACTCCATGCTTTAACCTTGCCTCCTGTAAGTCCGGTTCCCTTTCGTTGGATCGTCAATTGTGGTTGTTTGGGTGGCTGACGCCATGTGGCGTTTTTGGAAGGTTACGATTTAGCCAGCACTCCACGTTGTAGCCACTGCTGGATTCGTGTTTGCGGAGGCGGACTTTCAACTCGTGGATACCGGGGTCATGTTACTGAGAGGCCGTCAGATGCATCGGAGTTTGGATGCATCTCCTCTCTACCTCCACAATCCTCTCAGATCTTCGCCTCGAGCAGAGCATATGGCATGGTACATGAATTCGCAAGTGCCGCTCATGCCGAGGTACGGCGGTGCATCGCTTCTGAGTGCTAACTGACACATCTGCCGCGATTCCTCCTGTAGGAATCGCACTCGCATTGGCTGGCTCAGACTCTTCGCCGCAACCCGGGCAACTCGTGCTACAAAGCAAGCGTTCTCTCCCTGCACGTGTTGAGGTTCAAGTTGTTCGGCCAACTCTGTAAACGCCCATTCGCTCGATGCTCTTCCAGGTTCCTCACGTATCTTCGGCGGTCCTGGGACGATTCTTCGCTTGGGCTTCTGGTGCCCGCTTTCGCTTTGCTTTGTTGAACTCTAACGATATTTTTTCAATAGTGCTGCCCCCACGGTGCCACCTCTGTGCTGGCTGAATGCAGCCACTCCATTCCCATGTGTATGCCGTGAGACCATTCAACCCGGGAATGTTACTTCTTGATACTTTAAGTCGCACTCTCTGGGATATCGTAGGTGCGCTGGGTAAACGATTCACGCCTACTTTGAGCTTACTTCGCTTCTTCCTCACTGCAGTTGTTATGGTTCGTCTGTGTCACGGGTCTCTATCTTACGACGGTCTGTCCCCTCGGCAATGCGCCGCGTCCAGGGCTTCCCATCCATCACCGCCGTCCTTGTCCTTTTGACTGGCTGGCCCTCACGCCTCCGTGGACTTGCTTTTGCCACGTACCGCGCCGCGCCTTCTCAGGTTCGGCTTGCAGGCAATCTACCCTGTTGGCCTCGCCGGCTCCCAGACCGGGCCCTCTTCCCAGCGCAGTGCAGCGTTTCGAGCCGAGCTTCCCCGCCGTCTCCGGGACCTCCGAGGATGCATGCACCGTCCGCGCACATGCATGTGTAGACGAGAAGAACGAAGATTCGCTCGTCGGAGATCCGCGCCTCGACTTGGCTTAATTCAAAGGCGAAGACAGCAGCCAGCCTCAGCCTCTCCCCTCCCCCCTTTCCCCTTTCGCCTTGCCGAGCTCTTCCCTTCTCGTCGCCATGCACCCGTTCCCCACTAGACTAGACCAAACCGGAGCGACTCGCCCCACAGCTACAGACAGCCAGCGTCCTGTCGCGCAGGACGTGCAGGTTTCCGCCGTCTTCCATCATCTTCCGTCTTCCGCCCGTAGCAGGCCAGTGGCTGGGGTCCTGGCAGGGCCGTCGCCCACGGCGATAGCTGAGCGATCTCACCTCTATCTCTGTCGAAGGTCAGGTTACCAATCCCAACTCTCTGGCATTCAATGTACAAGTTCATGCTAATGTGTGCGTGCCTCCTTTCGCGCGGTGCCTGGCACAACGTTTGTTTGTCTATTCATAGTTGACCAAGCCGGCCTCACTGGCAATACCGTGACGGCGCCGGGTCGCGGGCGCGGCAGCCAGTGGCAGCCTGGCGTTCCTCCGCGTACTAGTATGCACATGTCTCTTCTCTCAGTCTCGCGCGCGCGGTCGACCGTCGCGGTGCTGAGCCGGCGCAGCGAACTTTTAATAGGCCTTCGGAGGTTTTTTTTTTTTCGTGCTCTTCCTTTCTTAAAATTTGCGTGCCAGTGAGCCGTGGTTTTCCGACTCCCGAGCGGTGCGGCGACTCGCCGCGCGGGACGGACCATCGAGGATCTCTAGGGAGATGGTGCTGATCTACGTAGTTGGTCATAGGATGCCCTTCGACTTCGAAGAAGAAGAATTCCAGTCGGTGCTGCAGTCCGTACCAGTGCGCGTGGACATGACGGATGACACCCCCCCCCCTCCCCTCCTAGGAACTAGGAACCCTGAGCGGCCGCTCCAGCTGCAGGCGGTAGGCCGCCGGTACCTCACGCGGTCCATGTCCGGGCTAGCTGTCGGTATTACGCCCTGTGCTTGCCGACATGCGGCTCTTCCGTTGCGGGGCGCCGTACCGCGTCCCGGTGTCGGTGTGGCGAGCATAGCAAGCAGGAGCTCTGACAGGGCCGGAATCGGAATTGGGGGGAAGAAGCTAGCTCAAGGTGCCATCCATCGCCCGCCTTCTCTTGTCTCCTGTGTTCCGCACCGTTGTCGCCGCCCTGGGGCATTTGACGTCACGTCGCGACGTTGGGGGGTGGGCCTTCTGCGCACTAGAAGGCGCCGTGCTTGTCTATCATCCGCGCCGCATTCTGTTCGGAGTTTGAGAAGCGTCGCCCGTTCACGACGGATATCGATTTCCTCACGCGCGGTACCGATGCGGCGACATAGGATGCGCAGAACAGCACATATATTTAGGGGGGGGGGGACAAATATAGCGCACGAGCGACCTAATACTATTATGAGGTATCGCCTACAGTAGAGGAATACTGTACGTATGTGGTACAGGTAGCGGAGGTGGGAGAAGAGGGAGGAAAGCAGCGACCGGGAGGCTCCAGCAGGCACAACGTTGACGACACGAAACCCAGCCCGACGATCCGATTAGCAATACACGACCCAAGCCCTATCGTAGCAACAACCACGCCCCCCAATAAGTATAAAGTTAGTAGTACTCGTGGTCGCATTATGTACTGTCCGTCCGGGGGGGACACCGATATATACACATCTAAGCGTTAGCAATTAGAACCCGGAACTCAGAACCGTTCATCTGGCCATCGTCGTTAGGCACAGCACGACTATCCAGCGGTCGGCGCCGCGCCGCGAGACGAAGACCGTAAACCACAAAACGTGCGGGAAAGCGAAGCCCAAGCACACAGCAGCAGCGCGTCGTCCGCCGTCCGCCATCCACCATCCGCCGTCACCCGACCGACCGACCGACCGACCGACCGACCAGATGACAGACGCAGACAGGCGAGAAGGAGCAGGACGGTTCGCGGCGTCACCGGAGCTTCAGGTTGCGCAGCTGGCGCTGCACCTCGTGGATGTCCTTCCTGTTCCACTCGCCCTTCCACGACGTCCCGCCCGTCACCCACCCCCGCCCGTGCCCCGACTCCGACCCCGACCCCGACTCCGACCCTGAGCCGGAATCCACACTCCCGACCGGCTCCGGCCGCGGCGGCGGCGGAGGCGGGGACGCGGCGGCCCACGCAGGCCGCCGGCGCGACGACAGCGAGGGCGCGCGCCGGATCCCCTGCGCCTGGGACTGGGGCTGGGTATAGGGCTGGGTATGGGGCTTCGGCGGGGGCGACGTGACGGGCGCGGACGCGGACGCGACGTGGGGCGGCGCCATGAACCCGAGCCCGCCCTTGAAGTCGACGGAGACGCTGCGCTTGCGCGGCGCGACGCGCGCGCCGGTCGAGCTCGAGCCGGGGGCCGCGTACGGGAGCGGGTACGACTTCTGCGTGCGCGGCGGCGGCGGCCGCGCGCGCATCGTCATCGCCATCGCGTGGTACTGCTGCTCCGCTTGTCTTTGGGGGGCGCTCAGCAGCGGGAAGGCGGCGAGGGCGTGCGCGGCGGCGGGGCCGTCGAGGGGGGACGCGCGGCGCGAGGGCGCGGCGCGGGGGGCGGGGATGACGAGCTCTGCGGGGACGTTCTCACCGAGGGTGCGCTTCAGCTTCGCGAGCCGCCTCCGCCGGGTCTCCGTCGCGGTCGGTGTGGCCGGCGTCCCGGGTGTGGTGGGCGTGACGGGCATGGGGGTCCGGGTTCCGCTCCGGGGGGCCGAGCCTGGGCCCTTGAGCGTGGTGGCCGAGTCGGGTGGTGTGAGGCGCGCGTCGGAGGGCGGGAGCGCGACCGCGTTTAATCGCAGCACGAGGGGGGTGGGGAGGGGCGCGCGCTTGCTGCTGTTGCTCATGGACTTGTCGCGGACGTGGCGCGCGAAGGATCTGGGCGTGGGCAGGGACTGGGTAGACGCATCGGAGTTGCTGGAGTCGGTGCTGGTCCGGGGAAGGCTGAGTGATGCGGATGATGTGTCGGCGGAAGAGGATGCGTAGTCGAATGAGTAGGAATTGGACGACGGGGCGGCCTCGAATACAGAGCCCTGGCGGCGGCTGCGGTCGCTCTTAGGGGAGCACTTGGGCCTGGGCAGCGACTTCGACTTCTCTGGGTTGAGAGGCGGACGGGAAGGGGAGAAGGCAGGAGAGCGGCCCTCAGCGAGATGAGGAGTGGTCCCAAGAACTGCGCCGAGCTTTCGTGTGGTACGAATGAGGCGTGTTTTCTGTTGGCTGTCGAGGGTGTTGAAGGTGGGAGGGGGAAGGTCGGAGTCGGAGGGGAGGGAGGGGTGCATGTTCACGGTCTCTGAGTCTATGGTCGTGGCGCAGAACAGCGGTTGAAGGGGAGGAGGACCGTCGAGTGAAGGATTACGTGTTTGGAGACGTGTCCGGAGGTGGTGGTGAAAACGAAGCCAAGGGGTGCTCTGGCGTACACAGTACGCGGAGACTTGGGGATCGCAGTCAAGCGATGGGAGAGAAGGAAGGATATAAGACTCAGACCGAGGAGACAAAAAGAGCGAGGGATGTCGATGACATGGGAGAAGAACCCACCGATGAATTGTGCTCGGGAGGGCAATTGTTGTTGTGTGTGTTTCCGCCGTCCTGGGCGTCGAGGCGGGCCATCAAGGGAACATGGGGACAAGACGACCCGTATCGGAAGCAGCATCCCTCCCATCAAAACTCCACCTCCCCCGCAGCGCCTCATCATACTCCAGACAGTCTCCAGACCCATGGCTCTCCACGGTTTTCGCACCCTCGCTGCTATACGCTCAGCTTCAGCGGTCGTTGTGGACGAAAAGACGAACGACGGTCAGTCCGATGACGCCAATACAGCAGAGACTATCCGTCAATCTCAGCCAACGCGGTCATTAGAAGGCGATAAATGTGGCGTACAAGCCCCGGTAAGCAAGTCAACAATCAATCATTATCCCAGCCTTAACCCAGCAGGTTCCCACGGAGGCGCCCATGACGGTTGGGTTATTGTCCTCGAGGCGAACTTTATCAACGGGCATGAGCTCGCTGTTTGTACACGACGACCTACTGTATTTCGTCCCCACCGCTTACTTACCGCCTCCTCGACGACCTTGGTGCTCTCATCGCATCTCGGGCTTGCTCGTCTCTGTCTCTGCGACGGCCTCCAGCACTCTATGCTCATTTTCCGTCCACGATCCATCGCTCTTGTGCGATCAACAAGGCGGTGCCCAACGACCGACGCAGCCAAAATCAACCCCGGCTGCCGTTCTCCCCCTCGTAATACAATACATAATCACTGCCGACCACCGTGCTTGGCGAACTTCCCTCCATTCCAATCACTTGCTTGTCGCGCTTCAAGCTTCAAGAACTGCCAAACGGTGCCCGGATGACGAGACCATCCAAAGCCACACGGAGTTACAGAGCAGGCGTTTTGCTGATGCTCGTCATCCGCCCATGATTAAGACTGGTGACGAATACGAAGCGGTGAGCATGTCGATACCTATCTCGCTTGTCCCCGTCGCGACTTGCCTCGACATATCCATACTTATCTTATGGTCGGGGCTGTCGGGCGCGTGGAGGGTTATCCTAGATCGGAGGAGGAGGAGGAGGAGGAGGACTCTTGGGTGCCGTCATCGGGGCTACGCCGCAGGTTGGATTGGTCGAGGCTCGGAAAGCATCCGCTCAGCGCAACGGTCAGTTGACGGTCGCCTGCTGTGCCTCTGATTGTTGGGAAGCCGTGACGTTCGTGCGACGTGGAAGATACTTATCGTTCGTGCAGTAGAGCTGCATACATGTGAAGGCGCATGGGATGAATGGGAGGAACGTCGAAAGGCTAAGTAAAACTCCTCCGCTCGTCTCCTGTGCACCGAGCTTTTTCTCCGAGTTCATTATCCGCTGCAGGGCAGAGCCCTACGTCAGATACTACGAAAGGCTGTGGGGGGGGGGGGGTTACGGTCATGGTGTTGGGAAAGCAGAGCGCGGCGGATCGGGGGGTGGGGCGTGGGCGCGGTAGCTAGAGATGTCGGGTGAGAGCTGTGGCGTGTGCGGCGGAGACAGGGGCTCCGCCTACTTACTCTGCGGCATGTTTTGCATGTCTTGCAACATTTCAGCGCGGAAGATTTTCTTTTGACCAGTTTGCGAGTGAACACTAGTGGCGCTGCTGCTAAGTAGCTCACGTACTGATGCAGACAACGTCATGTTTGCACCATAACACTCTCATGCGGTTTTTGCCGAATATCATCATCATTGCGACGTCTCCCTCGTGGGCAGAGTGTTCGTTCGAACGGAATCCAGCGTTCGAACCTCGGACAAACTTCGCTCGGGTTCCGTGTTCTACGGAAGACGCACGGGCGCGCGGGGTATTTAACTTTGGCGGCTCTATCATCACGATTCCGCGCTGCACCAAGCACCTGTCAGCCTCTGTGTGTCTCTTGGCCAGTAGATCAGGTACTAGTACCCTGGGGCCGTAGGTTGGAGCCAGTCAAGGGAGACAGTGTGTGTGCTGGGCCGGAAGTCTTCGGAGTCGGACGTATGGCCACGCACATTGCACGGTTTGAGAACTGGACCCAGACTCGTCACGTATGCCAACCAACGTCCGGGTCCACGGAGATGGACTGACTTGTCTACTAACGGACGAGGTCGCACTTAAGGTGCAGAAGAAGATCGCGGGATGGTTCTGATTATGTACTTAGCCTGTGACTCCGCAGGATGTGTATCGGTTCCGGAGTCATGAGCCGCGTCATTATAGTTATACAGGAAGTACCGTCGCTGAGCGCTGAGCGCTGGAGTGCTCATGCATATGCATCGTGGGCTTCTGGCCTTGGGAAGGCGAGAGATCGGAAGATGTGCAGACGGCCGGATGGGTTCGTGGCCCGGAACGAGAGCTCATGTGGGATGAGGCGGACCAAAACATGTTCAGCGCTTTTGGTGCGCACTTGAATGAATGGCGGTTCTGCCGAGGAGTGGGAATGAAAAACAATGTGTGGAGGTTCAAGTTGTATGAGGATCCCGCGGTGTACATCGATCTGTCGTCATGAGTCCGTTGGGCCGCCACCTGCAAAGAGGGATTCTCGGATGGCTAGCAGCAGTGGCCCGAACGCGCGAGTACGAGGATGTACGGCAAGCTACGGCAAGTACGTTCGGTGTACGCAGGCGGAAAAGGTGGCGAGACTTGGCGGAAAACAGGACGACTGATGATTCTAACATGTGTGCCTGGCTCCAGGTCCATCAGGGTCCATCCAAGTTGATCCAACAAAGTTCTTCTCGCTGCGGGGTCATAGACGCCATTCACCAACTCCGCGCCCGTCGGCATTCAAGCTGTCGTCCGCTGTCGTCCGCCGCCCACGCGATTATCTTATCATTCACGTCCGCGCCGCAAGTCGTGAATCGTTCAAGGTCTGAGCGCAGGGAACTCGGCTTGGACGTTGTACTTAGAGGACGACCAGGAAGAGATCTAGAGCGGATAGAGGGGAGGCTAGTGGAGAGCGACGAGCGTGAGAGTTGATGGAAGGTGAATTTTATCTGATAAGCGGAGTGCAGGTGTCACGTATCTGATAAGATATCATGTTCCTTGCCAATCCCAGGACTCAGACCACCCTCCTCGTCCTCTTTCGCCGTCCTTCCCGTCCAGCCCCGCCACTGTACGCCTGTCGTACACACTCCATCTTTCCCATTGTTTGGCGCTTTGTATATAATGCGACCTAGACGTAATTATCACCCCCGTCCTCCTCCCCGCGTCTCCCTTTCATCTCGACGTTCCTCTTCGCCTAGCACTTGGTTCTCAGCCCTCCCCCGAATCGTAGCGGAACGGCTCGGGTCCTCCTTCGCTCAGAACCATGTCCTACAACAAAGAGAAGGCCCCCAACACAGGACTCATTCACGATGACGTTCCAGAAGACGCGATTCCCAAACTCGACCAGGAGATCATCGAAGTGCTCCAGGCAGAGGAGGACGCCCATCTCGGTGTCAAGGCCGTCGAGGCTGCGGAAAAGGTTTACGGTCGCTACTCAAAGTGGTTCCTCTTCATCGGGTCCGTCCTTGTTCCTCTCCTGCCCATCGATGTGGACCACTTGGACTCACCCCGGCCCCCCTCGTGGCTGTAGAATCGGCTTGGCGTCCTACATCTATTCGCTAGACGGTACCACCACCTACAACTACCTGGCGTTCGCCACCTCTTCGTTTGACAAGCATAGTCTTATTTCCACCATCCAGGTCGCTCAGTCCGTCATCAGTAAGCCTTCAATCTTTTCTCTCCCGCCGCATTCCACACTCACACGCTGTCCAGTCGCTTGCGGAAAGCCCGTCATTGCCAAGTTTGCTGATGTTACGTCCCGTGCAACGGCCTACGTTATCGTCCGTACGTACCTGTGAATCCTTGTACAAGACGAACCAGCTGACGATCTACCTTCGCTTCGGAACCATAGTTACTTTCTACGTCATCGGTGCGCGCGGTTGAGTACCAAGGCCGTTGCGTATTCGTACTCATCGCTCTTTAGGGTACATCGTCATCGCGTCCGCACACAACGTCGGCGCCCTTGCTGCAGGTATTGTCATCTATGCTGTGTGAGTCCGACTTCATGCGTCCTAGACAAGTCACACATCTGACCACAACCTCCGTTCCCACCTAGTGGATATACGTACGTCTCCGGCATTCGTTCGCGCGTGCGTACTAGCCTCGTTAATTGACCGTTCCTTTGCATAGAGGACTGCAGCTCCTGACGTCCGTCATCGTCGCCGATATCACCACCCTGAAGTGGCGAGGCCTCGTCTCCGGCCTCACCTCTGCGCCCTTTATCATCAACGCCTTCGTGAGCGCCAACATCGCGACCCAGGTCCTCGAGCGGTCAGGTTGGCGCTGGGGTTACGGCATGTTCGCCATCCTCGTCCCCGCCGCGCTCTCGCCCCTCATCGTCACCCTCTTCTGGGCGGAGCAGAAGGCGAAGCGCCTGGGGCTCGTCCCCGTAGTCAGCAAGCCCGTCCACTCCTCTATCGTCGGTCGCGTTTGGTCCTTCGCCCAGCAGCTCGACTTCATTGGACTGCTCCTTATCGGCACGAGCGTCGCGCTCATATTGCTTCCGCTCACCCTTGCGCAGGGTGCCAAGCATCAGTGGCACAACCGTGAGTCGTCTTGCGCTCTGCTCATGAACGCGGTGCTCACATGCTCGTCTTCGCTAGCCTCTATGATCGCGATGATCGTTGTCGGATGTATACTGCTGCCCGTGGTGGCTGCTTGGGAGATCTGTGTCGCGAAGCGACCCGTCATCGCGCGCCGCTTCCTCACCAACAGGACCGTCATCCTGGCGGCGTGGATCGGCTTCTTCGACTTCTTCTCGTTCTACCTCACGACGACCTACCTTTACTCCTTCATCCTCATCACCAAGCCCTGGTCGCTCCTCGACGTCACGTACTTCAACCAAACGCAGTCCGTCGCGCTCACCGTCTTCGGCATCATCGCCGGCCTCAGCATGCGCTTCCTCCACCGCTACAAGTGGCTCCTCGTCGCGGGCCTCGCCGTCCGTCTCCTGTGAGCCGTTCCCGCGTCCCCTCTTGCTCGGCGTGAGTTGACCGAGCGGCGCGCGTCGTGTCGTTTGCAGGGGCGTCGGCCTGATGATCCACTCGCGCGGTGCGAACGCGTCGGACGCGGAGGTCGTCTGGACCCAGATCCTCCAGGGCCTCGGGGGCGGCTTCGCCTCCGTCGCGTCGTCGGTCGCCGCCCAGGCGGCGGTCCCCCACGCCGACATGGCCATCACGACCGCCATGGTCCTCCTCTGGACCGAGATCGGCGGCGCGGTCGGCAGCGCTGTTGGTGAGTCGCGGTTTCCGGTTTCCGGCTTTCGTCTCCGTCCCCGCCTCCGTCGATTGTCCTTGTCCTTGTCCTTGTCCTTGACCGAGACTGAGACCGATAACTGACGATGCGGCAGCGGGCGCGATATGGACGAACGAGATGCCCGCGAAGCTGGCGGAGCACCTCCCGAACGCGAACGAGACCGCGCGCGCGGCCCTCTTCGGCTCCATCACGGACGTCATGGCCTTCCCGTTCGACGACCCGACGCGCGTGGGCGTCATTGCCGGTGCGTCGCCCGCTCCCCCCTTTGATGTCTATGTCTCTGTATCTTGAGACGGACGAAGACTCACGCGGGGCTCGCGCAGCGTACGGCGACGTGATGAAGCTGATGCTGGTCGCCGCGACGGTGCTGTCGGTCGTGCCCCTCGCGCTGTCGGTGTTCATGCCGGACTGGTACCTCGGCGACAAGCAGAACGCGGTCGACGCGACGGACCTCAAGGGCGAGCGCGCGGACGTCACGCCCGAGGAGAAGGAGAAGGAGAAAAGCAGCACCGCGTGAGCACGAGGGAGTAGGCGGCAGTGTGGGTGGCGCGGATCCGGAGTCGTCTCGCAACGATTGCGAGGCGCTGTAGCTATGTATATGTATATGTGTCACCGCTTGGTCGGTCAATAATGTCGTCAACTAATTTGACGTCGCTTTCTCTTGTTCGTCGGCCGGTGTAGGACGGCGATCTGAGGGCCTCCATGCTTGAGAACGGCATCCGCCATGACGGCGGATCCCATTGCAGCTTGTCGCCCCCATATGACTGTCCACATGCAGATCGAGGGTGAACCACGGTGGATCCGTGGTGGCTGGCATGGAAGTGCTTGGCTAGATACTGGATAGACGTCTCGTGAGTCGTCGGTGAACACCTAGGCTCTACTAGACTAGTAGGGGTAGGGTGCGTTGCATATTTGAGCAATGAAGATAGGTAGAGACGTACGAGGACCTGCTTGGTCGGTCGGCCCCGCAGATGCGCCGCTCACCGCCCGACCGTCCATGGCGACGTCGACTCGAACCTGCGGCTGGCGGTCGGCGAATGTCACGGACGAAGCAAGCGGAGAGATAGAGCATTCACATACCCGGCACCCGCCGCCCGGGTGAAGATATATACCGCAGCAAACAGCAGCGATATAGATATATATAGAGGCGAGGGAGCCCATGCAGCTAGAGCACCGGCACGCGGGCGATCGCGAGAAATTAAGGTCGAGGCAAGGATAGAGCTCGACTAGCCTGCGAGCTGTAAAAAATGCTATTTTGACGGAGGACCGAGAGCACCGACCAATGGATGGTATCATCGTCGAGAGGCGTCGGCCAGCTGTCTCCTCCAGGACGCTGGATTACAATGCGCGGGGTCACCGTGGTGGCCACTGGTGGCAGGTACTTATAATGTAAAGCAGATTAGGTGACTACACGTCTCGGAGTCAAGACGCGTTGAGATTCTGTACAGTCAAAGGGTCCTTGTCCTTGAATGTGAATGTGAAAATGACAGCCGCGGTGGCCCCTGTACATGAGTGTTGATGTTCGAACAGAGGTGAAGTTGGAGGTTGGCTCGCACTCGGATCTCACTAGTACTGGGGTCACTGCTACTGGCTGTCGGACGGTCCAACGGTGAGCGCCACAATGTAAACAAGCACAAATCGCCCATTTTAGAGCGCCTGCCAGCCTCGTCTTGAACGGTCCTCCTCAAGTCCCTGCTCCCCTTCTATCAGACCCACCCACCGGTCTCCCTCCTGGCATAAATCACCGCATTTTAGTACAAAGTTGCACTCAGACGTTTCGCCCCCGCCGGCTCCCTATCAAAACGTGGACTCGTGACCTGTCGTCCCTCGCCTGGTGCAGTATTTCGCCTTCAATAGTCCGCGTTCGTAGTGAGCGTGCGTATCGTCATAGGACGAGCCCCATACAAATAACAGGTGCGTACATCAGACAACGCGTACAACATGCAGCGGATATCATGACACTGAGCAGGTGTTGCGCGCGCTCGCCGAACGGGCGTCGGAGTGCTCCTGCTCGTCGATCGCTCGAGGCCCGCCCGTGCCCGACTTGCGCTTGGACGACAGGACATCCTCACGATCGAGAGTCGGCCGCGTCTGCTAGTGGTGTGTGGCATCCTACGTCTCGAAATGAATATGAGTGTTTATTGTTCTTCTCTGGCGATTCGACGATGCTGCGGATCATGCCACGCCTCGTCTCCGCCCTTCGAATTCTCTGTCCATTCCCGCTCGCTTAGTTCCTCCTTGGACCTTAGCCTCCCTCTCCTCCGCATCCTCCGCCCATCCGCCCATTCTTGGCGGGCCTCCCATCGCCACGCACACCCCGCTCGCCCTCTTCCTCTTCTCACAACCGTCATCAGCCTTAGCCTGCACTCCGACGTAACGTATCTTCTGCGGTCCACCTCTCCAATTGAACCTCGCCCCGCTTCTTCCTGCGGCATGCGGCACCAGCTGACTTCCAAGCCAGGGCCCCATCAATGCCACCGCTTTTCCGTGCTCACCACCCCCGCCGACATGAACACCCCCAACGTCGACCCACCGTCATTAATTCATCCCCCGCCGACATGTACATGTAGTACACTGCGTTCCCCCTTCCGAAATCTCCCACCAACAGCCATGATCGATGCCGCCCGCCGGCCCTGGCGGTCACAGTCCAGGTTCACATCGTCCTTCTGACACCCCTCTTTCCCTCGCGAAAGCTCAAAATCGCACCACCGGCCCACCTCAAGCCCTCGAGCCTGAGCCCGAGTTCGAGCTCCATGCACGGCCACCAACCTCGTCCTTCCCCGTCGACGCCGCGACTCGGATACCTGGTCGTGAGGTTTCCTCAAGCTTCCACCGTCGACTCGAGTCCCCGCCGTGTCTGCCCCGCCGGCGTCCCCAGTGCGCCTCCGCGCGCGCGCGCGACACGAAACGCCAGCTCCGCGGCACACGACCACCTCCCGGGCCTGCGATCCGCTTCGCTGCCTAAATGACAACGCCACTGCTCCTCTGCGCATGCGCCCCCGCAGTGTGCCGCAGCTGTAAGTATAATACGGACTCCGTCCTGCCTCGTATGCTCGATTAATTAATAATAATTGGAAGTGGAAGCAAGTAAGTTATGGACCGTTTTGTTTTGTGCGGGCGCCCGTTATACTTAGGTCCAGGTCGACGTCTCGCGGCGATGTCCGGGCCAAGTACTTACTCATATATATAAGTAGTACTTGGGGTCCGCTGCGCACGCGGCTGCTGGACCAGGACGTCGTATCCCTGTACAGCGCTAAAGGTGATCGAGAGAGTTACCGATGCGGCGCATGCGCATGTGGCACTTACTTATTCTATATTCTATTAGGTATCCGCATAACCCTGAGAATCTCAAGCGTACGAACCACATCTGACAGGACTCGATCCCGCCGGTGGTAGCGAACGTCGGATCACACAAGTACGCCGTCAGCTGGTCGATCCACGAAAGCTCGGTGCGTCCCATCCAGCGTCTTGTAAGTATCGCAGAAGCACTGAACAAGTGTTTTTTTCTTTCTAATCGGCGCTGACCGTGCTTTCCAGACAGAACGTGCAGCTCAGGCCGTGCTTATAGTAATGCTCCGCCACGACGAGCTCGAGGAGTCGAGCCCCGCCAGCAATCTGGGTCCCTCCTCCCCGTCGGGCCAAGAGTCAAGAGTCATCCTCTGAGCTCTCAGTCGGAGTCTCCGAATCCTCCCGACGTCGCATTTCTCGTCACCGTCATCAAGCCCAGCCCGCGGCCATGGCAGACAGGTGAGCAGGTGAGCACCATTGCGCCGCGCGGGCCAGCCCGAGCCCGAGCAGCTTCCGCCCGCCACTGGCACAGGGCAGAAGACGAGAAGCCGCCAGCAGCGCGCAGGGGGGAAAGGGGGCGCCACGGAATCCAAACAAATCGCCTGCCTGGCCCGATGCCCGCTAGCGCTGACAGACGTACTGTACGTGCGACGTGAAATCAATTCGGAATCCGACTCTAGAATTCTATCTAAGTACAGTAAGTGCCGATACGGATTCCGGATTACTGGATTCGCACGCAGGCGCCAGCTAACGGCGCATGCTTATTGCTTTTTCTCTCTCTTGTGACTCGTACATAGGAGGACGGCCGCCCGCGAAGCCGCCGGATCACAATATTTGCCACATTTCATGCGGTGCGGGATGGAACGATAAGTGAGAAGCTTCAGTAAGTGCCGTCGGTGTCTTCGATCCGGTACAGTATCGGCTTTGTCTTCTCCCGCTGACATCGACAAAATTTAGAGTCCAACGGGCAACGGGCCTTGCCGCTTCTGCGACGGTGACGGTGTCGGTGGCCGTCAGCCTGCCAGCGCAAACGGCGGAAGGCGGTTGGTACGCCGCGTCCGCATTGTCCCAGGCGTTCGGCGTTCGCTCACAGAAGGTCTCGTCTCTCGGCCTGTCCACAGCGGCGCTGCGGCAGGAGCGTATGACCTCGGCACAGGTTCCTGTCGGAGTTCGCCCGGACATCAAACACAGAAGGGCCAAATGCTGCACTTACACACACCTCCCCAGCTCCTCTCGGGACTCCACGGAGCTAGGTTGCGGCCTTTCGAACACAACCCCTTCGTTTTTCGTTACCTCACGGCAGGTGCCAGTGCCCGCGGAGTCTCGACTTGTTCGCTAGCTACTCCAAGGAATAACGCTAGCGGCGGGCTTCACCTCTAGCTTTAGTCCCCGTGGACGCTGGATGTCGGCAGGAGGTCGCACACGGGCACGCATTCTCGAGGGGCTCTCTCGCGCGGATCACCCTGGCCCCGGGGCTCGACCTCACGCCACCGTCGCGCTCCTGCTCACCCGCAGGCTGGCCAGTGGCCACATCATGCCTGGCGTCCGTCCGACCTCTCGACATCCCGGACGTTCCTTCCCCTGATCTGCACTCCGCGCTCCGCCTGCTAGCTACGACGCTTCGCGGACCGCCGCCCGGGGCCCGGGGCTCGGAGCGAACGCGGGCCAACTATACCGTGACTCGCCGTCGCCGGCAGCCCTTCGTCCATAGCAACACCGATATCGATCATCCTCCATCCCCTATCCTCCCTACATCCGCGCCTCGTCGAGTTGCAGTTACCCGCCCGCCCCCCACCCCCAAGGACGAACAATTCGCACTCAGGCTCGGCTTCAGGCTTGTCTTCCCCGCCTGGGCCATCCGAGCGTGACGTCGGACGCTTTGTGCGCACCAGTGAGTGGGCTCTTGCTAACCTGGCGGACCCTGGGCGGACCCATGACCCGCTTCCGACTTCGGCTTCGGCGCTGGTCACCCTCGAACGCACCACCCCGCGCCGCCTGTCGTCGTGCTCGGTGTTGCGCCCCTCATCGCATCCTTGGCTATGCTTACGCTGAGACGTCGTCACTGCTAGAAGTGGAGTCGATGCTTCTCGGATTATGTGCGCAGGCTCGGGAGAGTTCTTGACGCTCGAGCATGCTCCACGGCGACTCGCACCCTTTTCAGTCCCTTTTCTCGTTCTCACTGAGGACACCACGCCTCTCTCACGTACAGACGCAATGCCTGACGTCATCCTCGCGCAAACGCAGACGTACTGTGCAGCTTCAGGGACCCGTCCTGCCTCGCGGCCACACTGCACTGCGCTTCTGCGACTCCGAGTTCGCTTCCGGTTTCGGAGCACACGCTGCCCGGTTGCCTCACGCCAAGCACTGGCAGGCGCCTTTATTACCTTCAACCTTCGTCTTTCATGCCCCCCCCCGGGAGAACAAGCATGCGGCACGTACAGCTGCCGCGGCCACGCTGTACTTTGCGGCACCTTTCTTCTGCTTCCTGCTCGGGACTTGCCAGGTCTGACTCGGACTCGCCCACTGGCAGGACTTGGACTCTAGTCTCCGAGTCTTGGCTGCCGCCTGCTTCCTCGGCCGCTGCCTCCCTCGAGGACGCTCGTCGTTCGTCGCTCGGGCCCGCGCAAGGTTCAGGTTCAGGTCTATCCCGGTTACGCCGCCACGACTATACTAACGCCACCCTCGCCATTGCCCTCGCCCTCGCCCTCGCAGCCTTTACTCGTCCCCCTGTCCCCCGTCCCCCGTCCCCCGTCCCCCGTCCCCCGTCCCCCGTCCCCCGTCCCCGTGCTCGAACCCCGGCTACACTCCTTCCCGTTCCGTCCCCGCGAACCGATCGTCCAGCAAGGGCCCGGGGCCAGGAACCGCATCGCCGACATAGTATCGCCCCCGGATGGTATGGTACGATGGACCCTTTCCGGTACAGTAACAGCAACCGTCCTCGCGTCCTCGCATCGTCCCGCCGCCATTCACTTTCACTGCGTCGCACCCGCGCTCGGGGAGTCGGGGGTCTCTCGTCGGCTGCGCTGGCCACCTGGGGCTCCCTGGACCCTGGACCAGGATCGTCCCGGGCCTGAGGGGGGGGGGTTGTCTCCGCGTCCACCAGCACACTATCGTAGCACTCGCCCTGGACCTGCTTCTGCTGCTGCTGTTGCTGCAGGGTTTACATTTGCGCGAAGCGAAGCGTGCTGCGTCCCCGCCCCCGTCCCCGCCCCCGGCCCACCCCCCCGGGCGGCGAGGCGCATGGCATCAACCTCCAAACCTAGATCTAGAGTTCTCGGACGCTCACCGGCACCGCTGCGCATGCTAGTACAGTACATGCTAGTGCCCGACCGTGGCCGTCCGGTCCCTCACTATGTATGTACCTCCGCCTGCTCCGAGTCGACGCCCTCGACGCCGAGCGCTCCGTGCGCGATGGCGGTATTCCACTGGTGGTAGTATGACGTCCTCGGCCTCCCGGGCCTGCGGCGAACTTCAACAGCGCAGACCGTTTTCTCGCCGGTTGTACGATCGTGACGTACATTATGTAGTACTTGCATGTGAGTCCGCCTGATCCGTGCTTGAATCCTGAATCCGGAATGACAATCGGCTTGCTTCAAATCCTCCAGGTCCCCCACCCCCAACGCCCCCGCCGCCCAAGTGCGTTCTTTCTTCGGAACATAATAAAAATATCGTCCCGGCAACGTCGATGGAATTGTGCCTGGATAGTGATAAGTCGGCGCCGCACTCGTGAGTCGCCGGGGTCCCCTAACCGTCCCACGCCCTAGGATGTATGACGTGTGGATGAACGCCGGATGACTGCACGCACGCATACAGATACAGTTCAGCTGTTACTCATCGGAACCCGCAGAAGCGTGTGGCATCAGCGTTTGCCTCCATACGGCTGCAGTGCAGCCCGCCCTACGCGAGCGTTGGCGGAAATTGACGGTTGGGTGTGCTGTGTTGCCCGGACAATACGTACGTTGCCGGTTCGTACTATGCGCATGCGCGCGCGGCGCCCATCACGCTTCTTGAGGGACAGATACAGATACAGATACTCACTGAGATGGGCCAGGTCCACGCCTCCAGAACCCCCGGCAGTTGCGCTCGGACTGCTGCAGCAGCTGGAGTCTCTGGGGCGCTGTGTTTGCCAACGGGAACGCTTGTCGGTGTTCCGAGACCTCGACTCCCGACCCTGCGCCTTCGACCGTGACCCTTGCGCTGTGCGGGGCATGCGCCCCCCAGTGTATCGACACCTTCCTGCCGCGAAACTCGGGCCACGCGGCTGCTGCGAACACGGCCTAGACTGTTCGGTACTGTGCGGGGGAGTTTTCCCGTCGCGCTCTCATCCTCTTCTCTATCTCTAGGCGATGCTGTTCTCCAGCTTCAAGTCCGCGAATTGCATCCCATTACTTTGTATTGAACTCGGCGCTAGAACCGGGCGGCGACGACACAGGGCGCGAATGATGGCGGCTCACCGTGACTCCATCATCTCGCCGTTCCCGCCGGCGGCTGCAGCTACACATGTAGCAGAGCAGCAGAGTAGCAGACGGACGCGACCGTGCGGGGCCGTCACGGTGTGTGCAGCCGACCCGCCGTGTAGTACTAGTGCTCGTCGCAGTCTTCGAGTTCTTGCCGGGAAGCCGTGGCAACTTGAAGGTGAGTCCGTCTCTGTCTCTGTCTCGAAATGCATATGCACACTATGTCCGCCACGATCGTTTTGTCGGAATCACCCCAGGACCCTGCATCGATGTACGACAATCTATTTCTATTTGGCCCCAGGCCCGGGAGTCGAGCATCATCATGATCACCCTCTCACGTCCGACGTCCGACGTGCGAGTTGACTGCGCCGGGTCCGCGAGATATTGCATCTCCGACGTTGTCAGGAGCACCCCAGGCACCCGTGCGCGTGAATGTGCATCCAATTGCAAGCCCCTCGGGCTGGATGGGTGCAGTGACGCCCGAGCCCTTGCATTTCAACATCATGGACCGAGTCACGGTCCCGTACGTATACGCATACATATACGTACATCGATTCAGGATACTAGGGTCACGGGCAGTGGGAGGCTGCGACTCGGATGGCCATACAGTATGCCAGCGCCTGTCAGTGTCAGTGTCACCCTCGCGGACGCTTCCACTGCCAGTGTTCGAGATTCGTGAAGACGCGCCGCCGGCCGGGTGCGACGTCTGCCGCTGCCAGGGGCGGCGGGCCAGGTTAGCCTTTGTCCAGCCTATCCCGTCCCCGGGGGGCTGGCGTCAGCGCTGCGCACCGCGTTCCGATCCCTGGGAGCGACACCTCCTTGCGATTGCAATTTGCTGCCAGTGCCGATAAGTATTCCATTCGTCCGTTGGGCCGTAGCCCAATATGTACACTGGCAGTGTGTGCACGCATGTCGCCTTCTCAGCCTCCGGGCTCACCGAAGCACTGACATATTGTCCGATAACTTGAAGGGTATCTATGAGTATCTATATCTTCGGCGGGGCCCGGGCGAGTCCACTGGCCAGTGCGATCGCGTCCGCCTGTCAGCGAGGGAACCTCAGACTCGGCGAGCTCATGCATATGGTATGGGACTAAATATTGGGCTCACCTTCCGAGGCGGTCTCCGCCCGTCGTTTGCTACTAATACAGTACTTGCACGGAGTCGTGCGGTACTAACTGTATGTCGACCGGCGTTTACTTTGCTGCATCGATTTCAATCGTACCGCCCGAAGCGGATGCATCTGCAAACACTAACACCCCTCCCACGTTTCGTCTCAGACCCGGAGATATGGAACGAGACGAGACTCAGATACCTGCCAATGCCCACAATCGACGGTGTCTAACTTACCGTTCCGTCTGCCCTGAAGCCGGTCGGGTTTATTCCGGACCCACCCGCCTGCCAGAGGCCCCGGCTTCACAGCGCGTCCACGCCCTTGCCTCAGCAGGCCCAGAGCTGACATCGTCGAGATCGGTGGAGCACGGGGTCGGCTGTCCATGGGTTCGCTGTGGCGCGACAGGCACTGGATGGCCTGTCTTCCGGGAACGCAGGGAGGGCAGAAGTTATCCTCCGCAGAGACTTTGGGCCGAATACATATATCGTCTATCGTGGCGCAGCTCCGGTGACGACTGTTGGGAGGCGGATGCTTCTGATCCGGATGTGGTGGCCAATATCTAAGTCAACGGAAACAACGGCAATGGAAGCGGTATATACGCACCGAGCGGTTGGTCGACCGAAACGAGGACTCGGAGTCGGTGTGGCGGGAGCACCGACGTCCTGGACGCACTTTGAAGCTAGGGAGAGGAATCCGAATGACGGTGCGGACGCCCTGCCGGTGGATATAACTTTACGTGAGGCGTGCGGATCGAGGGGAGCCGACATGATACTTATGCATGCATATGCATCCTAAGGGGTGTTTCCTAAGGTCGACTTCGACGAGGCTAGCAGCACGCACCGTTCGCCCCATCCACCTCACGACGTGCGCGATCCATGACTCGGACTCTGCGATCCTGAAGATGGTCTCGACCGCAGACGGCCG
Source organism: Ganoderma lingzhi (assembly GCA_026283605.1). Taxonomy (NCBI): domain Eukaryota; kingdom Fungi; phylum Basidiomycota; class Agaricomycetes; order Polyporales; family Polyporaceae; genus Ganoderma; species Ganoderma lingzhi. Next base: position 2,975,789 of record JAPJYM010000003.1, on the reverse strand, counting down.
CGTGGCGGATGCCTACTCGAGCAATGACCCGCCGATTGCAACTGCCTGTAGACGCGCATGGCGGCCTCGACACCTTGGCCTCTGGATGGCGGCCATCGAGATGCGATCTCGTAGAAGAGAGACTATAAATGTACAGTCGTACGGAGCTTGACAGTACCGGGGGCGTTGGGAAGGCTCCAATGACCATTAGCATTGCGATCGGCGGCGATGCAGCTGAGACGAATGCGGATGAGTAGTGGCACGGTTGAGAAGGGCGTACTCGTCTCCTCCGTGACGATGACTGTAAAAAGGAAACGCTGGACGCCGGAGAATAGGTAATAAACAAACGCGAGGCATCGTTAGGCTGACGAAATCGAAATCGTCGAAGAGCGAAGGAAGTCGACCGACTAACCGTACATACGCCGTCGGTCGCACCGGCAGGCTGCCCAACTGTGGGAGTGTGATGGTCGAACCCAAAAGAGAAACCTCCGATGAAGAGACACTGCATGCAATTCTAGAGAAATCAGAGCAGCAGTGTCATAAGAGTAAATGACTTACTTGGAATGGAGGCGCGAGAAGGTCTCGGCACCTGTTTTCTCGAAAATCGCCTGGGACGAATGTATGCCGATCATATCCACAGAAGCTACAAGGCTATGAACGATCGATGAGTACGAGTACTGGCCGCAGCAAGATTGCGGTGAGTTCACCTAACACCGCTTGAATTGGAGGTACGGCAGACAAGTGAAGGGCCAAGAAGATGGACGGAGCGCACCGAATACAAGGCAGTGGCCTTCCTGCGGTTTTGAATGGGACACGAGGTACAGGAGTTCTGCTGTGGTAGGGAAACTTGGACTTCTTACAATGCGGCGCTCTTGAGAAGCTTGGATGCGATGACGTTGGGTGGCAGTGTGATGAGGCGATGATAGTTGGATCTGTACTCAGAATACGAGGAGACCGAGCGAAAGGGGCCCTTCGAGGTCCATGAGGGAATGGCACTGCACACACCACGAGCGAAACCCTGGGGCAGGAAAAGCGGATGGGTTGCGTACAGGACGTAGCGAATGCTGCTACCCCCCAGGGCCCAGGCATACCATTCAACCTGGCACTCAAGCACGTGGAGGGTAGGCGCCCATCGTGTGTGTCCGGAGCCGTCGGGCCGGGGATAGCCGAGTGCCGCCGTGGCGGTTCGATCGCGAAGTTCACGATACGACTGGGAACTTTGGAAGTAGTCGATGGTTCTCCATGCCGAGGACGAGGAACACTAGGGAACACTACCGTGACTAGTGCTGCCATCCGAGTACCCCACGCACACGGATATATACCTCCCTCGCACGACACCCTCCCCCAGCCTTCGCCTTACGGTCTTCTCCCACTCACACACGCTCGGCTCGGCTCGTCATGAAGTCTCCCGACATCCTCCCGCTCTCAACTTCAACCGCCGCAAAGCCCAAGCCTGCCGCGCGTCGCCCCAGTCGCGTCGCCTTGTCGCGCAAGCTTGGTTTCTATCTCACTCTCCTTATCCTCGGAGTCATTTTCCAGGGATACCGCGCCACCGTCTCCGTCTCCATCTCTCGCATCGGCCCCCCCAATGCTGCAGACATACTCGACAAGTGCAACCTTCTCAACACCAAGCCTGGCCCGCCCCCGGACTTCCATACCCGAGCTCAGAACGATCGCTTTGTGACCGGAACGAAACCGACCCTTATCAAGGTGATCCTCCACCCAAATCCTCACGTCGCCCAGAACTAACGGAGGAGTTTTTAGAACGCCACCATCTGGACGGGCGGTGACAACGGCTTTGAGGTCCTCCATGGAGACATCCTCCTGGATCGCGGCCTGGTCAAACAAATCGGACAAATCGACCTCGGTTCTGTCGCCCATGGCTCCGTGTATCACATCGATGCCCAAGGAAAATGGGTCTCTCCTGGGTTAGCACGCCACGCCGACGACCTCCCTACGTTGGCAGATACTAATGCTTTCGCTACAGAATCATCGATTTGCACAGTCACCTGTAAGCACGTCATCCGACGCACGGAGGCGGTCGGAAGAGTCTCTATTGACGGATTTGTCAGCGGGGTCTATTCCGTCCCCTCGCTATCGGGTTCTTCAGACACCAATTCCCACAAGGGCCCCGTTCTCCCCGTACGTCGCGAACGCTAACTTGGTCGTGTCACGAACACCATGCTCACCTCGCCGACTCTATGTAGTGGCTTCGTGCCCTAGATGCGCTCAACACCCACGACGACGCATATAGGCTGAGCATCGCCGGAGGCGTTACCGTTCGTACTTCCCTCCAATGCCTCTCTCTCACCTGCGCTGACGCACGGTAGACTTCGCTGGTCCTCCCTGGCTCTGCCAACGCCATCGGCGGGCAAGCGGCTATCATCAAGCTTCGCCCGACGGCAGAGCGTTCCCCTACCTCCATGCTGCTCGAGAACCCGTACGAGAAGAACACAACACTGTACGACCCGAGGGTGGCCTTCCGCTACCGGCAGATGAAGTGAGTGTATGATGCGGTCTCCGGATCTCTTACGCCGTCGCTCATGCTTTCGGCAGGCATGCTTGCGGAGAGAACCCCAGTTCGTATACGCCGCGGAATCCCGTTTTGGCCGTCGTGGTCCACATGCTGACTCGAGTTCACGGACCTCAGACAGGGTGTACTCTGGCACTCGCATGGACACTGCTTGGGCGTTCCGTCAAGCGTAAGTCAGATCCTACAATCAAGCGCTCGTGAACTCACCGGTATTGAATAGATACGACAAGGCTCGGCAGATCAAGGAGGCACAGGACGAATACTGCGCCAAGGCCAAAAGCAGCGAGTGGTTCGAGCTCGGTGCATTCCCCGAAGACCTCCAGTGGGAGGCCCTGGTCGACGTTCTCAGAGGGCGCGTCAAGGTCCGCTGCCAGCACCTACCACGCTCCTCGGTTGGTGCGCGCTGACGGGTGGCTTTGGCAGGTCCACACTCACTGCTACGAGGCCGTCGACCTGGACGACCTGGTCAGGGTACGTCTTCGACCCCTTCGCTCACTGGGGGCTCCAACAGCTCAACCGCGCGCGTTAGATCACGAACGAGTTCAAGTTCCCGATCGCGGCGTTCCACCACGCGCACGAGACGTACCTCGTCCCGGACACGCTCAAGTCCGCCTACGGTAAGCCCGAGGCTTAGATACGACCGCCGTCCCCAACTGTTACTACCATTGTGCTCACCACATGCACATGCATTCGATAGGCCACGCGCCCGCCGCGGCCCTCTTCGCGTCGCACGGCCGGTACAAGCGCGAGGCGTACCGCGGCTCCGAGTTCGCGCCCCGCATCCTCGCGGAGAACGGCCTGCAGGTCGTCATGAAGGTCTGTCCCCCCGTCCTCCCGTATCTGGTATCTCATTATGCTTATACTCTTCGTCGCACAATGTCTAAATCGCCCGTGACCTGCCGCAGTCGGACCACCCGGTGCTCGACTCGCGCTTCCTGCTCTGGGAGGCGCAGCAGGCGCACTACTACGGCCTCCCGCCCCACCTCGCCCTCGCCGCCGTCACGAGCACGCCCGCGGCCGTGATGGGCCAGGGCCACCGCATCGGCTCCGTCAAACAAGGTACAGTGCACACCGTCGCCTATACAAGTTCCAAACCCCCCCCCCTTCCTCCCATGCCCACTCATCATTATCGCTCGCAGGATACGACGCCGACCTCGTCCTGTGGGACAGCCACCCGCTCGCGCTCGGCGCGACCCCGCACCAAGTCTGGATCGACGGCGTCCCGCAGCTCTCCGTCTCCCCCTCCGTCTCCCTCCCGTCTCCCCCCTCCGAGCCCGTGCCCCCGACGAAACCGGGCGCGGCCCAGGCCCTCCCGCAGGTGCCCAACTTCGACGAGGAGGCGCGGGCCGCGCTCGCGCACGACGGCCTCCCGCCGCTCGCGCCCAGGCCCGCGCACCCGCACGTCGTCGTCTTCACGAACGTCAGCGCCGGCGCCGTCTTTGTCCGCTCCCCCTCCTCCGACGCGGGCGCGGGCGTGGGGGTCGGGGTGGAGCGGCTCATCAGAACCACAGCAACCACGGGCCCGCTGAACGGGAACGGGAACGTGAACGTCGTCGTGCGCGCGGGCCGACTTGAGTGCGTCGGACCGGCGTCGAGCCCGTGCGTGCGCGACGCGCTCTCCGCCACCCGCAACGACGACGACAGTGACGAGGACGACAACAGCAAAACCGAAGTGCACATCGTGGACCTCGCCGGCGGCGGGGTGGCGCCCGGGCTGACGACGTACGGCTCCGCGCTCGGGCTGGAGGAGATCGCGGGCGAGGCGGCGACGCGGGACGGGCCCGTTCCAGTTCCAGTTCCAGGCGCCGCGGGCGGGGGCGGGAGCGGAGGCCTCGTGCGCGCGGCGGACGGGCTGCAGTTCGCGACGAGGCACGCGTAGTATGTGTCTCCCGTTTCCCTCTTCTCCTGGTCCGCGGCCTTCAGAAACTAAAACAAAGGCGACAGCACGGCGTACCGCGCGGGCGTCACCGTCGGCGTCGTCGCGCCCCAGATCGGCAACGGCAACGGCAACGGCAACGGCAACGGCGGGGGGTTCCTCTCGGGGCTAAGCGCCGCCTTCTCCCTCGGCGCGCCGCACAAGCTCGCGCTCGGCGCGGTCGTCCAGCGCGCGGGCGCCGTACACGTCGCGCTCCACCGCGGGGCGGCGCAGAGCGTGAGCGTGAGCTCGCAGGTCGCCGCGCTCCGCCGCCTTCTCCTTGGAGACACGGAGACGGATGCGGAAGGGGAGGAGGGCGAGCTCGGGGCGTGGTTCGCGAAGATCCGGAAGGGGCACGCGACGCTCGTCGTGGAGGCCGAGAGCGCGGACGTCATCGCGACGGTCGTCGAGCTGAAGAGGGAGGTGGAGGGGGCGCTGCGGTCTCGATTGGCCAGCGACAGCGAGGGCAGCCCGAAACCGAAACCGCCGAAGCTGAAGGTGACGATCGCGGGCGGGCGCGAGGCGCACCTGCTCGCGCGGGAGCTCGGGGAGGCGGGCGTCGGCGTGCTGCTCACGCGGCCGCGGCCGTTCCCGAAGGAGTGGGAGGCGCGGAGAATGTGAGCGCCCGCCTTCCGTCCGAACGTCTGCTGGACACTGGAATGCATGCATGTCGCTGACGGCCGACGTGTGCGCGCACACATGCACATACTCTTGCAGACTGCCCGGCCCGCCTTTGTCTGCGAAGAGCCAGGTCGGAGCCCTGCTCGAGCACGACGTCGTCGTCGGCTTGGGCACGGTCGACCCGGACGTGGCGCGGAACGCCCGGTTCGACGCTGGTTGGGTGAGTGCCGTACAGTGTCCCGCTGCACGGTCATCGACTGACGCTCCCTCCCCCCGGACACAGGCGAGGCTGGAATCGTGGGGGACGATCTCGAAAGAACAAGCGATCGCGCTGGTGTCGACGAACGTGGAGAAGCTGCTGGGCGTCGAACGGGATCCGGACGAGACGGAGCTTGTCGCGACGAGCGGTGGGGATTTGCTGGGGTACAGCAAGGTCGTCGCGGTGGTTTCTCCGTCGCGCGGCGTTGTGGATGTCTTCTGACGAGCATACGGATCCGAGTGGTGGCAGAGTGAGAGTGGGGTGGGGGGTGTATGTGCGTATGTGTTCCGCTGTGTTTTCGGTACTCGTACTCGTATAAGTATTGACTTGCTCTCATAATTCAGGTAGATGTAGATGTATTGCAAGGCAGAAATTGAATCGTTCAACTCCATACCGCTTTGTATGCCAGACATGGTAAGCCTACCGGACTGCGAGGGTACTCCCGCCGGCCCGAGATTCGGACAGAGCTGCGATCAGCGACGCGTCCCATGCAACAGGCTCGACTCTGTATAGTCTTCTACAGTACTTATTCTTTTCCTCCCACCTTCCTCCCACATTCTCCCACACACCATCTCTTGCCCTGCTTGGCCTTCAATTGGCCCTTGGCATGGATATTTATATTCTCTTCTTCTGCTTGGCCTTCGTGTCTGGATATTTATAACCCACCACCAGGCTCTTCGTTTCATCTAGCAGTCCGAGTCCGCCCTCGTCTGCAACAACCCGTCCTCAGCAGTGTCCCCTGTCTTGGATTCGAACGGCTCGGGCCTCATTCTGAGACACTGGTATGTCATACACAAACGAAAAGACTCCCGACGCCGGCCCCATTCACGACTCCGGCCTTCCGGTCCAAGAGGACACCCTTTGCAAACTCGACGAACGGACCCTCGAGGTTCTCAAGGCCGAGGAGGATGCTCACCTCGGTGTCAAGGCCGTCGAGGCTGCCGAGAAGGTATATGGTCGCTACTCGAAGTGGTTCCTCTTCGTTGGGTGCGTCCGTCATCTTCCTTTTCTCTCCCTCTGTACTTATCCCCCGCCGCTTCGTGGTTATAGACTCGCCTTGGCGTCCTACAGCTATTCGCTAGACGGCACGACGACAAACAACTACCTTGCGTTCGCCGCCTCTGCGTTCGACAAGCATAGTCTCATATCCACCATTCAGGTTGTTCAGTCTGTTATCAGTCAGTGTTTTTTTGTTTCAATCACATTCGAAGCTCATTCGTATTTCTAATTTCCCGCGGCGCAGTCGCATGTACAGGGCCCGTTATCGCCAAGGTTGCTGATGTCACCTCCCGTGCGACGGCGTTTCTCCTCATCCGTATGCATCTCTCCGATATCGATATCCGCATTCCTGGATTCATAGATGACCGCTGACCATCCCATTTCGCAACCTCAGTAACCTTATACGTCCTCGGTACATTTACTTCAGTACCATGGCCGGCCCAGATGCGTATTCTTACCCATCATCCCTTCAGGGTACATCGTCATCGCATCCGCGCAGAACGTCGGCGCCCTTGCTGTGGGTATCATCTTCTATGCTATGTGAGCCTCATCTCAGTGGTTTTGGCCAGGTCACGCAGCTGACAACGGGTCGCCTTCCCCATCCAGCGGATTCACGTGCGTCTCTAGTCCCTCATCGCGCGCACCTGCTCATAATCTGCCGCCTTTTTGTCCGCAGAGGATTCCAGCTGTTGCTATCCATCATCGTCGCCGACATCACCGTTCTCAAGTGGCGAGGTCTCTTCTCCAGCCTCATCTCCGCCCCCTTCATCATCAATGCCTTCGTCGGCTCCAACATCGCAACTCAGATCTTGGAGCGGTCTAGCTGGCGCTGGGGCTATGGCATGTTCGCCATCCTCATCCCCGCCACGCTCTCCCCCCTCCTCGTCACCCTCTTCTGGGCGGAGCAGAAGGCGAAGAGGCTCGGGCTTGTCCCTCCGCGCAGCAACCCGACCGATACGTCGTCGATCGCCCGGCGTGCGTGGTCCTTCGCGCAGCAGCTCGACATCATCGGATTGGTGCTTATAGCGATGAGCATCTCTCTCATCCTGCTCCCACTGACCCTTGCGCAGGGTGCCAAGCATCAGTGGCACAACCGTGAGTCGTCTTACGCTCTATTCATGAACGCGATGTTGACATGCCCGTCGTCGCCAGCCTCCATGATCGCCATGCTCGTCGTCGGGTGCACACTGCTGCCCGCGATCGCCGCTTGGGAAATCTACGTCGCGAAGCGCCCCGCCATCGCGCGCCGCTTCCTCGTCAACAGGACGGTCATCATCGCGGCGTGGATCAGCCTCTTCGAGTTCTTCTCGTCCACCCTCACGACGACCTACCTCTACTCGTACGTCCTCATCACCAAGGACTGGTCGCTCGTCAACGTCACGTACTTCAACCAGGCGCAGTCCGTCGCGCTCACCGTCTTCGGCATCGTCGCCGGGCTCAGCATGCGCTTCCTCCACCGCTACAAGTGGGTGCTCATCGCCGGGCTCGCCATACGTCTCCTGTGAGTCCCAGTCTAAACCTCCGCCCCGTCCCCTTTCTTTCCCGGTTTCAACTTCCCCATTTTCCCGTTTTCGACTTCCCATTTTCCCTTTTACGCGTTCCGTTTTCCGTTATCCATTTTCGTTCGCTGGGTGTCACCCACTCACGGCGTGGCGTTTCGTCTCGTTTGTCCGCAGGGGCGTCGGCCTGATGATCCACTCGCGCGGCGCGAACGGGTCCGCGGCGGAGATCGTCTGGACGCAGATCCTGCAGGGCCTCGGCGGCGGCTTCTCCGTCGTCGCCGCGTCCGTCGCGGCGCAGGCCTCGGTCCCCCACCTCGACATGGCCATGGCGACGGCCGTGCTGTTCGTCTGGTCCGAGATCGGCAGCGCCGTCGGGAGCGCCGTCGGTGAGTGTGTCTCCCCTCCCCTCCCCCCCACAATCATAGTTACTTAAGTAAATGTCGTGTTGGGTGGCTGACGAACGGTCGACATGACACGACACGACATGACAGCGGGCGCGATCTGGACGGGCGAGATGCCCGCCAAGCTCGCGGCGCACCTCCCGGACGCCGACCAGGCGACGCGCGACGCGCTCTTCGGGTCCATCACGGACGTCATGGCCCTCCCGTTCGGCGACCCGACGCGCGAGGGCGTCATCGCCGGTGAGTACCGTGACGCCGCAGGGGTGTGGAGTCTTGGGGACAGACGCTAACGCGCGGTGCTTGCACTCGTGATCAGCGTACGGCGACGTGATGAAGCTCATGCTCCTCGCCGCGACGGCGCTCTCCGCCGTGCCCCTCCTCCTGGCGTTCTTCATGCCGGACTGGTACCTCGGCGACAAGCAGAACGCGGTGGACGCGATGGACCTCAAGGGCGAGCTCCCTGTTCCTGCACAGCAGGAGTCGGAGACGCGGGAGGGCGACGGGGGTTCCTTGTAAGTACTTTGCCGTAGATAGCTAGCAGGCTGATAGATAAGTAGGTTCAGCGAGATGTTCACTCACCCCGAGCGCCATGAGCTTTCTGCCGGCCAGTACTAGTGAGAGGCGGTCCTGATATGACCCTAGGGGCCAGGGCCCAAGCCGTCACGGTGAGTTGCTGTTGAGGGTACTACTTAAAGTAACAGCCCTGGAACGTGCGGGTTTGCGGTGACTACGGAAAGGAGTCTACGGCCCCCCATTACTGTCAACCCGGCAAAACCACACCGACGGAACGCGCGCGTGTCAGACGTCGATAAGACTGCGCGCACCGTGGCAGGCATTACGGGCCGTAGTGGAGGCCCTAGCGTTATTAGAAAAGCTCGACTGTCATCTTTTCGTCCCGATAAAGGTCAGCAACGGAGACTAGAAGCCTGGGTAGTACTTACGATCGTCTCATAGGTCATCTTTGGTCTGTCTAGGGGGGACAAAGCTAGCGCTTGAGTTCGGTGCTGTCGTCCAGCGTGCCTGCGCCGTGTAAGTATGCCCTGATACTGTATACATACGGAGGCGGGTCGCAGAGCGTGAGCGCTCATGCCGCTGCGCCCCGTCGCTTTCTCCGTGTTGAGACAGCGGATCCCTGTGGGCGTGGTCCTAGAAAGTGACAAAAGGGGAGTTCGAAGCAACGCTCGTGGTCAAATCAGATAACAGGGATATCATAGCGGCGGTTACCGGGCTGAAGCAGCAGATGAGGGCTCGAGGGTTGACGTTGAGGACCGAGGTTGGTGGGCGAGGGCAAGAAAGGAAATTAAAGGTTGAAGTATTGATCGCGGGTGAGGCGCGCCGCGCGAATTGTATGAGAAACTCGGGGAATCCGGGGTTCGGCATGCCGAAGGGGGGTGGGGAGCAAGGAGAATATTAATGTGAGCGTGTCCACTTGTGTCCTTGCTGTCAAGACGCCTCCGACCGTAGACATGCAGATTGCCCGGCCAGCTTGTGTTTCTCAAGAGCAGAATTGTCGCTCTGCGCGTACCAGGGATCCGGATCGTCGCTGGCTTGGGGACGGTCGTCTCAGACAAAGCACGAAACACGCGATCCGTGTCCGATTCGATGCTGGCTAGCTATAGGTATGTACCGAAGCACGATGTATAAATGTCCTGTGTCCATATGATAAATTGATGCCCTGTTCTCCATCACGTAGGTGTTGGAAGCTGACAGAGCAATTACGAAGGCGCAGGAAATTACATCTATACCTACTGTACCTACGGAGTTGGTGAGAATTACTCGGTACGGCCGTACGGGACGAGGACGACTCGGAGACCGAATTCGTCGCAACGAGTGGCAGCTACTCCCTTGAGTACGGCAAGGTATGTCACGATTATACCTCCGACATGTGTGGTGGATGTAGCCTGATATGAGGAAGGATGACTAGTACTAACTTATTGGCTGTAGTATCTTGGCAAATTTTCCATTGCGCTTCACTGTCTGTGAGTGGGGGGGGGCGCCGGCAATACCCCGACGTTCCGAACGAGGCTCAGGCACGGTGGCAATATATGTATGTCGCCGGTGATTGAGCGTTCAGTATTCCCGATATGGTAAGCTTACCGGACTGCGAAGGTACTCTCCGCGGCCCGAGATACGGACGGAGCTGTGATCAGTGATGGGACCCGTGCGGCTGGCTCGACTCTGCTTGTTTTTTGCCTTGCCGCCATCCTGAACTCCTGCTACGGATATTTATATTCTCATGCCCTTGCTGCTTTGCCCTTGGCACGGATATTTTTGATCTCTTCCCTTGCTTGGCTCTTGCTCGTATATTTATAACTCACCACCACCTTTTCATTTCATTTGGCACTGGCTGCCTTCCCTCGCCCACAACAACCCAGCAGTACCCCCGACTCGTATTCGAACGGCTCGGGCCTCATTCTGAGAACGGCCATGTCCTACACAGACCAGAAATCCCCCGACCCCGTTCACGATGACCTTCCAGAGGACGCCATTCCCAAACTCGACAAACAGGTCCTCGAGGACCTCCAGGCCGAGGAGGATGCCCACCTCGGTGTCAAGGCCGTCGAAGCCGCTGAGAAGGTATATGGTCGCTACTCAAAGTGGTTCCTTTTCATCGGGTGTGTTCCTTCTTTCATCCGTCTATCATACCAGAACAGTTGGACTTACTTACACCTTCCGTGACTATAGAATCGGCTTGGCATCGTACATCTATTCACTAGACGGCACCACGACCAGCAACTATCTTGCGTTTGCCGCCTCTTCGTTCGAGAAACATAGTCTCATATCCACCTTTCAGGTCGCTCAGTCCGTCATCAGCGAGTCCTCAATCTCTTCTTTCCTATTACTTCGACGCTCACTCGTATGTGTGATTTCGCTACTCAGTTGCATGTATGGGGCCCGTTATCGCCAAAGTTGCCGACGTCACCTCCCGCGCAATGGCGTATCTCGTCATCCGTATGTACCTCTCCGAGCCCGAATCCCCAGGAGACCGCTGACCATCCATGTTCGCAACCTCAGTTATTTTCTACGTCCTTGGTGAGCATCCTTAAGTCACGTAGTGAGCTCGGATGGGCACGGTTACCTATCATCCTCCAGGATACATCGTCATCGCGTCCGCACCAAATGTTGGCGCCCTCGGTGCAGGTATCATTTTCTACGCCATGTGAGTGCCTTTTCAGCGTTCTGGCCGAATCACCGCGACGCAGCTGACGAGGAGTCGCCTTGGTCATCTAGCGGATTCATGTACGTCTCCCGTTCCCCCATCGTGCGCCCCCACTCATTCCATTCATTGCTCCTGTCCGCAGAGGGATCCAGCTCTTGCTATCCATCATCGTCGCCGACATCACCACTCTCAAGTGGCGGGGCCTCGTCACCAGCCTCACCGCTGCTCCTTTCATCATCAACGCCTTCGTGGGCTCCAACATCGCAACTCAGGTCCTCGAGCGGGCCGGCTGGCGTTGGGGCTATGGCATGTTCGCCATCCTCGTCCCCGCCGCGCTCTCGCCCCTCATCGTCACCCTCTTCTGGGCGGAGCAGAAGGCGAAGAGGCTCGGGCTCGTCCCCCCGCGCAGCAGCCCGTCCGATAAGTCGTCCATCGCCAGGCGCGTGTGGACGTTCGCTCAGCAGCTCGACATCATCGGACTGGCCCTTATAGGGCTGAGCATCGCGCTCATATTGCTTCCGCTCACCCTTGCGCAGGGTGCCAAGCATCAGTGGCACAACCGTGAGTCGTCTCACGCTCTCTGCCCCCGTGAACGCGGCCGGGGTTCACATGCATATGCCCGTCTCCGCCAGCCTCCATGATCGCCATGCTCGTCGTCGGGTGCACACTGCTGCCCGCCGTCGCGGTGTGGGAGATCTACGTCGCGAAGCGGCCCGCCATCGCGCGCCGCTTCCTCGTCAACCGGACCGTCACCCTCGCGGCGTGGATCAGCCTCTTCGAGTTCCTGTCGTCCACCCTCACGACGACGTACCTCTACTCGTACGTCCTCATCACCAAGGACTGGTCGCTCGTCAACGTCACGTACTTCAACCAGGCGCAGTCCGTCGCGCTCACCGTCTTCGGCATCGTCGCCGGGCTCAGCATGCGCTTCCTCCACCGCTACAAGTGGGTCCTCGTCGCCGGGCTCGCCATCCGTCTCCTGTGAGTCTCGGCCCCATTCCCATCTTCGTTTTTCGTCTGCTGGGTGTGCATCGCGCTCACTCGCGGCGTGGCGTTTCGTTTCGTCCCGTTTGTCCGCAGGGGCGTCGGCCTGATGATCCACTCGCGCGGCGCGGACGGGTCCGACGCGGAGATCGTCTGGACGCAAATCCTGCAGGGCCTCGGCGGCGGCTTCTCGACCGTCGCCGCGTCCGTCGCGTCGCAGGCGTCGGTCCCCCACCTCGACATGGCCATGGCCACCGCCGTCGTCTTCCTCTGGTCCGAGATCGGCAGTGCCGTCGGCAGCGCCGTCGGTGAGCAGCCCCCCCCCCCCTCCCCTGTGCCCCCATGCCCCCGATCCTTGTCCGTTCACGTTCACGCTGCGCGGAGAGCTGAGCGGGCGCCGGCCGGTCGTGGCAATTAATTTGACGTTGACATTGACATTTGACAGCGGGCTCGATCTGGACGAGCGAGATGCCCGTCAAGCTCGCGGCGCACCTCCCGGACACGGACCAGGCGACGCGCGACGCTCTCTTCGGCTCCATCACGGACGTCATGGCGCTCCCGTTCGGGGACCCCACGCGCGAGGGCGTCATTGCCGGTACGTCGCACGATGTGTGTGTGTGTGTGTGTGTGTGTCGGGTCCAAAGCTGACGTAGGGTTCGACTGGCAGCGTACGGCGACGTGATGAAGGTGATGCTGATCGCGGCGACGGCGCTCTCCGTCGTGCCGCTCGTGCTGGCGTTCTTCATGCCGAACTGGTACCTCGGCGACAAGCAGAACGCGGTGGACGCGATGGACCTCAAGGGCGAGCGCGCGCCGCTCCCGGCGCACCCGGAGGAGGAAGGCACTGGCAGCACCCCGGAAAAGCAGTGATCAGGGCCGCGGTGGTGTCGTCGTGGCGGAGGCGGTGGCGGAGTGCTGACGTCTCTGAGCGACGGGCTGCGAGGCGTTGCAGCTGTGTATGTGTATGTATCACCGCCGTTCAATCGATTTATTGCTGCATTCCCGAAGTTGGACCCATCGTAGGCCGGGCTTCAATCTCAACCTAGGCCTGAATAACTATAGCTTGTATGTATGTTTCCTTGAATCGCTCCCGTACGCGATGCCCGTCTGATTTGGAACGTCGACGTTAGGAAGGGCATATTAATGTTGCCGCGAAGGCAGACACCACCTCAAGCCGCCCTCCGGCGTCCGCTACGGATACTCCCCCCCTCAAATTCGCTCGTCTTCCGGACTAGTCTTCTTGGCGTTCGGCAGCTTGCTTCGGCCAGTTGTCGCTTTGCCCCAGCAGCCACAGCGAGTGTCGATGTTGATCGTCACACCTTTGCCCTCCGTTGCGCGACAGTGCCCACCGCCTGGTCACGAAACACCGGCGCTTGCCGGTAAGGACCAGCCAGCCGCGCAAATACATTCCCAGCACCACAACGGTACCACGCACGCTTCAAGTTGCACAGGCATCCAAATATTACACTGGGCCGCGCCCGTTGAAGGCGGCGCCCGACCGTGACAGCAACAGCCTAAAGTCGCGCACCGGCGGATTCTCGTCGTCCCCGCCCGTCACGGTCGTCCCGAGCCCGACCTCCCTCCCTCCTGTCCGGCCCGACGCGCGCCCGGATGGATGCCCCAGAACGGCAGGCGCACGTCGACCGAGTCCGTCACGGTCCTGCGGCGGTACAGGCGCGAGCAGTAGACGACGTGCACGGAGAAGAACCCCTCAACCCTCGAAGACTTCGTCCCCGCCGCGGTCCGCGCCGACGGCCCCCACGCGCGCCGCATCTTGAACGCGCCCATGGTCATGAACACCCCGCGGTGGTGGCCGTGCGCGAGCGCGACGGTCGCGGTCGCCCCGGGGGTGGTCGGACTCGCGGCGGACGTGCACGTGCACGGCGGCGCGGAGAACGCGACGGAGTCCTGGAGGGCGAGGGACTTGAGGGCGGCGAGCAAGTTGTGTGGCGTGCGCTCGAGTGGGTCCTCTAGAGGGAGGCTCCGGAGGCGCCCGGGGGTGCCGGTCGAGAAGTCGTCGGGGAGGTAGATCTGCGCGCTGCTGTCCGGTTTGGCTTGGTGCGAGCGGCCCGGGAGCACGCCGAGGGGCGCGGCGCAGTCGCGTTCGGGGGTGAATTTGGAGCTGAGAAAGGGCAGCTTCATGGCGTATTACAGGTCGAAGTTGCCGTGGAAGGACGGTGCGGCCGTAGCGTCCGAGTGGTGGTCCGACTTGGACTCGGCTGTGGTTTCGACCGGTGTCTCGGCGGGGTTGTTCAGCTTGATTGAGATCGTCAGAGGGGCATCATCGACCAATGAATTAAAACCCTCAGCGTTACCTGAGCTAGAGGTTCACCGATGGTGGGCGGCGTAGACGTCGAAGATGCGCCACTAGTACTTTCATTCAGCTTGAATGACTCGGCTTGTGCCTTCAAGGCGGCCGCCCTGAAGGTGGGACTGGGGGACCGTTGACGTTTCGCGTTCGTGTCGGACTCGGAGGTCTTCGCTTCAAAGGCCATCTTGGTTGATGGTATGTGAAGGGGGATGTGTGGGAGGAAGCGGGGTCCACATAAGCCTGGATAAAGAGGTCATTTATAGGGGAAACGGTGGATGTTGCTCAACTTAGCGTCGTGAGTGGCACGAGAGGCCTGGTTGTCTTGTTTGTGGGGTGAAGCGCCCGTCATCAGGCGCTGCCCAATCACACGATAAGCCACGAGCTACCGTTTTCTGTTCTCGCCCTCCTTGTTAGGCTCCTGATCTAGTGATACGCAAGCTTCAAAGCTTCAAGCTCAGGCTTAGGGACAATAAGTGAGCTCACGCGTGGCTATCCACAAGCTAGCACTTAACCCTCCCCAATTTTAATGCAGCTAGAACCGGAAAGCCGACGTCGTTGGTCTGGCAACACCAGCGCGCGTCGATTTCGTGCCGTGACGGGTTCAAACTTCAGCCGCCGGCAGACGTAGGTCGCCGCCTCGGGCACCTGGCACCTGCATGATCACGAAGTTTTGCCAGCATGCACCGAGCCTCCCGCCGCGTCCCGCGCGCGGATACGGGCCTGCACAGGTCCTTGCCCGCCATCCCTAGCGGCCGGAGGAGCGTGAGGGAAACCTCGCCGGACATTGACAAATGTTAATGAACCATCAAGCGCAGTGCGCATGCCAGAAGGCGCTGCTCGGAAGGGCGTCGTAGAGGGCACCCTTGAGGACACCTGGGATGGAATGGCTCGCGAGCGCTCGAAGTGGATTGCGCGGGTCTCATTCTGAGATGGCGGTGAACCGTTTGCGATTCGATGGGGGTGAAAGGTGAGCATGCCAATTATATATCTGGACAAAGACGGAATGGCCCCTCCGAATGGGGATGTACAATGGGGTGCCGAGGGCTTCGGGAGGTCCTTGAAGCCCTTGGGTGAGAGCGCGAGGCTGGGGATATGGTAGACGGTATAATTGTACGTTCGTCGATGGTGTCGCTCTGTCCTGCGTTCGCGCTAGCTCGAACAGCGTTTGGAAGCGGACGCAGTACCGAGCGAGGCGCGGGCAGTTACTCGGACGATGACCGTGCTGTCTATATACCCGCACTCGTCGTCTCTGGTGTTGACAGCAGGGCCATCGGGTGACGATCATTTTGAAACAGAGGATGGCTGGCAGTTGACCATGATCTTCACCCCTTTGGGGCTCCCCGTCGGTAGGGTAGAGGTCTAGCGGTTGGTTTCTATCCGAGCTTCTAGTCTAGGATTACGGGAGATTCGTTGCCATTCCTTCAAGGCCTCATATACCACTCTATCTCTTTGGTGCCTATCTTCGGTACTGGTGAGCACAAAAGTCTTGCATGAACTTCAAACTACAGGTTGAACAACTCGTCGAGCATCCCCCACCATTCCACCCTCTTCTCCTGCCACGCCTTCTCCTTGTTCCCCAGACACCCCTCGCACCATCCCTCGTCCTTCAAGTACGCCCTCCTCTTGTCAACAACATTGAATCGCAGCGGGTCCATCGCCCCGCGCCTGAGGTCGCCCTTCTCGACGATGGCCGCCCGCCAGCTCGGCCCGCGCTCGCTGTAGTTGTAGCAGCACCACTCGCCCGCGAGCCGCCTGACCACCGTCACGCCCGCGCTCACGTCGACGTCCGTGTCCGGCACCGCGAGCACGAACTCGGCCCAGAGCTCGCCCTCGCCCAGCACCGCGCGCGCGTACGCGAGCCGCTCCCGGGCCCCGTCCTCGTGCGCCAGCCCGAGCGCCGCGCGGTCCGCGGCCCAGAACGCCTCGCTCGAGAGCAGCTCGTAGAACGCGCGCTTGAGCACGCCCGGGATCGAGTGCGCGCGCGCGAGCCTGAGGCGGATCGTCGAGATCGCGGCCGTGTAATAGGACTCGGAGCGGACGTCGCCCGGGCCCCGCTTCGTCGCCGGCACGTGGCGCGAGTCCCAGAGCTCGCGCAAGCGCCTCTCGGCGAGGCGCAGGACGGCGGAGCAGGACAGGAGATGCGCGGCCCCGAGGAGGGAGACGGTGTGGGACTGGGAGGGCGGGGATTCGAGATCTTCGCTGTGGAAGACAAGCGAGGAGGATACAGACACAGGTGAGTCGGTCGTCTCCGGCGACGTCCGTGGACGAGGAAATCCGAAAGGTACTCACAGAGGCGTCTCGATGGCCATGAGAAGGTCTTTGAACGCCTTCAAGTTCGTGGTCAGCCCGTGTGGCGCGTTGTACACGGGGAATTTCTGGAACCGCTCGGTCGCTTGGGATTCGAAGAGGTTCTTGAAGTAGCCGCACTGGCGCGAAAGACGTGAACGGTGCAATTTGAAGAGGGTCTCCTCCCCTGGCACACGAATGATAACGTTGCCGTCGTGGTACCAGAACCGGGCTCGGGCTTGGGCCTCTTGGAAGCGCCGTCGTCCGTGTCAGTGTCATCTCGGGGCTAGAGACATCGTAGATAAGTACGATGAACGTGGAGTGAAGGACTCGAAGTGGGACATAAATTGAATGCTCACCCGCTTAGAACCTCCGGCTTTGGAGCCTGAGGGCATATAGGAAGCGCGAGTGGACTGACAACTGTATATGGTGTAGTCGGGAGACGACGCTGGATCGAGTGAACGGGGAGCAGTAAATGAGTCGAGAAGTGCTAGTGAAGATAACCTGCCCAGCCTCGTCGCACTGGGAGATACTTATACACATGCTAGGAAAAAGGACGCTGATTCCTTTGCCACAGACACGCACGATCGAGTGGCACAACCACGCGCTGCCGCTGAAATCGTATTCGATCACACCAGGACTTGCGTTATCATTACTTTGTTAGCGTCCACCATCAGCGGCCGCGAATTCAAGCCAAGCACCGCGTGGACGAATCAGACTTGACGACTGATGAGAATGCAAAGTACGTACATTGACTCCTCGGAGACACCCAATCCTTCAAAGACAAACGACCGAGCTTTCGCAACATCCAGAAATGTCTCGAATGTGCTTCCATCGGCATTTCAATCCATAATCATACATGCATGGGTCCTCGGTTAAATTCACGTACGTGACATTGATCGCTACGTACGCCCACCAGGCGACATCTCGCTGTCGACGCACCATGATTTTCAACAAAAGGAATTACGGATACTAGTCCTCCGGCCTTCGCTCAGTGTCCACCTCCCATCGTATATCTTCAGGATAGCCGGTATTCGCCCACCATGGATCAGAGCAGCAGGTCCGGGGCTTCGAGGAGCGCGACCATCGTCCGGCATGTTTAAGCCCGTGATGTACGACGCAGGGTTGTCCCAGTCTTTCGCAAATGTCCGTGCGCGCGAGCTGGTGAAAGGCCGCTGGGAGGATGTCCGGGCACCCGAACTCGAGGGCAAACCTGATTGCGGCTGCGGGCTCGGAAAAAGCATGTGCAGGAGGCTTGCTGGACGACGATCGCGCACCTGAGACGTACTCGGCATCCCTCGTCGCTTCGATATCTGCCTCTCGTTTGCGAATATAGGGAAGTTGTGTCACAGGGTAGGCATATGAACGCGGTGGAGCTGATACTTTGGAGGTGAACCGGCAATTGGAGTCGAGGTCTGGGAGACTTTCTCTGCGAGGACGACGTCGCGGTCGGAAAGTACAGTCGCGGATGAGGTTCTTGGGGTGCACGGGAGGCGAATTCGAATTCGAAGCTTAATTAGGTGGCCGTCGACGACGAAATTTGAAAACGACGAACGCGAGTCGAACTTTGTGGCTCGACCATTTTTGGCAAATGAAGCGCCCGTGCGCGCCCGGACCTCCGCGGGCCGTGGCGCGGTGGCTCTTCAGCCTGCCGGCGCCGCCAATGCTCAGGCTGACTCGCTAGCATCGCCGCCCTCGTTTCAACCTTACGACGTACACTTTTATTCATGGCTGACGTTTGAGATGAACTAACCGTCAGCCGTCCCCCCTCCCCCGGCCAACTTCAGTCCAGATAGTCCCCTGATTGTTCATTATTCTGCCCGTACGCGACTCCACTCCTTTCAAGTCCTCAAAGAGGAGAGCCAGCTCAGTCTGAACCCATGGAACCATCAACAAGTTCGTGTTCCTCCATCCTCACATTTTGTTGCATCTGCCAATCTCAACGAACCCATCTCGCACACTGTCCCCGGCCGCGCACTCTGCCTTCAGGTAGCGGCGGCGGTATCCACCTCCATGGCAACTTTTGTCACAGCTGCCAAGCTGACCTTATCGAACATGTCGTCTTCGACGACGGCGACGCCCTGTGGGACAGGTTCCTCAGTCGGCAAACCCTCTCGTCGAATCCGTCAGCAAGTCCATCCGGAGACCAGGAACTCGTCCGCAAGGTCGTTGCGGCGCTCAGGACCACATGTCTGCGCGACCTGGACGAAATACAAGCGATTCAGGTCGCGACGTACCGCGACGAAAGGCGAATGATGAACCCTTTGGTACGTCTTCTCATACTTTATCTACTTCAATGGTCACGATCGGTTTATACCCTTTGTAGGAAACACTGTTTCGTACCATCGAACAGGAGACTGCGAAACACTGCAAGACTCGAGAACACTTTCGCGCCTTCATCCGCAAAGATTCCACCCTATTTCCCCTCGCCGATCATCCATTCGATAACCCCGCCGTTGTGAAGCCCGACTTCGTTCTTGTCGACGTGCCTCCCCCAGAACCCAGCGTGGTCACCAATCTGTCCGCTCACACGAAGCACGTCAACTGGAGGCAATGTTCCGCATTCGTCGAGGTCAAGGCCAAGTCCGAAGACCTCCCCATCAACCCGGGGGAGGCTGGAGAGCAAACGCTCACCCATGGGGGCGATTACGCGACGCTGCTCATGGCCGGGCGCCCCTTCCTCCTCTCGACCTACGCGCTGTTCGTCTGCGGGAACAAGTTCTGCATCGCGCTCTGCGACCGCTCCGGCATGGTCTTCTCTCCCGCCAAGACCCTGTCTCCAGCCGGAGACGCTATCGCAGACCTCGAATTCTTTACCCGCGTCGTCTTGCGCTTCATCTGGGACATGTCCCCTGTCGAGCTCGGAGAGGATCCCACCACCGTTCTAACCCCAGGCCACTCGACGTACCAGGGAGAGTACCCCCGCCACGACGTCGGCATGGGCCGCAGCCCGGGGTTCGAGACGACGCCGCGGCACGTGCACTGGACGACCACCGGAGAGCCGCTGTGGGCCTCCCGCTCGCTCCTCGGCCGTGGCACCTCCGTCTGGCGCGCCCTCTCAAGCCAGCAGACTCCCCGTCCTCTCATCCTCAAGGTCTCTTGGCGGACCGCCGGACGGAGGTCGGAGGCGGAGGTTCACGACATCATCCGGTCTTTTCTTCGGAACTCGGGCGTCGAGGAACCGAAGGGCCTCGCGCTCGTATCCACAGGCGGCGATGTTTATGACCAGTCGGGGAAGGTCGTGTCGGTCTCCAACCAACGCGGCCTGCCCGAAGAGAAGCACAAGCCTTTTATAGATCGCGTGCTGCACCGGGTGTGTTTCACGAGGTTCGCGAAGTCGATCTGGCAGTACTCGAGCCTGGAGGAGTTCGCGCGGGCGATGCGGGATGCAGTGCATGGTACGTGGCGCACGATGGTGAGCGACTCGCGAATGAACATTGAACACGGCTTCTTCTATAGCGCACGACGTGCTCTCCAGCCACGGAATACTGCACCGCGACATCAGCGCGGGCAACATCCTGATCGACGTCGATGCGTCATACGAGGCCTCGGAGGGTCACGGTATCATCTTGAAGGACCGCGACCCGCAGAACGCTTCGGGATTCCTATTGGATTGGACTGAGTCGGCGTGGTTCCCTCACGACGTACTCGACGTGGCTACCAGCGCCGCTGATCATCCTCGTCCTGTCGAATTTGGCTCGTCTGCGGAAGTGGATGATATGACGACAGTAAGCACCGGGTTCATTTTCGCTCTCGCTTTGACCAGGTGATAGCAACGATATACCGGCTCAGGGCACTCCGATATTCTTTGCGACCGAACTCCTGGTGGGTCTGAAGTACAAGACAAACGCCGTTCGCGACAGAGACCACGACCTCGAGTCGTTCGAGTGGGTCGTCCTCTTCGCCGTCTACGAGCACAGCATCGAGCGCTCCCTCAACGGCTCCGAAGCAGCCAAGGAAAGGCTGCCTCGGCTCATGGAGGAGTTCAAAAACATCTTCCCAAGCCTCGACCCTCCCGCTCTGGCCGACAAGCGCAGGGCCTTGCTGGACTGGAATGCCACCACTGACGAACTGGACAACATTCAAGGACTGCTGTCGTTTGTCGAGGACATTGTGGGATCCGTGGAGCTCCGTGGGTTCCTGATCGACGTCTGGCAGGACCTGATACATCGCAACCTAGCGGTGTCACTTCGTAGGAAGGCCCTGTCAGTTCGCCCGGAAGGTGTCCTCCGAAAGAAGAACCAACCAGTTCTTGAGCCACCCGAATGCATAAACCATGAAGACTTGATACAGTGCCTCGAGAGCCTGATCCCGCATCCTTGATGATCGGAACTGAAAGTACATCGACTTTGAACTGAGAGGAGGGGGAGGAGACAAATACGGAATGTACTCGAGTGATAGTCAGCTCGCGTATCCGTATAACACATTCAAAAGGATCTTATCCACCAAGTTCCCCGCAATGTTAACTGCCAGATTCGACAGTACTACTCACTCACTCAGACAGTCTACATATGAGACAAGCCCTTTCTCCAACGTTCCGCCAGCCCATCGGCTTCATGGTGCCCAGTAACCGCAAGCCGTCCCTCAGCGTCATATTGCGAGACCACATACGCCTTCGGCGAGACCGTGACATCGTCCCGAAAGACAACCCCGATCAGCAGCCGGGAGATAGGACACCCCGCGGCCGCGCGCCCCGCGGCGAGCCCACGGACGTATCCTGCCTCGTCCGCGTCCGCGCCGTCTACCCCCTCATCAGACTCGGACGGGCCGATGACGTCCACTCGGAGCGTGGCGAGGAACGGGCACGGGCAAGCCAAGGCCCCAGCGATCTCATCTCCCGTGGGATCCGCGGCACTGCCAGTGGCAGCCTGTGGCTCGAGCAACTTGAGAACGTCGCGGGCGGTCGCCAGGCTCGGTCTATCCTCCCATCCCCCGCCCTCCGCTGGCAGACGCGTGCGGACGGAAGTGTCGGTGTCGTCAGACTCTCGCAGTACGAGTGGCACGCTGGCGCGGCGGACGACGAGGGTCTCGAGCTGGGCGAGCTCCGCCAGGTTCAAGAGGGCGCAGGGCGCGAGGTCCGGGTCGACGCGCATGAACGCCGCGGCGTGCGCGTCGGCGTCGATCCACAGCTCGCGCAGGCGCGCGAAGAAGGGCAGGGACGAGATCGTCGGACGGTGCGCGATCGTGAGGGTCAAGTTCACCGGTGCCGGTGCCGGTGCCGAGGAGGGAGTGGAATTCGAATATGAATACACCGTCTCGATGTCTACGTGAGTGCGCTCCGGCTTTCCCGGGGAGTCGAGGTTCGCGGTGTCCACGGAGAGGAGTCTGAGCCCCGTCTCGACCTCTGCAAGGAAGGCTGCGCGCGCGATGGAAGGCCCCGTGCCCGAACCGAGGTTCAGGAGGGCGGCGTACAGCTCCTCCAGGTCTGGTGCGTGCACCACGCCGATGCTGATTCGGCAATTGGGGTGGCATGTGGATGGCGCGGGGGACGCCGATGCGGTACTCTCTTTGCACATCGTCCGACGATCCGTACATTTGACTGTATGCACCTGCACGGTCGTCGCGCCATTGGCAGCGGTCGTGGAGAGCGAGCTCTTTCAGGTGCGGAAGCTTAATTCTCTCTGGGAAAGGCGCCCACGTGATGAGCTGCACGTCGGAAGGCAGCACGCCCATACCGTCGAGAGTGACGGTGACCAGAGCCCGACACCTCGACAAGAGCTTCAACAGGTCGTTCCAGATATCCTGCGCATACAAGCGCAAGGTCCAACTCGGCTCTGGCTCGCGGGAGGAGAACGTGAAGGAGGTCAGTGAAGGGAACGAGTTGGATGGGATGAACGGGACATTGGCTAGCACGAGACACCGGAGACTTCTCCACGACCCCGGGAGACATCTAGAGGCTACCCCCGAGGTCGGCTTGTTCAGGAAGGGCCTTGAAGTAGGGGCAAGTGCAATCTCGCAGTGTTCGACGTTGGGAAAGGGGGTGGACAGCGCCACAAAGTAATTGGCGTCCCCAAGGTCGCGCTCGGAGTCAAAGGTGACAGAGAGCTCGCGGACACGATCACGATGCCGACTGACCAGGGCTATCGTTTCTTCCGAGCCGCGTGCGTTCATATCAACGTAGAGCGGCCCGTCAGTGCATCGATGTGCGTAGTATCGCCAGAACGGCGCTTGACACCAAACCTTGGACTCCGTTGGTGGACATTCAGCCACGGTAGACCACAGCGAAGGCGTGCCCAGCGCGACCTGTCGCCAGTACCGGCACACCCCCGTGATGGACTGCAAGTCGTCAGCACGGGTGAATGCGGACGATCGATTAGGGAAGTCGGACGTGCTGGACGGGTGCTTGTATGCGCGTGGAACGAGCGAGAATATTGTGGACAGGATCTCGGCGGGAAGGCGGTTCGCCGGAAGGGAAGAAGCGTTGATGACTTCCGCAAGGAGTGAAGCCGTCTGCGCGATTGTCTCGTACAGAGCATACGCCTACGAAAATGCTCACAGTTAGACACGGATCGTAGCGGCGAAGCGGCCTGACAGTGTACTTGCCGCCTTCACGTCGATTACTGGACTGCAAGCAAGGATGGGATCGTTCGAATCATTGCGGCGTGCGATGGAGTTTAGTCGGTGCGCACCTTTGCCCTGCAGCGCTCTCTGGACTACGATGTGCATCCATAACATCTTTAAGGAGCTTTCGAGCCACGATCACAGTGCTGGCTTTCGGAAACAAAGGTTGGAATGAAAAGTCAAACTTCCACTTGGGGTCAGCCTCGAGTGCATGGACGATCGAAGATAGAAACGACTGAGGAGCCATGGCTGCGTGCAGTATATCATAGGAACATCAGTGCATGAATGAGAGTCGAATGAAGCTCACCGACCTGAACGACCGTCCGTCGTCGGTGTAGAGAAGGCAGAGTGAGCCACGTCAGTGCCAGTACCCACGCCGAGATCGATGGCCCGGAAGTTAAGTATCGCGGACATCGATAGCCCGAGGATAATCCAGTGCTGCGGCAAGGGGTGCCGTCAAACGGCCACCATGCTGCAGCTGGAAGGCGAGCACGTACGCAGCAGCAGACCGAACGCCTGGCAGAGGTCGCCATCTAGGTGCAAAACAACATTGGAGTTACAATAGACGGCGACAAGAAACAATCCAGGACAGCAAGACAACATTTGTGACGCAATACACGTGCGGAAAAAAAGAGTAAAAGTTGGGTTCGGGTGTCCGCAGTAGGAACGAAGATCACTGCAAGCAAGACAACTCAGCGCACACTTGCACGGAAGCACAAACTCAAGTACGCACCCGACCGTTTTCGTGCCCATTAGCCGCGGCGGCGGCAGCAGCAGCAGCAGCAGCAGCAGCAGCAGCCGCGCCCCTCCCTCTCCCCCTCCCCCTTCCCCTTCCCCGCCCGCGCCCTCGCCCAGTGCCCGTTCCGGCAGCCGACGCCGACGCGCCCCTCCCGCGCCCACGTCCTCTCCCGCTCGGCGTTGGAGCCGGAACAGGCGCCGGTACGGGCGCGCTAATGCTGACCGCCTCGAACGTATGCGCATGGGGATGCGGAGGGGGATGGGGGATCGCAAGCGGGTGTCCGAGCGCAAGCGGTTCCTGGCCGAGCTGGTCGACCGGGAAGCCGTGGATGGGCTGCAGGCGCGGCTCCTGGCGGCCGGGTGACGGGACGGGGACGTGCGCGTACACGTGGTCCGGGAGCAGGTGGTGGGGCGGTGCGCCGTGGTTCCCTGCGAGGTGGTGCGGGGGCGGGGGAGGGGGGAGGCCGTGGCCGGGCGGAGGGCCGTGGGTGTGCATGTGCACTGGGGCGCCGGGGCCCATGCCCGGAGAGGGGGGGCCGAGCATGCCTTCGCCTTCGTGGAAGGGCGGCGGGGGGCCTTCGGCGCCGGCGGGGGGGACGGGGACGGTGTAGGAGTAGTAGGCGGGGGCTATGGGGTCGCTCTTGAGGTAGTGGACG
This sequence comes from Ganoderma lingzhi, assembly GCA_026283605.1. Classification (NCBI taxonomy): domain Eukaryota; kingdom Fungi; phylum Basidiomycota; class Agaricomycetes; order Polyporales; family Polyporaceae; genus Ganoderma; species Ganoderma lingzhi. Next base: position 2,950,884 of record JAPJYM010000003.1, on the reverse strand, counting down.
AGGCTGGGTTGGGCGGGGACGGCGATGTCGACTGCATCGAGGAGCAGGCTGTATGGGGGGGGGGGGGGGGGTTGAGTCTTTGAAAGAACAAACGAAGGGTATTGCAGGCGCGGGAAGGAGAGGATGAGAGAAAGGGACGCACTTGCACTCCTCCTGCAGCCGTTTGAGCTTCTCGTCGGCGCGCGAGAGCGCACGCTCGTACTCGGTGTGCGCCTGGATGCGGGGTGATGGGCTGAGGATATATAGAGGGGATTGAGAAGGCATAGAGACGTACTGCGGTGACCTGGTCGTACTTCTCCCTCAACGCCTGGAACCTACACACGTCAATTCTCCTGGGCCACTGGACACGATCAAAACGTCACCGACTTCTCCTTGTAACGTGTACCTCCCCGGTGGGATGCAGACGGCTGGAATAGATGGGTGAGCGACATGCACGTAGTCGGGCTGAGAACTGTGGGTACCGTACGGACCTTCAAGCTGCCTGCCGAAGGGGTGTGTGTGATTGGGGGCGGGGGATAGGAAGCGGAGGTGATGGGTCGGGACATGTCTTCAGCCATAGTAGGAACCAGTTATATGCGATTTAATGTTGGCCAGGTGGCGCAAGAGCGGAAGTCTGAACTGCAGGGTATATCGTACAGTCCAGTGTGGCACAGACGAGTCGTCTCAGCAGAGGTTCAGCACCCAAGATCGTTCAGCAAGTCATGGCTTACATCTTTAAACCATGGTGCACCATCAATCCGATATGGTGTAGTGGCTAACATTATCGCCTCTCACGCGATAGCCCGGGGTTCGATTCCCCGTGTCGGAATTCGAGCTGTCAGTAGCATGATGGCTTTTTCCTCCGCAAAACGTCCCGACCGACAAGTATACAATATACATGTACATGCGCACGTTCAGCGTAACCACATAGAACAACGCCACTGCTAGGGTTCCGAGCAGCCCTACGTTCATCGTGATGTCATCAGTGCTCCCAAGTCGCTCACGTCATCGCAGCGGCGCCGGTCCATAAATACGCTATACCTGACTGGACTGTGTTGTCCGACTTTCTCGACCAACCCCGCATGTCTACCCACGAGTCAGCAACTGGAACTAACCCGACACGCGGCAGCACCGCTGGTGCTGGCGCTGGCGAATCTATCAAGTGAGCAGTAGTCGCGCCCTTGGCCGCCGCCTGATCAATACAATACTAACCTCTACATTCCCTATCCAACTTAACCTCCCTCAGAGAGACTGTGCACCACATCCAAGGTCCGCAGTGCCTCCTAAGCCTTTCCCTCTGTCCTTTGAATCCGAGCCGCTAAGCCGCAATGCTCGCCTCTCACATCCTCGTTTTTGTCGGCCAGGTTTCGGTGACACGGTTCGCGAGAACGCGATGGACTTCGTGGACACCATGTTCGGCACCCCGCGCCATCCTGAACCGTCCCGGGTCAGCGCTTCGAGGACAGGCGACGACGTGACCCGTGCGGACAGGGTGGGGCGCGGGGATGTCCCCGTCCACCCCGCCGACGATGCCACCGCCCGCACCTCGACGTCGGCGGCGGGCCATGCCACCGACGTCCCCGCCTGCCCCTCCGACAGGCCAGCGACGGAAGGTTCTACGGTGGCGGAGGGTGGAACGATGGGGAAAAGTGAAAGTGGCGGGGAGGTTGAGGCGGCCCCGACGCAGCCGCCTCCTTTCCCGCCTCGCGATGCGCAGGTTTGAGTTATGGTTGTGGTCTTGACTCGTTGCAACGTCGAGCTGGAGCGGAGAAGGGCTAGGACTGGATTAGCACCGTTGGTTTGTCGAATGTCCGGACAGCAAACCGCTACGTATACCGTATCTGAGCGATTTCTACGCGCGCGTTGCAACATCGCTTTTCCTGCCGCCGACGCGGGCGAGGTACCCGATCCTCGCCTTTTCCTAAGCTGCCAATCTTGTATTCTCATCTGGAGATGTTAGAAGCAGAGATAGGACCAGAAGTGCGGTGACGTGGTCGCTGTCGTCGCCACACAGCGAGTGTACCGGGGAGAGCGTCTTCCTTTGAGTCGCTGAGCACGACTAGCGCAGTTCCCAGGACTCTGGACATCGAGAGCGGCGGAAGAACGTACTCGCTCCCTCGCTGAATATTTCTCGCTTGAATATCATGGGGGGTGGACCTAGTATCATCGCAGGATCCTACCCGCGGATGGATAGGTTCATCATCCTACAGAAGGACGCCTGCCAGTGATGTCTGTCGCGGTTGCAAGTGGGGTAGAGGGTGGGGAAAGAGAGCCTCCAATTGTTGGAACCAGTTATTCACAGCTGGCAACGACGTGTAGAGGTGCCCCAGCATTTTGTTGAGCTCGGCGGATGAAGAACTAGATAGATGCCGCGTAGCCGCGGCGGCAACCTTGGGTACCGGATTGGATTAAGTAAGGTGTGGCTACAGTGACTACACCACTAGTACTGGCAGAGAAGCGACTCGGAAGTGTATTTGCTGTAGGAACACTTCCCATCCGTTCCGTGAGTACAAAGTGGATGTCGTGCTCAAGTGTGCGTCACAGCGCATGTCTGATTGTGTGGGTGCCAATGATGAACGACTCGGAGTGTGTGCAGTGGAAGAGGTACCATCAAAGACGTCGATGGCAGTCTTGCCTATGGTGGGCCATGGCGGAAGATTGGAAGAGAAACTGGTAACTTACCAATGGTCACTCTCTCTAGTAAAATGCAGTGACCCAACGCCGTGCAGACAACATATGTGTTTAGCATGCCACCTCCAGTACGGTTGGTCGTGTTCATCCTGTTGGAGCAGGTACGACTGAGGTGAGATCTATGCTGAGCTCTTTGGGGCCGGCGGGGGTTACACCACTGGCACCCGGGAAGACGACTGGAGTGGATGGGGGAAAAGACGCCAATGGAACTGTATGGCCATCATGATACCAGGCTGGAACAACTAAGTGACAGGTTGGTTCTTCCGGCAGAGAAGGACTCACCCCGGGAGGCGTTGATGTCCAGTGTTTTGGTGTTGCTGAACGTGAACAGCAGGACAGGGAGGGGGCTACAGATGCGATTCACGTGTAGACGTTGACGTCGAATCGGCACGCAAACCGATAGGGTAAAAGAGGGAACCTCTGTGCAATACGCGTAGGAGCGATGGCGCGGGGGCCACTGGGTGGCCAACTTATACAGTATTGCTGTGGAATGAGGTCAATGCAGCCAGTTCATCTGCACAAAAAGCGTCAATGATGGGCTATATGAGGTGCCGTAGGCTTACTGATTCAGGTTTATTGCAATGAATAGTTACTAGTTCGCATGCGCGATAGCAGCGAAGATGAATGAAGGCAGGCCTACTGATTCAGGTTTATAGTAGATTAGAGCGGCGAGCTGATCGCGGCGTTGACGCTTGATCACGATTGGACAGAACATGGAGCGCTCGAGGCAGTCCGATGATCGCCGTAAACCGGGTGATATTAGGCACGAATTATGGGTGTGCAGTAACCTTGGTACCCAAGGTAACGTTAACAACAAGAATCGGATGGCGGCGGGGAGCAAGAAACGCGAGTACTCGGAGCGCCCGCGCCGCCCCGGTCGGAGTGCCATCTGTTTCACCAGCGGCCACCTCAGCCTGGCATTTCTCCACCTCACGCTCGACGCTCGTCGCTGGCCTTACATCCCACCGTCCACGCCATATAGCCTTGCTGGTTGGGGACTTCGTGCAATGGGACCATTGGGGAGACGTCTGGCGGCTATAACCCTGACGTTACAGTAACTGCCAAGGATTCGTAAGTTCTTACACGCGCATGTATTGACTCTTACTGAGCTAGATTCTGAGTCGATCATCGTATTAGGTGAACGGTCGTTGTTAAAGCGGCATCAGGCCATAGATCAGGCTTGCTCATATCGAGCTTTCGTCGGAAGATTAAAGCATACCGTTCTGGTGTTATTGTGTGTTTCTAACGCCATGAGGGCGATGCATGATCGTACACGCTAGCGGATGTTCGAAATGGGGAGGCACGGTACCCGCTGGTACTCGCACACCTCTCGAAACGCAATGCTAGCGCTATGATCGATTGATCTTGTAGCAAGTGGTAAGCATTCAAATCAGCACGGTCGTTGAACTAGCGTTGGATAACGTCAGCCAATTGGCCATGGAACGCAACTGAAGGCGCGATATCCATCCCTGTTCGCAGCACCTTTGTGGCGGCATAAGTATCGATATCCTGATTGGCTCACAGCGCCAGCGACTCGCCACACTGTCCCTTCGTCTCAGCCCGCACCTATCAGTGTTCGCTTATAGGTTCTATGCAGTCGCCCTGCTGCTCCTTGCCAACGGCGGCGTTCCGGTCCCCCTGCACCCTCGGGCTGTATGGGACACTAGTACCGAACCGAGCATCACGGCCGTTGGCCCACGACCATGGATCGGACTATCACAGAGGGGTGTGTTGAACCGTCCGCCAGTGGTGCTGGGAGCGTCTGGTTCGCTGACCGCCAGGCACACTCAAGTCAGCGAGACGTCGACAATGCTTCTTCAAGCTTGGCCGTGGCAGGGAGTGCGTCTCGCCTTCGACGTTGCAACTGGTCTAGGCTGGACGTCCGCAGGCCCATGATGACACCCATGACGCATCCTTCGACGGTGTCTCCGCTCGTCTCCGTGGCCAGGAGAAAGCAAAGCATCAAAGCTCCGTGCGAAGGGCACGCCATCGTCGCAGGGTTTCGACGACGCTTGCGTCGAGATCTGCCTGCAGTGGGAGACTCCGGCCACCCCTCTCAGCAGGGCACTCAGATCTCAGAGGCGACCAGCACGCGCGATCGCAACGCAATTATAGCCGTCGGAGCCATCTAGGCCGTTTTTTTCCCGCTGAAGATAAGTGAAGATAGCGGATTTCGTTCAGTGGCGCAAGTACTTGTTGCCTCGTCATTCGGCTCAGTCTGCAGACACGGGCGTGCAGATAGAAGTGCTCCGTTTCAGTCACCGGGGACTCGTGCCCCATGCACATTCGCTGCGGGGGGCGTTGCCAGGGTTCAATATTCAATGTCGACGGCTCTTGACAGTACTAGTGACCACAGCGAACCCTGTCCTTTGTCGCCAGACAAGCTTGAATCTGGCATGGTCGTGACCCTCTACTTATCTCGGTACGTCCGCTGTGTCGCCGTAACCACTTATTGGGGCAGATGGCTCACAGGCAGTGATGACCTGTAAGGTGACCGTACGAGGTTTGCACTCGTTGGCAGATGCGTACGTTTTCTGAAAAGAAAAAAGGTTTCTCCTGCGTTCTCCACCGGTTCGTCTTATGTTGCCCCAGCGCAGCGTCGGCGGTTCGCGGACCCGGGGTTTGTCTTCTCGCGCGGCACTCTACCTCCCCCCACCGAAGTATGTCGCGGCTCCGCTCTATGCAATCCGAATGTATTGCGCATACAGGGGGCTTCTCGAAGACGAAGCGGAGTTGGGAGTACTACAGACCGTCGTTATCGCAATACAAATCCCGGACTCGCGCGCAACGGTTGAAGACGGCCGTAACCTAGGGCCTCCGCCGCTCGGAGTCTCCCGCGCGGGCTCTGATAGGCGATGCCCTGAGTCTAAGGCGTAAGGAATGGAAACGTCATTCCTATGCAGGCTAAGTATGAGGTCAGAGTACAGTATTAACTCACCCGAGATCCAGACTGAGCTGGTCACGATGAGAGAGGATTCGAAGCAGTGACCTTCGCCTGCAGATTCGTGCCAGAGCGCCTTTCTTGCACCATGTCTCGCGATCCTGGCGCTCGCTGTCGACTCGGCCAGTTCTGATGTCGCCTACCGGCCTAACCCCTTCCGCCCCTCGAACGTTCAACGTTCAGGACGCGGATGCCTGAGCGAACCGCCCTCGAACTCCATGGGCCTGCCGCCTGAGTTAATTTCCCCAAGGGCCCTGCAGGTTCGAATTCTCGCGCGCGAGGGCGGGGGCGCAGAATCAGCCCCGTGCCAGCTCCGAATCGAAGCACCCGGCGTTGCCTGAATTTGGCCGGAACCCGCGTGTGTATGGAAACCGCAGGCGCACGGGGTGAGGGGGGGGGGAGCGGCGAGCGGCGGCTGCAGTCGTGGCAGCGATTGCGTCAAGTGCTCGCGTGCGGTAAGTACGGAAGGCAGGCGTGCCACGGAAGGCTTTCGACATATGCAGGCTAGCCCGGGCCTTATCATGCATCTCATCAAGCTCACGTCCGCCCGGAGTCGGGGGCCTCGCAGGCGAGGAGGCGTGGAGGCGTGGGGTGCGCGCGGACGGTATAAAGGGGCGGGAGGGTTCGCGTCAATAAGCTCATGCTCATGCTCGAGCTCATGCTCAACTTGAGCCCGCGCCGGCCGTCCCAGCTCGTCTCACCTGCACCCTTCGCCGCAGCTGTCCCGTCCGTTGTTCACGCGGCACGCATGTATGCGCCTCCATTCTCTGTCGTCAGGGAAAGTGGTACAATCACGTCGGGTGCAGGTGCCACCCGGGCCTGCGCTCCGCGCAAGGGTCTTTGTCGGACCTCCCGGCGTGGCATGCGCAGTGGCCACAGTCGCGCGCGCGACGGGGGTATAAAGCAGGCGAGTTCTCCCGTTCACTTTCGCTCACCACTCTCCCGCCCCGCCCCCCCTCCATCGCTCGCTTTCTTTCTCCTCCCTCCAATTATTTCGCCGTGGAGCTCGGGTTTGGTTTTGTTGGGTTGCCGGTGGCGCGATGCGTGCTCGCTGTCTGCGTCCACAACGACCGGGTGCACCCCGTTCCTTCCTTGGGTACCACGAAACTCATGCCTCGCGAGAGCTCGCCCCGTCGGGTGTGCATCGCGTGCTGAGTTGTGGCGGCCGCAAGGATTGGTACGGGCGAATCGACCGGTTGGGGTGGAGGGAGGCGGTGGCTCGCGAGTGGCTTGGTTTCCGGGGGAATCGGAGGACGCTGCTCGCCGCTCGGCCGGTACTTGGATGGACTGTACTGTACGCTGTGAGTGGAAGGGGACTGCGGGTGGCCGTTGACGTTGATGGTAGGCATGGGGTTTATGGTTTGTGATTGTCGCGTGCGGGAGGATGTTGGAGCGAGAGGATGCGTACCTGTACTTAGACCGTTATGACAGACCGCGAGCGCGGCCACTGTAATAGGGAGGAGATGATGCAGAAATGTACGACATGTTCAAGGCTTCTGTGCTGATGATCAGGCCTCAGGCCTCAGGAGCGACGCCGGTGGCAACATATTTACCCCTCGTAATTCTTTGTAATGCAAGAAACATTTTTCTAGTTGGATGGCTGGCAACTGCCAGTGGAGAGCTGCTATAGCTATGGAACCAGAGGTTAGTCGCCGCGCGTCGCGCCCAGCAAGCTGGCTCGGTTACTCGCTCAAGACCATACAGGGCCGCAGTGCCAGATAACGAGGACCGGGCACATCGTCCCGGCTGGAAACAATCCTCCCAGACAGTTGCATACTTATGCTGTCAAAATCGGGCGTTCGCTGACAAGGTGTGCGGACGCACTCGGACTACGCATAATGATATCACGTTCTGTTGTTCGGGACGATGCGGTTTGTGCGGCCCAGACTGCGGAGTAGGCGAAGGCGGAGCGTGACACAGGCTCCTTATGCGCGTTACATGTATCCAACCCATGTCATACAGCGTCTTGTTGTTGTTGTTGTGTGGACGTAAGAATGCCAAAAAGAGTTACTTGGCGCACCATGTGGTGAAGTGTATGCAGCACCTTGTACAGCATACATTCCGGGCCTGCGGTTATTTGACAAGCTTCCGTCAGATAGTCCAGACACTAGAATGACAGGAACTCGGCTCAAGTGGCGTTCCAGGCTCCAATATTCCAAAGGGTCGCTAACGCTGTCATCGTTGCAGCGCTGCGCCCATACTTATGTTGCTCAACAGCCAGCGAGGAGAAGCGCATTTCGAGCGCATGAACCAACTACCGGGAACATCGGACCTCCTGCAATATTCTTCCGTCAATTTCGAGCGGCGGCGATCTTTTCGAGGAAGAAATTGAAGGCGAATAGCTGCGGATGGGATTCCTGGAGACCCGAATGCAATGGAATATCAGTCTAGCTTGACTCGGCGGATAAGAGACAAGGACGTAAGGGCGAGATGGACTGAACGCGTGAAGCTTGGACAGGTGGGTGGGCTACAATCAGTCTAGTTCAACAGATACTTTACTTTTTTACGTCCGTTACTCGCCGCCGTAGATTGCGGACAACTGACAGTACAGAGGATAGTCAATGTCATCGTTCGCAGGGGACGGAGGAAGAAGCGCCCGATTACGATGAATCAGTCGGAGTCTAAAAAAGTCACAGAAGGGGGGCCCGAAATTTGAAGCGGAGCCACAAGCTCGAAGACCCCGCACGAAAGCTTGTCGCCGTCATCGAGTCTCATCCATCCTCAAGCCGACATCCCTCAAGACTCAAGTCACCGTCAAGACACCTCCAACAACAATGGTGAGCATTCATATCCCGCCAGTGAGCATCGGAGTGTACACGGAGCAGCGGAGGATCCTGCCAGAATGAAGGATTTGGGATGGATGGTATGTCTTTCGTCTGGATGACTCTGCCCTGTACGCTAACCTGCATGACCGTTTTACAGGCAGGATCTTCCCGCACTAGCAAGATTGTACTCTAGCAGAGCTTCCTTCCATGCACTTGCGTGAGGGTCGCAATGACGCAGAGCTGTTGCTGGGCTCGCATCTGTTCGTCTTCACCGGCGAGCAGATGCGGGCGTTAGAGCTCCGGGTGCACATCGATGGCGGCGGCTTCTTCATGCTGCCAGAACATGCCATCCTGATTGCCTCGTCTCAATGACCAGCCTAAGGCCACCAAAGGATCCAGCAAGAAGCCGGCCTCCGCGCCCTTCGGCTCCAAGGCGAGCTCGAAGACCCAGAAGAACCCTCTCTTCGAGTCTCGTCCCAAGAACTTCGGCATTGGTACGTTCTCCCGCCGACTTCTGTGTTGCCCCGTGCGCGTTCTTACCCTCGTCCATCGTGCTTGCAGGCCAGGACATCCAACCCAAGAAGGACCTTACCCGCTTCGTGAAGTGGCCCGAATACGTTCGCCTTCAGCGCCAGAAGGTCATCCTCGGCCAGCGCCTCAAGGTCCCCCCCGCCATTGCCCAGTTCTCACACACGCTCGACAAGAACACTGCCACGCAGCTGTTCAAGCTCGTCAACAAGTACCGCCCCGAGACTAAGCAGGAGAAGAAGGCTCGCCTTGACGCTCTTGCCCAGGCGACCGCTGAACAGAAGGAGGCCCAGGCAAAGGTGCGTTTCAGCCGTCGATGGAGTGGGTGTTCGTCGTGCTAATCGTCTGTTCATGCAGGACTCCAAGAAGCCCCTCTTCGTCAAGTACGGTCTTAACCACACCGTCGCCTTGATCGAGGCCAAGAAGGCATCGCTCGTCGTCATCGCCCACGACGTTGACCCCATTGAGCTCGTCGTCTTCCTCCCCGCGCTCTGCCGCAAGATGGGTGTCCCCTATGTCATCGTCAAGGGCAAGGCTCGTCTTGGCACGGTCGTTCACAAGAAGACTGCCGCCGTCCTTACCCTCCAGGACGTCAAGAGCGAGGACCAGCGCGAGCTCGCTACTCTCATCAGCGCCGCGAAGGCGAACTTGTAAGCCGCGTGTGCCGTATGGTTTCTGGCGGTTCCTGACTATGAGCGTCCAGCACCGACAAGTACGAGGAGCAGCGCCGTCTGTGGGGTGGAGGCATCCGTGGTGCGAAGTCCGCTCAGATGCTCCGCAAGCGTGCCAAGGCCGCTGGCCAGACCCTCTCGGCCGCGAATGCGGCGAAGCTTTGAGCTGTTTGCTTCCAGTCCTGTGGTCGACGTGGTTTTGCATCGACCAACAAAAGACGGCTGATAGTTGGCGTCATTGTGTCTTGCGCATGTACCGCATATGTTTATGTTACAAAATGTATGCATTATGTTGCCCTTGTCGTGCGACATCCTCGGGCGTCTGGTGTCTTGTATTATTTGGACTAGTTGTGCACTGTATATTATCATCTCTCTCCGCATCCACCACCACGTTTGAGAGTGTGCAACTGAGACGAGATGCAGCAACCGTCATTCTTTGCCCAAGGGGGCTCTAGCTTCTCGTCGATGAACTTCGATGTGCCGGCAGGGTTAGGCTTCTCCTCGCAGGTGTCTCTGGCTTCGCAGGCCGGCGGGCTGCAAGGCGCAGACCTCAACTCTCCGGAAGTGTTCAAACAAAACATACAAATCGCACTGGCCTGTATGGCCCGTGTTCAAGGGTTGGCGAGTAGCGTATTGGCCGGCATGTGAGTGTCAATCTGACCGGTACCTACGGTGTTTGGAACGTCCATGGACCAGTGACCCCTCGTTCGCAGCGAGCACGCGTATCGTGATCGGACGAGCCCCATGCAAACAGCAGGTGAGTGCGCGATCCATAAGTACCGCGCGACGTTCCGAAAAAAACAAATAATGCTGATCCAACGTGCATATGCGTCTCCACTGCCAGCGGACATCGCGGCGCTGAGGCAGGAGCTGCTCGCGCTCGTCGAACACCTGCGGCAGACGGGCGTCGGGGCGCTCCCGCTCGAGGCCCCGGCTGCGTCCGGATCCGGATCCGTCCCCGACGCCGCGCGTTCGGACGAACAGCTGCAGCTGCAGCTGGTCGGGGAGGCGACGAGGGCGGTGCAGGTGCTGTACGAGCGGCAGAAGCGCATCCAGGACGGCGCGGGCGTCGTGGCGGGCTTGTTGGGCCAGGGTTTGGGTGCGGGTTTGTCGTCGGGAATGGGCTCGGCGGGCTCGGGAGGCTTGAGCGCGCAGCTGCAGGGGCCGGGTTCTGGGGAGCGGGAGCGGGAGCTGTCGGGCCAGGGCCAGGGCCAGGGACAGGGACAGGGACCTCAGGCTGCCAGTGCCGCCCGGCCTGGGAGGGCGGGGCAGGCGTAACTTGGTGCGGATGGGGTTCTGGGATGGTGGGTTTATTCGAGCTGTGCGTTGTACGGGTACACGAGCTGACTACAGTATCATGCTGGTAGGTTTAGTACCGTACTCTAACCGCATGTATTGCGTGAGTGGATGCACATCGGTACATCGGCATCCAATTCTCAAGGACGCGGGATTAGGGCCTCGAGGCACTGTATCAAGTCTTGGTGGTCCAAGCATTCGGGCGGGATGAGGGCCGGCCGGGCCTTGTTCTCGAAGATACTTCCGGGGCGGGGCGGGGCGGCGGGCTCTGATTATAATGACGACAGGTCAACGCCAGTTTGCGGTACAGCAAGTCCAGCCAGATGTCCGTCAGGACACCACATAGCTCGTTTGATCCCACAACGTCCTCGACAAAGGCCAGCAGCCCTTGAATGTTTTGGAAGTGGTCGACGGCGGGGTTCAGCAAGACTATGCGCTTGTCGGCCAGAGCGGGAGGGCCGACGTCCGCGAAGATGTCTTTGAACTCTTTCATGAGCCTCGGCAGCCTCTCGTTCGCTGCGAGTTCGGAGCCGTTGAGGGCGCGCTCGATGCTGTGCTCGTAGACGGCGAAGAGGATGACCCACTCGAACGACTCGAGGTCGTGGTCTCTGTCGCGAACGATGTTCGTCTTGTACTTCAGACCCACCAGGAGTTCGGTCGCAAAGAATATCGGAGTGCCCTGAGCCGGTATATCGTTGCTATCACCTGGTCAAAGCGAGAGCGAAAATGAACCCGGTGCTTACTGTCGTCATATCATCCACTTCCGCAGACGAGCCAAATTCGACAGGACGAGGATGATCAGCGGCGCTGGTAGCCACGTCGAGTACGTCCTGGGGGAACCACGCGGACTCAGTCCAATCCGACAGGAATCCCGAAGCGTTCTGCGAGTCGCGGTCCTTCAAGACGATACCGTCACCCTCCGAGGCCTCGTATGACGCGTCGATGTCGATCAGGACGCTGCCCGCGCTGATGTCGCGGTGCAGTATTCCGTAGCTGGAAAGGACGTCATGCACTGCACAATAAGAAGAAGGCTCGTTAGACGTTCGTTGAATTCGCAACTCGGTGAGTGGTCCGGTCCTGCATCGCGACGTACCCCGAACCGCATCCCGCATCGCCCGCGCGAACTCCTCCAGGCTCGAGTACTGCCAGATCGGCTTCCCGAACCTCGTGAAACACACCCGGTGCAGCACGCGATCTATAAAAGGCTTGTTCTTGCACTTCCCTTCGGGCAGGCCGCGTTGGTTGGAGACCGACACGACCTTCCCCGACTGGTCGTAAACGTCGCCGCCGGTGGAGGCGAGCGCGAGTCCCTTCGGTTCCTCGATGCCCGAGTTCCGAAGGAAAGACCGGATGATGCCGTGAACCTCCGCCTCCGACCTCCGTCCGGCGGTCCGCCAAGAGACCTTGAGGATGAGAGGACGGGGAGTCTGCTGGTTTGAGAGGGCGCGCCAGACGGAGGTGCCACGACCGAGAAGCGAGCGGGAGGCCCACAGCGGCTCTCCGATGGTCGTCCAGTGCACGTGCCGCGGCGTCGTCTCGAACCCCGGGCTGCGGCCCATGCCGACGTCGTGGCGGGGGTACTCTCCCTGGTACGTCGTGTGGCCCGGGGTCGGAAGGGTGGTGGGATCCTCTCCGAGCTCGACAGGGGACATGTCCCAGATGAAGCGCAAGACGACGCGGACGAAGAATTCGAGGTCTGCAATGGCGTCTTCGGCTGGAGACAGGGTCTTGGCGGGAGAGAAGACTATGCCGGAGCGGTCGCAGAGCGCGATGCAGAACTTGTTCCCGCAGACGAACAGCGCGTAGGTGGAGAGGAGGAAGGGGCGCCCGGCCATGAGCAGCGTCGCGTAATCGCCCCCATGGGTGAGCGTTTGCTCTCCAGCCTCCCCCGGGTTGATGGGGAGGTCTTCGGACTTGGCCTTGACCTCGACGAATGCGGAACACTGCCTCCAGTCGACGTGCTGCGTGTGATCGGCCAGATTGGTGACGACGCTATGGCATTCTGGGGGAGGCAGGTCGACAAGAACGAAGTCGGGCTTCACGATGGCGGGGTTACCGAATGGATGATCGGCGAGGGGAGGTAGGGTGGAATCCTTGCGGATGAAGGCGCGAAAGTGTTCTCGAGTTTTGCAGTGTTTCGCAGTCTCCTGTTCGATGGTACGAAACAATGTGTCCTACGGCAGGTATAAACCGATCGTGACCATTGAAGTAGATAAAGTATGAGACGACGTACCAAAGGGTTCATCATTCGCCTTTCGTCGCGGTACGTCGCGACCTGAATCGCTTGTATTTCGTCCAGGTCGCGCAGACGTGTAGTCCTGAGCGCCGCAACGACCGTGCGGACGAGTTCGTGGTCTCTGGATGGACTTGCTGACAGATTCGACGAGAGGGGTGCCAGGAACCTATCCCACAGGGCGTCGCCGTCGTCGAAGATGACATGTTCGATAAGGTCAGCTTGGCAGCTATAATCAGAGTGTGGGCCACGCCGGAGGTGGATACCGGTACCTGAAAACAGAGTGCGCCCCCGGAGACAAGGGTTCGTTAAGATTGATGGACACAACGAGGTGTGAGGATGGAGAACTCCGAACTCGTTGATGCTTCCATAGTACTACTGGATCCACCGTCCTCCAGGTCCGCACACTAGTAATGTCTCCCGGTAGGCTTGGACTCTCAAGGAACGTGGGGTGCTACGGGACAGAGCAAGTATGCAACAAACAGGGATGTGGCAGTCACCTGTCTGGTCTGAAGTTAGCTGGAGGAGGGGGGCGGGTCGAACAGCGCAAAGCTCATGTCGTTGAACTGTGGACGTTTGAGGTTGAAATGAGGCCGCCTTGCCGGATGCCAGCCGCGTTCCATCAACGTTGGCGGCAGGACTCGGAGGGCCACGGCCCGCGGGGATCCGCGAGTATGGGCGCTGGGCTTGGACTCCGGCTGTTCTGGGGAGCTATCGAGCCGGGGTTCTACCGTACGGAGGGCTGGATACGCTTAATGGGCAGACGAGTCTCGGACGTGGCAAGTTCATTCCAATGGCACATTCGAAGGATACTACAAGAACTGACTTTACACTCGTACCGCTACTAGCTCCCCTGCTCGTTACTCGCCTATGTGCCTCACCCCGGTTTCCCACATCATCATGGAATCCTGCAACTACGTTCCTACACTTCCTTCCCGATGAGTTCAAAATAGATATCAAAGAAACTCAAGATGCTATCGTGGGTGAGGGATGGGGTAGGAGGCGGTTGCAGTTGGCTGGGGGCTCGACCCAACTTCTTCATGGCGCGCGCCCTGAGCTCGTTGTGTGCCGTGTTCGCCTTGGGCAAGTTCTCCACAAGGATAGACTCCCATATGCACTCGAAGAGGTCGCCAAGTTCGCTAGGATGCTCGATGTGTCCCTCGATATATTCGAGGATGTGTTTGTTCGCATCGGGCGAGTGAATGCGGTACCGCGCCGTCAAGATGAACTCTGCAGATCTCCCCGGAAACAACTGGTTGAACTCGTCCTGGAGGGCCTTGCGTTTTTCCTTCGGCATCTTGACTTCGGCTTCGGATTTGGGTTTGTATGCTAGAGCGTGCATGTAGACCACGTAGACGAAGACCCATCCGAAGGACTCGATGTCTTGCTCCTTCGTTCGGGAGATGGAGGCCGCTTCTCCCGGCTTTGCATATTTGATCGCTCTCAGCAGAGAGGAGGCCATGAACATCATCGTTCCCTATTATGTAAGGGCATATTCAGAGACGTAGTGTACACGGGCCTATGATGTGAAATTACCGACCGTCATATCGTCGCCAGGAGCAACCTTGGGTCCCTCCGCTTCCAAGCGTGGAAGCGATGCGAACTCAAAGTCGGTCAGGAAGCCTTCCGTCCTCTCAACGTCCATTTCTTCCTCATCGAGCTGGCCTCCATTCTGTACGACACTCAAACGGATGAGGATATTCCCGGCACTGATATCCCGATGCAATATGCCGAGAGAACAGAGATCCCTGTGAGCTATACGATCCGGGAGGTTTCAATGTCAGCATGGGACGACTCAATGGTACCAGTAGACGTGTATGTTGACGTACCAGCAAGTGCCATGCGCATCGCGCGGACGAGTTGTTCGGGGCAGTCAAATTTCCACAGTGGCTTCCCGATGTCATAAAAAACAATGCGGTGCAGTTGCTTGTCTACGACTTCCTGCGAGACGGCGTTTTTCGGGCGGAGGGCGGACACTGTCATAGGAATGGCGAGCGAAGCGCCTTCGAAATGAACGTCTCCGCCGCCCCCAATCATGCCCAAGTTGACCATGCCGGTTATGGTCCGCTCCCCGATGAGATCCTTCATCCGCCTGTATATCTCCAGCTCGCTGGTGCGGTTGACTGTCCTCCAAGCGACTTTGAGGACCGCGGGAAGACCTTGGTCGGTAACCACCCGCCAGACGGACGTTCCCCGCCCGAATAGCGTGTGTGAGAGCCACAAGGGGTTCTCGCACGTAGTCCAGCTGCGATCGTCGTCGGGGCCGCCCATCTTGACAACGAGGGATGGATACGTCTTCTTGCCGAGCGATTTGTAGCCTTCAAGGTACGCGGTGTTGGGGTCCTGGCCAAGATCGGACGGGCTTAGCTCCCAGGTCAAGCGTAAGACGATACGGATGAAGGTACGAAGTCCTTCACCCTCCAGGAGGGAGTAGTGCGGGGACAGCACGACCCCTACCCAGTCAGTCCAGCTGAGACAGAATTGGCGACCGCAAAGGATTATTCCGTACACGTAGAGCTGGAAAGGGAGACAGACGAGAAGGCTCCGTGCGTAGTCCGTCGCCTGACAAAGGGCAGTAGTCCCGCTGGGAACTTGGGTGGGGGAAGGCGAATCAAGGCTACAGCTCTTGACTTCGACGTACGAAACAAGGTGGCGCCACTCCATAGGTAGCTCCTTGGCCTTGTCGAGAGGCGGCAACAGAGGGCCGCATGTGAGTGGTCTGGGACGCTCTACCACCGCAAAATCGGGCTTGTATTTGAACGCACTGGGGTCCGTTGGATCCTGCGAAATGAGAGGGGTGTGGCCAGTGCAGATGAACTGTTGATAGTATTCCCTCTTTCTGCCGCCTAACCTGGCGGCGAGCTCTCTGTCTATGGTGTCAATAATCTTCGTCTGTCGATCATGACGGTTAGCGCTTGGGCTTGGTATAGCTAGTACTAGGAACACATACGAGTGGTGGATAGAGAGCTTCCTCTAGTTTCCTAGTAGCATCGCTTTGGACGATCGACTTGGAAACACCCTGAACAGCATTGCCCTTCCTCGTATTGCGGGCCCTCTGTTCGATGGTTCGGATCTCGTCGCGCTCCGTGGAACACCTCGTCTCGACTACATGCCCAATAGCATCAACAATGGAGGTGTCTCCGGAGAAGTGCGTGGAGTTCAAGTTGTCAGAAAGAAGTTTGTGGAGAACCCCCTTCCGATCGTACAGGACGCGGTTCTGTGTGAGCTCCCTGCCGAAATGCTTGCGGAACTCGGTGGTCGAGCCATGCAGCCTAGCAAAGTTGGCGGCAGAATCTGCGCCGACAAGTGTCGGTGAAGTGAGTGGGGATGCGTAAGTAGTCATCTGGAGGAGAAATCGAAGAACTGACTGTGTGAGGATTCCATGGATGTCGAGCCCCAAGTTTTATGGTACAGTCGTGAGCAAAAGGAGGCGTAGGGAGAGAGATTTGATGAGAAAACGACTCGGAGGCGTCGAAGAGGGGCACGAATGGGGGCGTGGGCTGCGAATGATGAACATGTCAATGCCTTTAGGCGCGAGTATCTCGGTGACTCATGATTGCACACCTTAATCACCGTCGAAGAGAGGTCTGACCAGAACGAGGCACCCCTCGAAGTTCAATTCAGTTGAGGATGATCAATATCAAGAGTCTGGGCAGCGGCGAACGACTCACCTGCAATCAGTGTTCGACGCAGTGGTGGCGGATTCAGAGGACTCGGCCTTGCCACTTACTAGTACGCCTTTGAACACTACTTCAGTGACGGTGACTCAGTAGCCGAGTCCGAGTGCTTCTCCATGTGTACAGGAAAATTTGGACATACCGGCAGTGAGAGTCTGAGTCTGCATGCACAACTGGGTGGGCGTCACGAGTGAGTTCGCTTTGCCGCGTGAGGCAATTGCCTCAAGTTACTAGACCGGGCGGCACATTCAACCTGGTAAGCGGCGCGCGAATTCGCCACCCCCAGTGACAGCGGACCCAGATAACTTCGGACATGACTCCGTCCACTGGCAACCGATCCATTCTCATATATACGCTCACTACGACTTGAGGGAGTCTCGAGAATGAATGTGGTCTATGGATGTGTTGAAGGTCGGTGACCCGAGACCTGCCCCGATGGCAATCAGTGGAACTCCGAAGATGATCCAGGATGATAAGCGCTTCATTTGCCAAAATAGTCAGAGCTGCGGCCGCGCAAGAGCCTTCTCCGACTTGTCGTCGACACTTTCACTCGCCTCCCCGCCCATTAATTTCCAATATTCACGCTTGCTGGTTGCGCAGCTATTGGAATGCTATCTGCACAGGCAGGCGTGAAGCACAACCCTGTTTTAGAGCGTCACCCTCAACTGTCCTTAAATTTTCCGCACTGGGAGTGTGGTGACCGAGGATTTTCACCTGTTGTGATCACCTGCTGTACCTAGGATTTTCAGCGAAAACAGTTGAATTTCAATGGTCCCACTTGCCTTTCTTGTGGGAAGGAACGGGCGCGCGGGAGCAGCGAAGACGGGGAGAAAGCGGGTCGCGTTTGAACACTGGTGCAAACGCGTAAGGAACGACACGTCGCAGGCTGTACTAAATACACGAGTGAACAATACTCCAAGACATAACACGCAGTATAAGACGGGTAAGACGGGGACAAGACGGGGACAAGACGAGTGAGTCGGAGACGCGAGCACGACGCAAGCTCGCTTACATAACACAAATTCCAACATTTCTAACTGGGGATTTTCTACAGCGAAATGACAGTCCGAAACAGAGGTCCTCAGCACTGAAAATCACCAGTTCAGCGTGTGTTTTGGAACACTGCGTAGTACTGAATATCAATAGTTCCGAAGGAGATTTTCGAACATTGCAGGTGGGCGTGAGCCGGCATAATCAACATATAAGCATATAGGGGGCATAATACATAGCATGGCATATTGGAACATGTGTCACGAACAGCAGGATTGCGAGACGGCGCCCGCCTGGCCAAAGCGAAGCGACGGTGCCCAGCCGCTCACGGGTGACCAACCTGAGCTGGCGCACGCCAGCTAATCGTCTTCTGGAAGCACCACGGCCACCTTGCGTCGCTTCGCGGGCGGCATGTCTTCATCATCCTCCTCCTCATCGTCCTCATCGTCCTTGTCCTCGACCGTGTCCTCGATCTTGACCTCCTCGTCCTCGACCGCATTCTCGATCTCGACCTCCTCGTCCTCGTCACACCCGCTGTCCTTGTCAGATGCAGGACCCCTGTCCTTTTGCAAGCCCTCTTGGTCGTCCTCAGCACCTGATCCCTCATCGTCGGACTTGTCCTCGCTGCTCGATGAGCTGTCCTCCACATCCACTTGCCCCCACAAGATGGCACGGGCAGCACGCAACCTGTCCTTCGCACCAGGAGAGCCATGAGAATGCTTACCATGGCGCTGTCCCACGTCCTTTCCCCTCGATTTGGATTTGCCTCCGTTGGCTTTGCCACCTTCGCCCTCGGACCCGGATGCCGTTTCTTGTTTGCGAAGGTTGGCTAGGTACTGGATGATAATCTGGGCAGTTGCCCAATCGTTCTCGAACTGAGCCAGGAAAGGACGCTTGTTACGCGCCTGTACAAGTTGCCAAGCGGCACCGAGCTGGTGAGCGTAAGTTGCCATGTTTAGACTGCTGCATACTTACGACTTCATAGACGGTGCCAAGCTGCACGGGGTGCTGCTTGCGAATACCTTTCGAGGTATCCAGCCCCTTAATGACAAGCTTTCAAATGTCTGACTATATGCAGATGTGAGTGTTTGTTTCTGTAAGCTACTTGTTACTTACGAAAATCTTGGAATACAGCCGCTTGTTGTCGCTAAGTGTCACAGCCGATAGACTGTGCCACCAAACAAACAAACAAGGGGCTCACTGATGGAGGACACAAGTGGTGACAACAGAAAACAGTGGATAGATTGTCTAGACTAGAAGACGCAGTGGGGCAGGGGCTGTTAAGCTGCCTACAGTGGAAGGGAGGGATGAACAGAAGACAGAATCTAAGGTTCATAGCCCCACATCACAGCCCTTATATACTACATGGCAACGGCGCACAGACCACCCTGAGTTTAGGGCAGGTCCTGGGACCTGTTGCAGGTGAGGATCCGATCTAAAGGAAGAGATAAGATAACGAGAAAGATAAGATAACCTTGCCCTGATTAGATCATAACCGAATTGGGGTAACCCCATGCTAGGGTCTTGGTGCTAGCCCGGGACAAACGGAGGGCAAATGTTGGTGCAACTAAACGTGGTGCGAAAAACCGTGACACTACCCCCTCTTCAAGACCTGAGCTCCAGCGAAGCGTTCGAACCATATTTGTCGATTAAACTGCTGGTGTACCGGTCGTGGATTGGTGAGCGAGATGGGCTGAGGCGCGTCTGGGTGGTCAACATGGAACTCGTCTAGCAGCTCTTTGCAGTGTTTGACGTTTCGTACTGGCTCCCAGGTTGCATCGCTGACATCATATCCTTCCCATTTGACCAGGTACTGGACATATCCTCGGTGGGTTCTCGAGTCGAGTATCTTTTCTACTTCATACTCGTCATGTCCTTCAACTTCGATGGGGTCTGGCTTGGCTGGGTTTCGATTACCGATCTCATCCTCGTGGTAAGGAATGAGTTTTGAGGCATGGAAGACGGGGTGGACCTTGTTCTGGTGTGGCAACTGGAGTCGGAAATCCGCTGGTCCTATCTGTTCGAGGATGTCGTAAGGCCCAAAGTTCTTGACCGATAGTTTCGCGGAGGACTGCTTGATCTTGAGGTCTTTTCCCTTGAGAAGTACCTTGTCCCCAACCTTGAATGGGACTTCACTCTTGTGCTGATCGTAGTACCATTTCATCCATTCAGCGGCAAGGGCTAGCGAGGACTGTGCCTGTTCTCGAGCTTCAGTACGGTTTTTGAAGACTTCTTCGAGGCTTGGAAACCCTAGGTCTTCGTGCACGTCTGGGGCCATTCTGGGGTGGTAGCCGTACTCGACAAAGAAAGGGGAGAGGCCCGTAGATTCGTGTGCAGCATTGTTGTATGCAAACTCCGCGGTGGCTAGTAGGGTAGCCCAGTCGTCAGGTTGGTGTTCAGTGAATATCCGTAGATACTGTTCCAGTGACTGGTTGACTCGTTCGGTCTGCCCATCGGTCTGAGGGTGGTATGCTGTCGACATTGAGGGCCATATGCCCAGCTTCTTGCAAAACTCCTTGAAAAGCGCACTTGCAAACTGTGTTCCCCTATCTGAGATGATCTGTCGAGGAAGTCCATGTAGCTTCAGGATCTGTTCGTATATCAACTCGGCTGCGTCTGAGGCTGAGAAGTGATCATTGCATGCAAAGAAGTGGGACCGTTTGGTCAATCGGTCCACCACAACAGCAATAGCTGTGTACGTGTTGCCATGTCTGTCATAGGATTCGGGAAGCTGAGTGATAAGGTCTATACTCCAGACTTCCCATGGCCCGGCTGGCACGTCGTTTGGCTGTAGTAGGCCATATGGAGGAACACGTGAGGCCTTGTTTCGTTGGCAAGTATCACAACCTTTGACATACTTCTTGACGTCGACAGTGATCCCTGGCCACCAGTAGTTGCGGGTGATTAACTCCTGTGTTTTCCATTGTCCTGGGTGTCCAGCCAGTAGCGTGTCATGGTGGAGCTTGAGTAGGTCTAGTCGCAGTTGTCTATCCTTTGGGACGTAAACCTTTCCCCTGCGGAGGAGTAAACCATTCTCGAAGTTCCATTCCTGTAGTGCTTTTCCAAACTCCCGGGGGCCGCTGTTGAGCAGTGACTTGTAATCCTTGGTCATTGTGTCATCTTCTAGTGCCTTCTTGATCCTTTCAAGTAGTTGTCCATCGTCGACTTCTGAAGCGTGGCCTGGTTGTATTGCCTTGATAGCAAAAAACTCCGGTTTCAACAGGGTTTGTCCAACGTTGTCACTGCTTACCCCCTCTTCATGATCTGGCCTCCTGGACAGAGGGTCTGCACGAAGCATTGTCTTTCCGGGGCGATGTCGCAGATTGAAATCGAAACGTGAGAGGAAGAGGCTCCAACGTGCTTGTCGTCGAGTCAACTTCTGGGCTTGTCGGAAGTAGGTCAGGTTGAGGTGGTCAGACCATATTTCAACTGGCATTGGGTGTCCTTCGAGGTAGTGTCGATATTCCTCTAGTGCCCGTATGATTGCCAACAGTTTCTTGTCATAGATCTCGTAGTTGCGTTCATGTTCATTTAGCGACTTAGAATAGAACGCAACGGGGTGCCAGAGGTTGTCCTCTCCTAGTTGTTCCAGCATGGCTCCCGTTGCGAAATCAGATGAGTCTATTTCTAGATGGAATGGGGCCGTGTCGCTTGGGATTCTTAGGATTGGGGCTGTTGTGAAGGCCGTTTTGAGGGCTTGAAAGGCATTCTCCTGTTCCTCTTCCCACTTCCAAGGCGCGTCCTTGCAGGTAAGTATTGTTAATGGCCGAGAAATCTTGGAGAAGTCCTTGACAAAACGTCGGTAGAAATTGGCCAGGCCTAGGAAAGCTTGTACATGCTTAACCTTGGACGGTGTTGGCCAGTTTTTGACACCTTCGACCTTTGCAGGATCCATAGTAATTGAATCCTTCGAGATGATGAGACCCAAAAACTCGACTGATGGCTGCTCAAACTTGCACTTTTCTGGCTTGACAAAGAGGTCGTTGGCTCGCAACTTCTCTAGAACCCGTTCTGTAAGTTGCCGGTGTAGGGTAAGATCGTCTGTGAAGATGAGGATGTCATCAATGTAGACGACAACATGTCCTGTGGCGATCTCTTCCTTGAGGACCTCGTTCATCATGGCCTGAAAGGTGCTGGGTGCATTGCAAAGCCCAAATGTCATTACCGTTGGTTCGTAGAGACCACGGTGGGTGATAAATGCAGCCTTTTCCTCGTCGCCTTCCCGAATACGGACATTGTTATATCCCCATCGTAGATCTAATGAAGTGAAGATGGACGATTGGGAAAGGCGGTCAATTAGGTCTGGTATCCAAGGGATAGGGAACTTGTCCTTCTTGGTGGTGGCATTGAGAGCACGATAGTCCTATACGAGTCGTAAACTTCCATCCTTCTTTTTGACAAAAAACACTGGGGCTGCTGCTGGGCTTTTTGACCGTCGGATGTACCCCTTGGTTTCTTGTTTGTCGATCCAGCCATCCAGCGAATTCCGTTCTTGGGGGTTCAGAGGGTATAACTTGGCTGGCTTTGGCAGTGTTGCACCTTCTGCTAGTTCGATCGGATGGTCGTAAGCCTTGCGTGTTGGCATACGTTCCGATGCTGTTTTGGAGAAGACGTCACCATACTGGTGATAGTGTGCTGGGACATAATTGGACCAGTATTCTCGGTCTTGTTGTCCTTGTGTTTCCTCTTTCTTCTCCATAACTCGAGCTCGTAGAACTCGGGCATCCAGATCGTCCGAAAACTCCATCCAATGCACAAACTGGTCAGTATCACCCCAAGGCTCAGGGTTAAGCTGTCCGTAATGGTCTCGTGCAAACTCCTCTAGATGGGGCTCCTCGATGGCCTGTACCTCCTCTTCTTGGACGAGCAGTTGTTCCGGGTGACAAGTGCCTGGACATCGGGTAAAGTCTACTTGTCCATTCTTCCAATCGATTTCGGGGTTGTGCTCCCTTAGGAACGTCATTCCAATGATGATGTCCCGGTTCCCAATATCTGTAACTAGGAAGGACTGCCAACTAGTGTGGTTCCCGATAGTAACCATACAGCGTACATAGTGAGTGATAAGACCCTTCTTGTTCTCCGTGGCATCTGCGTTAAACACCTGTATTTCCCTGGATAGTCGTCGTAATTCTAAGCCATGTTCCTGGACAAACCGATAATGCACAAAACTTGAGTAGGCTCCACAGTCTACTAAGCCTTCTGTCTGGATTTCACGTATTCCTTGCTTAAGAGTGAGCTTTAGATCGAGCGATTGCTTCAGCCTGCGAGATGAGGTGAGGTATATATAACGCGATCTAGGTACAAAAGACTCCTCTAAGTGGTTTACGCTACTAGTACATATGAACCGGATGTTACGACCAGACTCTGTTACATCCGTTGGAGAAAATCCTGCTCGTCGGCCTCGACGATCCGTGCTGTGGTTTCTTGTTCCTGGGCCTTAGCTTTGCCCTTTTGGTCGTACTCCTTGAGCGCTTTGATTACAAACTCCATTCAGTCTTGTCCCTTGTCTTCTTCGTCCATAGCACGTAGTCGAGTGCCAGATGCTGAGCCCTTGGCCTTGGTCATGTCAGGGAGTTCATAGTAGCCTTTGTACACCGGGTTGCGACACTTGACTCCGGTTTTGAAAGGGTGTTTGCCGCAACGGAAACAGAGCTTCTTGGCAAGCCACTCTTCTTGTTCCTTGGAGAGCTTTTCAGGCTTCCGCATTGTGTCGATGTCCATGGCATTCGGGTCCCGGGCAGGCCTTGACGATGGTGCGTGGTGCTTCTCTCCTCGGTAGTTCATCTCGATTCTGAGTACCCAGTCTAAGAAGTTCTCCCACTTGGTCGGCACAGTCGCCGGCTGCATTGAGTGGTGGGTGACCATCATGGTGCGTACACCTCCTTTGCACTGAGCTTCGATGCGTCGGATGAGTTCGACATCCGAGTAACCAGACTTGATAGCAAAACGGCGGAAGTTTTCCGCAAACAGGGCCAGTGACGAGTGGGACTTGGCACAGTGTTCCTCGAGTGACTGTTGGGCTGACTTCTCTGGAGCAAGTTCTCGATATCCGCTGCTAAGACGTGCTGTAAAGTTTGCTCATGTTCCAAGTGGAACACTGTCGGCTGCCTTTTGAGCGTAGTCATCCATGTACGACTGAGCACCTCCTTCTAAGAATAGTAGAGCCGTAGTAACCTTGTCCTCATCTGCCGTGATGTTCTGATACCTAAACCAAATACCGAGCTTCTGGAACCATTGTTCGATCGTCAACTCATGAGTCTTGCCTTTAAACTTGGGTGGGTCGGCGATCTTGGGACGGCTGGCTGTTGGGGTATGGGTTGTGGCCGGGTGTGCACGTGTGGAAGCTGGTTGCGTAGCAAGGCTGTTGACCTGGGCTTGAAGCTGCTTAATCACATTGACGAGTATGCCGTGGTTCTGGTTGAGGATGTCCATGTCTGCCTTCAACCCGTTGTTCTCATCCTCTAGCCTTTTGCACCGGCCTCGGAGATCCTCCATGTCCTCGAGGTGTTCGTTTCCGCCGACCTTTTCGACCTGAAGCTTTTGGACATTGGCCGCAACCTGGTTTCGGTGTTCATACATTTTGTCACCGAGCTGGTTATAGGCCGTAAAAACTTCCTTCCGGGTAAAGTCCTTGATCATTGCCGTGATGTACTCGATGTACTTCTTGTCAATACTGTAGAATATTCCAGCTGCCTTTGCCGCATCGTCCAATAAGTTGTATCGCACCCCATTGAAAGTCCAGTCTTCTGGAACCCGGAGGGGCTCTAGAGTAGGAGTGGGGGATGGTGGCCGAGTAGGGCATCTAGGTGTATTGTCGAAGTCCGAGGCATCATCATGTTCGGACGGTGTGTGTGATCGTCCTTCCGGGCCAAACGTGTCCGTGTCCAGTACTCGATACCGAGAACCAGTTGCCATTGTACAAATTCTAAACCTGTGGCAGAACTACCCAATCTAAGTACCCAAACTTGTTTAACTCGACAATTGCATTCACTACTCTAAAGAAGTTCTGTCCTAATCCTGCAAACTTAATCTTCCCAAACTCCTTACAGAACCACTCAATGCTCTGTTGTTGACTCCGAGTCCAGCTGGCTCCGTGTTGGCCGATGTTGTCGCTGATCCACTCGAGCTGGTCGCCGACGCGTTGGATGGCTAGACGATGGTCATATGGGCAATCGTCGAGCAGCACCTTGCGGTCGAAGACAGCCTGGAGGCGTTTGAGCACGGCGTGGACCTTGGCTTCTGTGATGGCGAGGTTGTCGCTGGTGTTGATACGGGTGAAGCCTGGGATCAGCGCGGCTGAAATTCAGTATTGGAGAGGGACAGGCAGGAGAGAAGGAGTGGAGGGACGACTGGGGAGTGGGGCCTGGATACGGGCAGGGAGGGGCAGAGGTCGAGTATAGGGGACAGGTCGAGGCAGAGCCTTGCGACGAGGGACTAGAGGTGCGTGCTCCCTGTGACGGTAGCGAAGGCGATCCTCAAGACAGTCCTCACATACACAGGATATCTGATCCTGGACGGGTAGATGACCGTGTCTCTTGAAGTGACGACGGGTAAACTCCTGGAGACCAAACTCCTCGGAGGGGATGGGGGATGATAAATGTTTATAAAACTCCTGGGGGAAAGAGAGACGGCTGGCTAGTGAGGGCACTGAGCCAGGGGCCTGTGGGTTAGATTCTGTCTAATGTCACAGCCGATAGACTGTGCCACCAAACAAACAAACAAGGGGCTCACTGATGGAGGACACAAGTGGTGACAACAGAAAACAGTGGATAGATTGTCTAGACTAGAAGACGCAGTGGGGTAGGGGCTGTTAAGCTGCCTACAGTGGAAGGGAGGGATGAACAGAAGACAGAATCTAAGGTTCATAGCCCCACATCACAGCCCTTATATACTACATGGCAACGGCGCACAGACCACCCTGAGTTTAGGGCAGGTCCTGGGACCTGTTGCAGGTGAGGATCCGATCTAAAGGAAGAGATAAGATAACGAGAAAGATAAGATAACCTTGCCCTGATTAGATCATAACCGAATTGGGGTAACCCCATGCTAGGGTCTTGGTGCTAGCCCGGGACAAACGGAGGGCAAATGTTGGTGCAACTAAACGTGGCGCGAAAAACCGTGACACTAAGCCCCATTGCGGCACGCAGATGCCAGTCTTTACCCATGGTTCCGAATGGCCATGGGATTAACTTCTTCGGCTGTGCGTCCACTTGCTTTCTCTCCTTTCTCTTCTGCTGAGTTGCGTGCTCCAGCTTCTTGTTCGCACGGGCAAGTTGGGCTGATAACGGTAAGCAAGGTCTCGCGTTGTGCTATGAATGTGTCAGATGGAACTCACCGCGAAGTGATGCTAGCTCTAGGTCTTTTTCGGCATCTGAGCCCGCATTCGAAGCAGCTCCGCCAGCCACACTGCTGGACTGTGGTTGGACTTGGCCCCGTGTGTTCGTTGATGTGGCGGCAGAGCTCTTCGCCGTGGACTTGGATGTGGAGACTGCCCCTCCTGTGGACTCTACAGGCACGGACAGAGCTCGGGGTTTCTCACCTGCCTCGGAAGAACGAGTGGGTGCCGAGTGCGCTCCTGACTTGTTGCCGGCTGGCCTCGGGCATGGGGGACCTTTTCCCGTCGCCGAAGTGGTGTTGGATGTCTTGCCGTTCCCTTTGCCGGTGGCCGTGATGGAAGTTTTCGTGGTCAGAGTGCCAGGTACGTCTTTGGAAGCTCCTACGGCCTTCTTGTCAGAAGTTGACTTTGAAACACGGCCTTTGGCCGGCGTTTTTATGGGAGCAGGCTTGTCTCCGGGAATGGTGAGGCCGCTAGTAGCTGCGGTTGTGGTCTTGCTAGGCTGGACACGAGCAGAGGTCTTCTGGCGTTTCGCAGGTATGGTGGAAGCTTCATTGACTGGGAGATCATCGAGCTGAGGCGGTTTGTTGGCAGTCCGTCGAAGAGATTTTCTCTGGACCCTGGAAATAGGGGTTGCAGGAGGGCGGTCCAATGGGGAGGTAGGCTCGTTCTCTTGGTTGCCTTTAGTCGGTGGCATTATGTTGACAAGTAGGGCAGATAAATAGAGGATATCAATCAGAGGAGCATAGAGTGTTGTGTAGCAGAGTGCCCGGACGCTGTGTCGGCGACCCCCAAAATGGTGGGGCCGCGGCTCACTTTCTCACGGTCCTGCAGAGGCACAAGTATGTCGACTGTATCTTAGCCTCTATGTTAACCATTCCATATCCGTGTCCAATAGCAACTCTTTGTGCTTGCTTTCACCTGGTTCTGCTTGTTCCGGCATCTGACCGCTACTAGTATGGCACGAAGTCTCCTTCCCAAAGGTGTGTACATTCTCTTTTGACCGCCGGGCCTCCACCACTTTGTGGTTATTAACCTGCCCCTCCCCTTCACAGTGATTCAGAAGAAGGGCAAACAAGCTGCTAAGCCTGCAAAACTGAAGCTCTGCCCATGCTGCAAGAAGCTTCGCTCCGAGAGCATGATTATCCAGCATCACAAGAATCTGGCTGCTCCCCATGTCCGTGCCTCCCATGCGCTCAGTCTATTTGTCGAAAAGCTGCACACTGGCGCATCAACTTTGCCGACCCTTATACGACATTCCAAGTCCGCCACAGCACCGAGCCGTTCACCATCACGGTTGGCCTCTCCGGAAGACAAGGATTGGCAGGTCGATATACCTGAAGGTGGCATGGACAGAGAAGATCCTACCGACTACGACTAAGTATATGATCGTGGCATTCTAGGTGAGGGGACCGGTGACGGTGGGAGTGACACGGGCGATGCCAATGGCCCAGGTGGGGCTCAGGTGGAGGGCAGAGCTCAGGTTGTCGGAGACAACATACTTCTGCAGGATGCAATGGTGAGCACTCGGTTTTATAATGCTCTGGCTGAGTTCATGGCATCCGAGTCTGGTTTGACTCACTTTTTTCAGCAGCCCCGGCGGCGGTTTCCTGTTGTAGTGGAGGACTACGAGAGTGACAGTGACTCAGAGTCCAGCGACAGCGACCAGGACTGGAAAGATGAAGAGGATGAGTCAGAGGATGAAGAAGACATGGATGACAGCGACGACCCCATTTCAATCCCATCCTTACGGCATATGACAAACTCTACGAGGGTTTTATGCAGGAAGTTGCTCATCTCAGTATGCCCCATCTCTGTGTCGTACTAGGGTAAAATACTGTCATCTAATACCTGCATCTACAGAAAACCGTATGCGAGACGAAGACAAGGCTGTTCTACGGGCACTAGCCTACAAACTGCACCACAACCTTACGAATGACGCCTTCGCTGACCTACCAAACACGTTCCCCATCGAACACTTCCCATCCCTTGCGAAAATCTGATCCTGGCTTGCTTTTCTCGGTGGAATCGTGCCTCAGGTCTTCGACTGCTGCCCTCAGTCCTGCATGGCCTACACTGGCCCTCTCGAAGCCCTTACGCAATGTCCGTACTGCAAGACATCTCGCTTTGACGAGTACAGAAATGCTCGCCGCCGATACTCTTACATCCCTCTCAAGGACCGTCTCCTTGCTCTTTGCCGGGATGAACCCACCGCAACTCTGATGGACTACCGTGCAGAATTCGAGCCGACCCCTAATGGAGGTGTCCGAGACGTCTTCGACAGTACGCATTATCGCATGCTGCAAGGCGAGACAGTCATTGTCGATGGCACAAATCTAGGTCGCCTCTACTTCGATGATGACCGCGACATTGCACTCAGAATTTCTACAGACGGTTTCTCACCCTGGCGGCGTCGAAAGAAGTCGGCGTGGCCAATCATTGCCTACAACTACAACCTGCCCCCCGAAGTGCGTTTCTACAAGGAAAACATCCTTCCCCTCGCAGTCGTACCAGGGCCCAAGAAGCCCAAGGACTTCGATTCGTTCCTCTGGCCAGCGGCTCAAGAGCTCCAGCAACTTGCCATTGGTGTCCCAGCATACGATCCCCGGGCACGATCCATGTACGTTCAGCACGCCTTTCTAATCCTCGTCTCCGGCGACATTCCTGCCATCTCAATGGTGATGCAAATGAAGGGCCACAACGCCATTTTTCTTTGCCGCATGTGTACTATCCGCGGTCTCCATCCTCCTCAAGTCAAGGTGACTACACACTATGTTCCACTTGATCGCACTCACCATCCCTCTGTCCTTCACGACCTGACGGCAATCAAGACCTATAGCCCTGCCTCTCTTCCTCTCCGCACTCATGCCGACATAATTTCCCAAGGCCGTAAAGTTATGGAAGCCCCTACGGATGCTGCAGCGGAGCACCTTGCGAAGTCCCATGGCATCAAGGGCCTTTCCATCCTGACCCACCTCCCTTTTCTCTCGTTTCCCCACTCGTTTCCCTACGACTTCATGCACCTGATTTGGGAGAATTTAATCCCAAACCTGGTACGACACTGGACAGGCAACTTCAAGGGACTCGATGAAGGGGTGCACGAGTATGCCCTGGACCCAGTGGTCTGGGAAGCTGTCAGCGAAGCAACTTCTCGGACAGGTGATACACTTCCTGGAATATTTGGTCCACGCCTCGGAAACATCACGCAGGATAAGGGAAATGCTGGAACAGCAGACGCATGGTCCGTCTGGACCTTGTACATTGCACCCGTCCTTCTTCATCGGCGCTTTCGTCATATCCGTTACTACAACCATTTTGTCAAACTTATTCAGCTCCTCAAGTTATGTCTCCAGTTCAAGGTCAGCAAAGATGACATCAAGTCTATACGTAAGGGCTTCATTGACTGGGTGCAAACATATAAAAAGTGCGTCCACATTCCTGCTGCGACCATTATCTGCACTGGCACTGCGCGTGGTGATACTTGTTGAACTAGCGCATGTCGGTAATGACCGTGCTATGGTCCGAAGATCCGGGATTGATGGGCCTCCACCAAATATTAAGGTTTGGCGGATGGTCGGACTGACCACCTGGCCTTTAGCCACCCTGTAGCCCAATTGGGCAACTATACCGTATGGTCACCGGCTACCATATGTAACTGGTACTGTGATCACAACAGTGATCACACAGACTCTTATATAATCCTGTACACTACAGTAGTATATAAGACAGCTCTCTATGAGCTGAATGGATAACTCTTTTATCTCCTCCCATCACGTACACTATTGTGTACCGCAAGCCTCTAACACCCACATCCAGGTAAGTATGCGGAGCATCCGCTAGAGTTGCACCCGGGCGTGGGCCCTTTGCCCCACCCAGGTTCAACAGGTTATGAGCCCTGGTCGACGCCGTAGGGACTGCGCCGCTCATCGCGTGCTGCGACCTACTGGCTCCTGGCTTATCTGGATACCCACCGTCGCCGTTATGGTCGACGACCTGTGGATTGGATGTGGCGCGATTATATGCTGCCTGCCGTCCACAGCAGTGGAGTTGGATGTGGCGCGATCACCCACTGCCTGCTGCTCCACAGAGGGGGAACCTATGTCGATGCATTTTTTTTTTGCTTACCGTCATCGTCTGTCTTGAACGAGATTGACTGACCAAGTCTCTCATCCAGATACATACACCCTCTCGTACACCATGTCGAGTGCTCTCTACCAGGCCGTCCCCAACGTCCTTTCGGGCCCCAACTACCTCGAGTGGGCCCATGGGATGAAGTCGTACCTTATGGCCCAGGCAATGTGGCACGTTATTATAATGTCCCAGCCTGCCACTGCTGCGGATGACCGCAAGGACTGGGACGCCAAGAACGTCCAGGCTATCGGTATCCTCCGCCTTCACATCACAACGAGCATTCTCAGTGCCGTCGACACCAAGGACACTGCTGCAGCCATGTGGAAGCACTTCCAGGACAACTACAGGAAGCCCAGCATCCCGATCATCTACCAGGACTTCCGCGCCACCATCGCCCTCACTGTTCCTGGCGACTCAAACCCCATCCCTGCGCTCGACAAGCTCGAGGCCCACTTCCAGCGCCTCGAGACCAACAAGTTCGACATCTCCGAATACGTCAAGGGCATGATGCTCATGTCGAAGCTCCCGCCCTCGATGGACTTGACCATCCAGGTCTACACCTCTGGCCTTACTGACACTGCCACTACCCCCGCGATCAAGTCGATCACCCTCGCTGGTGTCCGCCAGGCCGTCATCATGCACTGGGAGCAACGTCAAGGACGTCATGCACCGCGCAACAATGCAACAAAGATCAGCACTGTTAAGCGCAAGGGTCCCGACCCTACCTTCCATCAGCAGCAATGTCCTCAGGGACAGCAGCAGCAACACCAGCCGCGCCCTCAGAGGCAGCAGCAAAACCAGTCCGGTGGACGCCCTCGTGGCGCGCGCTCCAAGCATGACGGCCGTGCTCAGCAGCAAGGTGCGCACCAACACGCGCACTTCGCTCACATCGCTGACGCGCCGACCACTATCACTCAGGGGCCCGATGGCCCAGTTAACCCACGCGCTCTCATGCGCAAGCCCGTGCGCGCGAAGACCGGGAACAACAAGTACCCGGCGCTCACGCATGCCATGGCCCTCGCCAACGAGCTCGGGGTTACGCCCACGTACGAGCGCATCTGCACTCTCGAGGGCATCCCCGAGAGCGCCCTACCATTCTCCTCTTTGTCGACAGCATTGTTGACGCCATCGCCCACGAGCACAATGTGCACCCTCAGTCGGAGCGCATCTCCGACAATGAGTGGTGGGCACGCGTTCAGCACTGGCAGAATGGCGAGGATCGTCGAGGTCACGGACTCCGATGCCGAGGACTCCGAGACCGAGGTGCACGCCCCGCTCCCCAAGCGAACACGCACTCTCAGGGAGCGCATCACGCTAACCCTCGAGGAGCGCCTTGCACCTCTGGACAACCCAACGGATGTCCCAACGGACGATCCGATGGAGAACGAGTCTGACGACAAGTCGGACAGCGAGACCGCCATATCCCTCGGGATAACTGACGCTGAGAACGAGCTCAATGAGTTCTTCAACCGGACCATGTTAGTCCATTCTTCCTCTCACACCGAGTTGTATGCTGACTGCCTGCCTTTACGTGCAGTGAGTAGTGTCACAGGTTCCTCTCGGAGTGTGGATGCCATACACGTACCTGTAGCTACACCTGTACAATTAGCTACAGACGATAATATATGTACTCATCACTCATCATATACAAAGTGTGCACGCTGCAAAGGCAAAGGAAGGCAGACTGAGCGGCAAGACTCGAACATGTGGATGCTCGACTCAGGAGCGTCCATGCACTTTACGTTCACTATGAACGACTTTGCCGACTTCCGCTACTATAAGGTCCATAAACCGCTCTATACAGCGGATGGCGTCACTTATATGACTGGTGAAGGAACGGTCTTCCTTCTGTTAGATTCAGGTGAAATGATCAAGCTGACTAGTGTCGCTCTCATTCCTAGTCTAACCAACAAGCTTATCTCCATGGGAGCGTTACTCCGAGATGGAATGCAGGCACGTGTGTCAACCACCAGCATATCCTTCTTTCAAAGCAACAAGCTTGTAGTTGCATTCGAACCACGCAATGTTGGTGACACAATCTATGTTACCTATTCGCAGCCTATATTGGTGCGAAACACTGTCACAGCCTCTGAAGCTGTAGACTATGATACTCTTCATCACCGCTTAGACCACCCTTCACGCGATGTGTTGAGACACGCTTGGAAACACACTGAAAAGTGCGCTCGTTGAGATCCCTCAGAAGGATTCAATCTGCCGAGGATGTGCGGAAGGCAAAATGCCTTCGCAACCCCATCTGCTCGATATTCGACACGCATCCAGACCTTTTGAGCTCGTCCATATGGACCTTAAAGAATTCCTTGTCCCCTCGTACCACAAATACAAGTATGAGATCCTGTACTATGATGATTTCACATCGTATGCATGGAGCATTGGTCTTTGTACCAAGGACGCTGCACTTCAAATCACACGACAATGGCTTACATTTGTCGAAAACCAATATGGTGCGAAGGTGCAGAAGTGGAAATCTGACTCGGGAGGTGAACTGAAATCAGATGCCTTTATGGACATGCTCAAGGATCGAGGCATTGATATAATCCCTAGCACACTGCACATTCATCAACAGAATGGCCGCGCAGAGCGAATCATTCGTACGCTCATGGATAAGGGGGAGGCTATGCGGCATAATGCCTGCATACTCCAATCCTGGTGGGAATTCTCATTCGAGCATGCAGCGCATGTGTACAATAGAACACTGATACGTCGCCTAGAATGGCGTACACCTTTCGAAGTTCTAAATGGATCCAAGCCTGACATTAGTCACCTCCGTGTCTTCGGATGCGGAGCCTATGTTTTTATACCACCTGAAGTTCGAAAGAACAAACTATCACCCAAATTGAAGCTGATGGTCTACCTCAGTGTTGGTGCTGGAGGCCATAATTATAAGTTTATGCGTGCACCAAACAATGTTGTCTTTACGGCTACTCAAGCACTGTTTGACGAACATATGTTTCTGAAGTGTTCACACGAACCGAAGCGGCAGAGGCAAAACATTGCCCCTGAAGAGTTAGAACGAAGCAAACCTGCACACCAGGTCCCAGCTCCTTCTATTCTCCCTGACGATGACAAGGAACCACGTCATCCTCCCAAAATCCTTCCTAAAAAGAACAAGGGCAAGGTGTGAGACGTCGCACCTGCACCGCCGGCTGAACCCCCTGTACAGCGTGTATCACGCAGACAGTCGCCGCAGCGAGTGCCCAGCCCTGTGTTGCTGCAATCTCCTCCGGTTGAAAGGTCTCGGGCGAATTCCCCACAACGACCTGTGAGAGAGCGGAAAATTCCAGTTTGCGATGGTAATGTCTACGGTGAATCACGGCACCCAGTAGACATTTTCAAAGATATTGAGAAATGGACATCGTGGAAAAAGATGGTTGAAACACGCGGTGAATTGAGTCACTCTCGACCCGCCACTGTACCACCATCTAGGGATGAGAGGCTTCCCAGGCCTAGCTCTTCCAAATCACTTCCACATTCACGCGATAAGTCCGCTCAATGTCTTCCATCAAAATGGACCACGCCACGGGAACCTACCCCGTTAGTTTCATCTAGTGGTAGTGACACTGAGGAAGAGCACGTCTCGGGCCCTGTACCACAACCCGAACCTGCAGAGACGCACACTCATCCTCACTCAGGCACTTCTAGTGAACACGGTTCAGAGGCATCCTCAGAGGAAGACTCTGAGGACGACGACGAAACATCAGATAATGACGATGACGAGGAGTCATCGGACAAAGCATCATCAGACGAAGTCGAAAATGCCCTGCGTGATCCAGACAGAACTGATGTGGCAGAACTATGCCGGGAAGGGGGAGCAGACCTCATCCAATACTTAATTGCGAAAGCGATCCCACCAGATGAGGGGGAAAAAGTCCCGCCACAGAACGTGTGCGAGTGGACTTTCCGTGATATCGCCAGACTACCTAACTCTGAGTGAAAGGAGTGGTTTACCGCTTGCCGCGAAAAACTAGAGGCTCTTTGCAGCCGCAATGTCTATGACTTGGTCGACTGACCGAAAGGCCGGAAGGTCGTGAAAAATCGCTGGGTATTCGACGTCAAAACTGACGGTCGTAAGAAAGCCAGACTTTTTGCGAAAGGCTTCTCCCAAGTTGAAGGCAAAGACTTCGACAAAATATTCTCCCCAGTTGTGCGCTTTGAGACAGTCCGTCTTATCATAGCGCTCGCGGCACTCGAGGACTGGCACATCTCAGGCCTCGATGTACGCAGTGCCTATCTCTATGGCAAACTGGAGGAAGAAATATACATAGAGCAGCCAGAAGGGTTTCACGCCCCTGGCACCGAGCACAAAGTCTTCAGATTGAAGAGTGCTCTATATGGGCTTAAGCAGGCAGGACTTGCGTGGTGGTGCACACTGTCTGAGTCCATGCAGTTGATGGGCTTTAAACGGCTCAGCAACGATGCAGGCATATACATCTACAAACGATCATCCGATGGTCAATTAGTAGTTGTAATCGTCTATGTTGACGATGCGCTCTTTTGTGGGCGAGACCGGAAGCTTGTAGCTCAACTGAAAGCTCGCTTTATGAAGAAATGGGAATGCCGCGATCTTGGTGATGCAAGTGAATTCTTGCGTATGCGTATTGTGCGCCGAGGCAGCAGTATCCACTTGGATCAATGCGCCTACTTGGAGAAAGTACTGGAACGCTGCAGCATGATGAACGCACGATCAGCTCCAACCCCACTTCCCGCCGGTTATCAACCTATGCCCAACAAAGGGCAGGCAACACCGGAGCTACGCTCCAGGTTCCAAACAGTTATTGGATCCTTACTCTACCTTATGTTAGGGACCAGACTGGACTTGGCATTCACCGTGACCAAACTAGCACAGTTTGCGTCCAACCTGTCCGAAGATCACCTTAATCGTGCACTCTATATTTGCCGATACCTCATTGGGACCAAAGATTATTCACTGGTCTACAAGGGTGACTCTCAGGCTGGCCTTGTTGCCGGTACTGACTCTGATTGGGCATTGGACCCCAATACCCGACGATCGCAAACAGGCTTCTTTTTGAAGTTAGCGAACGGGATCTTCTCATGGACTTCACATGCACAGAAGACTATTGCTCATTCCTCAACTGAGGCTGAGTATATGGCGATGAGCAATTGCAGCCGCCAAGTAGTTTGGGTTCGCAACCTGCTTGCTGAACTTGGCTACCATATGGATCATATACCACTGTCCGGAGACAACCAAGGGTCGATCTTTATTGCATCCAACCCTGTTACGGAATTGAGGTCTAAGCACATCGATATCCGCTATCACTACATCCGAGAAGTATATGAAAAGGGTATTGTCGATATTTTCTTTATTGAAGGAAATGACAACCCTGCCGACATCTTCACCAAGAACTTAGGCAAAGTAAAGTTCATTAAATTTCACTCGCAACTTGGTCTCCGCTTTCCCCGGGCTGCTTAGAGCGCCTAGTACGCTTACGTACCTATATGGATACTTAGCGAGGGGGAGCGTTGAACTAGCGCGTGTCGGTAATGACCGTACTACGGCCGAACATCCGGGATTGATGGGCCTCCACCAAATATTTAAGGTTTGGCGGATGGTCGGACTGACCACCTGGCCTTTAGCCACCCTGTAGCCCAATTGGGCAACTATACCGTATGGTCACCGGCTACCATATGTAACTGGTACTGTGATCACAACAGTGATCACACAGACTCTTATATAATCCTGTACACTACAGTAGTATATAAGACAGCTCTCTATGAGCTGAATGGATAACTCTTTTATCTCCTCCCATCACGTACACTATTGTGTACCGCAAGCCTCTAACACCCACATCCAGGTAAGTATGCGGAGCATCCGCTAGAGTTGCACCCGGGCGTAGGCCCTTTGCCCCACCCAGGTTCAACAATACTAACCAGACTAGTTTTGAATGGAATCCAATGCTGACTTCGGGTTTACATGGCACCTACAGGTTCTATTATCAGTATGCTCCCGAGCGGGTTAGTACCTGTCCGGTAACTATCCACGCTCTTCTGCACATCGCAGACAGCATCGAGGCCGCCGGCCCAGTATGGGCTTCCTGGGCTTTCCCCATGGAGCACTTTTGTGGCGCATTGCAGCCCGCCATTGCCAGTCGACGATTCCCCTGGTCCAGCATTGATCACCGTCTCCTTGACCAGGCCCGCCTTTCCCAGATACGGGTGCTTTACAACATGCCAGAGCTGTCACTTCGCCGATTGACTCGTGACTGTGACCCCGATACTCTGTTGCGTGTTGAAGTAAGCAAACTGGGTTGTACACATTTACCCCCTGGGGCCCTCTGACATATGGTTTCTCCCGGTTGCTCACTCTCTACATTTGCAGATGATACCTGTGTTCTCGGTCGGCCATGTCGGTTTCCCGACCTCGAACGAGGTCTATATGACAAAATCATTGGATGCCTGGCCACCCATTTCGACATAAAGAAGCCTGCCGTAATTTGACAGGTTATGCCCGAGGCGATCGAACAGTGGGCGAAGGTGCGCATCTTGAAAGGCGGTGACACAATCCATTCCGCCTCTCTGCTCAAGCACGCTGGGGACAAACGGGATCAGACATATGTTCGTGTGAGTGTTATTAAATATACTATCTCAGGCTCGAGACGCACTACTAAGTAGGGACCACCTATCATCAGTATCAAGCCTATGTCGACATTTACGCTCGCCAACGCCGAAAGAAATCAAAATACGAGCTTCAAACCTTCTATGGCCGGTTGGACTATATCTTCGCCCTCAATTTTGACACACCCACTGCACTGGCAGCTTTGAAGCTTCAGTCAAAAACTACCGTCATCCTGGCCGCTATCCGGACATGCACAATTACGTACAGCGATTACCAATTAGATATTCACTATTACTCTCAATACGGTACATTGTCGGTGGTTGATATTCCAGCTATTCAATGTGCAGTTGGCCGCGTGCCGGATTCTGCAGGTGGAGGTTGGGGGATTGTTGACCGTAGTGGGGCACTTGCATGAGCCATTGCAATCGATGATGACGAGGACGCAGGGGGCATTCGCGCACATGTCTAGCGCACCAACCCCAACAAATAAAAGTCAGGACCCCGACCACCGGTTTGGGAGGAGGACCACCCTAGCCGAGATAAGATTACTGCTGCCAAAGTTTATCTCTACGGCCTCACCAGCCTCCCCATTCACCACCGTCGACGGCAACCTTCCACGCTTCATAATTCCGATTAGCCCCCCTCTCTCGCAAACGCTTACCACATTCAACATTGCAATAATCCTAGGACCAGTACATAGCACGGTAGATCATGATTGAATCACAATTTCCGTGTACCCCCGGTCTCGGTTGCGTCTGCAGCCATGGGTGCAGGTCGTACCCCATTGCAACGGCCTGAGCAGGAGTCTACCAGAGTGTTGGAACAAGCCTTTGCGTCGTCGGGCAGAGGAGTGATCCGGGGTGTGCAGGGAACCCGCGTTGCAAACGCGCGGGGGGTATTGTTAACGAGTCACGTAAATAAATACAGGGTATAATCGCGATAGGCACCATTCAACATGTCCGATATGTCACCACGATACGCCACGGCGCGCGAGCGCATCAGCTTGCACGGCCGTCGGCCTCCCGCGCCCTCCCTGAAGATCCCAAAATCCAACACAGAGGTGGTCTGCCATGACGAACAGAGACCGCTAGTGTTGTGTTCTGTCAAGCGCCTCGAAAGGTCACTCAGACTCGAGCGAATTGAGCTGCAAAGAGGGTTCTCGGGGAGGATTTGAGTCTATGAAGACTATAGTTCTAGTTGACTGCTTAGACACATTTATTGCCAGTTCAGTCGTAATTTTTTTATGTTTCCAATGTTGAGAGCAGAGCGGCTGGTGTAAGCTAGTGCCACTACCACACACTGGCAGGCTGGCATGGCGGAATTGAAGTGTTTCCGGGCCGCCGCCGTTCAGTTGTTCAGTTTCGGCGACGTGTATTAATTGACATTAACTCCTCTGGAGTCACAGTGACTATTTCTGAGTCACTTCTCGAACCTGGTATTTCACGAACAAACGAAAAACAACCTGAAAAGACAAATCGTCTCGAACTCTGCGTATGCGGCCGCCGGCCACCGTCGCGGTCGATGAGCGCTTGATGACTCGCAGAAGACGACGATGGGTGAGCGCTTCGAACCTTACCCCTTCATGCCGTGGCTCAGGTCCATTTTTCTACTCTAAAAGTATCAGGCATGCTATAAAATGTTATTAATACTCCACAGTTGCAAAATCAAGAGAATTCCTGTCGGCCTGAGCGAACACTTTGGTTTTCCGAAGAAACACGCTGGTCGAGTGAAAACCAGGACCCCGGTCACCGGTTTGATAGGAACAGGACGAGGGTTGGAGCGTCGGCAGCTCGCGCGATTGCCCCCTGCGAGGACGTCTAGTATTTATATGTCTTACTACCAAGAGGAACATTATCTAATGTGTAGTGAGCCTCCTGTGATCACTAGTCTCTGCCCCACCCTCGTTGGCCGCATACTGGTGAAAATAACCCATTGGTATAAATCACTGGTTTCCCCAAATCACCAGTACGTCATGTGAAAATGAATTTTCGAGTGTTTTGCTGGTGATTTTTCTGGGCGCTCGGCTCCATAGTGCCGACGGTGGCGTCGTCCTCACAGCAAACGTCTCTGAGCCCTCAACTTCGACTGCCAGCTCGCCTTCAAAGTATCAGCTCTACCGTATTC
This sequence comes from Ganoderma lingzhi, assembly GCA_026283605.1. Lineage (NCBI taxonomy): Eukaryota > Fungi > Basidiomycota > Agaricomycetes > Polyporales > Polyporaceae > Ganoderma > Ganoderma lingzhi. Next base: position 2,911,931 of record JAPJYM010000003.1, on the reverse strand, counting down.
ATAGGCATATTCTGCGACACCACTCTACCATCGCGGATGCTGCCCCCGAAGAGCTCTATGATTGTGTACCATTGGTGGTGATGATGGGGGACACAGCGGAGGCCCTCGCAAGCTTGCTGATGTTTATTTACAATCCCTCGTATGTCCCAATTCGCTCCGTGTACTAGCTTTGCTTACTCGTCCGTAGGGACGACCGCATCAATGTTGGTCGCTGGGACCCCAATACGCCCCTCGCCGTTGGTCCCACCGTTCGGATCGCAGACAAGTACGCCGTCGACGCGCTCCACGGATTCTTCGTGCGGAAGGTCAAAGAGGACTGGCCGCTCACCCTCGAGGACTGGGATAGGCTAGAGGCGGAGATCGAAGCGATGAGGGATGCCGAGTACATCTCAGGTGCGCGATCGTCGTCCAGCAAGCCTCTTGCACATGCTGTTTCCGAGCCCGCATCCGCAATCAGGTTTGCCCTTGAGTTCGGGTGCCCGGAGATCCTCCCAGCGGTGTTCTACCAGCTCGCGCACACGGACATTGCGAAAGACTGGGATGACCCCGCGTCGTACATCACGGGCTTAAATATGCCGGACGATGGTCGCGCTCCTCGAAGCCCCGGACCTGCTGCTCTGTTTCTGTAGCGTGATGGCACGTTTACCGAAATCATGGACCCGTACAGCTGCCACCCATGACGGCGAATACCGAGTATCCTGAAGATATACGATGGGAGGGGGTCCCCGGAGAAGAATCTGTTCATGGTCACGTTGGACCGGACGGTCCGCAGCCCCGGATTACATCCGAGCGGTCGGTCTTGGCTTGCTCTGTCGTGGCTCACACCGTTCTTTGCGTTCTCAACACCGACGATAGACGGTCTTTCAGGATGTCGGTGAGCTTTATCCGATTCTCATTCGCGTACTCATGTTCTTACAACATATTGCATGCAGCCATGGAAGCATCCTCCCTTCCTCAGACTTTGCTATCCTCGATCGTCCATGCGCTCGAGGCTGACACTAAGTCAAAGTTCGACTTACCACCCGAACCTTTGTTTCCGAAAGCCAGCACTGCGATCGTGGCTCGAAAGCTCCTTACAGATGTTGTGGATGCACATCGTAGTCCAGAGAGCGCTGCAGGGCAAAGGTGCGCACCGACTAAATGCCGTCGCATGCCGCAATGATTCGAACGATCCCACCCTTGCTTGCAGTCCAGTCATCGACGCGAAGGCGGCGAGTACACCGTTAGGCCGCTTCGCCGCTACGATCCGTGGCTAACTGTAAGCATTTTTGTAGGCGCATCCTCTGTACAAGACAATCATGCAGGCGGCTTTGGCCCTTGCGGAAGTCATCAACGCTTCTTCCCTTCCGGCGAACCGCCTTCCCGCTGAGATCCTGTCCACAATATTCTCGCTCGTCCCGCGCGCATACAAGAACCCACGCAGCCCTCCACACTTCCCTGGCCGGTCGTCCGCATTCACCCGTGCTGACGACTTACAGCCCATCACGGAAGTGTGCCAGTACTGGCGACAGGTCGCGCTGGGAACGCCTTCCCTGTGGTCTACCGTGGCTAAACTCCCGCCGACGGACTCCAAGGTCTGGTTACGAGCGCCGTTCTGGCGATACTACGTCCATCGATGCACCGACGGGCCGCTCTGTGTTGACATAAACACCCGCGATTCGAAGCAGACGGTAGCCCTGGCCCGTCGGCACCGCGCTCGCGTCCGCAAGCTCTCCGTCACCGTTGATTCCAGGGACGATCTTGGCGAGGACAATCGCCTCACGACTCTATCTGCTCCCTTTCCCACTGCCAGGTTATAGTTGCCCCTCCTTTGATGTACCTCTCGGGCAGAGAAACATCGTTGGTAACCTCCAGAATTCTTCCAGAGTCGTGCCGAAGCCTCAGAAGTCTGGTGCTTGCAAACGCTAAATTCGTCCCATCCAACTCGTTCCCCTCGTTGACTTCCCTCAAATACTCCTTCCCCGAGCCAGGACGCGAACGGGCCTCAGTCTGCGATGTGCAGACGGTCTGGATAGAGCTGTTGATGCTTTTGTCGAGGTGTCGGGCCCTAGTCACTGTCGGCCTTTACGGTATGGGTAGACTGACCTCGGAGGGCAGGTCATTTGATTGGATGGAGACCATCGAGCGGGCACCATTACGACGTAGAGTTCAGCTTCCGCACTTGAAAGAGCTCGATCTCCATGACCGCTGCCAGTCACGCTACTCCCCTGCATATCTAGATGGACAAATGTTACAATCGAGAGCGGACGATACTCTAACAAAATACCGCATCAGCGTCCTTCTTGCTATGCATATACCACCCACTTGCCGAATCAACATCGGCGTAGTCCACCACCCACGAGACGTACAGCAGCTGTACGCCGCCCTCCTCAATCTCGGTTCGGGCCCAGGACCTTCCATCGCGCGAGTGGCCTTCCACGAATCGGACTCGGAAGTCGATCGCGAGACGGAACTCAAACTTCTCTCCGTGGACGCCTCAAACCTCGATTCCCCAGAGCCGGAGCGCACTCACGTTTATCTCGAGGCGGCATATTCCGCTCCCTCCCGGCAAGATCTCACAGACCGTCCGACGATCTCGTCCCTGCCCTTCTTCGCGCGGCTGCGCCGCGAGCTCTGGATCGACGCCGACGCGCGCACGCGGCGTTCACGCGCGTCGACCTCGCGCCCTGCGCCCTCAACCTGGCCGAGCTCGCCCAGCTCGAGACCCTCGTCGTCCGCCGTGCCAGCTGGCAGTAGTACTAGTGCGCCACTGTCCGACAGCAGCTCCGACAGCCCACGTCGCAGTGGCCGGGGCGGGGGATGGGAGGACAGACGTCGAGCCTGGCGACCGCCCGCGACCTTCTCAAGTCGCTCGAGCCTCAGGCTACCAGTGCTGCGGATCCCACGGGACATGATGGTATCGCTGGGGCCTTGGCTTGCCCGTGCCCGTTCCTTGCCACGCTCCGAGTGGATGGCATCGTGTCCGATGGCACTGGGGGAGTCGACGACTCGGACGCGGACACGGACACGGACACGGACACGGATGAGACAGGATACGTCCGTGGGCTCGCCGTGGGGGGTGTCCCATCACCCGGCTGCTGATCGGGGTTGTCTTTCGGGACTACGCCGCGCCGAAGGCGTATGTGGTCTCCCAATACGACGCTTCGGGACAGCTGACTGGCGTTGGGAATCACGAAACCGATGGGCTGGCGGAACCTTGGAGAAAGGGTTTGTCCCATATGTAGTCTGTCTGTCTGTCTGTCTGTCTGTAGAGATTGAGTAGTACCCGGGTCGAATCTACTAGCAACATTTCGAGGAACCCGGTGCACGTGGATAAGATCCCATAGATTATAAGCGAATCAGGAAATACTCACATTTAGGCATGAAAGTAGCAGGCCGCTCACGGGGAACACCTGTTTCCCTAGCCATCTCCTCAGCCTCTAACCAGTCACCGCGCATGATTTCAACCACCGGAGGCTTCTACGCGTGCAGAGGATCTCGCACTGATCTCCGAATTGAAGTTGGGGTTCGATGTCGAATCTACAATAGCTGTTGCAGGGTGTGACGAATCCATTGCTTAAAGAAGCGTAGCGACTAGTACTATGCGTACTATGCGAGAGAGAGAGGGAAGAGGTTCTCTGGCCAGACCGAGAGTAAGTTATAAGTAGTGAAAGTCTACATTATCCGGTTTCCGCCGGCTAGCTAGAGAGCTGCCTGGCGCGTCTAATAGTAACTGATCGGCATCTCCCGAGAGCCACTTTACATAAGTGAAGTTCTAAGTAAGTTAAACCCCGAGGCGCGGAGGACTTGGAAGTTGGACGGCTTTCTCTTCGTGCACGTTCCAGCTTTCCACCGAACTTGCTCAGATATCCTACCTAGCAGAGCAGCGTTCTCACACCTCGCCTTTACTAAGGTCGCCGACTTGGATTCCTTTGCCGGGTTGCAGCTACTATCTCGGAGCGACGCGGCCAGCACATCGGGCACACGTCATGTTTGCACGCGGAAAACTTGAAGATGTAGGGCCCGGTAAGTAACGAATCACGATAGCAACTCATGCAAGTCGCGTGCTGATATGCCACCGTCTTTCCAAAGCACTACGCGAAGAATTCAAAGCAGTCGAGGCTCACTGCGCGAAAAAGTCTGTTGCCGTCTCCATCGCAGTGGAACAGCTCTGCGTCATCAACGTCGACACCGACCGCCAAGCCTTCCCCGGTCTAGGTGTGTTTTACTCCATTCCTGAAGACAGCAAGCACCGGCTCCTCTCCGCCCGCTTGTATGGCTCTGTGCTGCATTACCGCTGGCTGTGCTTCTCCTCCCCATCCAAACCAACTCCGGTCCTCGGTCTCGAGGGCGACATCTGGGTCAACACGACGGATAGTGACCAGCACATCTACTACAACACCGGTTTAGGCTGGACGGAATGGTCCCCCGACCAGCGTACTCACCACCCGTTTGCCAAGGATCTCGTGCTCGCGTACGGTTTCTGGAAGCTCGGCTGGTTCCCTCTCTCTGACCTCGACAGCGTCTTCCCCGGTTTATGCAAGGAGCGCTTGGGCGACGATCACAAGACGCGCTCACCCACCGTGCGTACGATCGTCGAGGAGTTGTATGAGGCGTCGGGACGGCCCAAACGCCAGGAGGGAGCCGACGTGAAGCCGGATGATACACGTGTTGGGCAATCGCGGCACGAATGCCGTGAACAGGTACGCTCCCTCAAACAGTGGCATGCTGCGCGCACCCACTTTTGGTTTGGCAGCGAATACGCCGAAGGAGAGGGCGAGGAGAGTGACAACGGTGCTTCTTTTCATATTACCTGTTCCGCAGTCTATCACTGACCAAATGTTTCTGTTTCTGTGGTTGACAGAACATTACGCATCCAAGGACCACGAGCTCGAGTTTGCCCAGGATGTATGGGACGCGAACGGCACATTGATAGTCTCCGACTCGTTCGAGGTATTCAAGCTCTCCGGTCCTCTCGTGAGCAAGTATTCCAAGGCCCTCAAACACGCCAATAAAAATCCTGCTCTTGGGGTTCTCGAGGACCTCCCAGTGTACGAGGTGTGTGGCGAACTTAGCGAACGGGGCGATCTGCGCGTATTCCTCGCCGCCGTCAAAGACATGTGCGTACCGCCCAACCTCCCACCCTTCCGTTCGTCGTCCTCACCATCGCCGAACGCCAACCCCGCAGCGAGACGGACGCGGACCGCGCGTGGTCCACGAAAGAGCTCGCCGAGCTCATCCGCATCTCCCGCAACTGCCGCCTCAAAGCCCCGCGCGTGAAGAACTTCGCGAAGCGCGCGCTCGCCACGCTCTGGGCGCCCGACCTCGCGCAGCTCACGCCCGAGCCGCTACCCGGCGCGTTCGAGGCGCTGCTCGCCGTGCGCTGGAGCCGGCTCCCCGAGTCGCTGAACCGGCGCGCCAAGTACGAGCTCGTGCGCGACCGCGAGACGCGCGGGAAGCTCGCCGCGTACGAAGCGTCCACCGCCGCGCCGCAGGAGTGGGTGATCGCCGCCCGGCAGCTGACGCAGGTGTTCCGTGCGCGCGACTACCTCCAGGACGCGTACCGCGCGTTCGTCGCCGTGCCGCCCGCGACGCTCGACGGGCCGTGCCCCGAGAACACGAGCGCGAAGCGCGCGGCGCGTACAAACGCAAACGCAAACGCAAACGGACATGGGGCGCAGGACAAGGACAAGAACGCGGGCACGTGCACGGCGACGCGGCGGCGGTACCGCACGAGGTGGGCGGAGGTCGTCGCGGCGCGGCTGCTCTCGGACGAGCACCGGCACGACCCGCTGTGCGCGCTCGACCAGATCGGGGCGTGGGCGGCGCTCGGGATGTGCGCGGCGTGCGCGGAGGGCGTGCGCGCGCACTGCGGGGCGCAGAAGGCGGCGTGGTGGGCGCGGCTCGAGGAGTGGCTCGAGCCCGAGGACGGGTGCGAGGAGGACGACTGGATCGAGTACTCGCGGTGCGGGGGGCAGCCCCGAGTACGACTCGGACCCGAGCGTGGCGGACGACGCGGAGAGCGAGGGAGACGAGCCGGAGCCGGAGCCGGGGCGGGTGCGGGGGCGGGTGCGGGGGCGGGAGGACGGGGATGTGGATGTGGATGCGGATGTGGAGATGGTCGACGCGGCGCCGGCGCCGGCGCCTGCTGGCTCTGGTGGGCGGATGGCTGCTGCTCCAGCGCAGAGGCAGGGCCAGGGGCGTTCTCAGGCGTCGTCGGGGAGGGCGGTCAACGCGGCCATTGCCCAACGCGCGAGCAACAAGAAGATCGCGGGCTTGCCGGATAAGCCGTCATGGGCGCAGGGTGGCGGGAGGATGCAGAGCGGCGGAAAGAAACAGGGTGGCGGGAAGAAAAAGAGGAAGGGGCGCAAGGCCTAGGGTGGGCAAGCCTGACGTGCGTGCGTGCTGCCCTCGGATGCGTAGATCTTTCTTGTCTTCGCGATTGTTCTATGCTTATGCCGTTTAGCTCATCACGACCTCTCGCGACGTCCAATCCATCGCTTGCCGACCAATATTTCGGCACACGCTTTCAAATAGTACCTTGATCGCTTTAGAGAGGGTACTCTGTGCGTCGTGCACTTTGAAACCTGCAATACCCTTACCATTCTGACATCAGTGTGGTAGGACCACACACCCCGGCACGCTTCATTAGCGCATCTGTCAAGAAGTAGCCCTCGGAAACAGATGCGTACATACTGTAATGCTGGACACATCCCACGCCCTCTCGTGTTCTGCAATCTTCGACCTCGCCAAGGATCGACTTGCACAGGTCTGGGATTCGAGCGTTATTCCTTCCGGAGGTACTGGGGTTGGCTAGAAGCACGCCGCTCCGAAGATTGCCAATTTGCCTCCTTCCGCGATCGTGGCGGTTCCCTCAAGGTATACTACGAGGCGCTCACAGATTTGGGGTTATAGAACGAGCTCTTGAAAGGCCGACGTCGCCTCCCGACGACACTGTCCGACTGGGGCCTCCACGTTCTTCTGTATGAGGCACGGCATTCCCTACAACGGCTCGAGCTCGCAAGGTTCTGGAGAGCTGTTGAGCCAGGGACCTTGGCAGGCTGCCACGCGGAAGGCATAGACGTGAGTGATGTGGATCAACGCTCTGACAGCTCTAAATACTTATTCTACATCTCTCTAAGCACCGTTATATCATCGACTTGCCGGGTCATGATATCTATTTACAAGTCAGGACTTCAAACTTCCTGGCGAGTCGCTCGTGCGTGTAAACTTCAGGGACATGCGCGTTGACTTGTGCAGATCCCCCCACATCCGAGTCCTCGTCCGTGTCGTCTGGCCCGCCTCCCTCGTCCGAATTCGAGTCCGTCTGCGACTGGTCGTGCGCAAGAGCGTCCGCATCAAGGATCCCAATTCCACGAGCCACGGCGGGTGCGTCCTTGAGTTCGGATATGTGGAGGAGCATCTTGTTCATGAATCGATCCTTGCGCAGCCTTCTGGGCGGCCGTCGGGCGCGCTTCTGGTGCCCTTCGAAGGCGACCTTCAGATCCGTCCAGACCCCCGTCAAGAACGCGTTCAGTCTGGCGGACTTGGCTTCCGTGCTCGCGTAGGCGACCAGGGCCCGGATGCCGCCACAGATGGCGGGTGCGTCCTCGATCACCGTTTGTGGCCCGGGGTTGATGACTCGGAAGTGTTTCGATTCGGAGTCACCGGTTGGTACCAGTTTGTTCTCGTCACCGAAGGCGGCAGCTCGCTTCTTGATGAGCCCCTTCGTGCTCGCCGCCGTGAACAACCACGCGAATTCCTGAGCCAGAGGGCGATGGAGATGATGGTCGGTCGAGACTGCCTTCAGCGCGTGCTTGTAGATGGCGTAGAGTGCGACCCAGTCGAAGGACTCGAGATCGTGGCGGACCGTGTGCAAACAAGGTTGCGCGTGGTGTATACTCCACAGCAGTTCGCTGGCCATAAAGAGCGGGGTGCCCTGTCACGCGCGATGAGATGTGAGTGGGAGACTCAAACGAATCCGTAGATCCGTTACTGACTGTTCTTCCGTCCCCGGGACCAGAAGGTGCATCCGAGGGATCCAAGATCTTGGCGTTGTCGAAGTCTGTCAGAAACCCTCCGAAGTTGCCCTTCAAGCGATCGCGCACTTCGACCCGCTTTGCAGGAGGCAGCGTCGGGTCGTCGTTGTATTGCGCGTCGACGAGGATCATAACATTTCCGATACTGATATCACGATGGAGGATGTTGCGAGAGCAAAGTGTCTCATGCGCTGTGATACAAAGAGTGAGTCAGGTTCCAGGGTTCATGAATATGCTAACGTCACCATGCAAAGCGTCCAGCAAGGCAGTTCCTAGTTCATTCAGGGAAGTATAATCGTATAGGGGCTTCCCGACCTGCAACAAGGATACCCGATGAAGGATCCTATTGGTCTCGGTGGTGTCGAGGAGTGCCGTGGAGCCTCTAACGGTAGAGACGGAGAGCGAATCCCCCTTGAAGTAGACGTCTCCACCGGCCGTCACCCTGGCGAGTCCTCTGATCGGCTTGTCCCCTACCCTCTCCTTGATTTTCTCGTAGATTGTGTTTTCGGAATCGCGGTTGGACGTCCTCCACGAGGTCTTGAGGATCGTTGGCTCGTGCGGCTCATCGAAAGTGAAGGCGAGCCAGACAGAGGTGCCCCGTCCGAGGAAAGAATGCGATGAGAACAGCGGCTCGCCGACCGTCACCCAGGCGTTGGGTTGAGCCTGAGTCTGGGGTCGCGTCGTAGTGCCCATGGTTACTACAATGGACGGATACTCTTCCTGGTAGTACGTCTGGGGAGGCTCCAGAAAGGATGTGGGATCGTAGCCAAGTTCGTAAGGAGACATCTCCATCGTCATTCGCAGGACTACCCGTATGAACTGGCGGAGACCTGTGTCATCCCCGGGGAGAATGAAATACTGGGGAGAGATGTGGATGCCGGAATGGTCGAGGTGGGCTATGGAAAAGGAGTTTCCGCAGAAGAACAGACCGAAAACGTGTATGATCAAGGGCCTCGTAGCGCGGAGAAGGCGGGCGTAGTCGGAGCCCTGGGCAAGAGTCATCTTCACTGATTTCTTGTGCTGGTTTGCAGGCGCGGGAACGGGAGAGTATGCCGCCTTCGCCTTGACTTCGATGAACGAGTGAGCCATCCTCATGTTATCGAACGTGGCGGGAGGGGAAGTCACAAAGCCGTTGTTATCAGGCTCATGCACATCAGCCAGAAGGAAGTCGGGCTTGGTATCTTTCGGAATGAATCGCCGAAAGTATTTCCTTGTTCCACAATGCACCTCAACCGCTTCTTCGATAGCTTGGAATAGGGTGTTCTGCAGGAGCAAAATTCTTAGCAATCAAAACCACCCACAGACGATATAACGTACGAGGGAGCTTTGGATAACGGCCTCTTTGTCACTCTTGCTATTCTGCGCTTCATCGATAGCCTCAAGAGCCTCTGCACACGTGGCTCTGATCGCTCCCGCCAAGGCATTCAAGACGGCGTCATCTTGAGAAGGTGTTGGTCCGGTGTTCAAGGTGGCGAAGGGCGTGAAAAACTTGTCTTGCACCCATTCCTTGTTGTAGAAAGTCAGGAGATCGTTCCTGTAACTGGAGCGGAACTCGTGGCTGTCGATAGATCCCAGGGAACAGTGGTTTGAATAACTAGTTGCTGTAGTAGGCCGAGGAGGGCTGAGGATTATGAGCCGTAGCAGTAAAAGGAGTACGAACAGTGTGATGATTCCATAGCTATTCCAACGGTGTGGCTTTATACCAAGGCAGCCTGCAGGAAGGGGCGTCACCAGTGTCAGCCAAGGCAGATAATCTTTCGACTTTAGTTACTGAAGTTCGTAGATTATCTTCGCCTTTAAGGATAGGCGCCCGCAGGGCGCTTGAGTGTTAAACACAAATTGACCTGACGGCGGGATTAACTTTTCGGGAGGTTCAACCTACGGCGTCAAAATTCAACAAAGACGCGAGCCAGAATCGAACCCTCGCCTTCGGAAGACGCGGCGCAGTGCTCTCGCGCTCTACCCAGCTGCACCATAAGGGCTTTATGTTGGATATAATTAATTAAGTTATATCCCCTCCTTCCTTGGCCGGACTTAGACACTTCGCGGCGCGCCCACCCGCCACATCAATTGCCCCAATCTGGAGTACTTACAGTAATATATCGGTCCTTCGGACAACGAATCCAGTTTGCCCTCCTGAGCCGTCCCATGCTCATTTTCCAGAAATCGGACTCGACAGCACCCATAATAGTCTTAATGACTACCATATACCAGATTTTCCCAACCTACAACGAGGATTCTGAGCAGGTCGAGGTGTATTTTTGCCCACCCCCTTATCGTGCCTCCATCGGTCCTTCGGACGCCTTGATTTTGCCTAATGCAGCGAGGATTTCATCTAAGCGAACGTAGCCGACGATACCCGAGGCGCGAATATGGCAAATCAGCCCGTTAGCGCTCGTCCGCAAGAGCGTTGCAGCCAGGATTCAAGACAACACGGCGGGGATTTCCAGATTTTCGACGGCAGAAAAGTGAACGAAAAGGGATTACTCGCGATTAACTTTTCTTTTGCACGTGACGAAAAGGAGAAAAGTCGAGCCGAAAGGGGAAGAAAGTTATCCTTTTGGGAGACTTTTGTGCCACTTTTCTTCAATTCTGTCACGTGCAGAGAAAAGTCTTTCACGGGTAATCCCTTTTTATTGCCTTTTCTCCCGTCGAAAAAGGGCGGAATCCCTGCCGTGCAAAGCATACACCACTTGCGTGCACAAGGACGGAACAGCGTGTAATCGTCGAAAAATGATATGTACATACAAGTGTACGTCCTGCGTTAAATTTTGCGGGTGGAGCTGTTGTCGATCTTGAGCAACGCCCTGGTCGAACTAATTTTGCCCCCCAAACCACCAGAATTTGGGCACTGAACAACAGCGGGGCCACATTGCGAGCCGAAACTCAACATTTGAGTACAAATAAGATATTATAACATATCCGCAACCAGTTTGAAGGCAGGGGAATGGCGGGGGAGTGAGAAATGCAGGCCATCCGAAGGACTGATGGCTTCCGAAGGACCAATATATTACTGTACATGTCTGACGCCGGATAAACTCCACTAGAAAGGTAGACCTCGTGACGAGATAAACTCTTCAATATTTGCATGAACACGACAGGCAGGGCGTTATTAGTCGCCCAAGATAATGTTCGAAAAATCGGACCCTGTTGTAAGACTTAGCTCTATGACTTGTCGGGAATAATCGACATTGGAAAGGGTATCATGACTACCAGCATTTTTCGGCCGCTCTCTTACGGTCAAATGAGATTAAATGGAACAAAGGAGAAAATCCAGGAGAAATATGGCACTCACCAAGATTTTTGGACCATTGGATGTCACAAACTGATCACGAGAGTTTTATTCCTCGAGGAACAAAGAGTTTCTGTGAGCTTTTCAGAGGGCCGGGACATGTACCCATAGACGCCTCACGTTCCGGTGGGCGCTCCGACGCGTTATATCCAAATTCGACAGGCCGAAAAGTCTTTGTGCTCAGTTTTTATGACCTACCCGCCCCTTTGCATGCTGAGAAATCTTAGTAGTATCGAATTTCGCCAATATTTTCCACAGGGTGTGATTTAATCTGATGCATTTAGATAAGACTGGGGGGGAAATACAGGCAGTCACAACACCTTTCCGAACCCGGATTATTCCCGACAAATCCTGGCACTGAGTCTTACAACAGGGTCCGATTTTTCAAACATTTTCTCGGGCGACTAATAACGCCCTGCCCGTCGTGGAAGCTTCATCCTGTAAGGCAAGCTCCATGAGGAGTTAAATTGCCTTAGGAGTTTATCTGTTGGAACAAGTGCAGGGAACCCATGTCGCAAACATGCGGGGGTATTGTTAACGAGTCACGTAGATAAATACAAGGTATAATCGCGATAGGCACCCAGTCCCGGCTGCTGGGTACAACTTACATGGTCAAAAACATAGAAAGTCAATACCTACACAGCATCTCAACATGTAACATACATGCTTAGAGGCCTCGCACCCACGGAAATGTCTAGTAGTACCGTAAGTCTTTCGAGGAGTGTCTAAGTCCGGCCAAGGAAGGAGGGGATATAACTTAATTAATTATATCCAACATAAAGCCCTTATGGTGCAGCTGGGTAGAGCGCGAGAGCACTGCGCCGCGTCTTCCGAAGGCGAGGGTTCGATTCTGGCTCGCGTCTTTGTTGAATTTTGACGCCGTAGGTTGAACCTCCCGAAAAGTTAATCCCGCCGTCAGGTCAATTTGTGTTTAACACTCAAGCGCCCTGCGGGCGCCTATCCTTAAAGGCGAAGATAATCTACGAACTTCAGTAACTAAATTCGAAAGATTATCCGACCTGACTGAAGTCCCTGGGGGCGTCAGGCTGAAGGTATCTCGAGGAGTGGGATCACTGGGATGCATCCCCCGAGCATGGGGTCCGGGAGCACGGGCGCTTCATTTGCCAAAATGGTCAGAGCGGCGTTGGACGTTTTTGTCCTTGACGGCCACCTTCATTGCGCCTCTCCACCCCATTCCGACATTGACGCTTGCTGATTGCGCAACCACAGGAATGCTATCTGAACAAGCAGTCGTGGAGCACAATGCTGTCCTAGAACGTCACTCCCAACTGTACTTTTCCGACGGCGACATCGTCCTCGCAGCCAAAGTCTCCGAGCCCTCAGCTTCAACTGCCAGCTCGCCTTCAAAGTATCAGCTCTACCGCATTCATAGGCCTGTACTCCGATACAACTCCGCCGTATTCGCAAACCTCTTCGCAGATGCTGCCCCTGAAGAGCTCTATGATGGAGTACCATTAGTGGTCATGGTGGGGGACGCAGCGGAGGCCCTTGCAAGCTTGTTGATGTTCATTTACAACCCCTCGTACGTCTCGATTCAACGTCTGTATCATATTTGCTGATTTGTCCCATAGGGACGTCAATGTCGGTCGTTGGGACCCCAGTACGCCCATCGCCGTTGGTCCCACCGTTCGGATCGCAGACAAGTACGCCGTCGACGCGCTCCATGGATTCCTCGTGCGGAAGGTCAAAGAGGACTGGCCGCTCACCCTCGAGGACTGGGATAGGCGAGAGGCGGAGATTGAAGCGATGAGGGATGCAGAGTACGTCTCAGGTGCGCGATCGTCGTCCAGCAAGCCTCTGGCACACGCTGTCCCCGAGCCCGCATCCGCAATCCGGTTTGCGCTCGAGTTCGGCTGCCCCGAGATCCTCCCGGCAGCGTTCTACCAGCTCGCACGCACGGACGTGGCGAAGGACTGGGACAACCCCGCGTCGTACACCGCGGGCTTGGACACCCCCGCGCGGTGGTCGCTCCTCGACGCTGCAGACCTGCTGCGCTGCTTCCGTGGTGCGAAGAATATCGCGAATTATCCCAAATCTTTGATCAACGACAACACGTTCACCGAGATCCTGGGCCCGCACAGCTGCCTCCCGTGGTGGGAGAATACGGGCTATCCTGAAGACATACGATGGGAGGCGGACGCCGCTGATCGCAAGTCCGAGGGCTATCCGTGTTACGTCCTCTTGAAAAGCATCCTGGCGCGCGTACACGGCGAGATATCACCCGGGGTCCGCGACCCGCTCAAAGCGCTGAAGGACTGCAAGGACCACTGGAGCAGGCAGCACTTTGAAACGCCCCCGGAGAAGAGTCTGTGTGATGAATGCGACTATAACCTCAGGCGATGGATCCCGAAGGTGCGCGGGGAGCTGTGGCGGATGTTGCCCGTATACTTCGAAGTGCCGACACCTGCCGCTTAGTACGTGTTGTGTTCTTATAATGTAATGTCGCATCCTTCCTCCCTTCTGCCGGTCTTCGTCCGAGTGATGTTTTGTTGAAGATATGCAAGAAGATCCCTCGTCTAGACGCGTTCGACTGCGTGGCGATCTTTGACGTTTCCAGGGACACTCCGTCCGCCAGGCCACGGCACCGGCACCGAAGGACTTTCTGAGAGACTGGAGTGTACTCACGAGCATATGCTTCCTCTCGCCAGTATTTTTTGTTCCTCGTCGCAAATCCGCACTGCCTAACTGTTCTTCTAGAGGTTTAAGTGGACGTGTCGAAAATCTTCCTTCCACAGCCCCTTCTGACTCGGACGATGGCTTTTCGCGTCTAACATCCCCCTGCTCGAAAAGCCGCCATTGCTACTGTCTTTACGTCCTGCGCTCCTTATGGCTGGAGTGTCAGATTTCACGCTAGCCCGTAACAAGTCGTGTTCATCCCATTCTCCCCTGCGTTGCGGGAGGTTTGGAGATATAGGAACGGACGGGCTTTTGCGCGCTTGTGTCGTCTTCACGGCTACTAGCACTGTCTGACTCGGACGGACCACGGGCGCAGCGGCGTAGACATCGGCTCTCCCATCTCTCCTTCGAGGTACAGCAGGGATCCTTTTCTGGGACTCACCGACTTGGACTTGGACTTGCGATGTGGGAGACCGTCGTCGCGGACTCGGACGCTCTGCGTCATACTCCAGCTCGCGCTCACTGGGCCATGGCTTGCCGAATCAGTTCCGTCACCTCATGCACCCATCGCCACAACACACGACCTCCGCACGTCCTCGAGGTGGCCACTACTCTGGAGCACTTGAGCACGCGTCTTACCCATCAACCTTCCGCTCTGCCGTAACTGAGCACTTTGGTTGTACCTGAAGAACTCGCATCCGTTGTCTAAAGTCTAGCGGACAAGGATGTCCGCGGGATCTTTTTTTCCCCTTGTTATCCCGAACCACATACAGCGGATCGTCTATTTGATCTCCTACACACTTCATCCCCACCTTCATCTCGCTTGAACCTCCCCGGGGCACCGCCGTACAGTTCCCTTCGAGATGGACTTGGGGGTGAGTAACGCTTGTCCATAACCGGTTCAAAGGAGTGGCTTTACATTTCACCTCAGGCCGTGCTCAACTCTCCTTGCGTCTCTGCCACAAGCATGAATCTGTAGAGGTGAGTGTCGATCAGTCGACGTGTCGTGTAGAATGGGTCCCAACCTTAATGACGGGACCACAAGTGGCGCAAGGTGGAAGGCCAGACGTACTGTCTCCCGGTATCCGTCACGTTGGCCATGTGGAGGAACGGCATGCAGGGTGCTTGAGCATGCCCCGAGCGTGGCAACTATGCGGCGGGATCAGGTATGAGACAGCTTCGCCCACAAGCCAGGGGTGTCAAACTCATCTCTCCGAGCCCCTCTAGCACATTCGTCACCTAGAGACGTCGTCGAATCCACAAATTACTGCCATCGGTACCCGCTATCAGCCCGCCGCGCAGTGTGGTCCTAGTCCGTCGTACGCCTCGTCCACGCCCTCGACCGTGCCCTGGGTTCAAGGCTTTTTCAGCGCCCCACAGGACGCCCGAGTAGATGGGGATATCGGCTACACCGGCCAGCCGGGGGTAAATCTTACAAGTCATCAACGACGTAACTCCCTGACGCACTCACCCGTAAGTTAGCCGCACCTCGAAGCGTCCTTCCGCTCACCCATTCCGGACCCCGGGCCCATTCCCTCCATCTCTGTCATAGAGCACCTCAAGCGAGGCACATGCCAGCGCAAACAATTGGTCGGAGGCACGCCTGCAGGCCCTATCCACTTCAACGTGAAGTTGGGGGTCTGTTATGGCGCGCTCGACATGCTCGCCAACGGCGAAGAGCCTGTGTTTAGCCCTGCCGCGTCCATCGGCGTGAAGGCGTCCATCCGGTTCGAGGTGCGTATCTCGCGTGACGCCTCGAGGGCTCTGACAACCGATGACAACAACATTTTCCTCAGCTCCCCCCGACAATTGATGCGGCAGGTGCGCATGTGCCACTGTCACAGCCGATAGACTGTGCCACCAAACAAACAAACAAGGGGCTCACTGATGGAGGACACAAGTGGTGACAACAGAAAACAGTGGATAGATTGTCTAGACTAGAAGACGCAGTGGGGCAGGGGCTGTTAAGCTGCCTACAGTGGAAGGAAGGGATGAACAGAAGACAGAATCTAAGGTTCATAGTCCCACATCACAGCCCTTATATACTACATGGCAACGGCGCACAGACCACCCTGAGTTTAGGGCAGGTCCTGGGACCTGTTGCAGGTGAGAATCCGATCTAAAGGAAGAGATAAGATAACGAGAAAGATAAGATAACCTTGCCCTGATAAGATTATAACCGAATTGGGGTAACCCCATGCTAGGGTCTTGGTGCTAGCCCGGGACAAACGTTGGTGCAACTAAACGTGGCGCGAAAAACCGTGACACTACCCCCTCTTCAAGACCTGAGCTCCAGCGAAGCGTTCGAACCATATTTGTCGATTAAACTGCCGGTGTACCGGTCGTGGATTGGTGAGCAAGATGGGCTGAGGCGCGTCTGGGTGGTCAACATGGAACTCGTCTAGCAGCTCTTTGCAGTGTTTGACGTTTCGTACTGGCTCCCAGGTTGCGTCGCTGACATCGTATCCTTCCCATTTGACCAGGTACTGGACATATCCTCGGTGGGTTCTCGAGTCGAGTATCTTTTCTACTTCATACTCATCATGTCCTTCAACTTCGATGGGGTCTGGCTTGGCTGGGTTTCGATCACCGATCTCATCCTCGTGGTAAGGAATGAGTTTTGAGGCATGGAAGACGGGGTGGACCTTGTTCTGGTGTGGCAACTGGAGTCGGAAATCCGCTGGTCCTATCTGTTCGAGGATGTCGTAAGGCCCAAAGTTCTTGGCTGATAGTTTCGCGGAGGACTGCTTGATCTTGAGGTCTTTTCCCTTGAGAAGTACCTTGTCCCCGACCTTGAATGGGACTTCACTCTTGTGCTGATCGTAGTACCATTTCATCCGTTCAGCGGCAAGGGCTAGTGAGGACTGTGCCTGTTCTCGAGCTTCAGTACGGTTTTTGAAGACTTCTTCGAGGCTTGGGAATCCTAGGTCTTCGTGCACGTCTGGGGCCATTCTGGGGTGGTAGCCGTACTCGACAAAGAAAGGGGAGAGACCCGTAGATTCGTGTGCAGCATTGTTGTATGCAAACTCCGCGGTGGCTAGTAGGGTAGCCCAGTCGTCAGGTCGGTGTTCAGTGAATATCCGTAGATACTGTTCCAGTGACTGGTTGACTCGTTCGGTCTGCCCATCAGTCTGAGGGTGGTATGCTGTCGACATTGAGGCCCGTATGCCCAGCTTCTTGCAAAACTCCTTGAAAAGTGCACTTACAAACTGTGTTCCCCTATCTGAGATGATCTGTCGAGGAAGTCCATGTAGCTTCAGGATCTGTTCGTATATCAACTCGGCTGCATCTGAGGCTGAGAAGTGGTCATCGCATGCAAAGAAGTGGGACCGTTTGGTCAGTCGGTCCACCACAACAGCAATAGCTGTGTACGTGTTACCATGTCTGTCATAGGATTCGGGAAGCTGAGTGATAAGGTCTATACTCCAGACTTCCCATGGCCCGGCTGGTACGTCGTTTGGCTGTAGTAGGCCATATGGAGGAACACGTGAGGCTTTGTTTCGTTGGCAAGTATCACAACCTTTGACATACTTCTTGACGTCGACAGTGATCCCTGGCCACCAGTAGTTGCGGGTGATTAACTCCTGTGTTTTCCATCGTCCTGGGTGTCCAGCCAGTAGCGTGTCATGGTGGAGCTTGAGTAGGTCTAGTCGCAGTTGTCTATCCTTTGGGACGTAAACCTTTTCTCTGCAGAGGAGTAAACCATTCTCGAAGTTCCATTCCTGTAGTGCTTTTCCAAACTCCCGGGGGCCGCTGTTGAGCAGTGACTTGTAATCCTTGGTCATTGTGTCATCTTCTAGTGCCTTCTTGATCCTTTCGAGTAGTTGTCCATCGTCGACTTCTGAAGCATGGCCTGGTTGTATTGCCTTGATAGCGAAAAACTCCGGTTTCAACAGGGTTTGTCCAACGTTGTCACTGCTTACCCCCTCTTCATGATCTGGCCTCCTGGACAGAGGGTCTGCACGAAGCATTGTCTTTCCGGGGCGATGTCGCAGGTTGAAATCGAAACGTGAGAGGAAGAGGCTCCAACGTGCTTGTCGTCGAGTCAACTTCTGGGCTTGTCGGAAGTAGGTCAGGTTGAGGTGGTCAGACCATATTTCAACCGGCATTGGGTGTCCTTCGAGGTAGTGTCGATATTCCTCTAGTGCCCGTATGATTGCCAACAGTTCCTTGTCATAGATCTCGTAGTTGCGTTCATGTTCATTTAGCGACTTAGAATAGAATGCAACGGGGTGCCAGAGGTTGTCCTCTCCTAGTTGTTCCAGCACGGCTCCCGTTGCAAAATCAGATGAGTCTGTTTCTAGACGGAAGGGGGCCGTGTCGCTTGGGATTCTCAGGATTGGGGCTGTTGTGAAGGCCGTTTTGAGGGCTTGAAAGGCATTCTCCTGTTCCTCTTCCCACTTCCAAGGTGCGTCCTTGCAGGTAAGTATCGTTAATGGCCGAGAAATCTTGGAGAAGTCCTTGACAAAATGTCGGTAGAAATTGGCCAGGCCTAGGAAAGCTTGTACATGCTTAACCTTGGACGGTGTTGGCCAGTTTTTGACACCTTCGACCTTGGCAGGATCCATAGTAATTGAATCCTTCGAGATGATGAGACCCAAAAACTCGACTGATGGCTGCTCAAACTTGCACTTCTCTGGCTTGACAAAGAGGTCGTTGGCTCGCAACTTCTCTAGAACCCGTTCTGTAAGTTGCCGGTGTAGGATAAGATCATCTGTGAAGATGAGGATGTCATCAATGTAGACGACGACATGTCCTGTGGCGATCTCTTCCTTGAGGACCTCGTTCATCATGGCCTGGAAGGTGCTGGGTGCATTGCAAAGCCCAAATGTCATTACCGTTGGTTCGTAGAGACCGCGGTGGGTGATAAATGCAGCCTTCTCCTCGTCGCCTTCCCGAATACGGACATTGTTATATCCCCATCGTAGATCTAATGAAGTGAAGATGGACGATTGGGAAAGGCGGTCAATTAGGTCTGGTATCCGAGGGATAGGGAACTTGTCCTTCTTGGTGGCGGCATTGAGAGCACGATAGTCCTGTACGAGTTGTAAACTTCCATCCTTCTTCTTGACAAAGAACACTGGGGCTGCTGCTGGACTTTTTGACCGTTGGATGTACCCCTTGGCTTCTTGTTCGTCGATCCAGCTATCCAGCGAATTCCGTTCTTGGGGGTTCAGAGGGTATAACTTGGCTGGCTTTGGTAGTGTTGCACCTTCTGCTAGTTCGATCGGATGGTCGTAAGCCTTGCGTGTTGGCATACGTTCTGACGCTGTTTTGGAGAAGACGTCACCATACTGGTGATAGTGTGCTGGGACATGATTGGACCAGTATTCTCGGTCTTGTTGTCCTTGTGTTTCCTCTTTCTTCTCCATAACTCGAGCTCGTAGAACTCGGGCATCCGGATCATCCGAAAACTCCATCCAATGCACAAACTGGTCAGTATCACCCCAAGGCTCAGGGTTAAGCTGTCCGTAATGGTCTCGTGCAAACTCCTCTAGACGGGGCTCCTCGATGGCCTGTACCTCCTCTTCTTGGACTTGCAGTTGTTCCGGGTGACAAGTGCCTGGACATCGGGTAAAGTCTACTTGTCCATTCTTCCAATCGACTTCGGGGTTGTGCTCCCTTAGGAACGTCATTCCAATGATGATGTCCCGGTTCCCAATATCTGTAACTAGGAAGGACTGCCAACTAGTGTGGTTCTCGATAGTAACCATACAGCGTACATAGTGAGTGATAAGACCCTTCTTGTTCTCCGTGGCATCTGTGTTAAACACCCGTATTTCCCTGGATAGTCGTCGTAATTCTAAGCCATGTTCCTGGACAAACCGATAATGCGCAAAACTTGAGTAGGCTCCACAGTCTACTAAGCCTTCTGTCTGGATTTCACGTATTCCTTGCTTAAGAGTGAGCTTTAGATCGAGCGATTGCTTCAGCCTGCGAGATGAGGTGAGGTATATATAACGCGATCTAGGTACAAAAGACTCCTCTAAGTGGTTTACGCTACTAGTACATATGAACCGGATGTTACGACCAGGCTCCGTTACATCCGTTGGAGAAAATCCTGCTCGTCGGCCTCGACGATCCGTGCTGTGGTTTCTTGTTCCTGGGCCTTAGCTTTGCCCTTTTGGTCGTACTCCTTGAGCGCATTGATTACAAACTCCATTCGGTCTTGTCCCTTGTCTTCTTCGTCCATAGCACGTAGTCGAGTGCCAGATGCGGAGCCCTTGGCCTTGGTCATGTCGGGGAGTTCATAGTAGCCTTTGTACACCGGGTTGTGACACTTGACTCCAGTTTTGAAAGGGTGTTTGCCGCAACGGAAACAGAGCTTCTTGGCAAGCCACTCTTCTTGTTCCTTGGAGAGCTTTTCAGGCTTCCGCATTGTGTCGATGTCCATGGCATTCGGGTCCCGGGCAGGCCTTGACGATGGTGTGTGGTGCTTCTCTCCTCGGTAGTTCATCTCGATTCCGAGCACCCAGTCTAAGAAGTTCTCCCACTTGGTCGGCACAGTGGCCGGCTGCATTGAGTGGTGGGTGACCATCGTGGTGCGTACACCTCCTTTGCACTGAGCTTTGATGCGTCGGATGAGTTCAACATCTGAGTAACCAGACTTGATAGCAAAACGGCGGAAGTTTTCCGCAAACAGGGCCAGTGACGAGTGGGACTTGGCACAGTGTTCCTCGAGTGACTGTTGGGCTGACTTCTCTGGAGCAAGTTCTCGATATCCGCTGCTAAGATGTGCTGTAAAGTTTGCCCATGTTCCAAGTGGAACACCGTCGGCTGCCTTTTGAGCGTAGTCATCCATGTACGACTGAGCACCTCCTTCTAAGAATAGTAGTGCCGTAGTAACCTTGTCCTCATCTGCCGTGATGTTCTGATACCTAAACCAAATACCGAGCTTCTGGAACCATTGTTCGATCGTCAACTCATGAGTCTTGCCTTTAAACTTGGGTGGGTCGGCGATCTTGGGACGGCTGGCTGTTGGGGTATGGGTTGTGGCCGGGTGTGCACGTGTGGAAGCTGGGTGCGTAGCAAGGCTGTTGACCTGGGCTTGAAGCTGCTTAATCACATTGACGAGTATGCCGTGGTTCTGGTTGAGGACGTCCATGTCTGCCTTTAACCCGTTGTTCTCATCCTCTAGCCTTTTGCACCGGCCTCGGAGATCCTCCATGTCCTCGAAGTGTTCGTTTCCGCCGACCTTTTCAACCTGAAGCTTTTGGACGTCGGCCGCAACCTGGTTTCGGTGTTCATACATTTTGTCGCCGAGCTGGTTATAGGCCGTAAAAACTTCCTTCCGGGTAAAGTCCTTGATCATTGCTGTGATGTACTCGATGTACTTCTCGTCGATACTGTAGAATATTCCAGCTGCCTTTGCCGCATCGTCCAATGAGTTGTATCGCACCCCATTGAAAGTCCAGTCTTCTGGAACCCGAAGGGGCTCTAGAGTAGGAGTGGGGGATGGCGGCCGAGTAGGGCGTCTAGGTGTCTCGTCAAAGTCCGAGGCATCGTCATGTTCGGACGGTGTGTGTGATCGTCCTCCCGGGCCAAACGTGTCCGTGTCAAGTACTCGATACCGAGAACCAGTTGCCATTGTACAAATTCTAAACTTGTGGCAGAACTACCCAATCTAAGTACCCAAACTTGTTTAACTCGACAATTGCGTTCGCTACTCTAAAGAAGTTTTGTCCTAATCCTGCAAACTTAATCTTCCCAAACTCCTTACAGAACCACTCAATGCTCTGTTGTTGACTCCGAGTCCAGCTGGCTCTGTGTTGGCCAATGTTGTCACTGATCCACTCGAGCTGGTCGCCGACACATTGGATGGCTAGACGATGGTCGTATGGGCAATCGTCGAGCAGCACCTTGCGGTCGAAGACAGCCTGGAGGCGTTTGAGCACGGCATGGACCTTGACTTCTGCGATGGCGAGGTTGTCACTGGTGTTGACACGGGTGAAGCCTGGGATCGGCGCGGCTGAGATTCGGTATTGGAGAGGGACAGGTGGGAGAGGAGGAGTGGAGGGACGACTGGGGAGTGGGGCCTGGATACGGGCAGGGAGGGGCAGAGGTCGAGTATAGGGGACAGGTCGAGGCAGAGCCTTGCGACGAGGGACTAGAGGTGCATGCTCCCTATGACGGTAGCGAAGGCGGTCCTCAAGACAGTCCTCACGTACACAGGATATCTGATCCTGGACGGGTAGATGACCGTGTCTCTTGAAGTGACGACGGGTAAACTCCTGGAGACCAAACTCCTCGGAGGGGATGGGGGATGATAAATGTTTATAAAACTCCTGGGGGGAAGAGAGACGGCTGGCTAGTGAGGGCACTGAGCCAGGGGTCTGTGGGTGAGATTCTGTCTAATGTCACAGCCGATAGACTGTACCACCAAACAAACAAACAAGGGGCTCACTGATGGAGGACACAAGTGGTGACAACAGAAAACAGTGGATAGATTGTCTAGACTAGAAGACGCAGTGGGGCAGGGGCTGTTAAGCTGCCTACAGTGGAAGGAAGGGATGAACAGAAGACAGAATCTAAGGTTCATAGTCCCACATCACAGCCCTTATATACTACATGGCAACGGCGCACAGACCACCCTGAGTTTAGGGCAGGTCCTGGGACCTGTTGCAGGTGAGAATCCGATCTAAAGGAAGAGATAAGATAACGAGAAAGATAAGATAACCTTGCCCTGATAAGATCATAACCGAATTGGGGTAACCCCATGCTAGGGTCTTGGTGCTAGCCCGGGACAAACGTTGGTGCAACTAAACGTGGCGCGAAAAACCGTGACAGTCACGGGTGAGGCAAAGAGCGGGAGGGCGGGCCGATTACGTTGCGTGAGATGGGTCTGACGAGGATGCAATACGTTGTCGAACAAGTTCTAATGTGACAGGAAGGGAGATTTCTCTGGCAGGAGGGTGTTCGAGGAGCTGAAGAAGCTTGCTTGTGGTGAGAGAGACCTTGCTGGTATATCTATTTGAATTGCCCACTCACGTTTACATGGATAGGACCAGGTTGAGAACAGAGGGGATCCGTTATCGCACCGTGGGTCCGTGATCGACATTGAAAGGGTGGTCTTGCTGCGCGTCGACCACATCTCCAAAGGGAGCATCCAGCCCATCCTCGGTATCCGAAGTGAGGGGTGAGCTACCGCGTACGAAGTCACAAGGACTGTGGACGTGTTGAAGTCAACAAATACATTTGTAGTGTAGAGAAACATCACGCATAACACTTATACGCACCGAAAGGTTGTATTCTGGAACCACAGAGACACTTAGTTTGTCTACTTCAAGTTGCCTCACCCAAGATGTGTTGTGTGACTCGGACGATCAAGACCTAACACGGGGAGAGGGTCCTGGGCGCCAGGTCCGAGTTGGCGAAGCCGAACGCATGACGTGATGAGGCAAGCCATAGATATTATACTTCGTGCGGGAAGAGGCAGAGTAGAACTGTCAGAGACTCAAGTACGGTAGCAAAGTTCGAGGAGCCTGGCACTGGGCAGTTTGAACGGGCGCCGAGAATCTCCGACCGAGTCGGGCTGTGCCGTGAACCGCCGGCGCTGGCTGGTAGTTACTGTAACTCTTCCCCGACGGACCACCAACCTCAAGTGCTTAGTGCAAAATTCTTATACTCGATCACTCCTGTTCACTGTAGAGCTCAGCACCGTCTGGAGTAGCCTTGATTCAGCAAATTTGTCTCGGAACGTCTCTCATTACTGCACTTCATCGACGTCAGCTCCCCCCAGTCTCCTGCGAGGAACCTCAACCTTTCCACCCCTATATCCAAACTTTCCATCCTGCTACGATCACCTCTGGATCATGGCGAATCCCGGGGTCATCCTCGAACGTCACCCGTAACTGTACTTCTCTGACGGCGATGTTATTCTCTCGGCAAACGTCTCCTCGGCCACCACCCTGGACTCACCTCTCAGGTACAGGCTCTTCCGCCTACATAGACCCATTCTATAGCACAAGTCGACCGCGTTCGCAAATCTCTTCGTGGATGCTGCGCCTGGGGATCTTTACGATGGCGCCCCGCTGGTGGAGATGGTAGGGGATACGGCGGAGGCCCTTGGGAGTTTGCTTGCATTCATCTACAATCCCTCGTATGTTGCCATCCATCTATGTCCTGGTCCCTGCATCTTTTCCACAGCGAGGTAAACATCCGTCGCTGGGACACTAACACACCCCTCACCGTCGGTCCTACGGTCCGCATTGCGAACAAGTATCTCGTCGACGGGTTACACGCATACATTGTACAGAAGGTCAAAGAAGACTGGCCCCTCACTCTGGCGGACTGGGACAGGCGACAGGCTGAGATCGAGGCGATGATATCGGTGGAGCTTACTTCAGGTGCGCCCGAGTCTTCCAGCAAGCCCCTCGCGCAATGCGTCCCCGAGCCTGCGTCCGCCATCCGCTTCGCATTCGAGTTTAGCTGCCCGGAGATCCTCCCGGCAGCGTTCTACCAGCTCTCTCTCACCGACGCAACCTACGACTGGGACGAGCCCGATTCGTACGAAGCCCACCAGGATCTGCCCGCTCGCTGGTCACTCCTAGAAGCTCCGGACCTCCTGCGCCTCCTGTGCCGGAGACGGAAGCTCGCGAGGCATATCGCGTCCTGCGGAGACAACAGCTACACGTATACCAGCATTTTGACCCCGCTCTGCCTCCCGTGGTGGGAGGACGCCCAATTCGCTGAGCAGTTTGAACTGCAGCTCAAACTTCGCGGACGGCCGACATCGGTCCCGAAGGAACATCCGTGCTTCGCCCTTGTCAGCTCCATCTTCTCGCATGCCTTCCGGGAGGTGTTGCCTGGCATCCGGGACCCACCGAAGGTGATGAAGGACTGCATACTGGAGTACGAGAAGATATCGGACGCTTCAACAGCCTCTCGGAAGGCTTTATGTGCCCAATGCGAGCAGGCCCTCAGGTCGTGGGTGCCGCGGGCGCGACGGTACTTGTGGGACCAGCTGCCGGAAATCTTCGCGCTGTCGACGTCTACGGCGTAGTGGGGACGCATTGTCACTGTTAGTACGCAGCCGCGCTGGGCCCCAAATTGAACTACTTCTGCGTGCGTGACTCCTGTGCTAGTGGCATTTTGAGATACTATGATGTCCGTCCGGGTGAGCGGTCATGGCGAGCCTGACCTGCAGGAGCCGCCGACCTGCTCACATCTCGTACAATCACTCACTCGACACCACGCGATGATGATACGAGGACTGAAGACACTGATGCTCCGCATGAAGATCTGCCCGCCGCGAGACAGGACGCTGGCCTCGGTCTTGCGCTTACTGTGCTGTCTGGTGTTGTGCTCCTTGGTATCATGTCTCTGGTGCGCGTTTCTTCTCGGAACATGGGTGCCACGGGTTCCCGCCTTGACATTCTATGGACCTCACACGCGGGCGCGCGACGCAAATTTTGGACGTCGGACGCTTCTCTAGGGAGCTAGGCGCAGACCGGTGACTCTGAAAGAACGACGAACATACAAACCGCCCGCGCGCAGACCCGAGGGCTGCGGTGCTGAGGTGCGTGCTCAGTTTCGGTGACTGGATATTGCACCTCATTGTGGACTTCGCTTGGCACATCCACGCAGTGGCAGGATTGATTCCCGCAGAATATCGGCACTGTGGGGCGCATACCGCCGGATTCCGTTGGATTCCGACGGATTCCGCCGTCTTGCGGGTAGCGGCCCGGTGAGGATCTCAAGTGTGCTACTGTGTTGATTATATACTGCCTATTACTATCAACTGTAGAGCGTGCGTCACATAGTAGAGTCTGTATGTATCTCTGCTGTCTGCGCTGGGGGTGGTAACGTGACTGAATAAACATTGCCCCTCCCTGCCATTTCGATGAACACCCATGCGGAGTGAACAATCCTCTGCACAGAGGGAACAAGCACCCGTGCAGACAAGATGACCACGCCTACAAAGCGGATGAACCCGCATGCAGAGTGGATAAATCCCCGCGCAGAGTGGACAAACCCCCACGCAGAGGGAATGAACACCTGCAAAAACAAGATGAGCATGCGTGGTGAGTGTACAAACACGCACGCAGAGGGGACAAACCTGCACACAGAGTGGACGAACACATGCACAGACGATACGAGCACGTCCGGAAAGTGGACAAACCCTCATGCAGAGTGGACAAACCCGTGCGTGGAGTGAATGAGCACGTGTGCAGACGAGATGAGCACGCCTGCAGAGCGGACAAACCCGAGTGCAGAGTGGACAAGCCTCCACGCAGAGGGAATGAACATGTGTACATACAAGATTACCACGCGTGCAGAGTGGACGCACCTCTACACAGAGTGGATGCACCCGCACGAAGAGTGGACACACCCGTACGAAGAGTGGACGCACCCGTACGAAGAGTAGATGCACCCGTACGAAGAGTAGACACACCCGCACGAAGAGTAGACACACCTGCACGAAGAATGGAAAACCCTCTGCGCAGAAAGGACAAACCCGTGCGCAGAGGGAACAAATGCATGCGCAGACGAGATGAGTACGCGTGCAGGATGGACAAACATTCACGCAAACAGGACAAAGGGGCACCACTCGCGCGCCGGAGGTTTACATACAAGGAGTGGAGGGGTTAGCATATGCCCAGAGTGTGGACACACACCCAGGGATGACTGTACCGTCCGTGCGGGGGTTTACACATGAGCGCTGGAGGGGAGAACACACGCATGGAGTGTGGACCACGTCCCGGTGGGTGTGAATCAGCCCACAGCGGAGGAACATACCCTCCGCGACGGCGTCTACACATAGGCTGTAGAGGGGTGAGTACATTCATCGAGTGGCGGGGACCACACCAGGGTTGCAAATGAGCATCCAATGCATGGCGGAGGAGCATACCATCGGACCTCGGTGCAGGGGTCTATACACAATCACTGGGAGTGTGGTGACCGAGGATTTTCACCTGTTGTGATCACCTGCTGTACCTAGGATTTTCAGCGAAAACAGTTGAATTTCAATGGTCCCACTTGCCTTTCTAACTGGGGATTTTCTACAGCCAAATGACAGTCCGAAACAGAGGTCCTCAGCACTGAAAATCACCAGTTCAGCGTGTGTTTTGGAACGCTGCGTAGTACTGAATATCAATAGTTCCGAAGGAGATTTTCGAACGTTGCAGGTGGGCGTGAGCCGGCATAATCAACATATAAGCATATAGGGGGCATAATACATAGCATGGCATATTGGAACATGTGTCACGAACAGCAGGATTGCGAGACGGCGCCCGCCTGGCCAAAGCGAAGCGACGGCGCCCAGCCGCTCGCGCGCAACCAACCTGAGCTGGCACGCGCCAGCTAATCGTCTTCTGGAAGCA
Source organism: Ganoderma lingzhi (assembly GCA_026283605.1). NCBI lineage: Eukaryota > Fungi > Basidiomycota > Agaricomycetes > Polyporales > Polyporaceae > Ganoderma > Ganoderma lingzhi. The sequence goes on along the minus strand of JAPJYM010000003.1, from coordinate 2,884,662 downwards.
CCACGGCCACCTTGCGTCGCTTCGCGGGCGGCATGTCTTCATCGTCCTCCTCCTCATCGTCCTCATTGTCCTTGTCCTCGACCGCGTCCTCGATCTCGACCTCCTCGTCCTCGACCGCATCCTCGATCTCGACCTCCTCGTCCTCATCACACCCGCTGTCCTTGTCAGATGCAGGACCCCCGTCCTTTTGCGAGCCCTCTTGGTCGTCCTCGGCACCTGATCCCTCGTCGTCGGACTTGTCCTCGCTGCTCGATGAGCTGTCCTCCACATCCACTTGCCCCCGCAAGATGGCACGGGCAGCACGCAACCTGTCCTTCGCACCAGGAGAGCCATGAGAATGCTTACCATGGCGCTGTCCCACGTCCTTTCCCCTCGATTTGGATTTGCCTCCGTTGGCTTTGCCGCCTTCGCCCTCGGACCCGGACGCCGTTTCTTGTTTGCGAAGGTTGGCTAGGTACTGGATGATAATCTGGGCAGTTGCCCAATCGTTCTCGAACTGAGCCAGGAAAGGACGCTTGTTACGCGCCTGTACAAGTCGCCAAGCGGCACCGAGCTGGTGAGCGTAAGTTGCCATGTTTAGACTGCTGCATACTCACGACTTCATAGACGGCGCCAAGCTGCATGGGGTGCTGCTTGCGAATACCTTTCGAGGTATCCAGCCCCTTGATGACAAGCTTTCGAACGTCTGACTATATGCAGATGTGAGTGTTTGTTTCTGTAAGCTACTTGTTACTTACGAGAATCTTGGAATACAGCCGCTTGTTGTCGCTAAGCCCCATTGCGGCGCACAGATGCCAGTCTTTACCCATGGTTCCGGATGGCCGTGGGATTAACTTCTTCGGCTGTGCGTCCGCTTGCTTTCTCTCCTTTCTCTTCTGCTGAGTTGCGTGCTCCAGCTTCTTGTTCGCACGGGCAAGTTGGGCTGATAACGGTAAGCAAGGTCTCGCGTTGTGCTACGAATGTGTCAGATGGAACTCACCGCGAAGTGATGCTAGCTCTAGGTCTTTTTCGGCATCTGAGCCCGCATTCGAGGCGGCTCCGCCGGCCACACTGCTGGACTGTGGTTGGACTTGGCCCCGTGTGTTCGTTGACGTGGCGGCGGAGCTCTTCGCCGTGGACTTGGATGTGGAGACTGCCCCTCCTGTGGACTCTACAGGCACGGACGGAGCTCGGGGTTTCTCACCTGCCTCGGAAGAACGAGCGGGTGCCGAGTGCGCTCCTGGCTTGTTGCCGGCTGGCCTCGGGCGTGGGGGACCTTTTCCCGTCGCCGAAGTGGTGTTGGATGTCTTGCCGTTCCCTTTGCCGGTGGCCGTGATGGAAGTCTTCGTGGTCGGAGTGCCAGGTACGTCTTTGGAAGCTCCTACGGCCTTCTTGTCAGAAGTTGACTTTGAAACACGGCCTTTGGCCGGCATTTTCGTGGGAGCAGGCTTGTCTCCGGGAATGGCGAGGCCGCTAGTAGCTGCGGTTGCGGTCTTGCTAGGCTGGACATGAGCAGAGGTCTTCTGGCGTTTCGCAGGTACGGTGGAAGCTTCATTGACTGGGAGATCATTGAGCTGAGGTGGTTTGTTGGCAGTCCGTCGAAGAGATTTTCTCTGGACCCTGGAAATAGGGGTTGCAGGAGGGCGGTCCAATGGGGAGGTAGGCTCGTTCTCTTGGTTGCCTTTAGTCGGTGGCATTATGTTGACAAGTAGGGCAGATAAATAGAGGATATCGATCAGAGGAGCATAGAGTGTTGCGTAGCAGAGTGCCCGGACGCTGTGTCGGCGACCCCCAAAACGGTGGGGCCGCGGCTCACTTTCTCACGGTCCTGCAGAGGCACAAGTATGTCGACTGTATCTTAGCCTCCATGTTAACCATTCCATATCCGTGTCCAATAACAACTCTTTGTGCTTGCTTTCACCTGATTCTGCTTGTTCCGGCATCCGACCGCTACTAGTATGGCGCGAAGTCTCCTTCCCAAAGGTGTGTACATTCTCTTTTGACCGCCGGGCCTCCACCACTTTGTGGTTATTAACCTGCCCCTCCCCTTCACAGTGATTCAGAAGAAGGGCAAACAAGCTGCTAAGCCTGCAAAACTGAAGCTCTGCCCATGCTGCAAGAAGCTTCGCTCCGAGAGCACGATTATCCGGCATCGCAAGAATCTGGCTGCTCCCCATGTCCGTGCCTCCCATGCGCTCAGTCTATTTGTCGAAAAGCTGCGCACTGGCGCATCAACTTTGCCGACCCTTATACGACATTCCAAGCCCGCCACAGCACCGAGCCATTCACCGTCACGGTCGGCCTCTCCGGAAGACAAGGATTGGCAGGTCGATATACCTGAAGGTGGCATGGACAGAGAAGATCCTACCGACTACGACCAAGTAGATGATCGTGGCATTCTAGGCGAGGGGACCGGTGACGGTGGGAGTGACACGGGCGATGCCAATGGCCCAGGCGGGGCTCAGGTGGAGGGCAGAGCTCAGGTTGTCGGAGACAACATACTTCTGCAGGATGCAATGGTGAGCACTCGGTTTTATGATGCTCTGGCTGAGTTCATGGCATCCGAGTCTGGTTTGACTCACTTTCTTCAGCAGCCCCGGCGGCGGTTTCCTGTTGTAGTGGAGGACTACGAGAGTGACAGTGACTCAGAGTCCAGCGACAGCGACCAGGACTGGGAAGATGAAGAGGATGAGTCGGAGGATGAAGAAGACATGGATGACAGCGACGACCCTGTTTTCAATCCCATCCTTACGGCATATGACAAACTCTACGAGGGTTTTATGCAGGAAGTTGCTCATCTTGGTACGCCCCATCTCTGTGTCGTACTAGGGTAAAATACTGTCATCTAATACCTGCGTCTACAGAGAACCGTATGCGAGACGAAGACAAGGCTGTTCTACGGGCACTAGCCTACAAACTGCGCCACAACCTTACGAATGATGCCTTCGCTGACCTACCAAACACGTTCCCCATCGAACACTTCCCATCCCTTGCGAAAATCCGATCCCGGCTTGCTTTTCTCGGTGGAATCGTGCCTCAGGTCTTCGACTGCTGCCCTCAGTCCTGCATGGCCTACACTGGCCCTCTCGAAGCCCTTACGCAATGTCCGTACTGCAAGACGTCTCGCTTTGACGAGTACGGAAATGCTCGCCGCCGATACTCTTACATCCCTCTCAAGGACCGTCTCCTTGCTCTTCGCCGGGATGAACCCACCGCAACCCTGATGGACTACCGTGCAGAATTCGAGCCGACCCCTAATGGAGGTGTCCGAGACGTCTTCGACAGTACACATTATCGCACGCTGCAAGGCGAGACAGTCATTGTCGATGGCACAAATCTAGGTCGCCTCTACTTCGATGATGACCGCGACATTGCGCTCGGAATTTCTACGGATGGTTTCTCACCCTGGCGGCGTCGAAAGAAGTCGGCGTGGCCAATCATTGCCTACAACTACAACCTGCCCCCCGAAGTGCGTTTCCACAAGGAGAACATCCTTCCCCTCGCAGTCGTACCAGGCCCCAAGAAGCCCAAGGACTTCGATTCGTTCCTCTGGCCAGCGGCTCAAGAGCTCCAGCAACTTGCCGTTGGTGTCCCAGCATACGATCCCCGGGCACGATCCATGTACGTTCAGCGCGCCTTTCTAATCCTCGTCTCCGGCGACATTCCTGCCATCTCAATGGTGATGCAAATGAAGGGCCACAATGCCATTTTTCCTTGCCGCATGTGTACTATCCGCGGTCTCCGTCCTCCTCAAGTCAAGGCGACTACACACTATGTTCCACTTGATCGCACTCGCCATCCCTCTGTCCTTCACGACCTGACGGCAATCAAGACCTATAGCCCTGCCTCTCTTCCTCTCCGCACTCATGCCGACATAATTTCCCAAGGCCGTAAAGTTATGGAAGCCCCTACGGATGCTGCAGCGGAGCGCCTTGCGAAGTCCCATGGCATCAAGGGCCTTTCCATCCTGACCCACCTCCCTTCTCTCTCGTTTCCCCACTCGTTTCCCTATGACTTCATGCACCTGATTTGGGAGAATTTAATCCCAAACCTGGTGCGACACTGGACAGGCAACTTCAAGGGACTCGATGAAGCGGTGCACGAGTATGCCCTGGACCCAGCGGTCTGGGAAGCTGTCGGCGAAGCAACTTCTCGGACAGGTGATACACTTCCCGGAATATTTGGTCCACGCCTCGGAAACATCGCGCAGGATAAGGGAAATGCTGGGACAGCAGATGCATGGTCCGTCTGGACCTTGTACATCGCACCCGTCCTTCTTCGTCGGCGCTTTCGTCATATCCGTTACTACAACCATTTCGTCAAACTTATTCAGCTCCTCAAGTTATGTCTCCAGTTCGAGGTCAGCAAAGACGACATCAAGTCTATACGTAAGAGCTTCATTGACTGGGTGCAAACATATGAAAAGTGCGTCCACATTCCTGCTGCGACCATTATCCGTACTGGCACCGAGCGCGGTGATACTAACCAGACTGGTTTTGAATGGAATCCAATGCTGACTTTGGGTTTACATGGCACCTACAGGTTCTATTATCAGTATGCTCCCGAGCGGGTTAGTACCTGTCCGGTAACTATCCACGCTCTTCTGCACATCGCAGACAGCATCGAGGCCGCCGGCCCAGTATGGGCTTCCTGGGCTTTCCCCATGGAGCGCTTTTGTGGCGCATTGCAGCCCGCCATTGCCAGTCGACAATTCCCCTGGTCCAGCATTGATCGCCGTCTCCTTGACCAGGCCCGCCTTTCCCAGATACGGGTGCTTTACAACATGCCAGAGCTGTCGCTTCGCCGATTGACCCGTGACCGTGACCCCAATACTCTGTCGCGTGTTGAAGTGAGCAAACTGGGTTGTACGCATTCACCCCCTGGGGCCCTCCGACATATGGTTTCTCCCGGTTGCTCACTCTCTACATTTGCAGATGATACCTGTGTTCTCGGTCGGCCATGTCGGTTTCCCGACCTCGAACGAGGTCTATATGACAAAATCATCGGATGCCTCGCCACCCGTTTCGACATAAAGAAGCCTGCCGTAATTCGACAGGTTATGCCCGAGGCGATCGAACAGTGGGCGAAGGTGCGCATCTTGAAAGGCGGTGACACAATCCATTCCGCCTCTCTGCTCAAGCGCGCCGGGGACAAACGGGATCAGACATATGTTCGTGTGAGTGTTATTAAATATACTATCTCAGGCTCGAGACGCACTACTAAGTAGGGACCGCCTATCATCAGTATCAAGCCTATGTCGACATTTACGCTCGCCAACGCCGAAAGAAATCAAAATACGAGCTTCAAACCTTCTATGGCCGGTTGGACTATATCTTCGCCCTCGATTTTGACACACCCGCCGCACTGGCAGCTCTGAAGCTTCAGTCAAAAACTACCGTCGTCCTGGCCGCTATCCGGACATGCGCAATCACGTACAGCGATCACCGATTAGATATTCACTATTACTCTCAATACGGTACGTTGTCGGTGGTTGATATTCCGGCTATTCAATGTGCAGTTGGCCGCGTGCCGGATTCTGCAGGTGGAGGTTGGGGGATTGTTGACCGTAGTGGGGCACTTGCACGAGCCATTGCAGTCGGTGATGACGAGGACGTCTAGTATTTATATGTCTTACTACCAAGAGGAACATTATCTAATGTGTAGTGAGCCTCCTGCGATCACTAGTCTCTGCCCCACCCTCGTTGGCCGCATACTGGTGAAAATAACCCATTGGTATAAATCACTGGTTTCCCCAAATCACCAGTACGTCATGTGAAAATGAATTTTCGAGTGTTTTGCTGGTGATTTTTCTGGGCGCTCGGCTCCATAGTGCAAGCAATGGAGATGTTAATATATGACCGCGCCCCGAGTGTGATTACATTCACACCCCCGGCGTGGTCAACCACCCTGCACATGGACTCACTCCTCTACACAATGTATGTAGACTATGACACCCGGCTTGCGGAGCATGGTTGCTGCATCGTGAATAAGTATCAGAGGCCCGGGCACGACGGACGAGCGCACCATACTAGCGCAGCCTGCGGCACGGGTTAGAAAACGTTGCATGGCCAAACCGCACAGACGTGCAGACTAGACACGGGTAAGTACTTACATGTGTAGTACTAGTATGTTATGCACTTGAGACTACTTAGCATCGGGGCAACAGGTACGCATGCCGCGGTATGGGAGAGAACTTGAACGAGGCAAAGGACGACGAAGTCGATTATCTCACCGGTCCGCGATCTCCGCAGCCGCCGGATTCCGACGGAATCCGACGGAATCCGTCGTTGCTTGCCCCATGGTTCTCCTGTTCTCGATTCCCGATACAGCACAGGTTGCTCTGAACCGGTCCCCGACCTTCTTTCCTTCATTTCCTCCGTCCCTTTAGCCCCTGTCGATTTCTTCAAGTTCGATTCGAAGGTGTTTCTAAGGGATTGCACGACTCTCGTGCACGAGGTAACGGCCCAAGCGACCTGAATATACGTATCCTGGCTCGTCCAATGCGGTTGATTTAAGGGACCACCAGATCGAAGTTCAGTTCCATTCGACGCCACACTTCATGCCTCATGCCGCCTTGAAGCCACGAAACTCAGGAATGACATCGACGACGTCGAGCAGGATGCCCACGGTGGCCGGCCAGCAATAAGGTTTGCAGCACGCGATAGTCATGTGCATAATCACGGAAATCTCCAGCACACAAACGACGGTCGTGCCCGAGTCGTACCGGCGCATCTGAGCGCCTCCGAACAGTGTTCGTTGCCATGATTCCTGGGCTAGTCGCCAACCTGCCGCTTCTTGGTTAAGGAACTGCGTTCGGAATGCAGTCCAGGGCCTAATCGAGTTTCGAGGTAGCGTGCTTTCTATACGCCACTGAACCAAAATTACTCCCGATCTCACCGATATCTGTGTCAGGTTTCCAGGGATGCGGACTTCGGAACGTGTCCTAGATATCTAGTGGGTCGGTCGTGGGCAAACTCCTCTCCATCCCGCAACTGTCGTGGTGTGTCCGACGACATGGATATTGTGTCCAGTGGGTTGAGCGTATAAAGACTGACTCTCGGCACATAGTCCGCCAAGCAACGCTCCCAGCCAAGTTCCGCTATTCGCACCAGTCGTCGTCTCCATTACAGCCCGCGATAGTATGGCTTCCGAAACGGAAAACACGGTACGTTTATTGCCTTTCCGTCAGCACGTGTGGCCTGACGGTCGCTCTGCGTAGCTCTTATCCCAACTTCCTGCGTTCAGCCGGATTGTCACCCCGGATGCCACCGTTTACATCAAACAAGGGGATGGCATATGGCACCACTGGACCAATTATGACAATGGCTGCGCATGCGCAACCCAGGTGAGCTCAAGCTTGAAACCTGGCAGGGAACACGTCGACAGCCTCTGACGTGTACTTGTACTTTCCAGTTCGGCCCCTGCCTTCCCTCCGGAACCCAGGCGTTTCACATGGACGACGTCACCCCGCGTTACGTCAAGCATTATCACGACTGGCTCACTACTCGACCTGACAGAGGAGCGTTCTCTCGGCCGTGACATGGTGCATTCGACCGCCCAATATTCACGACCCACGTTGTCTGCAGCCCACCAATTACGCGTTAACTGAACTCGACACTTGGAAACGCCATGCCATGATGAACGCGCGTCCCCGGTCTCTGGCCAGTTCTCAGATCCACATTCCCCACACCAATCACGTCAACCACGTCCAATGGCCCGCAGATCACCACGAGAATGATACACTGTGGTCTGGTTGTCATCCGGACGGACGCTTACTACCGTTTCACTTCCCCTCTCCGTCCTCGACCCCGCCGCGTTATACGCGCCTTACGCAACCATTTTGCTGTCCCATTACTATAGTATTACGGAACGCATAATGGCATTGGCTTCGTCCACAGTCCCTTGGTCTACTGCCACCGGAACGTGATCCGGAGGTCGTGCACGATGTCGCACGGCATACATTGATGTCGCGGATGGAGTGGGGCCGAGCCGCCACAGAACAAACCCTCCTTTGTGGTCGTTCCTTCGCCGCGACATCACACGGCACGTTCCCAGCGACAGTGAGTAAGCCGTGGAGTGACTGTACAGTCACCCAGGCTGTGGCGGAACCACAAGCTATTCGCCACGCAGCTCCGGTGTCCCACACTCCGACCGCCACAGGATGCCTCCTATACGTCCTCGAGGCCGAGGCTGCACGGTGGGCGGTGGTCTGGATATCGATGCACTAGAACAACGGCCACTATCTCCCTAGTACGTCGCCCATCGCGTGCACTTCCAAGCTTCCCAGTGAGGCAAACCGACTGTAGTTGGTTATCCATCTGACGTGCCGGCTGTTCCGTGTCGAAGAGAAGTCGTCTCTGTAATGGCATCTGTTCCGTGTGGTGGTCTCGGTACGGGCCTACCTGAAGAGTTCGTGCCCGCTGCCCAGATGGTTGGGCGCGCGACGCGTTTGGTCTGCCTTCTCCGCCCGAACCACAGGCTGCGGACCGCCTATTTGAAGCCCGCATTCGTACTTTATCCTCATCTTCCAGCCCGTCGTCCTCCGGTCCTCTCGTTCCTCCTCTATCCTTATGTCGTTTAATTTCCTCAAAACGGAGGTAAGTGGGGTCTGTGTTGCAGCGAGAAAAGAAGGGATCTTACGGTTCACGTAGAATATGTACAACTGTCCCTGTCCCGTCTGCCACTATGGACGTGTCCAGGTGCGCGCTGAGGCGTACAAGTGCGGTGTGGAAGAGAAAGTGACAGTGCAGACAGGAGCACAAATGGTACTACATGGACGATAGCGTCCTCATGCAAACGGTGCTGGAAGGTTTCGAAGAGGTGGTGAGTTGGAAATGTCCGACCCGTGCAGACGGAGTTGGTTCACACCTGATGTGTATAGTTGCGACGCTCCCAACACACTCGAGCACCCTATGCCTACCCTCTTCATGCGGCCGGCATGATGGGTACAGAGGCACAACATTTCCATCCTTCCACCTCCCACACTATGGGTTATCCTCCGACTTTCAACGTCGAAGAGTCGTTCATGTTGAACGACATGGACGCTCTCACGGGCCGCATGCAGAACACCTACATCACCCAACCAACCCATGCCACCGAGACCTGGGCGGCGGCCGGCCGGACAGCTGTAAGTCGAAACCCTCACCACCTTCGTGCATCGTCCCGCTCATGGATTGGCGTCGCCGATACCCGCCATAAAGTATGGCCCTGGCCCGTCGTACGACACGTTCGCGCCTTGGCCTGATGAAGGCTATGTCAGCGCCCCACAGGCACAGGGCGCCGACGAGGACATCGGTGACAGCGGACAGCAGGTGAGCCTTACAAACCCCATCTGGATGTGATAACCCTTGACGCACCTGATGCTGATGCCCAGAACCTCAACGAAACGTCCTTCCCGTGCCCCGCCCCGAGCCCCATCCCCACCATCTCCGTCACTGAGCACCTCGAGCAGGGCACGTTCTCGTGCAAGCAGCCCGTGAAAGGCAAACCGGCGGGCGTGGATTTCAATGCGGGCTTCGGCGTCTCCCTGCGGTCGCTCGACACGCTCGCCGACGGGAGAGGGCCCGCGTTCGATGAGGACGCATCCATCGGGGAGAAGGCGTCGATCCGGTTCGAGGTACGTGTCCCGCACGAAGCCCGACTCGGATGGAGCGGGACGGCTGAGTCTCTGACGACACGGACCGACAGCTGCCCCAGTTTCCCGAGCACTCGATGCAGGTGCGCGTACGCCACGGGAAGGGGCGAGAGGGCAGGCCGATTACGCGGCGTGAGATGGCGGAGAGGGTGTTCGACGAGCTGAAGAAGCTCATGGTGAGTGGGATTCCGTCGGCCGATGGATGATGATCGCGTACTCACTGTGGCACGGATAGGACCACGCTGCGAGGAACGGGGATCCGCTGCAGCATCGGGGGTCCGTCGTCGACATTGGGAGGGTGGTCTTGTTGCGAGTCGACCACATCTCCAAGGGAAGCATCCAGCCCATCCTCGGTATCCGAAACAACGGATGAGGGGTGCGCACAATATTCGATACTAAGGGCGTTAGACGTCGAAGGGCCGTCGGGTCTCGAAGTGAACAAAGGACGCTTGTAGGATAGAGAAGCATTACGCATCATAACACTACGCACCTTAATGGCTATAATCTAGAACCCTCAAAGCGATATTATGAATCCATGTGTGTCCCTGTGTTCCGAAGCTTGCCTACTTGCCTCGCCGAAACCACGTTGCGGGGGGTCAAGATCGAACGCCAGCGGGAGAAGAAGGCCTTATCCACGAAGTAGCCCTCGGGATCTCGGGCGACTCGGAACGGAGCCGAAGATGATCTGACGTGATGAGGGCAAGTGAGGTCGGTGCCAAACGCCTGGAGAGAGGAGGGCGACGGTGGTGGGCCACGTAGTTGAGCATAAGGGTAAAGGTGGACGCTTGGGGAGGACGGGGGACGAGCCGGGAGGGAAAAAGCCAGGGACTCAAAGCCATGCTGGGACCCGGGGCAATGTTCCGAAATGAGTCCGGCGCAGCCCGAGAGGATTCACTTGGGAGATGAAGGGGGTTTATATACGTCACGGGTCCAGGCGGCGCGCGGGGAGGGGACTTTGGGGGGTCCTACTTTGGTCCTACTTAAGTCCGCCTGCCGCGGCACGCCCTGTCAGAGCGGCACATAGCGGTCTACTATGACGATGAGAATTGACAGATCGCAGCGATGGAACACAAATCCGCTCTACTTACCGACCTTTTACTTGTAAGCCAATGACGGGGCGGTCGCAGCGATGAAGTACGTCTTCAACTCTCGAGCTGGGGAGGAAGGCAGCAAGAAGGCTGGCTTGAGGAGGGAACAAAAATATGTAACCAACAATCTGGATCCTGCAGTCCGATATGGTGTAGTGGCTAACATTATCGCCTCTCACGCGATAGCCCGGGGTTCGATTCCCCGTGTCGGAACTTTTTGACTAGATTTCGCACGGGTTTTAGCGCCTCCACTGTTTCCGCGTCAGTGCCAGCGTCACACTGCGATGCTGGCTCTCTTGCACTCGACCAAACAAACGGCCCTCGGCCGTTGTTTCCCCGCTGCACGTAGGTTATCTCGAACATCCGCGTAAGATATTTAGAAGCTCAGCCTCGCTTTCTCCGCTAATAGGAAGCTCGGTCATCGCAATTTGCTGCAATCGCCGGAGCAGTAAGTTCGGTTTATCTCGGCATTGCGCCATCACGAGGGAAAATATTGATTCCAGCTGGCCTGCCCAGTGCCAGGTACCTACAGTATTGGGACCTTCCACCGTCCTTTCGCTATTCCTTCAACTTCGACGAAGTGCACGCTCATGTACGACGAAGAGCCGAAGCTGCCGTCGTACGCCCGTGAGGCAACACAGTCTCGCCGCAGGCTGTCTCGGGGTCTACGAGTTCTCTTGGCTGTCGCCTTATCTCTGGTTGCCCTCCAGTACTTGCGGCTCTATTCCGCCATTCTGAAGACGTTGGAGAGCGTCCAAGTCCCGTTACGCGCTGCTGAATGGCTGGATAAGTGCCAGCTTCTCAACGCGAAGCCGGGCCCTCCGTCAGATTTCAACACTCGATTGCATTCCGATCGCTACGTACCCGGGACGACAGCCACTCTAATCACAGTATGTGGCCATTTCTCCTAGCGCTTTTGTTTCTGTCGTCGTTTAAGACTCTCATATCGACTTTCAGAATGCCACGATTTGGACGGGCAGCGCTGACGGTCTGGAGATCGTCAAGGGCGACATTCTCCTCGATAGAGGTCTCATCAAGCGTGTTGGAGTCGTCGAAGAATCTCTTCTAGGCCAATACGATGATATAGCGCGTGTTGATGCCCACGGGCATTGGGTGTCACCAGGCTTCGTTGCACGTTACTCTGCCCACGCCGCGCCTGACCTCTTCCCAGTATCATTGACATGCACAGTCATCTGTACGTGAACGAGGCACTGTGTGTCTCGTCATACTTACATCAATTTTCACAGAGGTGTCGATAGCGTCCCGGAGCTCCGTGGAGGCGATGACACCAATTCATTCAAAGGGCCTGTGCTACCCGTACGTTACTCACTGCCAGCAGCTGCTTTCCTCATATGCTGAAACTGTGTCGTCAGTGGCTTCGTGCTCTTGATGCGCTGAACACTCGCGACGAAGCATACAAGCTCAGTATTGCTGGCGGTCTCACGGTGCGTACATCCGTGGGACATATTAAGATCTCTCTCACCTTCCCCTTCTAGACCGCCGTCGTTTTACCCGGCTCTGCGAACGCAATCGGAGGACAAGCCATCGCCATCAAGCTTCGTCCTACGGCCGACCGTGCCCCCACAGGCATGTTGCTCGAGAATCCTTACGAACAGAACCGCAGCGTCTACGATCCGCACGCCCACTTCCGGTACCGCCAAATGAAGTACGTGCCCCGCGCTCTGTTGTTTCTGGTTTCGGCTCACATTTTTTCTAGACATGCCTGTGGGGAGAATCCTGGTGAGTCGATGCGATAGTGATCTCAACCCCACTCTGCTTACACCCGTCAGACCGGGTATATGGCAACAGCCGCATGGACACTGCATGGGCATTCCGCCAGGCATACGAACACGCGCGGAAGATCAGGGACGCCCAAGACAGCTTTTGTGCCAAGGCCACGAGAGGCGATTGGGCTGGCCTCGGGGACTACCCGGAAGATCTGCAGTGGGAGGCCCTTGTGGACGTCCTGCGCGGACGCGTTAAAGTACGGTGGCGTTCACGGTATCGTTTCGCGGGTGGCATGAGTCTGACTCGGAAACGTGACAGGTCCATACGCATTGCTACGAAACCGTCGACTTGGACGACTTGGTCAGGGTACGCACACGCACACGAACGCCCGGAATGCGGGCGAAGATAACTATTAACGTAATCAACGCATGACAGATCTCGAACGAGTTCAAGTTCCCCATTGCCGCGTTCCACCACGCCCACGAGACGTACCTCGTGCCCGACACCCTCAAGTCCGCGTACGGTAAGCAATAATCTGTGATTTAGGGGGGCCACAGCCACTGATCTGCGCCGATCTTGTTGGTCCAGGGCACCCGCCTGCGGTCGCCTTGTTTGCGACGCAGGCACGATACAAGCGCGAGGCGTACCGCGGATCTGAGTTTGCGCCTCGTGTGCTCGCGGATCACGGCCTGCAGGTCGTCATGAAGGTTAATCGAAATCCATTGCCTTCCTGTACCTCGTGTGGATCGGCTGAAGATCAAATACACAGTCCGATCACCCGGTTTTGAATTCTCGCTACTTGGTATTCGAGGCGCAGCAAGCCCACTACTACGGACTGGCACATAACCTCGCCCTCGCAGCTGTCACTACGACTCCCGCCAAGGTTATCGGGCAGGACCATCGCATAGGCTACGTGAAGGAAGGTGAGTCTTATATCCACCCCTAGAGGTATTCAGACGAACGCTGACCTGCTATTGACATCCGTGCAGGGTATGACGCTGGTGAGTTAGCCTGCTAATTTATACTCCGAGAACCCTAACGGTGCTTTGCCCGTGGCAGACCTCGTTCTATGGGACAGCCATCCACTGGCGCTTGGCGCAACCCCGCAGCAAGTCTGGATCGACGGAATCGCCCAGCTTGTCGCACCACACATCCTCTCTAAGCCCGTGTCGTTCCAGAAGGTGCCAAACACACCCAGCTTCGACAAGGAGATCGAAGAAACCCTCAAATACGACGGCCTCCCGCCTCTCGAGCCTGCGCAGGCGAAATCGAACACCGTGGTATTGACGAACGTCACGAGCATCTTCCTCCGCGAGGAGTACGACGTGCACGAAGCATTCGCCGCGGACGCGTCGGACCCCCTCGCCGCTGCGGTCGTCGTCGTGCGCGGTGGGCAGCTCGCGTGCTTCGGTTCCGCGACGAGCGCATGCGCGTCGTCCATTCAAGCCGAGGGGGACGCCGAGTGGGTCGACCTCGCGGGCGGCTCGATCGCACCTGGACTCGCCAGCACCGGGGCGCCGCTCGGCCTGCAGGAGATCGACCAAGAAGCGTCGACGCAGGACGGGTACGTCTTGGATCCGCTTACGGAGGGCGTGCCCGAGATTGTCGGAGGGTCTGGGGCGCTGATCCGCGCGGCCGACGGTCTGCAGTTCGCTACCCGCGACGCGCTGTAAGTGTCTCGTATGCACTTGAGCCCTCCTCGCGCGCGCTGATCCTTGGTGTAGCCTGGCGTACCGCGCAGGCGTTACCACTGGCATTACGGCGCCGCAGACGCGCGGCTTCCTCGCGGGACTCAACACCGCGTTTTCCACTGCCGCGCGCCACAAGCTCGAGAAGGGCGCGCTCGTGCAGAAGGCGGGTGCGGTGCACGTCAGGGTCCATCCTATGGGCTCCCCGAGCGTCAGCACGCAGATCGCGGCGCTCCGCCACCTCCTTCTGGGAGGGACGTCCGGCGATGTACAGGAGTGGTTTGGAAAGATCAAGCGGGTGCGTCTACAGTCAATTTTTGATGAGCGCGGGCGCTGCAGCTGACGAGGTGTGTGTAGGGAGAGGCACCTCTGGTCGTCGAGGCCAGCAGCGCGGACATCATCGCGTCGGTCATCGCGCTCAAGACCGAGGTCGAGTCGAAGCTCCATACCTCCCTCAAAGTCAACGTCATCGGCGGGTCGGAAGCGCACCTCCTCGCGAAGGAACTCGGCGCCGCGGACATCGGTGTGATCCTCTCGCCCGCGCGTCCGTTCCCGAACTACTGGGAGGAGCGACGGATGTGAGTGCTCTTACTCTGAGCCATCCATGTGTTTGCAGCTCGCGCTCTGACTGTTACGCTTCAGCCTTGCTGGACCGCCACTGACGGAGAAGAGCGCGATCGCTCTGCTCATCGAGAACAACGTTACGGTCGGGTTGGGTATCAAAGAGATCTGGGACGCGCGTAACGCGCGATTCGACCTTGCCTGGGTGCGTTGCTACCTCCTCCGTTTCTATCTAGCGCTGACGTCCTCCTACAGGCTGTGCTCGAAGCAGACGGTGCCCTCTCGAAAGCTGAAGCGCTCGCGCTTGCATCCGGTAACCTTGAGAAACTGCTGGGGGTGGAGGCGGATGGCCTCCAAGGCGACCTCGTTGCTACCCGCGGTGGTGACCTACTAGAATTCAGCAAAGTCGTGGCAGTCATCTCGCCCAGGAGGGGTGTCGTGAACTTGATGTGAGGCTGTCTACATGCATCTTTTGCGATTCCTGCGCATGTAATGTGGCAATCTCGTGCGACACTATAAACCATAATTTATGTCGTTAACCCTAGGCACTGAGCAAGCTGGTCCACGTTGAGCGATGAACGGTGTTCGCCATAGTCATAGTCTCACTTCACACCGTGACTTCTAGCCACATAACGCCGTCAAACAAGCTACTGCAGCACGGTGGGCGTCGGTGTTCAATGTCGACTCACATTGGCTTCAGTGTGAGCACATGAAGTAGATCGGGTCCGGAAATCCGCACCTTCCGATAGTGGGGACGTCCGGTCAACCATGCGTGATCATGATGAGAATAAACGTAGCGGCATCATTACAGACACCTTCTAGGAATTATCTATACTGAGCCGAACCTGACTATGGTGAGTCGAGCAGAAGCTAGTCCCACACGATCATCGACTTCGACATGAAGGCTACGCAGCGTATTAATGAAATAAGTACGTCCTCCATCTAAAGAGACCTAACTATGCATATAATGGAAGCGATCAACCGTGACGCGCCCCAGCACGAAACCCGCCTGGGCAATAATAAAACAGCAAATCCCACTGCACATCGCGAAGCTTCAACTAACTCACAGAAACCACGATGTCAAAAATGGGTCTGATGCGCGCACGAGAGACCGCCTCAATGCGAAGCAGCACCGGATGCTCCAGCTTTTGGAATGCCTGACCGCGCTCCCAACGGTCAATCTGGTGTAGCAGCTGAAACACTCACAATGAAATATTCTGGGAACCGGATAGTGAGGCTGATTTCGGCTACTAGGCGGCGCTTCGTGGGCTGTCCGCCCCTCTGTAAAATGTCGCCCGGACACCTGTGCAGAGACGCTCTAGTTGACCCGCCGCCTCTGGAGTCCGAAGGCCTTCGAACATCTCTCATCGAGTTCATCGGTACTTCCACGTAGAATCCAGATAGACCTCAAAGTTAATGAAGGAGCTGTCTCGATAAGCAGCTCGGCATCAATCCCGACAATACCCCTCCAGCGGATGAACCCCGCCGCCACGCTCGGGGCCGGTAGCGGCGTCATAATAATAATATTTAGTCGGTGGACCGCCGGGTCACGTAGGGTACGGGTTTACAGAGTATGGTCGAATAAATACTTCAAGATAAGAATAATGCCACCCGTCATACATCATACACTGCTGCAACATGGGCTCTGCACTCGTGGCTCTCAAGCGACCCGACGAGCGATCGTGGGCTGCAAAGAGCCGTCCGACACGCGCCTGACATCGAGCAGGATGAGTTCTTCGAAAGCCACTGGCCGACCATCGGACCGTGTGGCAATCGGAACATTGATCCCTGCATGCGCGGTCTAAGATCACTGTCTCAGTACTTATATCGCGTTGGTAGACACAATATGGGGACATACCAGCACACGCCTAACCTCCTCTGCGACGAGCTGGGCGAGTTGGCCCCGCGTGATCGGGTGGGGACCCCGTCTGAGGTTGTGCTGCTTCGCTTTGAATCCGCTCGCTTGCGTGTATGGGAACTGAGAATCAATGAGTCGTGGTGGTTTCCTCGGCGGTGACGCGATATCATTACATACCTCAAAACGAATGGATACTTTCTCCTTCGCAGTCAGCCCACCGGTGAATGCCTGCTGCGTCCCGTATGGAACGTCCCCTCTTGCCGCGGAGGACAAGGGAACGTTGAACGTGACGACAGCGTCGCCGTCCGCTGGAACCGGTCCGTTATGGTACACCGCTTGAGGAATAATTTGCACGTTAGCGGATGGCGTCGCGCTAGGATGACCCGCTGAGTATCCGGCGGCCTGAAGAGAATGTCAATGACCATATGCACGAGTAAAGGGCGCATTTCTTTACCATGCTCGAAGCAACCGCCCCACTTGGAGACTGGATGCTCAACCACCTGCCGTCGTTATGCTTGACGTAGCGCTCTCGCTCTTCGTTTGGATAATAAGCCTTACTTCCGGGAGAGATGACATGGCCGCGCTGGAGTTAACGTATGAGACTCTCCGGCACGCTCTATAACGTTGTACAAATTTACCTGGAGGGTGAGACCAGTACAGGTGTTATTCGACCAGTTCCACCATCGGCCGTCCGAATGCTTGATGAAGGTTCTGGCTGAGGGTGAGACAATCCGGCTGCCGAACGGAAGGTTTGCGAGTAGCTGCGACAGGGATCATCAAAGACTGAATACATGATGATGGCGAGGGAAACAGGCTTACCGTTGCTTCTGTAGGAGCCAGGGAATCCATATCGCTCCGGGTCAGTGGCTGTAATAGGTTGTACAGAGTGCGAGTACGAGTAGTTGCCCTTGTGAGCTGCTTTCGGACGAGCCCAAGTCTGAAGCGCATTCCCCACGGAGGAAGTGACTTATAAACACAACCTGCTGCAAACGATATCTATGCTATCGCAAACATTTTTGCGGTCCAAGCATCGAAGAGAGGCGGCGCAACGCTTCGGAACTGTAGGATACCTATACTTCATCGAAAGGGATCAGCGAAAACGGCACAGATTCTGGTAGTGCGTGGCCCGGGGAAAACTCGTTACCCCGAAAAATGGACCGTCTGGACGCAGTTAGGTAACCAAGCAGCGCGTTGATACCGTTTCGGAGACTCGATATCTGTGGGGAGACGAGAGGTTGCGTTTCATATGCGCAGCATAGAGGTCGTCGCGGCGTTGCCGGTCTTCGAGCCTATGCATGCACACCGTGCCATTGAGAGGGAAAGACGCATCCGATCATGATTGGGCCTGTTCGGCGGGCAAAGTTTTACGTGAGTCAATACTGGGTGCAGTTATCGGCAGTGACCTTACCGACTGTCTCTAGAGACTTTCCGTTCATCCCAAATACAAAGCAAGTGACGCTCTTGACGGACTTGGAGGGTGTAGTCTCTGCACGTTGAGAGGCGAGTACTAGTGAGTATCAGTGACCTTGTCTCGAGTCGAAATATCAGGATGCCGCCAGCGTTTGCTATTGTGCTGTAGAAATTAGAATTAGATCACGAGGACACTGCTCAAGTTCCTCGGTATCTACTTACCGGCTGATCTCAGTGCCACCGACATCTGTTTCTGAAAGTCCGGAGTGTTAGGTGTGGGCGCGTTCGATGTCGTTCGGGAACAAAGTTGCCAGGACCGCAAAGGCGGTTGGAGGCGGCATGCTGGCATTTGCCGGCCGTTACGTAAGCGCCTAGCCGCTCGCGGTAGTAGCTGCGATCGTACTTACTACTAGCTTACTTCCACCCTTCCACGACGTTGAACCACCATTTCACTATTTTGAAGCCTTCTTGTTTCGAGAAAAGCTGGACGCGCCATGGTGATCATCACTGGGAGAAATGCGCACACCGCCGAACACGCCCTCGGCTTCTCTCCATTCAGATGATGCCCGAAATCACTGCGCGTCGAGTTCGCTTCCAGGTACGGGAGAAGCCCATCCGGCGGCCTCCAAGAAGGTGAATCGCAGTGATAAATGTACACACGTCACTCATACCACTACTGTACACCCAGTACTAGTTGCCGCATATTTCACACCAAATTCTACCAACAACTCCGAAGTCAGTACTCCTCTCGTCTGACGTCGCCTCCGATGAACGCGGTGAGACTAATCCAGTGCTGACTTTTATGTTTCCCACATCTGGTCGTTGGCCCACCCCAGCATATTCCGTCGAACAAGCGGCGGTACGTGCCGACCACTTTTGCTCTGGAGGTTGACTCCGATTCGGTCGCGCTGACCGCGGATCCAATGGCCCTTGTAGACGACCTTTCGTGGACTCGGAGGCGGCGGTCTTCCGGGAAACAATTGGGCTGGAGCTTGGTCTCAAAGCGCAAAACGTCCAACCCTCCCTCCGCTTGACATATTCGCGAGGCTGGCTGCCGTCCGCACTCGGGACCACGGCCCGACTTCCCAACGGAAAATCGTAGGAGGGCTTGAGACAGCTACGGAAAAGGTAAGAATGCGAAGAGCTCGAGCCGTGCGGC
Source organism: Ganoderma lingzhi (assembly GCA_026283605.1). Taxonomy (NCBI): domain Eukaryota; kingdom Fungi; phylum Basidiomycota; class Agaricomycetes; order Polyporales; family Polyporaceae; genus Ganoderma; species Ganoderma lingzhi. The sequence goes on along the minus strand of JAPJYM010000003.1, from coordinate 2,865,557 downwards.
GCACCTACATTGGAGAAACACCAGCTCGATGTTGCTTGTGCGAGCGCAACGCGAAGTGTGGCGGCGCCCTGCCCGGCCGCGTTTTCAGTTCGTATTTCAAACCGTTCTTCGTGTCCGTGACCACGGTGCCGATCTGGAAGTCCACGACCTGCCCAACCATCTACGATCCCTCGTAAGTAACTTCCATATCCTCCTGCGTCAACAGGAACATGTTTGACCGACCGGTGCATGTCCCGAGGCCTGGGATTCGGGCGACATGGTGGGGGTGAGTGCGTCGCCGGCAAGCACCTCTAGTTGCTACGAGAACCATTGCAAGTTCCTCGGGGTATTCGTGCTTTTGACTGGGTAAAAGCATCGCTGTTGGCGTTGCCGGATAAAGTACACGAGTGGATCGTGGTATATCTGCTTTGAGAACCATCCGGTATGAACCTGAAGGGATCGTCGGCACGAGGGAACGCATTCTTTAAGTTGCCCTGAGGAAGGTGCCCAAGGTGCCCCCCATCAGGCTCGGATATCTGGACTGAGATCCCAGGTCTTGTCCTGTAGAATGCACTAGACAGCACGCGCTTTCAGCGATCCTGTACTGCGATGCCTATTCGCTACCGGTAACTTACCGGTTCAAGGGGAATATTTGAATGGGTGGCTCAGCGCCACGAACGGATATCCGGATTGTTGGCGCATGGCAAACCGTGTTTCGGACTCAGCACCCGCTTTCGGTCGCACGGCGGGCTTCGTGGACTGATCGATCAGCCTAAGTGTGTCTATGGATTCGGAAGCCCGTCGAGCAACCTATGGACGCTATGTCAGGTACACACTACCTGTTGAGGACGATAATATCCATGCAGAGCAGCTTGACGCGCGAATTTTACTTCACGTGGTTGACGTTAATTAGAAGCCTTAAGGCTGTGGCCACCGTCCGGCTGGACCCGTCCGCATGTTCGTCCTAAGTTGGTAAGTGATTGAAGACGCTATAGCGATATCGAGACAGCCAAAAGCCCCTATACACAAGGTATGCGCAAGCAGAAGCTCATATACTCGCGCCGGGCTAGGTCAAGTAATGAAAGTCATGGGATGGCACTACACAGGGCTGACACACCGAGATTCCAAAATGGCCACGCCACAGCCTGTTTTCGAGCACCGCAAGATCGTTCGCATACTTCAAGCACCGCCCAAGAGCCATGTGAAGTTCGGTCGGAACGTCTCCCAGCACTCCTGGACCAGATCGACAAAGAACAATTCACCGGTGCCCTCTTGTTTGTTCGTGGTCTGTCGTTCGAGGTTAGAGCTCGATGGTGGGGAGTGAGACGCGAGCCGGTAAGTACACTGACGAACACATTTTCGAGCCTCGTGGCGATCGACATCGCCAGATCGCCCTTCGTGATGGACTTGCCGTCCTGAAACGGTTTGGTCTTTATGTCATGCAGCGCTGTTCCCTCCATCTGCGGCTGTAAGTCAGAATATACAGTATGATATAGCAGGTGGCGCGTGGATCCTCACTGAGGAAAAACGGATCCGAATCCCAGCCTTCATCCTGGCGTCGGCGAAGTACACGAAGACCGGTTCCCGCGCTTGGGGGAATTTGCCTGCTTTCGCGTCAGATATCGACACATTGAACGGGATTGTGCACAGAGGCTTAAGATGGCCGTCTGTTGGACGGGGCTCGGTCTGCGTCCGTGGAGCCCCCTTTGCTAAGCCCCCACACTATCAGTCGAAGCCCCGCCACTCAGCTTAAAGCTGAACCCGTAACGAATGCACACGCATACACGCACCAGAAATCGATCAGACGCCTCCATCTCCTGCTCGATAGGGGGACACAGCGTTTGGTACGTCTCGTCCGTCTGCCAGTGACGGGGTGTGGTCTGTATCTGTTGACCTTGATGGGTAGAATTGTCGCGGCCCTATCACGCCCGAAGTTCTACCCTCAGCATAACCTCCAGTAAGCGACAGAGTCTGGACGGACGCACCCGACGATCCATCTTCTGTTCATCCAATGTCCGGCGTCGCTGGGCACGGATGCCACCTGTTCCACCGCGTTTAGCATGCATCTATGGGACAGGTAAGTCAGCCTCGCGCAGTCACAGCCCAACGAGAGCCCCAAGTCAGATCAGATGAACCATCCACAGACCTGATTCACATCATATGGCGCAGATCCCGACTTTCGTCTGAGCGGCGCCTGGCGCGGGTGTGTTCGAGCACCGCCTTCTTGGCGGCCAGTAGAATCCAGCTGTAGAGCAGTTCAGATGAGTTGTGGCAGCGCGGAAAAGCTATGTACAAGAAGATGTTCACGTGCCAGATCGACTGTGGATGGCACAGGTGTCGTTTCTCCCATGTACCTGTACACCACATTAGCGGCTGCAAGGTCCATCCTTGCACCGTCAAGACAAAGTCGTTAATGCCGTTCACTGCAAGCGATCGAAACACCGTACATCTGTGTAACCCGTCAATTTCTCGGCAACATAGGCCAGAACGTAGAGACGAACACATACATTCCTCAGAACGTAGGGTGGACTGAGGGGTAACTTGCAAATGCGGATTGGCTGAAGGAAAGGGAGCACTGTCCGACTGATGGCCCAAACCGTGACTTGCGCCCCTGGCTACTTGTACTCAGCACAGGACCCCGTCCATCCGGTAGGAAAGGGGTCAGAATGGAGGTGTGTACACCATGCAGTGTCGGGGCCAAAGTGGCGAGCATTGGGAACAGAAGTCGCCGAATCATCATTATGGGATATACCGGATATCCAGATCGTCGCAGACTCTAAAATGAAAGTTCAACGTTCAGTCCGAGTTCAGCCGCCGGAAAACTTTACCACAAGTGGCGTAAGATCATGTTATCGGCTCCATGTCGGATCGCTTCCGAGCATGCAAGGACAAAGAGCACTCACTGCATAACCTGTACATTCAGCCATCCGTAGGCACACGTTACAAGTGAAAATTCGGACCCGCCAAACGACGGCAGCCGAATTCCAGCACACCTGATATCTCGTCGGCGACACTTCGGAAGCCTTGGCGCCATCTACTGCGTGTGATACGTACAAGCGCTATCCGCTAGTCCGGCGACATATAAGACCAATTAATCTCTTAGTGCACATGTGGCCGACCTGTATCTTCAGTAGTGGGATATCCCTCCATGAACCTCAGGGCATCTGTAGCATCTTGACGGTGTCCGTAGCATGAGGTATGATCCTACACATGATGTGAGATATCTCACTCACAGCGTCATCAGATTGTGGTCAACGTTCTCCTCGTTTTGACTCTATGGAAGGATCACGGCGCCAAAGGCGGCTTCATCTTTGCTGAATTCGATGGATCGTCGCTGGTGCATGTCCGGGAGAGCAGCCGTCTAGACGACTTGTATCGGCCCCATGCAGGGCGCCAGGAGGTGATTTGTAGGATTTGTTAGAACTGGCTCCGAATACGCAGGAAGAAAGGGTCCGTCACCGTAGCACAGCGGGATATCCCAATGATCACGCGGCGTAGACAGGACCACATCGAGCCCGGGCTTGAGATATCTCACTGTAAGCCTTCCGGGTGACGTCCAAAAGCCTACTCCGCGCCTTCGATGCAGCCGGTGGAGTATCTTCCAGTTCCTCGTTCTCGTAGTGAACCCTCCTTCCTTCAACCACCTCACCGTTAGGGCGATGTTCAGGTTCAGGTTGCATACCCACCACCGCAACCCCCGCCCCCGGGGCAAGCCGATTGCATCTGGTGCAGTCCATTGTTGCATCGTTACCACAAGTTCGTCCACAAAGGGAGAATTAAAAGCAGCACAAGGACATACTGGATGCGGCGGTAGTAGCGAAGTGGTGGCAAAGGGCAAGTGCGCATGCGAGCCGCTGCCGCGAGGTCCGAAGCAGTAGCCGTCGCCCCACGGCCCGATTCCGGACCGGCCTTTGGTATGACCTCAGACCTAGACGCCGTGCGGCGTCTCCACTCAAACCTGTCTTAGGACAAGGCCGTCTCGTCCAAGCTGCATCTCCCACCTCGACGGCACTACCGGTCGGTATGTCCTCGGACCCCCTCACCGCCATCGTCACCGCTCTTGAGAAGCAGCAGATCATCCCTGATGTCATCCCCGCCTCCCACGCCTTCACGCCCTCGGTCCTTTTCTCAATCGTTTATCCCAATGGGGCGGAGGTCAACTTAGGGAACGAGATCACTCCAGACGAGACCCAGGACGAGCCAGAAATCCGACTCGCCGCGTTAAACGGCCCCTGGGACGACGCGCCCGAGGCATCGTACACGCTCGCAATGCTCGATCCAGACGCCCCGTACCGGACGGATGCGATATACAGATCGTTCAGGCACTGGGTGGTACGCTTGCCATATTACTCATGTTGGCACTCGCGAAATGAGGATGAACGCCTCGCAGATAACCGGGCTGAAGTCGCCCGCGGTCACGTCGAACTCGGCGGAGGCATTGAACGCGCTCAAGACACACCCCTCCACGACTCCGTACCGCCCTCCTGGTCCGCGTCCGAACTCTGGGATACACAGATATAGTGAGTCTGCTACCCTCCTGTCCCTCCACAAGACGGCAGGATGTCGTGTTCCCCGTACGTTAACCAACCTCCCTCTATGTTGTCCCCACTCTCGCTCTCCTCCGTAGCGTTCCTTCTCTTCCAGGAACCTGCGGGGTCCGAGCCCTTCACCGTGCCTCACGGGGCGCCCGAATACGGTGCGGCGCTGGAAGAGCGACGGAGCTGGGACGCAATCGCCTTCGCGGAGAGGTACGGCCTGAAGCTGGTCGGCGCGAACTACTTCCTCGTCGCCTCCCCCGAGGTCGATCCGAGCGAGTAGGTCCCAGGAGAAGCATCGAAACACAAACGTTGTACGATACCACGCCGAATCACAAAGCTTTTCCCACACCACAGCTGGGGCACATATGGCTGTGACGACCACATGTGCACGGCGGATGTGGTATACGTACTGGGGTCTAGACTCCCGCATGGTTGGTTGCTCCCGTTGTCTGAGGCTTGGTCGCAAGGTGAGCCTCCATGCAACATTTTGCTTATGGACAAGCTTTCGGCTGTCCTGAGTCAACATGTGGCCTTACATGAGCTCGGCGTGCATCCATAGTACCCGTCACGAAACGGTGGACACCCAAACAATTCATTCAAGTTTCTACTGCCAAGTTCCAGCGCGCGCAAATATGGTTTCCGCTTATCGGCTGGAATGGCTTTGCGGCCGCGAGTGTCTCGGATATACCCGAATGGAATCACTCTTCGGCCCTTTGCACCCTCGGCCCTCGGGAGCTTACTCGACGAGTGTTATCCGGAAAGTGCTCTGATTTTACGGCTCAGGCTCATGTCCCGTCTACACTGCATCTGCCATCGTATCATGCATAGGGCTCCTATTCATGGATGGGTGCTTCTGTGTTGTCTCCTGCCGTCCCGAGTCCCGTCCCTCTGCGGCAAACTTCACCAAATAGCGGACGGAGCTACGACGCTCGGAAACTTGACCAAAGCCCACGGTATCCATTGGCAATCAGGCACGCCTTCAAGTTCGCAAATGACGAGAGAAACCCCGGGCAACGCATCAGAGGAATGTCCTGGAGGATTTTTCCATCGACGATCTACTAGGCCGCGGCCCTCAGCAACGACGCGAGGTGTCGGACGTCAACATTCAAAAATTTCCAAGACGGACCCTTGGGCTGTGGACTTTGTACTACGGCCTAACCCAACTTAGGAAACGCTGAAGCCGCACAACTTGAAACCACATCCTCGCTAATAATCGGAGGTCGTTCGTCGCGGTGTGACAGTACTCAACCTATCCATGCGAGCGGCGGGCTCCTTATAAGCCCAGGAGAGCAAGCTAAATACGGTACGGCCCAAAGAGCACTCTGCTGCACCTCCGAGCCCCACGGCGGTTGGTCGCCCGCTCCGCTACGATCTACGATCTACGGTTCGACCCCATGCCAATGGTCCAACACGGGCTGCGCTTCAACCAGGCAAGCGACATTGACATTCTACTCCTATGCATACAGCGACAACATCCAACCTCGCCGTAGCCCGCAGCGTATGTCCAACTTGCACACACCGGACGACTCCTTCGTCTACTCCGATGGATCCAACTATCATGTTGGCCCCGGGGGTGGCGTCGTGGCCCAGTACGCCACGCGCCGGCGCCGGGAGGCTAACCAAGACACACTCGGATTCGAAGGCGTGGAACCCATGGCGGTACGTCTGGGCCGCCTTTTGCGCTTTGTCCTCCGCAGCCGCCCCTCGCAATGCCTGTTGCATGATGCCCTCGCTCGTGGCCCGGCAGAACCTGGCCGTAACTCACACATACTCTCGATTGCTTTGCATATATATTCGTCGTTTGCCGATTCAGACTATATCCCAGTAACCACTGCCTAATAACTTATCTGGGAGAGCGCTACCTGTGGCAGTGTTGCACCAATTGTGGATCTCTTGAGCGACCACTCGGAAGACGCTCGGAAGACCGCGATTCTCGTCTAAGTTACATTTTTTGCTCGACACAAGTCCCCATGTTAGCTAGTCCCCTGCCAAGACCGTCTGTCCCGTTGAGCAGAGGAGTGGTTCAAACCTAGCATGCCAGCAACCGGCGAGGAAGATGGCCCGTATCTCCACAACGTTGAAGATTGTACAGCAAAACATCATATATTCGCTCGACGAATACGAGATACAGTGCTATTGTCAGATAGGGAACGATGAGAGAAACGAGACTTGAGAGTCGAGCAGCATACGAGATGACGAAGTACAGTCTAATGGGTACAATCACATCCCGCATGAAACGCAGACAACTCCGAGATGGACCAAGAAACGTCCGCCCGGGTCACGCGGTATCGCGCGCTTCCGACGTAGCAAGGAAGTAACAACGGCGGACGGGGGGTGGAACGTAGACGAAAGCAAAGGGTACAGCGTTGTTGATTTGCAATTTCCTTGCAAGAAAGCATCAAAATCAAAGCGACGTGAGATGAGACGTAGACGGGCATAGACAGATATGTTCATAGCATAGATGAGATGACGCGCGACCTGCTTCAGATTCTTTGAGAGCGTCCGTAGCGATCAAGTGGACGACACAAGCGAAGGTAGCGGAAAGCAGTGGGTTGCGGAGTTATGTGGGGTGAGATTGGTGAGGGATTGAGAGAATCATGCCACAGGTACCGCGACGCGCGCAGGCGTGGGCCGACCACGGGGCCGCGGTCGGTTGATCCTGAGCGTCTCGGAAGGACTAGAATGTAGAATGCCTCAGCAAAGAGTTATCCGCAGACGATGAAAGGGAAGACTTACGTAGGAATGATCGAGTTCTCCTTGAAGTCCTGCGTGCTAGACTTGCCGGTACGTTTCGACCAACCAAGGGCCGCACGGCGCGTGCTCGACGTAACTCGAGGGCGGGCTGGGAGACCGACCGCGTTCTTGCCCTGCTTTGACTTCTCGAGCTCGACGTTGAACGGCGTGAAGGGCTTGATCTCGCCCAGGGCTGGAGGAGGCGTCGGGACGTCGATGTTCGCGCTCCGCTGAACCTCACGAAGAACAGTTTGGTCATGGAGGGACATTGCGAACGGTTTGCTCGGCACGTCAGTGAAGACGTGCATGGGCGACGAGCGACTCTTCTCGGGAGAAGCGGTAGACCGCATGTGCCTCAAAGGGTACGGTGATGCTCGTGACGAAGTTCGGGATCGGACGCGGTGAGGACGGAGCTCAGAGGGAAGAGGGCCGTAGTTCTTCTGCGAGTGCTCGAGCAACGCTTGCATGGCGATAGGCTCGCGTGGAGGGTAGAACGCTGTTGAATAACCAGGTCAGCGGATCACGTTGTTTAGGCGCAGAAAAGCGAACTCACATTGCAGCGCGAAGACGGAGAACGGAGTGTCGTTCCACAAGCGCTTGCTCTCGTCGACGGTGACCTCAGCCTCACTACGGAGAGCGTAGTATCTGCGGAGCGTCGTAATGCCACGCTCGTCGTCACACTCGCTGTAAATCGAGTCCCCGTCGCTCTGGACGACGTAAACGGAGTTGTTCATCATTGAATTGGCCGCCTGTTTCGCCAGACTCTGAGGTGTTGGACGTTGTGGCGATGGCGAACTTGCCACTACGGAGGCTTCCTCCTCAATCGTCTCGTACACGGACGAACGCGACATGCGAGCCTGGTCGATCCGACGGCGATGGCCGGTGCCCCGAGCGCGTGCGCGAGCACGGGCCCTCGCGACACCGCTGCTGGGATTTGACGCATTGGTGAGCAACGTGCTGAGATGCCCGAGGTCGATGCTGGATTGAGAACCACCAGATATCGAAGAACCGTCAGATGACGACAATGGAGGGGTGTCCACGCCAGACGAAGCCGATGTGCATGTGCTTGATCGAGATCGCCCAGCCGGCGTCGGCTTGTTGAAGAATGAACGCTCGCGGACTAGGAATCACCAAAGTTAAAGCACTGCGTAACAACACTAGACGAAGCAAACACTTACAAGAATCCAAGAGGTCTTCGCCCTGTGCCATGAGCGCACTCTCCTCCAGGCTCTGTCGCTCCAGAAGTCCTTGGCGCGCCTTGATCATGCGCTCGCCGCCGAATTGGAATGAGGATGTCGACGCGATGGAGGGCTGGGCAATGAGACGCGATACCTTGCCAGGCGATTCCTTCGCGGGAGGCTCGATCATGTCGAACTGGAGCTTGCGTCCCAGGAGCGCGGTCTGCTGTTTGCGTTCCATGCGGACGCAAGGCGAAGCATCGACCAAAGAGCTGACTGACCGCCTGCGAACATGTCCACCACCAAGCATCTACAAGGCCAAAGTTAGCACCGAGGTACGCCCGAATAGCCGAAAGGCAACTTACCGTGATCATGGTGTCATCCTCCTTGACGGGACTGTGGACACTCGCTTCGCTCATGATGGACAACGGGCGGTACTGCTGGCTCGGGAGGTAGCGCGCGTACTGCGCGAACGACGGGTCGATGCCGAACACGGACTCGGACGAGATGGACGTCCGCTTGCCGGTCTTGTCGAACAGGGAATCCTCAACAGCCGACGTGAACCTGCCAGTCTCGTTGTCCATGATCGAGTCCCAGGACGGCCGGGTGCGCTCATCCTGCTCGTCGCTGTACGTGCTCTCTGGCGAAGCCGAGATCGCGCTGAGGGGGGCACCGTGCGCGTTGTCGAACATCTTGTCGCCCAGACCCGGTCGTGCAATGGGACGTTCCGAGTAGTCGCTCATGATCGAATCGACCGAGAAGTCGCGCGCGTGGCTCGCCCATGCTGCGCGGCCGCTGCTAGCTCCGTGCAAAGCATACGACAGCGCGACAGAGCTCGCGCTCGTGTTTGAGTCGTTGCGCTTGTGCACGCCGAAGCTGCGGTTGTACAGACTGACGGGAGGGGCAGCATTGGATGCGATGGACATTCCGGACGGTCCGCGGCGGTGGCCCCGACGGTAGGGATGCATCATGTGCGACGGCTGGAAGTAGAAGCTTGAAGCGTCACTGTCGACGCGCCTGCGCGGCTTATCACGGCGAATGAACGAGAACGTGTCGTCGACCGACATGGACATCGAGATCGACATGTCGTCCATCGAAGGCGTCCGGCTGGGTCCATCCAGCGCATATCCGAAGGGGTCCTGGGTACCGTTGTTGACCGTCGCACCATATGAAGAGACCGACGCGATGCTGAACAGAGACATGTCGCGACCATGCTGCGGGCGGAAGACGGCCTGAGGTGGCGGATAGAACGCAGGACGGTTGGGGCCGAATTCGAAGCCGCGCCGGACCTCGTCGAAGGAGTCGAAGCCCGTGAAGCTCGCGGCGGACGTTTGGCGCGAGTGGCCTTGCGTGCTCGAAGTTTGATCCACGTGGGCCGGGACACAAGAGGGGCGCTTCAAGCTCACGTTCGAGTCGACGCGAGAACGGCTCTCGTCCGCAGGCAGGATGTCCGTGGCCTTGGCCATGATCGACTTGAGAACGGAGCTGTCCTCTTCGATCATTGAGCTCTTCGAGTTTGTGCGCGAATGGGTTTGCGAGTGCGACGGAGGTGGGATGATGTCCGAGAGCGTCAATTGCTTCATGTCCGAAGTCGGCGAAGTCGTAGAACCCTGGGGCGAAGGCCTGCCGCCGAATCTGAACGACCGGTTGAGGTGGCCGTCCGAAGGCTTAGACTGGACTGACGAATGACGGGACCTCGCGGGGTAGACGCGGCACTGATCCTCAAGTTCGTGCATCATGAAGCTAATGTCGTGGTTCTGGTCTTGGGACATGCCAGAGTCGCGGTTACCAGTCTCGTCCGATCCGCCGTACATGGACCCGGCCTCATTGAAGTTCGAGAAGCTGTTCGGGACATCCTCCACAGGCGCAGGGCGCAAGTTCTGAGGCAGTGGCGGAACAGGCGGCGCGAGCAGGCTGTCGTCGTTGAAGTCGAACCCGAGATCGATGCGCGCAGGAGTCTTGAACGCCGTCTCGAGCTGTTCAACGAAGCTCGCGCGGTCTGAACCACCCGACTCGTTGAGCCTCTGGAGCTCGCCCGTGAAGTCAAACGACTTCTTCGTGTCGTCCTCCGAATGGAAAGTAGGGCTGCGTTCGCCGTCGTCAAGCTCTGCCTGGTTCGCATCAGCGTCGAAGAGCTGGGCCTGGAAGACCGGCTGCTGTGGGACCTGCTGTGCTGGACTACGGTCACATTCCTCCGGAACCGGGAGCGCGGCCTTAGGTGGCGACCCAGGCGATGCGGGACGCTTGAACGAAAGCGTGTCGTCGAACGGACTCAGCGGGCGGGGGCTCTCGTCGTCAGATTGGCCTGAGAGGATGACCTGAAGCTCGTCGGGGATGTCAGAGTCTGGATCCTCGGGGTCGACGTCCGGCTCGGTTGAGCTGCCCAGCGTGCCGCAAAGCCCGAGGCCCTTGCGCGCCTCCGCAGTCAATGGCATGCCCATCCTGCGCAAGCTACCCTGGCTGCCCTTGCTGTTCATCGGCACGAGCGAGGAACTCTTGCGATGGTGTCTGCCGACGCGGCTGAACACAGGCGTCGGGGATGGCTGGACCTCGTCTTGGCGCTTGGGCGACTTGAGGCCGACCTTCGACGGACGCGAACCGAACGTGCGGGAGGTCGGAGGGGACATCTCCGTGGTGACGGGTGTCGCGCTGCGCGAGTTCGGCTCGGACGCCAAGAGCGTGGCCTTCGACTTCGTGTTGGCGGGGCGAAGGGGCTGGAAAACGGGCAGCGTCTCAGCGGGCGAGGGCGTGAGCGTGCGCTTGTGCGTGAGATGCGCGGCCGCCTTGGGCTTGACGAGAGGCTTCCGCGGCGACACCTTCCAATCGAGCTCGTTCCACGGCGCGATCTGCTGCCCGACGAGCTCCGACATCTTGGTGTTGGCCTTCGAAGGCTTGATCGCGAGCTTGGGCGAAGTAGACAGAGACTGCGCCTTCGCATAGGGCCGGAGCGAGGCGATGGATGCGGTGCTCTCGCGAAGCTCGCTCTTGAGGGGACTGCCGCGCTGAAGCATCGCGCGCATCTTGACCGGACTCTCTTGGTTGCCCGGTTGCCAGGGCGATAGCTGGAGCGGTGTGTTGTTCGTGCTTCCAGGAGTCGCCTCGAGATCCAGGCGGTTGATGAGGGAAGCCAAGTCGTTTGTCGCGGCGTCCAGCAGTGAGAGCATGGCTGAGGGAAACGTCAGCTGAAACCAAGGAGGACAGCACTAGTCGACTTACCATCGCCATCGCTGTTATCGCAGATACCCTGAGGGCGAGGACGTCCGAGCATCTGTTCAGAGAGGGGACGGGGACGAGCACGCTTGCTCGGCGTCTCGGTCAAACTCACGCCCTCCCTCTCCTCGTCGGTCGCTACTGAGTGGCCGTCCGCGGTGGCCTCCTCGATCCGGACCATAGGGCCGTCCATGATCGAGCTAGGAGGGGAGAGCGAGCCGGTCGACACCCTCTGCGCCTGTGTCTCGGGGAAAATCTCCGAGATGGGTGTGCGGCGACGAGACTCAGACGACTTCCGGCTTTCGCGCTTCGTCTTGCTCCCCTCCTTGTCCTCCTTCTCCCTCTCCAGTTGGCGGCGCGTCCGCCTCTCCTCGCGCTGCTTCTCCTTGACAGTCTTGAGGGCAGCGTCGTCCCAACGAATGGACACGACGGAACTGCTAGACGACCGAGAAGTACGGCCGGAGTCGCACGAGATACCTGAGATGGTCGATGGGGGGCGAAGCGACGAGCCGCTCGACAGGATTGACGACGGGCGCCCTTGCGCGTTCAGGATGAGGTGAGCCGAGTCTACTGAGAGCCTCTGTGGCGCCTGCGGGACGCCGGCCGATGATGCGGTGGATGCGCTCGAAACGTCGCGGACAGTGGAGAGGCGCATCGTCGATGGCAAGCCAAGCCCGAGGATGCTTTGCTTCTTTCGTGTGAGGGTACGCGCGCCTTCCTCGGGCTGAAGTCGGTGGGCGGGGCTACCCTGCGAGCTGAGCGCGCCTGCCTCGAAGCTACTCCCAGAGTAGCGAATGGTCTTCTCCTTCTCCCTCTTCTCCTCCTTGCTTTCTTTCTCCTTCGTCTTCTCTTTGTCCTTTTTCTTCTTTTTCTTCGTCTCGCCTTTCTCCTTCGTCTTCTCCTTCGGCTCCTTCTCCTTCTTCTCCTTGGACGACTTCGCCTTCATCGTCTCGCTCGGGGCTGCGACACCCGTGTTGCCTTCCTTGTCGTTAGAGAGTTGTGCCCAGCTGGCCATCCGCGCGAGCGAACGCATGGAGCGGATCGCACGAACAGCGATGGAACCAGTGGGCGGCGCGCCGGCGGCCAGCAGACCGCCAGTGGCCGCGGCGTCTTCGTCAGCGAGAGTGGTGGTGACGACTGGGACCTCCAGAAGGGACTTCAGCGAAGACACTGTCCCCTTCTTCTTCGGCCGCGAGACGGGGCTGTTCAGAAGAACCCCAGAGTCAAGCGAGTTGAACCGAGCGCGGCCTTCGAAGGGCTTGGAAGGCTCAGGTGCTACAGACAGAGTCGAGTGAGAAGGAGCAGAGATAGGTAAGATTATGAAGAGAACGCACTTTGAGAGCGGGGAGGGAACTTTTGTTCCTTGTCCTTGCTCTTAGAATCCTTCCGCCCTCGTCCGATGCTCCACCACTTCTGGTTTTCGTCGCCCTTGACCTTGAGGAGGTTGTCGACGGGAGCTGCCTTCGGCTGCTCCTTGGAGGCGGCTGGGACGTTCGTGACTTCGCCGAGAGCACCCCACTTCATGCCGTCGAGGCCGAGGCGAGACTTCTTCTTCTTGACGACGACGATCTCCCCGAGCTCGGAGTCGTCGTTCTGGTCGATGTAGATCTCGAAGCCGCCGCGCCCAGTTGAGGGGGCACCACCAACTCGTCGAACGACATCGGAGAAGTCCTTGTTCGCTTTCTCCTTAGTCTTGCTGCCACCGAGAAGGCCTAGCTTAGATTTTTTAGGGACGAGACGCTTCTTGGCAGCGGTGGACTCGGGTTTCGGCGCCAGGGGCGACGAAGCCGCGAAGGGGGCAACAGAGACGAAGGACGAGCTGGCGAACGAGGTGCTGGCGTCGCCAGCGGAACCGGCCGCCGACGGGGTCGCAGAGATGAGACGGATAGTAGGCATGGGTTGAGAAGGCGAGTCTGATGGGGGAACAGGAGAGGGAGCACGGGCGAAGGACGAGTTGGGAGCGAGAGGACGAGACAGAAGAGGTAATGTGTTACGCATCTTTCTAATGCTCGTTGCTCGTCGTAGTCGGGATTCGTGTCTTGAATGATGCCGTGCCGGGTCGTGAATACAACAGAATCGTTGAACGCGTTGGTCGCGTTAGGTCGTTAGAATAACTGAAATGAAAAACGGAAAGCGTATGTGCAGTCGTGATATGTACGTGAGGGGTCGATGCCTTGCGTGTCGGAAACCGAGGGATGTCGGAGACTCGTAGGCTCGTTACTTGTTGTCGAATTTGCTGGGATACTTGCTGTGTCTTCTGTTGGCTACTTACCGCTGCACGCAAAGCTGAGCACAGCGCAGAAAACAGAACGAACTACTCACCTTGCTACCTATGCAAGGTTGCTTTGCCAACTATACTCCTCCACCGCACCCTGGAGAAACGAGGAACCAGAGACCTGAGACCGAAGGACGAGATCCTTGGACTGAGAGAATCGGATGCGTCGAGGGGCGAGGAAAGGGGAGCAGTCGAGACGCTCTGGATATGGGAAGCCGAACATGGATCAACACGAGGATTTGGTTCTGTGGGCGTCGCATGAGAACTCAACCGCGTACCGTCATAACATCCCCAAACAACGCGTTCGTCACGGGACCGCGGTGTCGTCGTCAGCGCTTCCGTGTGTACACAGGCGCCCGACGGAGCTGGCCAAGCAACGACAAGCGAAGGCCTAGGGACCTTGATAGAGGACATGTTTGTACCAGGTAGACATTGCTTCGTCGAGGGAGTGAAGAGACAGTTGACTCCAGCAGGTCTGCAAGGACCATTAGATTGTGAATATCGGCACCATTGGACCCAGACGCGGGACATGGGTGATCATGAGTCTGCCATGCCGGGCGATAGCAGATAACACAACTCACCAAAAAAACTCGACTTCGCCGACAACCCTCCAGCTACTAGGAGTTTTTGTCAAGCGTGATGATATTCAGACAATCAAATCGTAGTCTAACGGGAGTGCATACTCAAGCAGAAGCATAGATATCGCTTGGAGGATAAGTACCGCGCCGGGCTCGGAGTCTGAGTTTGAGACCACTGGCAGCCTGAGGTGCGACGAAGGGGGGAAGGTGGATCGCAGCGACGTTCAAGGGATGCAGGGTTTATATAGCTGCGAGGCGGCACATTTCACAATCACAATCCCTCAAATAGAGTTCTTCCGTGACAAAGGCAGCAAATAGTTCAGATAGATCCAGTTCTCGAATTAGAGAAGGCTACGTCATACTTAACCCCACCGAAGATTGGGGCAACTTCTCAACGCGTACTCCTTGCACTAGACGCCTCAGAGTTACGCTTACAGTGCGATACCTCGGTGGGTATGAGTGTACACTTGGACGTTTGTGCGCCCTTGACTTGCGCAGCGGTGAGGCCTTGAGGGCCTGTACGGAACCTTGCAGCGCTAGTATACGCCTCCAGACGTCGACGGCAACGACCGTCCGACGTCATTCTGTAGGACGAGCACGGGATCGGAAAAGAAGCCCTAATGGACACAAGCCTGAGATCCGAGTCGAGCATGTGCAGAATCCACGTGGAAGCTTCCTGCGGAAAGGATACGATCCCGGCCAGCTGCAGAGTTTTCACAGAAGCCTCCAGTCGGAGCTCGCGTTACTAGTAACATTATTCGGCTTGCGACTCCTCGGACGTTGACGTCGTTGAGGTCGCCCCCCCCCACCCCCCGACCGGGTCGCTGACCAAGATGGCTACCCCCACGACGCCACTCTTCGGAAACCAGTTCTGGCAGTCTGTCTTCTAACCACTGTGCGCACAACGGAATCACCTAGGCCCGAGGGACGTCTATTCTGAGCCCGCGCCGCTACCTCAGGCTACTACTCGCGACATTAACCCTTGTCGCCATAGCCTAGTCCTGGTAACCGTGGCTCTCCCCATGAGCGACGCCAGCAACTGGAAATTTTACCGCTGAGAACGTTGAGCCCGAGCCTGGTGTGGCACCTGAAAACCGAGGTATGATGGGAGACCAGGAGAAAATCTCATCCACCTATATCGACTCGGATACTACCGCACGTGCGTACCGGTGGCACCGAAACGTCCATACCGAGATACTTAGGTGAACAGTCAAGGCATTGAAGCCCTCGCATCCATGAAACCGGGTGGCATCCGAGTCGGGCCTTGTGGCGTCGCCTTCCTCCTGCCAGTGTGGTTCCTGTAACGTTAGCACACCGGCCTGGCAGCGACGAGAGTCGGACTTCCATACGCAACAACCAGATTTGTTCGTCCTCCGAGTCCCATACGCCATAGACATCAGCTCGCCGGAACTTCCACGGACTGCAGCTCGGCGGACCGAATGCCCAGACAACCTTCCTCCCTCAAAGGCAACTGCCTCCCCGAAGGAAAAGACACTCCAGCCTCCCTCTTGACGAGCGAGAGAGAGTGAGGGGGGGGGGGGGGAACTTGCGGTCCGTACGAAGTCGCGCTACCGAACAGAGCTTTCCCGACTTCCAGGATCCGGAAGCGTCGACCAAGTACAGTACCCTGAGGAGAGATGCCCCCGCAGTTCGTACCGACCGCCGATCGAGCGTCCCGACCACCGGAGGCCAGGGTCCCCGAACGCAAGCGGTGGTCGAACGTTGACGTCGACGTTCAGTAGCGAGTCTGCCAGGAGCCGACCCGGCCACTGATAGCCCAGGAAAGTCTGTGGACGAATGAGGAGGCGCGGATTGCCAATGTCCGGCTCCCTCGGCTGCGCGCGTGCAGCATGCAAGATGCGAGGTCCAAGCGAGTCAGCGAACGAGGTAGGGAGCATGCGACGCACCTGTGGCCTGGTGTCCTCAACAGACCGCAGGCGGCGGGCGACGCAGCGACATCACCACGCATGATGTGCCCTGTGGGGCTTCGGGTGTTCACAAGTGCTGCATTAAGTAACTGGCCAGTACAGACGCGACTAATACTGACATGCGGGGTCCGGGGCATTGCGCAAGAAATACGGAATATGTACGGTACGTCTAAGCCTGTGGATATGCCTGGTGCGTACTGCAGAGCGCGAGCAGAGACGATGTGCGCGACGGGAAAGAGATAAGCGGACAGGTGCTACAGAGCGGAATATGGACGGATAGAGGGAGGAAACCGAGACTGGTATGTATGTACAATGGGGGGAAGAGATGGACGGTCCGAGCCTAGGGCTTGCTTGTTCTACCAGAGACATGTGAGCAGGAGACGAGGACGGAGAAGGAGGAGACGGAAAGCCGCATGTCCGAGCTTCCAGAGGGATGAGCGAGAGAGCTACCAAGAAAACATCATGACAATGGCGGGATAACTTATGGAGCATGCGCAGATGAGGTGTGAGAGCATGATAAACGGTGAGGCCGATGCACGGGATGGGAGTCAGTCATCTCGGCGCGTGGGGGGATCGTGAAGACATGAGGGCGTAACACTGAAACGAACGTAAAGGCTGCCGTAGAGGGGAGAAACAAATAGAATGAGCTGCGGGCCCCAAAAGATATTAGAGGGGGGGGGGGAGACAAACGCACCGACGATCCGCCAATTCAAAGCACTTCGTGCTTCTCATCGATCCACGCCGCGCGCTCAAACGTGCGCACGTACTCGTGCTGGGGCCCGGTCTCGGGGCTGAGCGGGTACCGCTTGCACTTCTCGACCGTCTTCCACTCCTCCGCGATCATCCGGAGCGCGTCGTCGCCGTCGCGCGCGATGCCGCACTCGACGAGCCAGCAGCCGACGATGAGCCCCGTGCGCCCGATGCCCCCGCGGCAGTGCACGGCGCTGATGCGGCCCCTGCTCTCGTTGTCGCGGAGCACGTCCATGATGCGGCGCACGAGGTCGACCGAGTCCGGCAGGCGGCGGTCGCGGATGGGGAAGTTGTGGTACTCGACCTCGCGGGGGTCAATCCCGACGAGCGCGCAGCGCTCCGTCAGGTGGGGCGAGTACGGGAAGAGCTCGTGGGGCTCGGTGAGGTCGATGAATGTGCGGACGCCGGCGAGGAGGAGGGCGTCGAGCTTCTGCTTTGTCTGCTTCTGCGCCATCTGGGCGGGCGTCAGCGGACAGTAGGGAAACTCGCACGCGACGAGATAAGGGGTGGCCCAGTAGGAGTTGGGGATGGGTTTGGGGCGACGAGGCCTGGACGCCTTGACGGTGGGGGAGGCCGGGGTAGTGGAGGACGATGGCCGCTTGGAGAAGAGGGTGATACGGTGGGTACCGTTGTTCTCTGTCGCCTGTCGTCGGAGAGAGGAGGAGCGAGAGACCTCGAATGCGAGAGACATGGCGAGGAGAGGATGGTGGTAGAGTGCGAAAAGTGTATGTAGACTTGTGGGGTCGTCTATCGGTCGTGAGGGTCGTCGGCAAGGCCGTTTATATGGAGGGGGAAACGACAGAAAAGGGGGAGAAGGTGAGTATAAAAACAGACGCCGTTGACCAGCCACCGCCAGAAATGGGGCGCCTCCGTGGACCCAGCACGCCGGGACGGACCCCGATCCATGTGGCCGACCCTGCCGTAATTGAATAATTTCCTTGCTCCGTCCTCTCTCTCCACCTTTGTTCTGCTTCCTTCGAGTTCGTCCTTGCTCGTTGTCATCGTTTGCGCTCGTTCCACCCATCGACGGTGAGTGCAGTATCCCATTGTCCTCCCAACGGGCCCCTCCGAGGTCGCCGTGGCGCCCAAGACTGTTTTGGATTCTAGGCTCGCCTCGCTCGCGCCAAGTCGCCAAGATCTAGAACGCATCTCCTCCAGATTCCGAGTCGACGCACATCTCCCTCGCTCGGCAAAGGCACTGTCCCATGGCCCCTTCCTCTCATAATGTACCTTCGAAGAGAAGCTGGGCGTGCTGGGGTAGCTCCCGGCCACACACGAAAGTCGGTCCTGTGACTTGCTACGGAGTGGGTCTTCCGTGCGCATGCAAGACATGTACACCTTATCTATCCACCACTGTACACTGACAGGCCTCGCGCCCCGCTCGTGCTCCTGGAGCGGGGGTCGTTGGATTGAGTTCGTGGCTCTGTTACAACCTTCGACGCCTTGACGTCTGCCCTTCTGGGATAGCACTGCAGAATTGCCGGGCTTCACAAAGTTGGCTTCCGAGCCTCCCGTCCAAATATGTTCGCTTCCTTTCTCACCTACTTACCCCCATGCCCAGTGCCGTCGCGAACTACGGCATGTCTAAGCGCCGACAGTCCAGATAGCTCGCGACAATGCTGGCTCCCGTACAGGCTCGGAGCAAGCCTTGCTCCACCTCCCAGGGTGGGGCCCGCGCAACCATCACCGCGCCGTACACCTCCAATGTTCCAAATCATCGGCCAAAGATCACTCATGCGTTTCATCGTCGAGCATTCCGACCAGAAGAAGCGTTCGTTACTTATCTCAATGCACCATCGATTCAATATCCTTGATTCCTTTGCGGAACGACTCCAGGATGACGGACGCGCAGATCGAATCTTATTCGCTTGCCCCGCTGCCGTCCCCAGCACGGAGCGCCCAAAGGCATGTCGTACAGTACTTCCCCAGCGTCCCGATAGAGAGACCCGACGACGACACCGATAGTAATGGCCTTGCACCTCACTGGGTCGAGAGCGGCAACCTAACTCCCAAACCTCGGTTCATGAAGGAGCGAAGCCGGGACGATAGGGGCGTGGTGGGCCCAAAGGTTGAAACGTTGATAACCGGGAGGAGGATGGAGAGCCCGAAGCTTATCAGCCATCAGGCATGCATCTCCGAACCACGCTCGTCGCTCGCGTCCCCCGTGCACGCTCGTGTTCCCGTGTATTCAGCCACCCTTGGAACCGTCATGTGCACTGCGTATACGTTTGACGTGCGGGAACGTGGATCGCTACCACCTCGTGGGGGGTGCCCGCCTCCACTGGCGTCATGCTGCGCTACTTCCGCAAGGCGGGGGCAGCTCGATCGGACTGGTACAGTACGGTGGACACTGGCGTGCGCTGCAGGGGTATGTATATGCGTGCATCAACGGTATGTAGTGATACTGTTCAAGTTTTGGCATATCGGTGCAGACCTCCTCATCGAGCTCACATTGCCCAGTACGTCCCACCGATTCCTGTGCTCTGTAGTGTCCACGTTCCGTGTCGTCACATTAATGTACCTGAATCTCTGTCCGAGCGCAGGGGTAATGTCCACGGCCCATCGTTGTCACCGGTCCAACACAGCTTTGTCCGAAGATCCTCCAGGAAGAGGTGCGGCTCTGCTGACCCTCTGGTACTGGTTGTCCAGCAGACCGGTCGTAGAGAAGCATGGGGGAATAGGGGGAAGCGAACAGGAACCTTGAGGCTCGGGTGACCAGCCTGAGGGCGGGGCCATGCTCAGCTCGACGGCCTCGCGCGCAGTCCACGGCCCGGATTCTGATTATGGGAGGCGAGCCTGGCGTGCACCCATACTCCTGCAGGAGGCGGACGCCGTCGCCCAACGCGTATTCGTATTCTCAGCCACCTGATCGCCCAGCAAAAGTGAATCCCAGCGGGCGGGGTCGATGCCGGACACCGACCGCACCGAGAGTGGGCGCAAATGCGACTCGAGTCGGGCTGCCGCTTACGAACTGCAATCCAACGCGTCCGACGGGGTGATAGAGCCCATGGCCAGTTCTTCGTGCCAGCGTAGTGATATCAGACTACTACCAGACTCGGACTCGGACTTGCTCCGGGAGGCGAAATTGGACCTCGTGAGCATTCGTCGTCTTCACGGTCGGGGCGGGCGCCACCGGCGACAGCGTGGCGCGGAAAAGGGCAAGGTGGCAGGGGCGTCGTCGTTTCTTCGTCGCAGTCGTCCACAGGGTCGATGGTGGCACCGAGCGCGCCAAGGGATGGCTCAACTTGAAGGGTGCGCCTACTGGCATGGCCAACGGACGAACTCGAACTTGAAGCATCCAACAGACTGTCGGAGCCTAGGACGATGACCTTGCGCTGGTGAGCCTCCTGGAGGTCGAGGAGGAAGTGCGACACAAGCACGGAAGGGAGGCTGAGATCGTGGAAGAAGTGAGGTTGTGATAATGGACCACGACGCTTGGTGGCAGGGAAGGCGGGAGGGGTGAGCCTACTCACAACGCCTGGAAGATGGATATCGCGGCCATTGCGTCGATATCGGAGTCGCTGATGCCGCTCGAGGCTCTGAGGATCTGGAGCGAAGGTGAGCGTTTAAAACCGACGGCGATCCTCCGAGCGTTCAGACGGGTAGCTCGCTAAGTAATACTTACCGCGTAGGTAATGAAAACGAGGTCCGTGGCGTTTAGGATCAATAATAAACTGCCCACTCCAGCCGTTAGAATCGGCACTGTCATTGAAATGGTATGCGGTTCTCACATGAAGTAGATGGCCCCTGGAAACGTTGAATTAGCTTCGGAGACGACCAGGGTAACAACGCGGAATGCATGTCTGACGAACCATCACGCAACATAACGTACACCAGCCCTTTACCACCGAAACCGACTCCAAGTTGCCCGGGTGGTCTGAGGAATCGCCAGGTGATCGCGAGGAGCAAGGCGTCGGCCAAGATTGCTAGGACGGCACATGCGCGGGTTGTGATGAAAACTTTGTAAGGTAAACACGGGTTAGTTTACGACTGCACCACCCATTGGCGAGATCACAGACATCTTCCACAGCCAGAAGTCATTCAGGAGGATACAATCGGCGAGGCGAACGGACGTACATGAGAGTAAGCTCGGGCGGAGTATTGTCCACGGCCGAGCATCCCAAGGTTGGGATCACAACGGAGGACGTCAGATATTTGAGTCGCACCTTCGAAAGGGTAAGACCACTATCGCCGACAGAAAGCTGGACTAATCGACATACTGCATCGGTGACAGATGGAACGAGGAAGAAAATCAAGATCACGAAAGATAGCATCCGTCGTTTACTCAGCGCGTACGCTCTCAACGCGGAAAAAACTGCATACCTAGGATCAACCTGTACTTCAGCCCGAGCAGGGTGTGGGTTACTCACCCGCAAGCGGTATATACGACAGGCAGATGAGCACGTCGCCTGCAACGGTTCCTCTTGCGCAGCTAAGGGCAGAAAATATTAGTACGAGCATATACGGCGGACTATCCATGAAGTTTGAACTCGCATCTTAGGACAACAATGTGGTATTGGGGAAGGCGGTCAGTGAGTAATGGCTGCTTGCATCGAAAGTGAGGAGTACATACTGTGTCCGACCATGGGGCTAATCCCACTGCCGTCATAACTGCCATCGCCAAAGAGATCGATCGGGTCGCAAAGTATAGGGAAGCCGATAGTGGGCTGGCATCTCCCCTCCAGAATGTCTCCACCTCGCGGGGAAAATTGATGATCCAGTCGTACAGAACCAAGACTTCGCATAGATAGTGTAAGAGTCGCAAACTGAGGGAGATATGGACGAGGACTTACCTACGCCAGCAAGATAGCAGTCGTTGGATGTCAGATAAACTGAGAGCACATCCGAAAGCACGAGCTTTAAGTGTCCCTGAAGACTATAATTCAGGATAGAGGGATGCCTACATGCAAAGGTTCCAGACAAGACGTTCATCGCCGAACCGTTAGTCAATGATGTGGCACAAGCAAGAACGACAGGGAGAGGAACTTCAGTCACAGAAAACCGACTGCCGGACTGGCCCCTTCTTATATAGTGAGCGCTGCTCGCTACCAGTGATATTTCGAAATACGTCAGGTCCACACAGGCTCTCCGAGTTGCACGTGATACTTGTCAAGATGCAACTCGAACTCGCTTCGGAAAGGATCCCGAAGCTCACGGGCTGTGGAACGTACAGGCTGCACCGCAGACAGAGCTTCTCCGTCACGACACCGGTTTCCGATCAACCCCAAGGCGGGACAATGTAGCCGCAGGCGCAAAAGACGCCGCCACACCGAGTAACCATACCATGTCGCTCCGAGTCGACCCGGTGACCCAGCATCGTCGACGCTCCCAAACAAGCCCATCCTGGAATACACATATGCATATTACTGTAAGAGCCTGCGCCGACAACTGCGCGATGTCCAAGTGGATGCCAGCGCTCCGGCTCGATGCCCGCCCCGGGTCCCAGGCAGTGCGCGCAGGCGGAGCATTAACCTACTAATCCCAGGATCCGCCCCGAGGCCCACGACAAGCCAGCGCTGACAATGGCAAGACTACTAGTCGCCATCAACGCCCGGCTCCGGGCATGTGGGCGGGGGCGGGGGCGGCGTGCAATGCGGAAACAGAAGTTGACAGCTGGAACCCGCACAACACCGTTGCGAAGCCGAATTTGCAAGATGTATATGCACGCACATGATGAGATCTTGTAAGCCGCTCGCCCTGCGGTACCCGTTATCTCGGAGTCGGGGCGGTGAGAGGGCCGGGACGTTGGTGCGGTATAGAATTGGGGAACCGAGCTTCCGTCAATATTGACCGCCCTGTGGAGGAGCGCGGAGCATCAGCATGGCGTGAACGCCAAACCTCCTCCATTCCTCCCCCCCTTGCCGCTGCCGACCTACGTGTGCGGGTCCCGATGCCGGGGCACTCGTCGTTGACTCAGGGCATACGCCCTCATCTCCAAGCGCGGATGTACTGCGGCTCAGGAGGTCTGCGAGCGAAGTGCGGGTCAGCGTGCGGAATATGCATATGAGGAGCGTCCTCTGTGGCGCGCGGCCTAAGCGCTCCGGAAGTCCTAGCTGTCGCTGCACGCGCTGGGAGATTCGACTCCCGAAAACTCCCATTTTTAAGTCGATGGGGTCCTGGTAGTGGAGTCGGGATCCCTCAAACGCAAAGAGGGTGGACTGACGGTAGGTCTGAGCCATAATCTGCAGACGCACATTACTACGCCCGTGACTCATGAGACCGCCAGTGGGCAGTATGGCTCTCACGGCACGTAGGACTTCTTCCAATCTCGGAATCCGCAACGACGGACTCGGAGATGATGAGGGGAGAGAATATGATGGATGACAGCCACAGACGAGGAGAAGACCAGGTTTGGCGACAAGCTGATAACGGAATGGCGTAACCTATATGGTCAGCGAAGTACTGTACGGGATACGGAAATTTAGAACGTACGTGAGCGCGTTGGGTACGACGGTTTAAGGCCGGACATTCGATTCGATCTCTTTCGTGGAAGCCCGCCGCGAACGTCGACCACTCTTTCATCGGGTTCCATACAATGACGTGCGCCCCGCTCGAACTCGACGAAGATGCCGCCGATTACAGCCCGGGGGTTTGCCCCTGGCATTGAACGTTCACGGTCTGCACTACGCCTGCTGTGGAGCATCAACATCTCGACTCCTCCCAACCCTAACTCCCCCCACATCACTGCTGCGGCCCACGGGCCTCTGGCATCTGCAGAGTACGGAGGAAAACGGTATAGCTCAAGATTCGAGAGGAAACTTACAGGAAGTGATGTGGGAGTGCGACGCGCACCCTGCAGCGCGCTCGTCATGACTCCAGGGCCTAGAACAGGGTTCACCAAAGAGCACATCCCACGTGAGGGCTCCCGCACTGGTGTTTAGTCTTGACGGGGACGTTTTGAGGCCGGAATGGGGTGGCTAACGACGTAGAGAATCAAGATGTGAGTGATAAGTCAACAGGCTTTGAAAGGCGCGGGATGTGCAACCGTACCGGATCGTCTCGCCACCGAGGAATAGGAGAGAAGGACCATATCCACCGTAAAACAGAGCAGGCGGGGAGAAGACCAGGATTTTCGGTGATCGGCGATGTTGCGACGCCAGCGGTCTGTGTGGTGCTCGCGACGAGAACCGGCAGGCCTGAATCGAATCGGGATCCAGCTATCGAAAAAAGCTTCGAGTTCAGGCATAAAAGAGTGTGTTCAGTGTGCAGAGAGCATGGAAACTACAAGGCTGGCCATCCGTACAACGTAGCCAGTGGAGGCGGAAACGGAGGCGCGTCAGAGAGCGTCGGAGGCGCTGGCATCACGGTGGCATACAGTACCTAGGCGCTTCCGTGTGCAGTGCCACGCGGCCGTCTGCTCGTCTGGTCCTGCTGATTTCGAACCTCCACTTCGTTTCTCTTGCCTTCAAGACGTCCATCGTGCCATTCAATCGAAATGAATACAAGCCAAGAAGTGATTCATCCTACATATGCCGGTAATTTCCTCTACTTTCCCACCTCGTCATCGATCTCGACCGACCAAACCGTCCGTACTTCGCGTCCTCACTGAGGCCGCAGCCTGCAGCCTCAATCCTACTAGAGTCGTAGTTGCGTTGCGCAGAGCGACTGTGCGTCCCGACACCCTAAAGGTATGGCACACCTCAGCAGAGTGATAGAAGAATAACAAGGAGCAGTACCCACTGATAGGTAATCATACTAGTTACTCGGCCACAGGTAACGGCGACCTCAGATTTGTATCGCCGGGTTCAAGTGGTCCTCCTCATCAGTGCGCTTGGGAGATGGTCAGGCAAAGCAGGGCAGGCCCGCTCTCCATGCGCGACGTTATGTCTATCAGGCATCGGAGAAAGCGAACAGCGCATGGGTTCGGCTTCTGCCCGTTGGACGCGTCCCGTTGTCCCAGAGGTGGGGCACGCCACCCCCAAGTCGTCGTCCGAGTCGTCGTCTGGAAGATCACAGTCCGCAAATTCGATGCTGGCACTGAGCGCACCTAGCAAGGACGCAAACCCTGTGGAACTGCGGCTGCCACTGGAGCGGGACGTGCAGAGGCGGCCGTTGGAGCTCAGGCAAATAACCTTCTGCTGGTAGGATTCCTGAAGGTCGAGGAGGAAGCGAGATATGAGCACGAGCGGGATGCTGGGATAAATGGCTGGGTCAGACTTGGAAAAGGAGAGCTTGACTTCATGTGAAGTGGCAACTGGTAGACATACCACGTTTTGAATGTCGATATAGACACGGCGGTTGGGGTTTTGGAGAATGTCTGTAAACGACCGGGATTGAGTGGAGTCGTTGGATGGCACTGAAGCATACATTGTGCTCACCGAGTAGGTCGTGAAAATAAGGTCCAATGTGTTCACCAGAATCATTAAGCTGATTATTCGGGTTGCTGTGAATCACCATACTGTCGGCTGACGTGCGACGCTCACATAAAGTATACCACTCCTGTGAAAGTCGTATTAGCCCGCGGAGCTACAAAGGTGACAGCAGAGAAACATATAGGTTTCACTGACCATCTCGTAGCATAACGGACACAAGCTTTCTACCACGTAATAATTTGGCCCGATGTTTCCAGATTTGTCCGTGTGGCAGGAGTCACCAGGTAAGTGCAATTAGGAGGACGTCGGCCAGAATTGCCAAGATGGCACACACCCGACTTGTGATTAGAACTTCCAGGGATAATTAGTGCCTCATGAAACTGCTTGAGCACTAAACAACGAACGTCTTCGCCCCCAGACCACAACCGTGACTTAGTTTTTGGCCAGGAAGTAGAGAGATTGTACAACGTACATAATCTCAGTATCAAGCCCTGAGTTGGAGCATTGGTGAGAGTGATACATCCTACTCCGTTGTGCACAATGCTAGAGATGTATTTGAATCGCATCTAGTAAACAGTCAGTTGTCACACCGAAGGAAGCTTAGAATAGGCCTACAGCATCGGCAAAGACTGCTGCAAAGAATAAAATGAAGATGACGAATGACAGTCTCCTTCGTTGGGTGAGGGCATATGCCCTCATCACAGAGAACACTCGGCATTGAATTGAATGTTCGTCTGGAACGACACAAACATATGAGAATGGCTCACCTGCGGGTGGGATCAACAATACACAATCCAGCGCAATGCTAAATTCTAATAATGGAGGCATTGGAACACCTAGTCGCATTGAGGATCCATGAAAAGATTGCAGAGTACTAGTAACGGATAGCTCACCCCTTGAGGAGCAATGATAAGAGACAGTGTCAGCGGACGCCTCAAATAATATCCAAAAGCTCTTGAACATACCGTGTCCGAAATCGATGGGACCATCCAAAAGATCTCTACAGCAACTAGTGGTAGAGCAATAGACCGGTTGGCGAAATACAGTGAAGTCGGCAACGCTCTCGCTTCCCCGGTCCAGAAGGCCTTAATTTCACGAGGAAGGGTGATAGCCCAATCATGCATAACCAGGGCTTGGGACGGTGAGTGAGAATCTGCCCGTTGTATGGGACACACCGTAATGATAAATACTTACCGAGGGAAGCAAGACTGAAGTAACTGGATATCTGGTGGCCAGCTAAAGGAAGGTCCGGGATGTTTAGTCAATAGACTCCGCCGGAACTTAAAGGGATAATGCATGCAGGCTTACAAATAAGCAGGTCTAGTGGCGCAATGCCAATGGTGCTCATGATATCAACTGCAGGCCGATTATCCTTCGGCAGGTTCAGCTCCATCTGCTGAATCGTGGGACGAAAACTTGAAGGGATGTCCAGAAGGATAAGAGTAGCGTGAGGCAAGTGAACAACCCGGAGGCCCAAGTCACCCCCGCCGAAGCCCCTTTATAGCACGTTTGGCCTCGAAAGGCGTCTCCCAAACCGAGTCATTCATGATTCCTAATATTAGGTATTGGGATGGGAACAATATGCTTCATGATATGCTTCAAAGTAGCGCGCGCTTGTAAGAAGGTTATGCCATGCTAAGTAGGCTGTGCACAGCGAGCATACCTTCTTCGAAATCGGCCTTCGCCAACTGATGAGTCAATATCTATCCCCAATGGTCATGAAGACTACTAGACAGAAGGGTCGGTGCGCGACGAGAAAGGTCGTCGACACGCCCGACATCTGTAGGGGCCATACGATAGCCATGTCTGTCATCAGCGATCGAGGAGCTGTGTGCGCAGGGGAGACGAGACGCACCGGAGACCCGCCGTGGCACAACACAAGGATGTGGCGCTGATCAGCCGGACAACCGCATCTATTTGAACGTGGATGTCTAGACATTCCAAATGGTTCCTGTAGTGCCGAATGTCTGTAGATATCACATGGAGAAGAACGATATCGGAGAATGAGGCTACGAGATTGCCCGGCTGCCAGCGACGATACGTCGAAGGAGTCAACTCAGTCGGTGATTCCGGCCATCCTCAGGAGGGCGCCGCAGTCGGCTGTGTAGGATGTAACGCGATGTATCCACGTTGAACTAGAACGACAGTATCATTAGGTACCTATCGACGGTGGGTCAATTCGAAACACCTGCGAAGGGAACGCGCTAATAAGCCACGTACTACGTCATAGATGCATGGATGCTGATGGCTCAAGACTTTGTCGCCGCTTCTCCGAGCCCATCAATGCCCAAAATCTCTGCCAGTACTAGTGTCAGTGCGGTGCCAGTCGGGTGGCGTTCAACTAGCGAGATGGCCGTTGGCGCGCACCTGGTGGCTCCGAGTCCGTCGCCCAACTTGAACGTTCAAGTTGGGCGACGGGCGACGGACTCGGACCGTCCTTGGATACAGGAGCAGAGCAGGATGACTGGCGGACGGTCGAGGGCGAGGGAGCGCGGCGCAAGTGTGGGAGAGCGGCGCGCGGACTCGCACGTGGTGGCGCGAGCCACTGCATCGCCAGCGAGAACGAGCGGCATATGCAGCCACGACCCTTCTTGAGAGGTGCTTCAACGTAGCCAATGAGCTCTCTATCATCTTCCGGTACGGTCACAGGCGCACCGGCACCGTCGCTTCGAAACACGTCCAACTTTGACTGCTACCGGTCGCATTAGGCGCCGTAAACAACCAGTTAAACTGCAGTTCTGGAGGTCCCTGCGACAGTAGCTGCCAAGAAAAAATACACAAAGCAAGCTATCACGGTTGGCGAAGGCCGCGAATTTGTACCCACCAACTTGTGGACACACGGGAAGCCCTGCGACTCGATGGGCTTTGACCTCTAGATCTGCCAAGCGGAAGCCGCATGAGAGCATGCGCGCACACACATCCGAGAGAGTCGCAGGCGAAAACGCGAAACGCGCAAATGTGAGTAGACTCGGACTCGGACGTACTGTTACTGTACACCACGACGAACACGCTCAAAACCACCCAACCCCCACTCAGACTGGCATCACACGTCCTCCGGCCCGGGCGTCCCGCCTGTGCCGCGCTCCATACCGGACTTGTCAGCGGCACAGTTGAGGCCGACGAAGACGAGCCCCGCCGGCCCAGTCTCGTCGAAGTCGGGCGTCGAGTCCGCGCCGATTGCCCTGCGACACGGCATCATCAGCACCCACGAAGCCACGTCCAAACACAAACACACGAGCAGACGCAGGTGCCAACGGAGGGACTCACGAGAGGTGGATGGGGATGTGCGTCGAGACGATCCCGCTCCCGACCCCGAGCCCGACCGCGTCCCAGTCCCCGTCCCCGTCCCCGTCCGAGGTCGAGGACCCGGCAAACTCGAGGTCGGCGGATCCGGAGGGCGCTCGCGCGTGTGCGCGCGCCGGGGCGGCCTTGAGCCTCGCCTTGGCCGCGGCGTCTTCGAGCCCGAGGAACGCGAGCGAGGACATGATCACGCTGCAGCATGCACGCGTTAGCCGCTTCCAACACCTCGACGTTCAGTAGGGAGGGGGAGGGGGCGGGGGCGGGGGAGAGCAGAGCGCATGCACGTACCCAATCGTCATCGCGGGCTGCGAGAGCAGGACGTCCATCCCCGCTGCGTGGCGGAAGACCAGTCAGCGCCCGCGTGCTCGCAGAGACAGAGACAGAGACAGAGACGCGAGGCTGGGCGACGCACCGTTCAGATCGAGGAACGCGAGCACCGCGACGGGGAGGTTCGCCGCGCCCGTCGCGGCGACGTACCCGATGCCCTGCACGCACAGGACGCTGCCGACGCCCCACGGCCTGCTGCCCGTCTGCTCCTCGTGCACGCGCCGGACCGCGACGAGGGTCGCGATGAGGATGAGGATGTCGAACACGGACGCTGCGTGGGCGCGCGCGTCAGTCCTGAGCCGACGTGCGCGTGCGTGGGGAGAAGGGCGGAGGAGACGAGACGGGACGCACTGTAGAGGTAGAAGGCGGCGAGGAAGGTGGCGTCCCAGGTGATGACGGTGCACCTGTTCATGGCCGCGTCCCAGCGCGAGCGGACGGTCCATACGGCCTCTGTGCATACGTGCGAGGAATCAGCGGGGCGCGAGCGTGGCCGCCGGCCGGAGAGGCGTGGGACGTACGGGACACGACGAGGAAGCCTTGGCCGAGTGCGCCGAGTTTGAGGATGTACAGCGGGATGTAGCTCCGCAGCGTCCAGAAGATCGCGATTCTGCATTCGAGAGATGTATACGAGGATGGTGCGCTGTGAGGCTGAAGGGATGGCGGAGTCGCTCGAAACTGTGCTTACGGCCTGGAGCAGATGATCAGGCTTGCGAGCATGCCCGCAAGGGTGCCGAGACTCTAGAATGGAGGGTATGAGCGTGGACGAAGGGGAACACTTGCGCGTCGCTACTTACTGCAAATATCCGGTATGCGGCTATGATACCGGAGGTCAGGGTTCATCGGACGCAGTAGACCCAAAGCGCACGTACGATCACAGGCTATTCGCCCATTTACGCGTCCAGTGATAACGCTACCAGCACCATGGATGCATGAATTAGCCCAACGTATCCCGGGGATGAGGAACGCGTGTGCACGTACAAAAACAGGAGTGCGGTAAGGGTGATGTATCGCGCGAGGAGGAAGGGGATGTGTACGAGGCGGAACGCACGTTTGCGCTGGATGAGCTCCCACTCGACATAGAAAGTGTTTACGAAATGGGTTCTACAGCGCAAGATGAGGCTCCAGTGACGCAGAAAGGAAGAAGTGAGACCCGAAGACACACGCACCCATAGAACCCAACCAAGATGACCGTGATCTGCTCGTACAGAAAGAAGGTGTAGGCGATGACGTCGGGGTTCTTCCAGTCCACCATCTTGGCCTCGTTCCCATGAGCGGATTACAAGGCTGCTGATGCTGAAGGGACCGCCAGGACGGGACCTTGTGGCTTGGACAGGAGGATTGCGATGGATGAGACTGCGGAGGCGGTAGGAGGGCCTCGCTCCTCGAGCTGCAGTTTTGAGGACCTAGGTAGCCGACAGGGTTGCAGCAGGCTGCGCGCTA
This sequence comes from Ganoderma lingzhi, assembly GCA_026283605.1. NCBI lineage: Eukaryota > Fungi > Basidiomycota > Agaricomycetes > Polyporales > Polyporaceae > Ganoderma > Ganoderma lingzhi. The sequence goes on along the minus strand of JAPJYM010000003.1, from coordinate 2,835,009 downwards.
GCCTGTGACCTGTCAGAGACAGGAGACTAGACCAAGAGAGGTTGCGGAGGTGTTAATACGACGGATGGAGGCGAGGCTAAATGGGGGGCGGGTCGCTCAGTCACTCGTGTTGACGTCGACATGTGTCTCGCGCGGGCGCAGGGGGTAGATGATAGATACTTTACATAAGAAGGGCAATCCGGCTGTCGTGTGTTGCCGTGGGACGCACGCGTACGTCGGCGTCGTCATGTTCGGGTAGGGGAGAAGTTCAATGGCTGGCGGCTGCGGAACCGTCGGCAGAATACAAAGTCGGTAAAGGAAGCCAAGGGACCGAGAGGGACCGAGCGAGGGACGAGAAGACGTCTGACCAGCGTCTGACGAAGGCTTCCGAGTGATAGGCTTGCCTGGCGAAGGCTTCGTGGTGAGAATGACAAGCCACGTGGGCAAGAAGCCCTGAACGCGTAGACACGTCTAGACGAACCCACCATTCAATGTGAGTTTCCCGAGGCTTCCCGGAGGCCAAGCATATGGATCGGTGGCGTCGTGCACAGCGAGGGTGTTTTATGCTGGCGCTTATGACATACAATCTTTGACATGAGTCTTGCTGCTTGCAGGGAAGGCGCGTTGTCAATGGGAGACACAGTCAATGGACCAAGTGCCAGCGCATCGCTTGGGCAGGGGCGGTGCGTTACTAGTATCAAGTCCTATATTACTTACATAAGTAGCCTTGCTTCCGAAGACTCTAAGTAAGTAAGTAGCAGGGGCAGATTCACGCATAAGTAAGACGAGGAGCGAGCCCGAGCCCGCCTCGGTTGTGGCCAGATGGCGATCGATGGCTCCGCCGGCTCTTGGCTGCATAGGCGCTTTCATGGGGTGACACCGCACGTGGAAAGTGACTCAACGCGTGTGCGTGACTGACGCGTGCTTGACTGTGCCTTGCGCGCCTGTTTGCGGGACTGCTTGTCTTCCGCCACCTCTGACAACCTCCGTACCATGGCCGAACCACAGAAGCTTCGCATGCCCACAGTGTCTGGTTAGTCACTTTCCTTCTATAGGTCCCTACATAGAAGTAATATTCGCCTTATAGGATTCAAAATCGTCAAACAAATCGGCGGTGGCGGGTTCTCGACGTCAGTGTCTCATCCTTTGTCTCCGAGTGCACACCTACACGGCAGAAGTAGGACTTCAGTCATATAATCACCCGCATCGTAGAACACCGCAGAGAACGATTGTATCTCTATTCTGGGCCGCACGGTCGATCCGTTGTAAGAGAAGCTCAGCGCGGCGTCCGACGGTCTGATCCTACCCCCGCCCTTTGGTCCCACTCGGCAGACGATTGCCAACCTTCACTAACCGCTACTTTGACAGAGTGTACCAGGCCGTGCATCCAGAATCGCACCGCGTTGCGGCGTGCAAGGTAGTCACCATCACCCCCGATTTCTCGGACTGGCAGATGAAGTCCATGGAGAAAGAGTGTCGAGTGCACGCCGCACTCAAGCACAGGCACATCCTCGAACTCATCGGCGCCGCAAAACTCACCATCGAGCAGGCGAGGAGGGGAGGTTACCTCCCTGCGTTCTATCTTCTCATGGAAATGGCCGCCGGGGGCGACCTCTTCGACAAGATCGGTTCGTGCCCTGCCAGAAATATGTGCGCCTGCGCTGACGAAAATCATCTTAGTACCGGACGTTGGCATCAACGAGGACATTGCACATTTCTACTTCTGCCAGATGCTCGACGGTCTTGTGCGTGTCACTCCCCGAGCATAACCTCGCAGATTGCTGACCGGTGTTTCGTAGGCGTATATTCACCTGCAAGGCGTCTGCCACAGAGATCTCAAGCCAGAGAACCTTCTTCTTGACGCCGCAGGGACACTCAAGATCAGCGACTTTGGCCTCTGTGCGGTGTACAAGATCGCAGAAGACGGTAAGGTCAAGATGCGCGTGCTCAACGAGCGATGTGGGAGCCTGCCATACATCGCGCCAGAGGTCGGACGCATATCCACCACTCTCGCTCGGCGTCGAGCTCCTGACTCTGTGTTGACCCTACTAGCTGCGGGGAACGGATTCGTACGAAGCGCCTCCGATCGACGTGTGGGGAAGCGGCGTCATTCTCTTCACGATGCTCGCAGGCAGTACGCGCTCTGCTCCCATCGTCCCCCTGATCCCGTAACTGAACGGTTGCCCCCTGCCAGACACACCATGGGACGAGCCGACGCGCGGCAGCGTCGAGTTCATGCAGTACATCACCGGCGAGGCGTTCAACCACAGACCATGGAACCGCTTCTCGCCCGACGCGCTATGTACGTCCTCTTGGCTGCCATCTCGCGCATCATGTAGACCGACTATGCGCGCGCCGCCCAGCTCTCATCACAGGCATGCTCGACATGGAGCCCTCGCACCGTATGACCCTCTCAGACGTCGCCTGCCACCCCTGGGTAACCCGGTGCGTCCCCCCACCTCCTCCCCCTCCCCCCTCTCTCTCGCCCCTCCGTCCGCTCACAACTCCACACAGCCCAAGCCAGCTCGCCTCGCGCGGGCCCACCGCGATCGCCGCCTCGCTCACCGAAGGCCTGCGCGAATCCGGGCACATGTCCATCGCCGAGCCCTCGCTCACCGACTCGGACGGGGACACCGCCATGGGCTCCTCCGATCACGATTACGACGATGACGATGGCGACGGCGACGCCCCGCCGCGCGCGGCCCGTGCCCATCCCCCCCATCCGGCGCGCTCGCAGTTCACGCAGACGCTGATGCTCTTCTCGCAGGTGCAGGGCGGCGCGCGGTACCGCTACAGCCCGCACCTGACGCGCTTCTTCGCCGCGCTCCTCCCGCGGGCGCTGCTCGCGCGCGTGCAGGAGGCGCTGGCCGAGATGGGCGTGAAGCAGAACCCGCCCAAGGAGCTTGTCGTGCAGGACGGGGCCGACGGCGACGGCGACGGCGGGGAGGGCGTGGAGGAGACGCCGATGCTGCGGATGCGGATCGGGACGAAGGATAGGCGGAAGATACACATGAAGGGGTACGTGGAGATCGAGGAGATGAAGCTCGTCGGGTACACGGGGAGCTTCGTCGTGTTCGCGAGGGACGCGGTGGGTCCCGCTGCTCTTCTTCCTCGTCGATGGTGGGCTGAAGTGGGATTTTGCGCGCGCGGACGGCAGGGGAACCCGCTCGAGTGGCGCGCGATGTGGAAGACGCTGGTAGAGCATCCGCTCATCAGCCCGCATGTGTACAGGAAGAGCGAGGCGTGACGGTTTGGAGGTATCGAGCGACGTATGGGTTCTAACTTCTAGATGGTTGTGGCACGTCTTTGTAGTATCGACAGTGCTGCCGGTAACCCACCCGCCGGGTGGATATCGATCGATTCAGACGTCGTCAGCCTCCTGCTCCATCGTGGATCAAACACTGCTTTCCTGAAGGTTCATTCGCCAACGACCGTCTTCGGAGCACCTGTCTTCACTGTTCAGATTCATTGTTTCCACTAACCACTACTGTCTCTATGTTGGCACTTGGAGTCGTATTTCTGACTGGCATTTCATGATATTTTCTGTGGTTTTGACTAACGATGGCTGCAGTGTTCTCAGCCGGGCACCGCTGGCGTCTAATCTTCACGATTTCACGGTTAGCCCCTCTTTCTCTCGCAGCCCTCTCTCCATCTCTCTCGCTACCGAAGGCCTCCACATTTCTTTTCTTGTTCTTTCAGGTATCTGCGTAGTACTTATACTATGCGTTTGAGCTACAAATGGCAAGATCTCGTCGGAAGTGGGAGCTTCGGTAAGCAAGTGGTCCAACAAAGGGGCCGAAAGATGATCTCATTTTTCTTTTCAAGGAAAAGTATTCTCCGCCAAGGTAACCAGCACGCACAACGGTGGATCCGAGGCGAATGGCGAAACAGACGTAGCTCTGAAGAAGACCAGGGTCACGAACCACATACGCCATCCCCTCTTGCTCCACGAGGCGTGTGTGCTCACTCTAGTGCGCGGTAAGCCGAATTTTCCTCCTCATCATGCCCTTCACGATTTCTTATGGCAGGCACATCCGCAGGGCACCCCAATATCCCCCGCGTCCTCGCATGGGGGCGGTCGCAATACTTCGAGTACATCGCAATGGAACTGCTCGGGCCGAACATCGAAGACGTCGTGAGCAAAGCCGGCCTCAGCCAGCGGAACGCCGTCGCGTTCGTATGCCAGATGGTGCTCCCCTATTCCTGCCTCCGTTCCGCTCGTGCCCCCGCTCATACCGATGACGACCACTCCCCCAGCTGGACGCGATCGAACACATCCACGGGAAAGGCATCGTCCACGGCGACATCAAGCCATCCAACGTCTGCCTCGGTCGTGGGGACAACGCCGGACGGCTCTATCTGGTCGACTTCGGTCTCTCGTCGCGATGGACGTCGGACTCCCGGCCCAGCGGTCGGAGGGGTACCGTGCCGTATTGCAGCTTGCGCGTCCTCGCGAACGAAGGCATGTCGTTGTGCCTGACTCCCACGCGAGACTAACGCACGACTTACTCGTCTTCGCAGCTGCTTTGCCTCGCGATGATCTGGAGTCCCTCGCGTATACCATGGCGCACCTCTTGACGGGCACTCTCCCTTGGGGCTTCCAGTCGTTTCAGGAGCGGCTCGACGGAGGCCCCGTGAGCGGCCAGCTCATCTTCCGGGGATACCCCGACGTCTTCGCCGAGTTCGTCGATTTCGCCCACGGCCTCGGTCCCACCGACGATCTGCAGTACCGACGCTGGAGGGACGCCTTCCGCGGTCTGGAGCCGGGGCTTCCGAAACTCCCCCTGTTCGACCAGCACGACGGCCTGAGGAGCGGCCGCCGTCTCTGGGTGAGCTGGGCGGCTGCCTCGCGCGGCGACCGCGGATTCTTTCTGCCGGACGAGAACGGGGGGTGGCACACGTCCTACGACTACAGAGACATATTCGGCGGATCGGAGTCCCGGTCGGAGATGGGGGGAGACCATGGTTTCGACGTCTTGCGGCCCTCTGAGTGGCTCTTGCTTCCGTTTGGCATTGCGCCCTGCTGCACGGTCGGCGATGAGTTCGATGTCGTGTCGACGCACTTGGACTTCATCGACGAGCCTCCTCTGTACAACGGCGGGCGGTCTGTCGATGACACCGCCCCTCCCGAGGTTATGAACAACACCCAGTCGGATACACGTTGCATACGTCTTTAGCGCATATAGCATATGATACTATGCATCATACACCCACCTTCAATAGATCTAGACATGTCGTTCGAGGACTACCATCGTAACCCACTGGCAGGTCTAAAGATACCTTTGGAGCTCGTTTCGACATATCCGGGGTGTGCGGATAAATACTGGAGTCACAAAGGGCACAGAGCATTAGGCTCCAACGAATATGGGTGGGGAGCACAGTGGTGGCAATTCGCTGCATGTCCGCGCGCATCCGACAGCTTCTCGCTGCATCGAGCGCCATGTACAATGGATGTATACGTACTTCGATCCGCACTATATTACGGATTAGAATTGCTACAGAGGGATACATGCATGTACGAATGGTACGAACATATACATATATGTGGCGTGTATTCGACTGCGCAGGTATCCCCGAGAGATCGCCCGCCGTTGTACAGAGGAGGCCCGCCGATGAAGTCCAAGCGCTTCCGGACAACTGACAGCAGCTACACGGCGCGCCATGGAGTGGGCGTCCATCGCTACGAAGCGGGAGGCGTATAATGTATTTTTCTGACTCGGCGCGGCAGTATATGGCCGTGACTGAGCCCCACTATGCTAGCCCCAGGCCGAAGCGAGAGCGCACAAGAAAGATTGACATCCCTCGCCGCCGGTTCGAGTGAATGCTCACCTTGCGATCGACAGGTAACTGGAGCGCCGGAGCGCCATCGGGAGACTGTGCCGCAGTTGAGGTCCCTTGGACATGTACATGTCAGAGCATCGTGGCTAGATGTCCACCAGCTGCAGCGTGCAAGCTCCATGATTGAACGCGGTATCGTACAACGTTTGTGTTTCGATGCTTCTCCTGGGACCTACTCGCTCGGGTCGACTTCGGGCGAGGCGACGAGGAAGTAGTTCGCGCCGACCAGCTTCAGGCCGTACTTCTCCGCGAAGGCGATTGCGTCCCAGCTCCGTCGCTCTTCCAGCGCCGCACCGTATTCGGGCGCCCCGTGAGGCACGGTGAAGGGCTCGGACCCCGCAGGTTCCTGGAAGAGAAGGAACGCTACGGAGGAGAGCAAGAGTGGGGACAACGTAGAGGGAGGTTGGTTAACGTACGGGGAACAGGACATCCTGCCGTCTTGCGGAGGGACAGGAGGGTAGCAGACTCACTATATCTGTGTATCCCAGAGTTCGGACGCGGACCGGGAGGGCGGTACGGAGTCGTGGAGGGGTGTGTCTTGAGCGCGTTCAGCGCCTCGGCCGAGTTGGACGTCACCGCGGGCGACTTCAGCCCGGTTATCTGCGAGGCGTTCATCCTCATTTCGCGAGTACCAACATGGGGAATATGGCAAGCGTACCACCCAGTGCCTGAACGATCTGTATATCGCATCCGTCCGGTACGGGGCGTCTGGATCGAGCATTGCGAGCGTGTACGACGCCTCGGGCGCGTCGTCCCAGGGGCCGTTTAACGCGGCGAGTCGGATTTCTGGCTCGTCCTGAGTCTCCTCTGGAGTGATCTCGTTCCCTAAGTTGACCTCCGCCCCATTGGGATAGACGATTGAGAAAAGGACCGAGGGCGTGAAGGCGTGGGAGGCGGGGACGACATCAGGGATGATCTGCTGCTTCTCAAGAGCGGAGACGATGGCGGTGAGGGGGTCCGAGGACATCGCGACCGGTAGTGCTGTCGAGGTGGGAGATGCAGTCTGGAAAAGATGGTCTTGTCATAAGATAAGTTTCAGTGGAGAGGGAGTTCATGGCCGCGTGCTGGTCCACGGCGTCTGCGTATGAGGTCATACCAAAGGCCGGTCCGGAAGCGGGCCGTGGGGCGACGCCGGCTGCGTTCACGGCCGCTTGTGCTCTACGTCTACCACCACCATGAACCCTTCGAGTCTTGACGTTGCTCGTACTGTTGCATCCCAATCCTACGAGGACCTTGTGCTGTTTTCCATTCTTCCTCTACCGGTGACCGGAAAGTCTCACTCAACACCTCGCACCAAGACCTCAATCGGTGTAATGTCTGTTCGACTACCAAGGTACGAGACTTTCTCGCCTTAATTCATTACAGTAAGAGAAGGAGTTCCGTGGGATGCATTGAAGACGGGGAGATAGGTGTTCGGACATCGCCCACATGTCTTGTAGTGAGATATCTCGAGCCCGGACGTGCGGTCCGCACCGCTGCCTACGTGTGATCATTGAGATATCCCGCTGTGCTACGGTGGCGAGCATCTTCCTGAGTATTCGGAAACAATTTTTAACTGTTCAATGCAGATCACCCCCTCGTGTCATGTATGCGGCGGTGAGAAGTCATCCGCACTGTTGCCCCTCCCCGCATGGTGGCACCGGCACCGGGCGAGGATTCATCTCACTCAGTAATCCTAGCTACTAGTGCGGCCGTCGTTAGCGCTACGATCATTCCTTAGAGAGTGAGGCGGATGTTGACCACATTGTATGATGTCGTAAGTGGTATATCTCGCGTCGTGTGCAGGAGCGCAACTTACACTGCTACGGATACCGTCGCCCCACTACAGATATTTCTCCATTCAAGGTCCAGGCCAGCCACGTATGGACCGGGAGAATGTTCCTCTGTGTCGTGGCCTATAGATGACGCTAAGTCAATCGCCGCCTATGTGCGCTCCTGAAGTGTCGCTGACGAGTTGTCAGGAATATTGCAGTATGGTTGCTGTCGTCGATCGACTATAGAGTCTGACCGTGATACCTGACCGTGATACGTGTCTGCGGACGCGAGTGAGTGTACCGGCTATCCTTATGTGCTGCGAAAGTGCCAGCAGGTCTGACAGTATGACCGTGGCCCGCTTCTGGTACAGTTTTTCGGCGGCGTAACTTAGACCACACCGCGAACTTCCTTTTTTCGAACGATCCGGATATCTGGCATATCCCATGGTGCTGATCTAGGGACTTCTGCTCCCAAAGTCACTCCCCATCGACTTCGAGATGGGAGGTTCACCTCCATTCTGTATGTGTCTCTATGGTATAAAGGCTGGTCTTTGCCAAGTACACGCAGCCAGAGACGCACTCTTTCCTTCAGCACTGGAAAAGCTGCTTCGTACTGCGACCGTACGTGCGTGCGCATAGCCCCTTTCCTATCCACATCTCCAAAAGACTGATGGATCGCCCAGAACGCATGGGGTTTCGATCATTGCCTACAGCGCATACCGCCAATGATCTTCTTTCCGCGATCCAAGGGGGGGCGGCCTCCCATCACGGGCATCAAGAACGAGCCGTTCTGCAGCATGGATCCGGAACACAGGACAAGACCTGTGGCATCCGCAGATCGCCGTCAGAATCGGGTAGTATGTGTGGGTCTCGGGTTTGGCGTTGCGAGTCGCGACGACTCATCAGGGGGTTTGACCGACACAGGCTCTTCGACAGGCATACTCGAATGACTATCGAACAGACGAAACTCGAGGCTGGCCAGGCAAAACCCCATTGAAACGGGTCGCGGGATCCGTGCTACGCGAGGATCAATCCACATTCAAATTAGACGATAGATGCTGGGTACGTTTGGATCCCGCTAACTGTGACTTGTTCTTGGGGCTGAAGCTCCGACAACCTCGATAGTGTTGCGATTTGACGCGAGACGATCCGAGTCGACAGGGACGGGCCAAACGCCGTCGGCTACTAGACGAGACCTACGACGGACTGTGCGGACCCCTGGAGGAGGAGCAGGATGAGAAGGTGGGATGCATGGGGCCCGAAGATGTCTCGGTACGTGCCCTTTCGCTAAAGTGTCTAGCTTACTAGGGCTGAGTGGCAGGCCTTCGAATGCGACAGCTAGGGGGCTTAGCGACAGCGGCTCCACGGCCGCCGCCGGCCAAACCCCGTCTAGCAGAGGTCAACCCCGGGCCGAAGCCTCTACGCGTGGTCCCTTTCAATGCACCGACGTCCAAAGCTAAAGCGGGCAAGCTCGAAGGCGCGCATCGGCCGGTTTTCGTGTATTCGGCCGCTCAGCTGGAAGCTACGATCCGAATCCGCTTTCAGGCGAGCACTCCTTGCGCCGATCGTGGAGTCCTATCTTCCGATCCCTCACACGAGTCGCAGATTGAGGGAACACTGTGGGAGGAAACGGAGGAGCGACCATTTCACGACGGCAAGTCCACGATCACGAAGGGCGACCAGCTGGCGACGCCGATCGCAACGAAGCTTGAAAATGTGCTCGTACGTATACTGGCTCGCGTCGCGGCGCCCGACGCCTTGCTCTAACTCTTGACGATAGAACACTTCCGGAGACGTTTTTTTTTGTCGACCTGATCCAGGAATGTTGGGAGACCTTCAGACCGACTTTCAGACCGCTTTCGGGTGGCGCCTGAAGTATGCGCACGAGCTGGCTGTAGTCGAAAAAAGCCTGCAGGACGGCGATTTCGGAGCCTTGGCCCGGGTGTGTTACTAAGTTAGTCTTGTGTAGTCTTATTAATATCACTTGATCCAGCTCAAATCTCTGAGTTCCACTTTGTGCGTGCCTTGTGTGCGAGGGCCTTGGGTTGCCCGGACATCGCTAGCGCTATGCCGTCTTCGACCACCTATCAAACACGATAGATGGCGTCCACCGTGACAGGCTTCGGACTTTAAAGAGCAATCACGTCAAGCAAAAGTTGCGCGTCAAACCGTGCCGTGTGGATGTCGTCAGGTAGATGGGGGTCTGTAGTGTGTCTCAAAGGTGGATCCTACATTCAAACTTTGAAGCTTATACACGGAGGACGTGCAGTGACGAGGATATCTATATGCCGCTTCCCAAAACGTGGGTGTTTTGTCTATCCCGAGCTTTAGTTCCTCCTTCACATCGCTACAGTGTCCATACATCGCTTGACCGGCGCCATCCATCGACACCCTTGGAGTCATCGAGCTACGAAGAAACTCGACATCAGGCTGCCAGTGGTGGCACTGGCAGCTGCGAAGGTCAATCAAGCCGGATATGCGGGGCACGCGGCGTGTGACCGACAGCGGAAGCTGGGTCCGATCGCGAAACAAGGTTCGCCATGCGCCAGTGACAATCCGGATATCCAGCCCGTTCGCCGCGCCCTGGGCCGCCCGTTCGTCCTGAAGCCGTGAGTTGCCGGTGGCGGGGCAGCCGTCGCAGTACAGAGTCGCTGAGAGCGCATGTCGTTCCAATGCATTCTACAGCAAAAGACCGGGGATCCCAGATATCTCGCCGCGGGTTCGGTGGGCCCGAGCCTGCAGCTGGCGCTCCTCAGGGTAATTTAAGGAGTACATTTCCTCGTACCGAGGATCCTTTCACTTCAGATGGCCCTCGAAGCGGATATACCACCATCTGCCCGTGTGTTTTATCCGGAAACGCCAACAGCGATGCACCATTTGACCACCTAATAAAAGGAATGGCCCGAGTGACTTGCAACGACCCTCGGCGCAACTAGAGGTGCTTGCCAGCGACGCGCACAACTCCACCATGTCCCTCGAATCTCAAGCCCCAAGAGATGCACCGGTCGGTCGAACGCGTTCGTATCGAGTAGGAGCATCTGAAAGTTACTTACACTTACACGAAGTTGTGGATGGTTCAAGTTGCGCAGGTCATCAACCTTCAGATCGGTGCCGTGGTTACAGACACAAAGAACGGTTTGAAGTACGAATTGAAAGCGCGGCCCGGCCGGGCACCGCACTTCGCGTTGCGCTCGCACAATCATCATCATCGAGCTGGTGTTTCGCCAATGTAAGTTAAGTGCGCCGCACACGGCTCGAGCGCTTCGCATCCTTATTACCTTTTCCGTAGCTGTCTCAAGCCCTCGCACGATTTTCCGTTGGGAAGTCGGGCCTTGGTGCCGAGTGCGGACGGCAGCCAGCCTCGCGAATATGTCAAGCGGAGGGAGGGTTGGACGCCGTGCGCTTCGAGACCAAGCTCAAGCCCGGTTGTTTCCCGGCATACCGCCGCCTCCGAGTCCACGAAAGGTCATCTACGAGGACCATTGGATCCGCGGTCGGCGCGACCGAATCGGAGTCAACCAGAGCAAAAGTCGTCGGCACGTACCGCCGCTTGTTCGACGGAATATACTGGAGTGGGCCAACGACCGGATGTAAAATACTCGGAGGTGAGCACTATCTCAGTCTCGCGGCAGTCATGATGTCGGAGGCGACGTCAGGAGTGCTGATTTTGGACTCGTTGGTAGAATGTGGTGTGGAATATGCGGCGACCACTGGATGTACAGTAGTGGTATGAGTGACGTGTGCACGTTCATCACTGCGATTCACCTTCTTGGAGGCCGCCTGATGGGCTTCTCCCGTACCTGGAAGCGAACTCGACGTGCAGTGATCATTTCGGGCATCTGAATGATGGAGAGAAGCCGAGGGCGTGTTCGTGGGTATGCCATTTCTCCCAGTGAATCTGATGATCACCATGGCGCGTCCAGCTTTTCTCGAATCAAGAAGGCTTCAAAATAGTGAAATGATGGTTCAACGTCGTGGAAGGGTGGCAGCAAGCTAGTGCGATCGCAACAGGCCAGCGGCGGGCTGCCGCGAGCGGTGAGGCGCTTACGTAACGGCCGGCAAATGCCAGCATGCAGCCTGAGGCCTCCAACCGCCTTTGCGGTCTTGGCAACTTTGTTCCCGGACGACATCGAATGCGCCCACACCTAACACTCCGGACTTTCGGAAACAGATGTCGGTGGCACTGAGATCAGCCGGTAAGTAGATACTGAGGAACATGAGCTGTATCCTCGTGATCTAATTCTATAACGCGATAGAAGACGAGTCTGGCGGCATCCCGCCAATATTTTGACTCGAGACAACTTGGTCACTGATACTTACCTCTCAAAGCACAGAGACTATACTCTCCAAGTTGTAACAAGCTACACTTGCTTTGTATTTTGGATGAATGGAAAGTCTCTAGAGACCATCGGTAAGGTCACCGCCGATACTGCGCCCCGTATTGACTCACGTAGCACTTTGCCCGCCGAACAGGTCTCAATCATGATCCATGTTCGGATGTGCCTTTCCCTCTCAATGGCACGGTGTACATGCATAGACTCAAAGACCGGCAACGCCGCGACGACCTCTATGCCGCGCATATGAAACGCAACCTCTCGTCCCCCCACAGGATATCGAGTCTCCGAAACGGTATCAACACGCTGCTTGGTTACCTAACTGCGTCTAGACGGTCCATTTTTCGGGGTAGCGAGTTTTCCCCGGGCCACGCACTACCAGAATCTGTGCCGTTCTCGCTGATCCCTTTCGATGAAGTGTAGGTATCCTACAGTTCCGAGGCGTTGCGCCGCCTCTTTTCGATGCTTGGACCGCAAAATGTTTGCGATAGCATAGATATCGCCTGGGGCAGGTTGTGTTTATAAGTCACTTCCTCTGCTGGGGTTTGCGCTTCAGATTTGGGCTCGTCAAGCAGCTCACAAGGGCGACTACTCGTACTCGCACTCTGTACAATCTTTTACAGCCGCTGACCCGGAGCGATATGGATTCCCTGGCTCCTACAGAAGCAACGGTAAGCCTGTTTCCCTCGCCATGTATTTAGTCTTTGATGATCCCTGTCGCAGTTACTCGCAAATCTTCCGTTCGGCAGCCGGATTGTCTCACCCTCGGCCAGAACCTTCATCAAGCATTCGGACGGCCAATGGTGGAACTGGTCGAATAACACCTGTACTGGTCTCACCCTCCAGGTAAATTTGTACAACTATATAGAGCGTGCCGAAGAGTCTCACGCGTTAACTCCAGCGCGGCCATGTCATCTCCCCCGGAAGTAAGGCTTATTATCCAAACGAAGGGCGAGAGCGCTACGTCAAGCATAACGACGGCAGGTGGTTGAGCATCCAGTCTCCAAGTGGGGCGGTTGCTTCGAGCATGGTAAAGAAAGGCGCTCTTTACTCGTCCGTATGGTTATTGACATTCTCTTCAGGCTGCCAGACACTCAACGGGTCATCCTAGCACGACACCATCTGCTAACGTGCAAATTATTCCTCAAGCGGTGTACCATAACGGACCGGTTCCAGCGGACGGCGACACCCTTGTCACGTTCAACGTTCCCTTGTCCTCCGCGGCAAGAGGGGATGTTCCATACGGGACGCAGCAGGCGTTCACTGGTGGGCTGACTGCGAAGGAGAAAGTATCCATTCGTTTTGAGGTATGTAATGATATCCGAGTCACGTCACCAACGAGGAAACCATCACAACTCATACGAATCCTTAGTTCCCATACACGCAAGCGAGCGGATTCAAAGCGAAGCAGCATAACCTCAGACGGGGTCCCCACCCGATCACGCGAGGTCAACTCGCCCAGCTCGTCGCAGAGGAGGTTAGGCGTGTGTTGGTAGGTCCCCTATGTTGCGTCCACCAAGGTGGTATAGGTACTGAGCTAGTGAGTGTAGACCGCGCATACAGGGATCAACGTCCCGATTGCCACACGGTCCGATGGTCGGCCAGTGGCTTTCGAAGAACTCATCCTGGTCGATGTCAGGCGCGTGTCGGACGGCTCTTTGCAGCCCACTATCGCTCGTCGGGTCGCTTGAGAGCCACGAGTGCAGAGCCCATGGTGCAGCAGCGCGCGATGTATGACGGGTGGCATTATTGTTATCTTGAAGTATTTATTCGACCATACTCTGTAAACCCGTACCCTACGTGACCCAGCGGTCTACCGACTAAATATCATTATTACTCGTATGACGCTGCTGACGGCCCTGGGCGGGGCGGGGGGGTTCAACCGCCGGAGGGGTATCAAGGTCTATCCGGATTCTACGTTGAATTACCGATGAACTTGATGAGAGATGTTCGAAGGCCTTCGGACTCCAGAGGCTGCGGGTCAACTAGAGCGTCTCTGTATGGATATCTGGGCGTCAATCGGCTAATCGCTGGCAGGTTCCTCCCGCGGACTCGGAATGCCACTGTCTCTCAACCCTCATTCCATCTTTCCCCACGTCACTTCTCCCGGAAAAATCCCTCGGCTTTACCCCTCATTATCAAGGGATGCTCGTGCGGACAGGATCGCGGCAGGAGAGGATGACTCTTCAGCAGTCAGGACCGTGAGGCAAACGGGTTCATTAGTATTATAGAACGTATTCGAGCCTCCCGAGGACTCGGACTTTAGTCCCAGATACCCTCAGGAAATAACCCAAACTGCTCCCGGCTTTGCATGGGTGAGTGACTTTACTTCGACGGCTTCTCTCTTGATATCTGGACTGATGGGGCGTGCCACGTTTCGCCGCCCTTCAGCTTGCCAGGGTTCGATGAACGATATCCATCCCAGAAAGAGAAAGGTCTGCGATCTGCAATATCCATGAGACTGACCCTCCTGGTTGACGTTGGCTATCTAGGACGGACCTCCCGTTGGCATAAAAGGAGAGCATGAAGCTACCTTCGTGCCGCCGTCACGGTCTCTATCCTTGGTCCCCACCATATTCCTTTTCCATCGTGAAGGGTAAGTATATCATCTGTAGCGCAGTCATATTCTCCCTAATGTGTGTGCATAGGGATGCATCGCTCTCTCTATGATGTTTGGAGAGGTTCGAGCCACGGACAGGCTGCATACCATCTCGGACCTGGAGACCAGTGGGGACTCGGGCACTCTTTGCTTGAATATTCTCCCTCCGCATCTCGCTCTCCGGCAACTCAACATGCCAATGTTGAGACGTTGGACCCTACGGTAGACCCGTCCCCCTCCAACAACAGCGGCTCTTTAGAGAGCATATACTCCGCATTCGGCAATCCTTCTCCTCTGCGTCGTCGAACCTGGCCAACGATGCCTCCAGCCCGCCTCTCTCTTCACGATGTCAGCTCTGGCGAGCGACCGTGTAACTATCTAGCTATGACGCTTCCGATTCCCTCCCATGCCATGCCTCCCATAGTATACTCTCCGCTCGGTATGACGCTCCCAGACTCTTTCGCTTCTATCATCGGTCTGTCGCAAGGTCCCATCTATGTCCCAAATCTTCAGCCGTCCCCGACCTCCATTCCACAAGATGGACCCTCTCCCCCAGGTGGTGGAGACACACTTACGCCCCTCGGCCTGGCCGTCTTCTCCGGACTGTACGGTGACACCGTGACGTCTGGCCGGGCCCTTCTTCCTTTCGGCAACCCGACTATCGGTGACACGTCTACCCATCTTCCTTTCGTCGGCCCGAACGTTGGTAGCGCCTCGCAAGAGGTGCCAATCCTGGCCCCCACCCCGTCCCATGGCAACTTGGTATGTGTGCAGTTTGATTGTGTGAGGCGCTTTGTCACCTGCTCAACGATGCCGTCCTAGCTGCATCCTACCCAGTGTAGGGTCCATGCGCGGCCGCGCCAGCGGCCCTCGACCTCTCGCGGACCTCGTGCGCAGTTGTCGGTGGGGAGTATCATCAGCTACGACGACGCTTGCAGGCTGGACCTTGTCGCGCGGGGCGGAAACGCTGTCCTAGACTACGATACCGTGGCGCTGCCAGGTCAAACGTTCGGTCAGAAGGCCTCTTTCGTTTTGGATGTTCGTCTTTTCATCGCTTTCCTCCTCTCTCTCTCGGTGCGTGCGCTCATCATGCCGGTCTACTATGCATTCAGCTCGAACCATACAAGCCCTTCACTCGCCAACTCAACGTTTTACAGAGGGGCGGCCAGCCCACAAAGCGCCGCCTAGCCGAGGTCGCTGTCCGGTTCCTGGAATATTTCATCGTGAGCGCTTCGGCTGCTACGTTAGGTTGGCCGTCGTTGTTGACTGCCACGCAGAAGGATTGCGAGGAGCGCGGTCAGCCATTCCAATTCAAGCTGGAGCATCTGGCGTTGCTTCGCATTGAGGTGGTCTCTCGTGCACGCATTCAACCCATTTTTGACATCGTGGTTCCTGTGAGTTAGTTGAAGCTTCGCAATGTACAGAGGGCTTTGCTGTTTTTAGGCGGATTTTTCGTGCTGGGGCGCATCACGGTTGATCGCTTCCATTATATGCATAGTTAGGTCTCTTTAGATGGGGAACGTACTTATTTCATTAAGAACGCTGCGTAGCCTTCATTTCCGCATGTCCATGTTAAAGTCGATGATCGTATGGCACTCTGAGCCTATGCTCGACTCATCGTAACTTAGTCAGGTTCGGCTCAGTATATAGATAATTCCTAGACGATATACCTTCAGACTCAGGATATGTTTGTAATGATGCCGCTACGTTTATTCTACAATTATTCTCATCATGATCACGCATGGTTGACGGACGTCCCCACTCTCGGAAGGTGCGGATTTCCGGACCCCATCTACTTCATGTGCTCACAAGCCCATGTGAGTCATCATTGAACACTGCTGTCCACCGTGCTGCAGTAGCTTGTTTGACGGCGTTTTGTGGCTAGAAGTCACGGTGTGAAGTGAGACTATGGCGAACACCCATCGCTCAACGTGGACCAGCTTGCTCAGTGCCTAGGGTTGACGACATAAAATATGGTTTATAGTGTCGCACGAGATTGCCACATTACATGCGCAGGAATCGCAAAAGATGCATGTAGACAGCCCTCACATGAAGTTCACGACACCCCTCCTGGGCGAGATGACTGCCACGACTTTGCTGAATTCCAGTAGGTCGCCACCGCGGGTAGCAACGAGGTCGCCTTGGAGGCCATCCGCCTCCACCCCCAGCAGCTTCTCGAGGTTACCGGATGCAAGCGCGAGCGCATCAGCTTTCGAGAGGGCACCGTCTGCTTCGAGCGCAGCCTGTAGGAGGACGTCAGCGGTAGATCGGAGCGGAGCAGGCAGGAACGCACCCAGGCAAGGTCGAATCGCGCGTTACGCGCGTCCCAGATCTCTTTGATACCCAACCCGACCGTAACGTTGTTCTCGATGAGCAGAGCGATCGCGCTCTTCTCCGTCAGTGGCGGTCCAGCAAGGCTGAAGCGTAACAGTCAGCGCGAACTGCAAACACATGGAAGGCTCAGAGTAAGAGCACTCACATCCGTCGCTCCTCCCAGTAGTTCGGGAACGGTCGCGCGGGCGAGAGGATCACACCGATGTCCGCGGCGCCGATTTCCTTCGCGAGGAGGTGCGCTTCCGACCCGCCCACGACGGTGACCTTGAGGGAGGTATGGAGCCTCGACTCGACCTCGGTCTTGAGCGCGATGACCGACGCGATGATGTCCGCGCTGCTGGCCTCGACGACCAGAGGCGCCTCTCCCTACACCCACCTCGTCAGCTGCAGCGCACGCGCTCATTAAAAATTCACTGTAAACGCACCCGCTTGATCTTTCCAAACCATTCCTTCACATCGCCGGACGTCTCTCCCAGAAGGAGGTGGCGGAGCGCTGCGATCTGCGTGCTGACGCTCGGGGATCCCATAGGATGGACCCTGACGTGCACCGCGCCAGCCTCCTGCACGAGCGCGCCATTCTCGAGCTTGTGGCGCGCGGCAGTCGAGAACGCGGTGTTGAGTCCCGCGAGGAAGCCGCGCGTCTGCGGCGCCGTAATGCCACTGGTAACGCCCGCGCGGTACGCCAGGCTACACCAAGGATCAGCGCGCGCGAGGAGGGTTCAAGCGAACACGATGCACTTACAGCGCGTCGCGGGTAGCGAACTGCAAACCGTCGGCCGCGCGGATGAGCGCGCCGGACCCTCCGACAATCTCGGGTACGCCCTCCGTCAGCGGGTCCAGCACGTACCCGTCCTGCGTCGACGCTTCTTGGTCGATCTCCTGCAGGCCGAGCGGCGCCCCGGTGCTGACTAGTCCAGGTGCGATCGAGCCGCCCGCGAGGTCGATCCACTCGGCGTCCCCCTCGGCTTGAATGGACGACGCGCATGCGCTCGTCGCGGAGCCGAAGCACGCGAACTGCCCACCGCGCACGACGACGACAGCGGCGGCGAGGGGATCCGACGCGTCCGCGGCGAATGCTTCGCGCACGTCGTACTCCTCGCGGAGGAAGATGCTCGTGACGTTCGTGAATACCACCGTACTCGATTTCGCCTGCGCAGGCTCGAGAGGCGGGAGGCCGTCGTGTTTGAGGGTTTCTTCGACCTCCTTGTCGAAGTTGGGCGTGCTTGGCACTTTCTGGAACGACGCGGGCTTAGAGATAATGTGTGGTGCGACAAGCTGGGCGATTCCGTCGATCCAGACTTGCTGCGGGGTTGCGCCAAGCGCCAGTGGATGGCTGTCCCAGAGAACGAGGTCTGCCACGAGCGGAGCACAGTTAGGGTTCTCTTAGTATGAATGTGTGTATGAATAGCGGACTTCTAACTGACCGGCATCGTAACCTGTAATAAGTGTCAGCGGCAGGTCAGCGGCCATTCCACACCCTCGCCGGAAGAGGATGATGCTAACCTTCCTTCACGTAGCCTATGCGATGGTCCTGCCCGATAACCTTCGCGGGAGTCGTAGTGACAGCTGCGAGGGCGAGGTTATGTGCCAGTCCGTAGTAGTGGGCTTGCTGCGCCTCGAATACCAAGTAGCGAGAATTCAAAACCGGGTGATCGGACTGTGTATCTGATCTTCAGCCGATCCGCGCGAGGCACAGGAAGGCAATGGATTTCGATTAACCTTCATGACGACCTGCAGGCCGTGATCCGCGAGCACACGAGGCGCAAACTCGGATCCGCGGTACGCCTCGCGCTTGTATCGCGCCTGCGTCGCAAACAAGGCGACCGCAGGCGGGTGCCCTGGACCAACAAGATCGGCACAGATCAGTGGCTGTGGCCCCCCTAAATCATAGATTATTGCTTACCGTACGCGGACTTGAGGGTGTCGGGCACGAGGTACGTCTCGTGGGCGTGGTGGAACGCGGCAATGGGAAACTTGAACTCGTTCGAGATCTATCATGCGTTGATTACGTTAATAGTTGTCTCCACCCGCATTCCGGGCGCCCGTGTGCGTGTGCGTACCCTGACCAAGTCGTCCAAGTCGACGGTTTCGTAGCAATGCGTATGGACCTGCCATGTTTCCGAGTCAGACTCATGCCACCCGCGAAACGATACCGTTAACGCCACCGTACTTTAACGCGTCCCCGCAGGACGTCCACAAGGGCCTCCCACTGCAGATCTTCCGGGTAGTCCCCGAGGCCAGCCCAATCGCCCCTCGTGGCCTTGGCACAAAAGCTGTCTTGGGCGTCCCTGATCTTCCGCGCGTGTTCGTATGCCTGGCGGAATGCCCATGCAGTGTCCATGCGGGTGTTGCCATATACCCGGTCTGACGGGTGTAAGCAGAGTGGGGTTGAGATCACTATCGCATCGACTCACCAGGATTCTCCCCACAGGCATGTCTAGAAAAATGTGAGCCGAAACCAGAAATGACAGAGCGCGGGGCACATACTTCATTTGGCGGTACCGGAAGTGGGCGTGCGGGTCGTAGACGCTGCGGTTCTGTTCGTAAGGATTCTCGAGCAACATGCCTGTGGGGGCACGGTCGGCCGTAGGACGAAGCTTGATGGCGATGGCTTGTCCTCCGATTGCGTTCGCAGAGCCGGGTAAAACGACGGCGGTCTAGAAGGGGAAGGTGAGAGAGATCTTAATATGTCCCACGGATGCACACACCGTGAGACCGCCAGCAATACTGAGCTTGTATGCTTCGTCGCGAGTGTTCAGCGCATCAAGAGCACGAAGCCACTGAAGACATAGTTTCAGAATATGAGCAAAGCAGATGCCGGCAGTGAGCAACGTACGGGTAACACAGGTCCTTTTAATGAATTGCCGTCATCACCTCCACGGAGCTCCGGAACGCTATCGACACCTCTACGAAAATTGATATAAGTATGACGAGACACACACAGTGCCTCGTTCACGTACAGGTGACTGTGCATGTCAATGATACTGGAAAGAGGTCAGGCGCGGCGTGGGCAGAGTAACGTGCAACGAACCCTGGTGACACCCAATGCCCATGGGCATCAACACGCGTTATATTATCGTATTGGCCTAGAAGATATTCTTCGACGACTCCAACACGCTTGATGAGACCTCTATCGAGGAGAATGTCGCCCTTTACGATCTCCAGACCGTCAGCGCTGCCCGTCCAAATCGTGGCATTCTGGAAGTCGATATGAGAGTCTTAAACGACGACAGAAACAAAAGTGCGAGAAATAGCAACATACTGTGATCAGAGTGGCTGTCGTCCCGGGTACGTAGCGATCGGAATGCAATCGAGTGTTGAAATCTGACGGAGGGCCTGGCTTCGCGCTAAGAAGCTGGCACTTATCCAGCCATTCAGCAGCGCGTAACGGGACTTGGATACTCTCCGACGTCTTCAGAACGGCGGAATAGAGCCGCAAGTACTGGAGGGCAACCAGAGATAAGGCGACGGCCAAGAGAACTCGTAGACCCCGAGACAGCCTGCGGCGAGACTGTGTTGCCTCGCGGGCGTACGACGGGAGCTTCGGCTCTTCGTCGTACATGAGCGTGCACTTCGTCGAAGTTGAAGGAATAGCGAAAGGACGGTGGAAGGTCCCAATACTGTAGGTACCTGGCAGGCCAGCTGGAATCAATATTTTCCCTCGCGATGGCGCAATGCCGAGATAAACCGAACTTACTGCTCCGGCGATGGCAGCAAATTGCGATGACCGAGCTTCCTATTAGCGGAGAAAGCGAGGCTGAGCTTCTAAATATCTTACGCGGATGTTCGAGATAACCTACGTGCAGCGGGGAAACAACGGCCGAGGGCCGTTTGTTTGGTCGAGTGCAAGAGAGCCAGCATCGTGTGACGCTGGCACTGACGCGGAAACAGTGGAGGCGCTAAAACCCGTGCGAAATCTAGTCAAAAATTTTCGACACGGGGAATCGAAGCCCGGGCTATCGCGTGAAAGGATCCAGATCGGTGGTTAATATTATTTTTGTTGCAATATTCTCAAGCTGGTGCAGCCTTCTTGCTCTCTTCCTCCCCAGCTCGAGCTCGATGTCAGATGTTGCTGCTCGGAAACGTACTTCAACGCTGCGACCGTTCGTCGTTGGCTTACAAGTTTGTCTTCTATCGCTGCATGATCTCCAGATTCACTGTCACTGACACTGTCAGCTCTCACCATCATAGTAGACCGCTACAGATCGCTACGCGTGCCGTGGCAGGCGGACTCCGACTTGGAACCCCCCAAAGCCCCCTCCTCGCGCGCCGCCTGGGCCCGTGACATGTAGTAACCCCCTTCGTTTCTCAAGCGAATCTTCTCGAGCTGCGCCGGACCCGGAACGTTGCCCCAGGTCCCAGCATGCCTTCAAGTCCCTGGCTTTCTCCCTCCGACTCGTCTACCTTACTACGTGGCCCACCACCGTCGCCCTCTCTCGCCAGGCGCTTGGCACTCGGACCTCACTTGCCCTCATCACGTCAGATCGTCGTCGGCGCCGCCGTTCGCTCGAGATCCTGAAGGCTCTTTCGATGCATGATGATCGGTGTGAGTGGCGCCAGTCCATGTACGGGAAGATGGCTGGACATAGGACTTACGGATGCGCTGCCCTCTGCCACCCAATACGAGTCATGGATGGAATGGGCTTGTGGCGTAATGCAAGCACTCTGCATGCGCCCCACAAGCGCATCCATGACGTTCGTGCCAAACAGGCCCCTCGGCGTCGAAAGCGGCAGGATAAATCGTTGTGTGAGACGTGGATGGGTAAATGTACTCCGCCTCTGTGGCCATCATGTCGGTCGAATGGAGATACGGGTAAGGTGCGTGAGTGTGTCCGGCGCGCCGCAACTATAGTACGGGGCATGGTTGGACGCGAGCCGTGTCCGTTGCATCAAGCTCAGGCTGACGTTTCAAGCTCACCATCTCTTCGAGTCCCTCCAGCACTGTTTGGACGAGGAGATTGTCGTCCATGTAGTGCGTACTCACTTGTGCTCCCGTCGTCCCAATTAGTTTCTAATACATGTCGTTCCCATTGTTCTAGAATACAACCCACCCCGCGCGGCCCATCCCCCCATCCGGCGCGGTCGCAGTTCACGCAGATGCTCTTCTCGCAGGTGCAGGGCGGCACCGTGACGCGGTACCGCTACAGCCCGTACCTGACGCGCTTCTTCGTGCCGCTCCTCCCGCGGCCCTGCTCGTGCTCGTGCAGGAGGCGCTGATCGAGATGGGCGTGAAGCACAACCCGCGCAAAGAGCTCATCGTGCAGGACGGGGCGAACGGCGAGGAGGGGGAGGAGGGTGTGGAGGAGACGCCGATGCTGCGGATGCGGATCGGACGAAGGATAGGTGGAAGATACACATGAAGGGGTACGTGGAGATCGAGGAGATGAAGCTCGTGGTGTACACGGGGAGCTTCGTCGTGTTCGCGAGGGACGCGGTGAGCCCCGCTGCTCTTCTTTCTCGTCGATGGTGGGCTGAGTGACCGTGAAGACGCGATATGCGCGCGCGGACGGCAGGGGAACCCGCTGGAGTGGCGCGCGATGTGGAAGACGCTGGTAGAGCATCCGCTTATCAGGCCGCATGTGTACAGGAAGAGCACGGCGTGACGGTTTGGAAGTATCGAAGGACGTATGAGAAGTTCTAACTTCTATATGGTTGTGGCACGTCTTTGTAGTATCGACAGTGCTGCCGGTAAACCACCCGCCCCAGCTATAATTTGATGACAGCCCGAAGAGGGCAGATATCGATCAATTCAAGGTGCACGTCGTCAGCTTCCTGCTCCATCGTGGACCGAACACTTTCCATCATGGAAGGTCCATTCGCGAACGACTGTCTTCGGAGCACCTGTCTTCAGATTAATTGTCTCCACTAACCACTACTGTCTCTATGTCGGCCCTGGGAGTTGTATTTCTGACTTGTATGTAATCATATTTTCTGTGGTTTTGACTAACGACGGCCACAGTTCTCAACCGGCCACAGCCGGCGTCTAATCTCCACAGTGATTTCACGGTTAGCCCCTCTTTCTCTCGCAGTCCCTCTCTCCATCTCTCTCACTACTGAAGGCCTCCACACTTATTGTCTTATTCGTATAGACATATGCGGTGTACTTTATAATATGCGGCTGAGCTACAAATGGCAAGATCTCGTCGGAAACGGGAGCTTCGGTAAGCTTGTCCTTGAACAAAGGGGCCGAAAGATGTTCTCATTTTTCCTTTGAAGGGAAGGTATTCTCGGCCAAGGTAACCAGCACGCACAACGACGGATTTGGGGTGAATGGCGAAACAGACGTAGCTCTGAAGAAGACCAGGGTCACGAACCACATACGCCATCCCCTCTTGCTCCATGAGGCGTGTGTGCTCACTCTAGTGCGCGGTAGGCCGAATTTTCCTTCTCACCATGCGCTTCACGATTTCTTATGGCAGGCACATCCGCAGGGCACCCCAATATCCCCCGCGTCCTCGCATGGGGACGGTCACAATACTTCGAGTACATCGCAATGGAACTGCTCGGGCCGAACATCGAAGACGTCGTGAGCAAAGCCGGCCTCAGCCAGCGGAACGCCGTCGCGTTCGTATGCCAGATGGTGCTCCCCTATTCCTGTCGCTGTTCCGCTCGTGCCCCCGCTCAATCACTCCCGCAGCTGGACGCGATCGAACACATCCACGAGCAAGGCATCGTCCACGGCGACATCAAGCCATCCAACGTCTGCCTCGGTCGTGGGGACAACGCCGGACGGCTCTATCTGGTCGACTTCGGTCTCTCGTCGCGATGGACGTCGGACTCCCGGCCCAACGGTCGGAGGGGTACCGTGCCGTATTGCAGCTTGCGCGTCCTCGCGGACGAAGGCATGTGGTTAACTTGCACCTGACCCACATGCGAGGCTGACGCACGACTTATTCGTTTTCGCGCAGCTGCTTTGCCTCGCGATGATCTGGAGTCCCTCGCGTATACCATGGCGCACCTCTTGACGGGCACTCTCCCTTGGGGCTTCCAGTCGTTTCAGGAGCGGCTCGATGGAGGCACCGTGAGCGGCAAGCTCATCTTCCGGGGATACCCCGACGTCTTCGCTGAGTTCGTCGATTTCGCCCACGGCCTCGGTCCCACCGACGATCTGCAGTACCAACGCTGGAGGGACGCCTTCCGCGGTCTGGAGCCAGGGCTCTCGAAAGTCCCCCTGTTCGACCAGCAAGACACTGGGAGTGGCCGTCGCCGTCGTCTCTGGGTGAGTTGGGTGGATTCCGGAGACCATGGATTTTTTCTGTCACGCGAGAACGGGGAGTCTTTCGACTATGAATACATCTTCGGCGGATCGGAATCCCAGTCGGAGATGGGGGGAGACCATGGTTTCGTAGTCTTGCAGCCCTCTGAGTGGTTCTTACTTCCGTTTGGTATTGAGCCCGGCTACACGATCGGCGATGAGCTCGATGTCGTGTCGACGCACTTGGGCTTCATCGACGAGCCTCCGCTGTACAATGGCGGGCGGTCTGTCGATGACACCGCCCCTCCCGAGGTTATGAACAATACTCAGTCGGATACGTATTGCATACGTCCTTAAATTTTGTACGTATACACACTGTACCTATTACAATCGGGATTATAATAGATGTCGAAGTGTGGTTTAACAATCCAGGTTACAGCATGACAACGCAGCGAGACGGTCAGGCACCGGCTCTAGCGTCTGCCTTTAACACTGGCACAAGAAGGTCCACAACACGATTGGACCGGATGCGACACGCATTTCAACGGCCAGAGCCTGGTAGCTGTCGGACGCACCTACGTGCAGATAAACGCCAATCGCTATGAGCAGCTATAACCTGCCATCGAGATGTAAATCATCGAGTGCTTTCAGGAGGCGGAACGCGTCCGTGTCCCTCTCACTCGACGGCCAGTCGCGATACGTCACGGACGCTTCCCCTACGCCTGGCTCCTCTTCCAGCATCTCCAACCCGCCTACGAGACTTGGGAAGAGCTTGTGCAGCGCCGCCGCGAGCCGAGACGGGTCCGCCACATGGAGCTTCTGGCGAATGTCATGGTACGGCTCGAAAACGATCCGACGCAGCTCCGTTTGTGGAGAAGCGCACGGCGCATCCGCACGCGCCTCGAGCCGCGCCAGCTCGCTCGCGTCGACGCTCTCGAACTCGATGTCGACGCTCTCTAGCCCGCGGCAGCGCTCCGCGAGAGACACGACCGCGCTGAGGGACGGCCGGGCGATCCCGGGCCCCCACGGTCCGCCGTTCCCGTCGTCGTCGATCGCGTGGCCGAGCTTCACGCGAGTGAGGTTCGGCCATGCGGACGCAACGGCGTCCAAGTCTTTGTCGTTCATATCGAACGAGGCAACAGTGGAGGTTAGGAGAGTGATGACGGCCGAGATGTCCCTCAGGCCGGGCAGGCGCTTGAGAAGCGCGAGGACGTCCGCGAACGTAACGCCCTCGAACGGCTCGTCCTGGTTGTGGAACTGGTCGAAGAACTGGTTGAATTCGATGCCAACGCGGAGATTGAGCTTGCGCAGATGGGATAAGGACGGAGACGAACACAGTTCGTCCAGGTAATCCAGCATATCCTCTGTGAGCGGCACTGAGATGCAGAGAGACAGGCTGACAAGAGATTTGGAGGATAGGACAGGGAGCACGGCGCGGAAGTCCGTGCCATCATTTATGTCTTCGGTGGAAAGCTCTTGAAGAGCGGGGAATGCGCCCGGGATGTTCATAATCGGCTTTGATGTATCGAAGCGTCCACCTAGCGTCCGTAGGTTCGGCAGCGCGGCAAGATGGCGGAACAATGAAGTGTCGATGGTCGAAATATGTGCGGTATGGAGGTTGGTGAACTTTGCCAGGGCACGATGAATTTCTTGGTTGAAATTCCGGAGGAACGGGGCCTTTAGATGTATTAGCTCCTGGTGCGCGTCCGCTACAGTAGCCAGAATTTCGGGAGTGGCAAGTTCATACTCTGTAGTAATGGCAAACAGGACTAGTGTCGGAGAAGCGCATACAGCTTTCAGGAAGGCGAGATAAGGCGCCCCGTGAAAGCCCCACCCCAAGGAGAGCACACGGAGGTTTGGAAATATGGGGCGACCATCGTAGCGTGAACAGATGGGAGACAGTACGTCGCCGCGGCTGAGGCCCCGGCATGACAGAGCGCGGATGCGCCTGGCGATCTGCTCAAACCGTTCCCAAAGATTCCGAGTCTTCTCTTCACCTTCTGACGTCTGAATCAGAGTGTAGTCCAGCGAGACAGTGAGTATAACTCCAACTGCATTCGAAGGACAACGTGCCACTCACGCGCGCATTCTTGAGTATTGATATGATGGGCGCGAGGGAATCTAGCACTTCCCAAAGCGTGCGAGAAGCGGGCTCTGCGAATGCTTTGCATGTACGTGCGGCGCGTGCGAGGGTCATCCTCTTGGTCTTGCATGCTTCGAAGTCGTCCCCATCTATCACTGCGCTGGGAAACCCGGGGAACGATCCCAACTCTGCGTCAGGGAGAGAGAGCTGTGGGCGTGCGGAGAGGTGCCCGAAAACCTCGTATAGGATGTCGGGAACAGTAAGGGCCTTATGGGGTGCCATTTTGTGCAAGAAGGGGTAGGGAGCTGGGTGACGTGGTGATGGTCAAGACAAACATGCACAGGACGGTAGAGTCAAAAAGTTGGCGCTCTGCCACCGTAAGTTCGTCCGAAGCGCCGGATGTCGTACTTGTATTTACGCCGGCACCTGAGGGTAACATACGGTATGTCCCCCCCCCACATACCGGCGCCGCTTACTTCCTACGCAAACCAAGACAGCTGTCCTCGCGAGTCAGAGGGTCCGCCCGCCACCGCGGCCTGAGTCGCTCATTGAAGGAGTACGCGAATCTTGCCGAGTGCCCGTCGATGAATTCTCCCGCACTGATGACGACATCATCGTTAGCTCTGTCGACGGTCCGGACACGACGATTTGCTCTCAGCTAAGCTGTAGGTGAATTTACGCAGACACTCATGCTCTTCTCGCAGGGACAGCATGTACCAGACCTCTAGCACACGCGCACGCGGACTGACATGATATGACGGTAACAATCGCGGTCGCGCAGCATGAAGCACCAAGTCCTCAGAACACAAACGGCGAAGCCGTATTCTGGCATAACACAAATCACTGGTCAGCAAGGGGAAATGGACGTAATAAAGGGAAGGTAGAGCGTACGATCTCGTGCGAGCTAGCGAGGTGTGGCTTATGGTTGTACCGTCTGCCGAGGACGCTCCGAATGGACTTCAAGAGCTCGCGGTACGATTGGTACGGGTTATGGTCTGGTCGTTGAGTCAAAACTTTAACTTTGGAAGGCCGAGTTCTACGATGAAAGGAAACACCCACCAAGGCACCTAATGAACGCCTATGTGCAGAGACGGTCAGCCCGGACGTCACATAAATATGGGACACAGCGTACCGCGCTCATGATTTCCCCGGCTGCACCTGCATCGTAAGGGTGGGAGTTCATACATCCTGGACCGCTCCATGACACCTGTGGAGAAAATATATTGATAAGTCCTAGATCTGAACGCTTTGGTTGTGCGCACTTACGACATCTCCAGAGCTCGATTTGTAGTCCCGCCACTTCGATCTGACAATGTCTTTGACTCTCCCGCCGGAAGAGTACTGTTCGCGCGTCCGTTAGCGTCCTAACACGAGATTATCGTTTGAGCCAAGGCGACGAACGGAATAGGGAAGATCTGGCACCGGCCATGAGCAAGTGCTCGGTGGAAAGCAGCCTGGAGGACTCACCCAGGGACGATGCGCAATGGTACGACTGCACGATGTCAGGTTGATGTCGCATGGCGAGGTGGGATTAAACTCACGTCGAACAGAGCCTAATGAGGGATAGCGTGAGCAGGACGTCGCTGACAAGCGAGTATATGTGGATCTTACCGTTAAACGGCAGCCTCGAGGCAGCTTCTTGACCAAAATCGTGTGCATCAACTGCTCATAGGCAATGCGCGGTCAAGAATTAACTCCGAACGAGAACAGTAGCACACTCACTTCGCCCAGAATATACCCGTTGAGTTGGTGGTCCATTGGGAACATCGCTACTCGGAGCTAATAGTCAGAGTCTATTAAAAAAAAGCGACAGGGCTCAGTGCCCACCATCATCATATCCTCTACCCTCGTCCCTGCCCGTCCCTCTGATCTGCGCCACATGTCCCGAATCTGTCGCGTGAAGAACATCGTGAGAATGCAAGAGCGCACATACTCCGAGAGTGACACGTACAGTGGAAGAACAGATGGTCGCCCGGTTGTGCGCCCTTGACCAGCCAGTGCAAAGCGTCGATGATGTTGACCTTCGTCGGATGACGGCGGGGGTCGTGATCATCCTCCGCTAGGACGCGGATGTCCTCGTTCCTGTATCCGTGGCCTATGTGACACCAGCACGGCGTCGCAATAAGTCACTACTGCGAGCACGGGGTGAGTAGAGACGGAATGCGACGCACGGAGGAGGAAACGCTGGACCGCCCGCGCGTTGTCCGCAGAACTGCGGAGCTCCGACCGGCGGTCTCCGAAATAGCTCACTCCGATCTATCCGAGTTCAACAAGGCAGTCAGAGATCGGCCGTAGAGGCGAAGATGAAGGTACGTACACAGAGTGCCTTCTTCCTGCCCGCACGCCATGACGCGCCAAACGAGTCGCCGAAAGCGACGCTTGGATTCATCGTGGGCGGCATCCCATAAGAAGAATGCCTCCGAGGCAAGCCATGGCCCCGCGAGCGCGAGCTGGAGTATGACACGGAGCGTTCGCGACGAAGGCCGCCGTAGCGCAGGTCCGAGTCGCCGCATTCCAGGAAAGGATCGCTGCTGTACCTCGAAGGAGAGATGGGATTGCCGATGCCGACGCTGCTACGCCTGTGGTTCGTCAGACGGTGGTCGCGAGGACGAGACATCGAGGATGCAAAACTCACGAGGAAGGGAAGTACGGCACCCCGCAGTCACTCATGACACCAGCTGGCATCCTGTCCGGGGACGGCATGACGGTGGCGGACGAAGACGTCGCGTACGTCGGGGAAGGCGTATACCAGGGGTACGCATAGCCAGCGTCCGAGCTTCCTGGCCCGAAACCGCTGCAAACCGGGGCGCAATTGAACAGTCCGTTGTGCAACCTGGAGACGAAGGTGGACTCACGGAGACATGGGCCTGAAAGGAACTGGGTTAAACCATGTAGTAGAAACCGCAAAGTTGAACAGACTCACGACCGAGTCGGCGTAGTAGGGGACCAGCCCCACGAGGTTGCCTGAGAATAGCCTGAGTAGGGCATAGAGTCGGACCGCGGGTACCTCGGACTGAATCCCCAACGCATGTTGACTGCTAGCAACCAAAATGTTAATGAGCGGGTGTGTGGAGGGATGAAGAGAAGTTGTGTACCGGAGACGTCACGGAACGTCCTATCCGTCGTCGATGAGGAGGCTGACTGGGAGCATCATGAGGCTGACGTTCAGAGTGGTTCAACCTTGGTTCAGCCGGAACCGGAACCACTCCATGAGCGCTCAAAGATCCACCCGTATCCCATCTCCTGCGTCGCTAAACCCCCACGATACCGTTCGCCTTCTAAGGCCCCTGAGGGAAGCGGTGGCAAGTAGGAAGAACTTCCGGAGTGCTTCGCCGCTGTATTACTGTATGGCAAGCATCCAAAGTCAGCACATGTTAACTATTTGTGCCATGCGACATGACGACTTACGGTCTTACATCACTGGTATCGAAGAAGTTGCACCGACAAGTATCGTACTGTCCGCTGGCACTGGAACTGGGTGTCAAGAACGGATGTGATTGACTGGGTCGAGATGGGCGTCTACGTGAAGGACCCACAAAGCGCGCTTATCTGAGCCTGCGCGTTGGCCCCTCTCTCCACCACTGTTCCAACATACCTAACGCTAAAGTCCATCATCCAATACCTAGACGTCAAGCTCGTTAGAAATAAGTACGAAAACATCGGGCAGAGGAGAGAAACAGACAAAGGCAGCGATTCACCAGTCAAGACATCCAACATCCTCGACAACCAACCGATAGTAAATTACCGAGCCGAGAGAGAGTCGAGACGAAGTCGAAGGAACAAACCGAAGCGTGCAGAATCGCTGAAGAGCTAAACGCCAAGTTGGTCAGCCACCAGTACGAAAGGATAAGGCAAGGGACGAACGTTCGCAGCGAATCAACCATGGAAACACGCGTCTAAGTCCAACGACCAGGGAGAGAAGAGACGAGGAGAAAAGACAGTGGGGTGAGGGAGGCAAAAGTCGAGTTGAGGTTGTGCTCGCGTTTAGAAGCCGACGCGGGCGAAGTCCGCGTGGGGGTAGCGTTCCATGATTTGTTCGATGACGAAGTGGGCAGGAGTGCCGAAGGTGACATGGTTGGAGCGCCCTCCGAGGCGGGGCATGCCGGAGTGCAGGAAAGCGACCATCTTGCCCTCCGCGCTGAAGATGAGGGACCCGGAGTCGCCCTCGGCCGAAAAGCTGCCCGACGTCTTGTCGAAGTTGAAGACGGCAACCTCCCACGAGTCGTTGTCGAACTCGTCGCAGGTGTGTGCTTCCAACCCGGAGAAGCGGCCAAAGGTGAGAGCGGTAGTCTGGCCGTCCTTGGCCACGATGAAGCAGGGGTCGCCCTGCTCGTCGTAGAAATGCGGAGTCGTCAGGCCTGCGGCCGAGACCCAACCCTGTATCTTATACAAATGATCTTTGGGGTACTTGAAGGACCGGGGCGGGTTGGCGCCATTGGGATAAAACATGGCGTTAGTGTCGTCGGGAGTATATTTGCCGCCTGAAATAGTGATTTTAGACGAAGTAAAAAGAGAGATAACAACGGAACGCACCGAGATAAACGTGGTTGCCCTTGAACGCCTTCTCCCACTTGGACTTCTCGAGCTCGATGACGGCAATATCCCGAGTATAGCGGCGGTCGTCGACGTCGTTGCGGATCTTGGCCGCCCAGTCAACCCATCCGACGAGACGCTGATAAGCGTCGCTCCAGCTCGAGTTGAGGTCCTGGAGGAACTTCTGCAGCGTAGCGATGTCCTCCTTCATGTTCTCTAAATCCTGCTCCTTCCTTTTCACGGCCTTCTGGTGGCTCGCCGCCTCGTCCTCGGAAGGCGGGTTCGCCAGCAACTCCGCAAGCTGCGCAGCCAAGCGCACGGCGTCACCAACCTCCCTGGCAATGAAAGCGCGCGTCTCGTTCACGACGCCCTGGAAGCGACGGCAGCTGCAAACACGCATGAACCGCCTAGGTGCACCAGCGCGTCCAAGCTCGTAGTCGGTGCTGGTAACCTTGGAGACGACGTGTTTGTTGGTGACGGCGAAGACCCTGTCGCTCTCGTTGCCCCTCTTGTCCTTGCCCTCGTGGAAGTAGATGCCCAGGGAGCCTCCTTGGGAGCCGCCGTCCGCCATCTCCTCTGCGGCGAGAGGAATACCCAAGACTGCCGTCAAAGCTCGACGGATGTACGCGGTCGGGTTGGTCTCGTCGGCGACGCGCATCATGGACGGACCGACCAGCGGCTGGACAGCCCCTTCGATCCAGTGGACGGCTGCGCCCACGACCCCGTGGGACTCGAGAATGGCGAGGATATCTTGGTCGGCGTCGCGGCAGGCGGTGGCAGCGGTGGTGTTGCGATGAACGGAGATCCAGATGACGACGGGTCCGAAGACAGGCTTGCCGTCGTCACCGGGGGTGGAGAAGCGCACCGGCAAGATGGAAGAGACACGAACGCCACGTGTTTCGTCCTTCAACAAGGCGACGATCTCGGGACAGACCGTGCTGCGCCAGATGGGGTTAAGGACCTGATCGTAAACTCCGTGCGCAGTCTTCTCGGGGATAGCAGAGTGCCTGTCCCTGGGGATATCGAAGGGACGCGTGAGGAGATCGGAACGGTGGAGGAGCTCGGGAGGGTCATAAGATAGACCGGTGTAGAAGTGAACCCTTTCAAACACCGAGACAAGGTCTGGTTCGACGGCGGTGGTATCGGAAAAGTGGGAGAGGGCCGTTGCGTAACTGTGCACGTGCGAAGTCGGGGAGGCAGGAGCATCCGGACGGTGAATAGCCTGGACGTTCAAGCACTCGAGCTGGAAGACGGTCAACCCTAAAGACGAAGTGGTAAGTGTGCCATTGGCACAAAAAAGAAACGAAGAAAACTCACATTTGAAATGATTCGGGAATTTCCTAATGGCTTCGATCGTCTCCTTGACCTGATCAGCAACCCCTACAAGCGGGATGATAAGAGAGGGATAGACATGCAAAAATAACTAAGGGACTCGCCAGGACCGAGCAAGCCAATAGCTGTAAGCTCATCGTCCGACAAATCTACCACAACTACAGAAAAAACATAAGTCGAACAGACCAGGGGGGAAAGACTGGCAGCACTCACTCTTTTCTTCGTTCGCGCTCATGTTTGGAATGGTTTCAAAACCAGAGAGGTAGCAAGTAGCAGCAAACGTGACGACTTCAACATGCGAAGATTTAACAGGGTACTACCGTACATATACCGAGTGTCGAAGCAACATCGAGGCCAGAGGATGATTGAGTCCAAAGTTGAAGGAACGGTAGTGGTTGTTGGCAGTTGCATCTCAAGCGGTTGTTCCCGTAGACGCCCATATTGATCCAGCCAATCATGGCACTCCGGGACTTGGTAGTGGGCATTGAGTGGGCACGGTGAAGCCCATTCTCTCAGGCCTCATCGTTCAGCGTTCAACGTTCAACGTTCAACCACCGCCTCGTTTCGCCCTCTCCGAGTCCCTGGACCCGTCTTAAGCAATGTGGGAGACTCCTGGTACCATCTGCTATCGTACACCATCCTGTAGGTGGTCTGCATTCATGTGTAGTGCACGGGAGACAATCTTCAGCAATACTGTAGATGCCGCTCTGCGAGAGGATACAAGCCGTCGTTCATCCCCAAGTCCCGACGTCGGAGGTCCACCACAACGAGCGGAAAGTATTTCAGATCCGGTGGATAAGGGTGTTTGTATGACATGATCGATAGGCTGTAGGCGCTTCCGCAGAGGAAAGCTCATCTCGGTTCGACGACGACAGGGAGGTCAGGGCGCGTCGACACAAAGTAGTCCTTGTAGTCCCTCTCGTACCCCCGCGGGTCCCAGCCCTCCTCCAGCCGGAACCGGAAACGCTGCATCAGCGCGCAGACGACCATCCGGATCTCCTGCATCGCCAGACCGCGCCCGACGCAGTTCAACGGCCCGGAAGAGAACGGGACAAACGCCGCTTCGTTGTGCACGGGCTTGAAGTCCGTCGTGTCGGCGGCACTGGCAGACTCGGACGGTCTAGACGACGTTGAGGCGGAGGGGACGGCGGGGAGCTGTGCCTTTTCGAGCGGGAGCTGGCCGGATGCGATGAGCCACCGCTCGGGCCAGAAGGCGTCCGGGAAGGAAAAATTGCGCGCGTCCCGGTGGAGCGTAAATATGGGCGTGTAAACGGTGGTCCCCGGAGGAATAAAACTGCATGTTTCGCCATTAAGTTAAGTGATAGTTCGAGAAGAAATGTGTGAAAGAGGGTCGCGTACATCGAGCCGGCGACGACGCCTTCCGTATGCGAAGGTACTTGACGCGAGCTGCCGGTGGTGATGGGCGGGAACAGCCGGAGTACTTCGTTTCTATATGATATGCCCTTCAGTTGGGCACATTGCGCGATGCAACGAAAGGACTTACACGACGGCGTGCATATAAACCATGTCCTGATGGTGCTTGGTAACCAGCGCATCCTCGCCCTTTGGGTAGAACTTATCCACTTCATCCTGAAGTGACGCGTACGCGTTTGGATGTGTCAGAAGACAGAAGAACATGCTGGTCAGCGCGCTCGCGGTCGTATCTGAACCAGCGTTGACTGCCAGGATGCCATCATCGACGAGGTGCTTCATGGGCGGAGGCGCCTTGCTTGGAAGATCCTCGTTGTTCTGCAAGTAAATGGTGGCTCAGCGGTGTTACGAAGCGTGAGGAGAGATGTCCTACTAGATAGTGAAAGAGGTCGCGCGTCGTCGACCCGCGCGCCATGCGCCTTGCCGCAGACTTCTGCCCGTGCGCGATGAATATCTGGACGGGGCGAACCAGGGCAGGGATCGTCCCGACGTAGATACCGAGCCACGGTACGTTCGCGAAGAAGGTGGCTGCCCTATCAAGAGACATCAGCTTTCGCAACTGCACGAACACTGAACCTGACGCTATACCTCGTGCCTTGCATTAGAATGGTCCAAATGCCGTCCTTGTCCCCTTCACGCATGAGCTCCGATCCTCCGCCGAACCTAGGTGAAGGGATGCGGACGTCACTATAGCCTCTAGATGAGTAAAAAGGACGGGGAAGCCCTTACGCCATGTCGCTCATCACGTCATACCTGCGTTGCAATCCGCTGTCAACACCAATGACGACGACGACCGAGCGGGCGGGACAAACTTACGAAAAGTAATTGAACCACTGGTCGAGCGACGTCTTCCCCTGCTCCTCTAGCGCGTCCGCAAGCTGTTGCACTCTGCGTGCAGTGAGGTGCTCGTACTCCCTGAGCGCCGCTGCGCCAAGACCTCGAGTCCACGGGCGCCTGCGGCGCGCGTGCTCTTCGAGATCCTGGATACCAACCATAGGGTAATTCTGGCCGAGGAACGCTCCGACGAACACTTGTGCATTGTGATCAGCATGTAGCGGAATGTCAGCGAGTGGGCGTGTACATACTGGATCCCTTCGGCAAGTTCATGACCGTCGGCAATACCGATGGATCGCAGATGGACAACTCATTCGGACCTGTATGCAACGATCAGATTAAGAAAATGAAAATCGGGGGGACATCGCCCGGTGTTCGAGGACGAACTACCCACCTGTCCTCACAACATCTCCGTGAAGCGCATGTAGATGCTTGAAATACGTGTTCCGCCTTCCCGTGATGGACATGAAGGCATGGCAGAAGCTGGACGTGCGATACCAGAATGGTCCCGGGTACCGCGCGAGAGGGTGCCAGGGCGAGAGGCGGTAGACCAGCACAGATAGGACCAACGTCAGGTAATAGACGGCATAGCAGGACAAGAGCGTCCGGACCTCCGTTGTCGAGGACGGCAGGTGCTGAGTATATGTCAGGATCGCGACGGGAGGACCGAGGAGCAAAGCTGCATGGAGTGGGATGCAGTACGTGTCGAATTTTCGGAAGATTTGGTGAGCAACCTGGGGCCTTGTGTTAATACGTAAAAATCGGACAGGAGAGCCATTGGATGTCAAATTTACCAAGGCTGCGACGGCTATGATAGCGTACGGCGTGGGTTGCGACATGGTGTGAGGCTCAACCTCTGCTGCCCTTTTGGCGCCAGCTATTTGTATGTCCGGGACACGTGCGGTGGATTCAAAACGGCCAAAGTGGACCAGGATAGCAACTGCCAATTTAGACTTATTTGATGTCAAATACTCCGCATTCTCTATGGAGCCAGAAACTCAGGGTCGGGCTGCACTCACAAGCAATTATGACAAGTTATGTCAATGATACGCAAAGCGGCAAAATGATACGGCGCACGACTTGCCCAAAAGCAGGATACCTTCCATGCTCTCCGAAACTTGCGGCATGGCGCTCTAGTCGGGAATCTACGAAATATATGAGCTGAGCAAGTAGAGGAAGTGGAGGGTGATGATCCCGGGAGCAACGAATGACCGCATATATGAGACAATTTGGCAACTCACCCGTTCCGTTAGTACTCGTCTCTGAATGTCTTCGTAGTCGAATGAATCAATGGCCGACATAGGAATCCACCCAGCTCTACGTATATGTATCTCTCCGGTTTTTCGGACGGTAAAATTGAGGCAGATGGTAGCAAACGAGCGGGTTGCGAGCTACGATTACCACTGCGGGGAGCAGGAAAGGATCCGGAGGAATCAACGGAAAAGGGCACAGTAAGCGCTCACGGAGACCGCCGTGGAACACGTGACCGACGTCGACTTGGAAAGCCGAATCGAGCGGAAAGCTGGGGTTGAAGGAGAATGACTCCTTGGTGCTCGACTACGACAACGACGACCATACACTTTGACGAGACCCATCGCGCGATGCAGGCTTGAGCTGCCGAGGACCCCTGGGCCCTCCCCTCTCAAGCAACCACACCTCCACTCGCTCAGCGATCTTGACAATGGATCCCCAAGTCGAAGATCAGCAGCAGCAGGAAATCATCGTCTTAAAGGTGAGTCACTCGTCATGGTGCTTGGCATCTGCCTGTCTGACTTCAAGTTAGAGTATCTATGAACACGACTTCATTGACGTCCCTCCCCCAAAGGCGTGGAAGGTATGTAAAAGTCATGTCAAGGTCGCGTGTAGGTAGGTACCCGTCACAGACGCTGACGAGATCCCCCACTTAGGCCGCCCCTCGATTGCCCGAATTCAAGATTCGCGTCACATATCCAGTCCCTGAATACGCAGAGAAGATATACTTCCATCTACACACCAAGTGAGTCGTCCTCCACCATTTCGACTCAATGTATGCGGGAACCCCAGTGTTTCAGCCACCCCCACATGACACTCCTTCCGACAAAATAAGCGCCCAGTACGTTTCGCGAAGTGAGTCACTTCGCGTCAGTCGCGTTCGGAAATCCTGCGGTGTACCAATGAGGGCATAAGGCACCCAGATGTTTTGTGGTTGGAAACCAAAAGCTGCTCACGGTCACCATAAACTCCTGCCGTTCTCCAACTCTTGACCTACCCTTCATCTTGCTCCCACCATACCGATACATATGCCTCGCCGTTCGAAACATAGCCCTTCCACTGACCGTAACTCCGCCAACAGGTTACCCAAGACTTACCCTAACAACGCCCCACCTATCTTCACCGTACAACATCCTATATTTGGTCTCCGACCCGATGAAGTGTCCAAATTATCGCACGCCATCCATCATGAAGCTCAGCAGAAGAAGGGTGAAGAAATGGTCTTTCAGGTCAGCCGTCAACTAATTCGCAGGCTAAATTGTCGTGCTTAGCTACTCTGCAGACCGTGTGTTTCGCCAAAGAGTGGATGGAGGCTAACGTCAAGCCGCCGGTCGAGGTTTCTGGCTCGCTAGCTACCGAGATGACCAAACGTGCGGTCGAGGAAGAACGTGTACGTTCTCAAAATATTGGGACGTCTACAACGGTACCAACTAATTCGGTTCTAGGCCAGGAAACAGCGTCAGGAAGAGGAGGCTGCACGAAAGAAGCGTCATGACGCCGAGTACGCCGAGAAGCTGAATGAGCAGATCCGCGAAGACGTCCAAAGGCAGCAGCTCGAGCGCGAACGTTTCCAGCAGGCTCGCAAGCGTGCAATGTCCGATGCAACTGAGGTTCCTTGGTCTGAGGACGCTACTCCGACCGAGTCATTCGACTTCGAGATTAAGTGGCAAGGACAGTCTTTTCGCCAGGTTCGCTTGTTCCATCCTCGACAAGGTGCGTGGAGAGTGATATGTTAGTCCCTCGATGTTTGCTCACTTGTCGGTCAGAGTGTCTTGGAACGATTTACCAAGCCGACCCCATCTGCGATGAGCCGTCGACTTCTCTACCCCTGGAACTCCTCTCCATCACGTTTGTCTCCCACTACTACACCACGACGCAAGGTATAGCTCCCATGTATCGTTCTTTCTGGCTCTCTGACGCTGCGTAGGTCGGAAGAAGTTGAAGCAGGTTGAGACTGAGCTTCAACGGCTAGTCACGATCCGCCACCAGAACTTGCTCGCAATCCTGGCTGCGAAGCTGACGACACCGAGCGCAAACTCGTCGCCTCGCCTCATCATTCTCATGGAGAAGCGACCGTCCATGACACTGCACGATCTGCTTGAAGATTCCGACGGCCTCCGCGAAGAGCGAGCTACGGTCAGTAGTGTTTCCGACAAAGTTAGTCTTTGGTAATTGGGCTGAACTTTCCTGTTGTAGGAGTACCTCACACAGATCTTGTCTGCACTCCACATCGTGCACTACAACGAGATTATGCATAGAGGTTAGTCACCTAATTTCTTTAGCATAAGTGCTACGCGTGACCAATAGTGTAGGCCTCAACCTGAGATGCGTCTGTCTTGCTCCGCGCGAAGGCATGGGCACGTCCAAGGTCGTCAAGCTATGCAAGGTTGGATACCACGTGCGGCTCCTTGATCTGCACCGTTCCGATCCATTCGGCTTCAACGCTGACTGCAGGGCCGACGCAGACAACACGCCCGAAGGATGGTGAGCCGTGAACGCTGTCATTCATCTTCGTGCCTAAGACTCATAACCCTTCAGGATGGCACCGGTCGAGTCAAAGCTCGACTACACCAAGGCTCGCGACATTCACTCTGCTGGCATAGTCTTGCTGCAGATGCTCCTTGGGCGGGATGTCATGGAGAGGTACGATGATCCACAAGCGGCCATACGGATGTGTAAGTGGTCGTCGAGAGTCTATGGATTCGATCTAAATTTTGGTTTAGCGTCAATATCCAACTTCCTCTCGACGAAGGCTGCTGCCATGCTAAGCCCCGCTAAGAAGGGCAGCGTAACGTGCCAAAGCCTCCTGCTTGACCTCGTCTCAGCGCCTTGCCCGCCAACGGCCAATAGCCGCACCCCGACGATCCCGTTTGCAGGTTCGAATATATTCTGGTTTGTTTGATATGGAGTCGTCTGTTGACATCCCCAAATCAGGGCCAAAGACTCCCATTGTTAGCGGGTTTGCCGTTGGCTCCCCTGAAATCGACTATTTCCGGATGCCACCTCCAACCGCAAGGCATTCCAGTAGATGGAAGGAGGATTGGGAAGAGCTGGAAATACTGGGTCGAGGTGGATTTGGCCAGGTCGTCAAGGCACGCAACATGATCGACAACCGGATCTACGCTGGTAGGTGGCCACGTCCCAGCTAGGCATGTTCATGGCTAATTCCAGTCCTCCGCACCAGTTAAGAAGATCAAGCTCCGCGATGTTGGGAACGACAAGATCTTCCGGGAAGTCAGTGCCTTAAGCCGGCTCAACCACCGCTTCATCGTCCGGTACTACACCACGTGGGTCGAGACGTCCAATGCGCTCCCGAGCAACCTCGGCTCCGAGTCGGAAGACTCGGAGCAGACCGACGTGACGAACGGGCGGACGTCGAAGCCCCGGCGGGGCGGCGGCTCGAGCGGGAGCGACGGCGGGTTCAACGGGCACTTCACGACGTTCGACATCAAGGACCTCGACTCGGTCAGCACGAGCCGCCACTCGACGTTCCCGAGCATCCACTTCGCGCGCTCGAACTCGCAGCAGGACGACAACGATAACGACAACGACAACGACAACGACAACGGGAGCAGCAGCGACGACGGCCTGTTCGAGGCGGACGGGGAGGAGGACGAGGAGGACGGGGACGACCCGTTCGGGTGGTCGGACGACGGGGGCAGGGGCAGGCCGATCCCGATGAACGGGAGCGGGTTCTTGAGGAAGTCGATGTCGCCGCCTGCGCCAAGGAAGACGTTGTATATCCAGATGGTGAGCGTCCTATCGGGGTTGTGGTACGGTCGTGGGAACTGATTTGTCAAAGGAATTCGTTGAACGACAAACATTGCGGGAGGTATGTAGAAGGTCTGGTTTGTGCTTTGAGGCCATTGGCTGATTGTGTGTACTGGTGCAGCGAATCGCTGAAGGTCTTGATGAAGACGATGCGTGGCGGCTGTTCCATCAGGTTTTGGACGCACTGGTGCACATCTCGAGCTTGGGCATCGTAAGTTTCCAACATGACGTGATGGGGACATTCGACCTAACATTGCTGTAGTTGCATCGGGACATCAAGCTGACGAACATCTTCGTCGGTGAGTCCTTTGTCCGTCGTTTCCTTGTGATTTCCGATGCTAACGCATGCTACCAAGATGCCAAGGGAGACTGCAAAGGTACGGACGAAAACCCATCTTGAAAGCGTAGATCGCTGAATGTCGAGTAGTTGGAGACTTCGGCCTTGCCACGGAGAGTTTAGACGCCGTGGACCCATCGGACAAGCCTCGCGAAACCCGTGACAACCAGGAAATCACGATGGGTAGGTGACGCCTCACGAGCTGAAACGTTCCGAACCTGACGAGGAAACCACAGACGTCGGCACGCGACTGTACATTGCTCCCGAGATGTCCATTCAGAGCTCCGGTTCCTTTAATCTGCTCAAGAAGGACAGCAAGAAGAACAAGAACAGGGTCGTTGCTCCTCGCACGACGGCGAAAGCCGACATGTACAGTTTAGGGGTGAGTGCTGCTCTCGCATGATGCGCACGCATTGCGCCACTCACGCACCCTCTAGATCGTGTTCTTCGAGATGAACTACTTCTTCAAGACCGACTCGGAGCGCAACAAGGTTATCCCCGAGCTGAGGCTTCCGTCGATCGTCTTTCCGACCGACTGGGATCCGAAGCGGAGCAAGCAACGACAGAGTAAGCCGCAGTCAATATATTGCAAGGACTGTCTGTATGCTGATGGTCGTTTTCAGTCATCACGATGCTCCTTCAACATGATCCGGACAAGAGGCCGACGGCGCTGCAGCTCTCCCAGAGCACGCTGCTCCCCACCAGGGTGGAGGACGAGTACGTGAAGGGCGCCTTGAACATGATAGGTACGCGGTTTCCTTGATATCCTTTACGGCATCCGTTCTAATAATTTCCTGCAGCGAAAGCGGAATCTCCCCATTTGCCAGCAGTCTTGTCTGCGCTGTTCACGCAGCCAGTGAAGCCCGTTCGGACGTATTTATACGACATAGATTCCGAGCCTCCGGAGCATGCGTCGCTGAACTCGCTTGTCATAGACCACCTAGAACAGATCTTCCATCTTCACGGTGCTATTGACTCCGAGACGCCCCTGCTGATGCCAGTTACGAATCCCGTCGAAGATGATCAGAACCGCGCCGTCTACCTCGATCGCCACGGCGAAGTTGTCACGCTCCCTCACAACGCCTTACCTCCGTTCGCCCGTGCTGCTGCGCGTGCGGAGTACAAGCGCATAAAGCGATACCACATATGCGACATATACCATCCGAAGTACGTGGTTTTCCGTTTGTTGAGCGAGCAACATCTGATAGCTAGTATTTCCAGTCAGCCA
Source organism: Ganoderma lingzhi (assembly GCA_026283605.1). Classification (NCBI taxonomy): domain Eukaryota; kingdom Fungi; phylum Basidiomycota; class Agaricomycetes; order Polyporales; family Polyporaceae; genus Ganoderma; species Ganoderma lingzhi. The sequence goes on along the minus strand of JAPJYM010000003.1, from coordinate 2,794,176 downwards.
GCCGGGCATCCGCGCGCCTCGAAGGTTGCTGTTTTCGACATCATAACCCCCGACCTGGTCACGGGGCCGAACGCTGCCGTGGCTGAAGGAATCGTGATCATTAACGACTGTTTGGATCTGTTCGGAGACCTCTCGCAGCATTATGTTGTCCTCGTCTCCCACTCGAAGAGTACGTTAGAGACCCTTCTGTTGGATCCGACCGATCAACGCTGACAGTCGCTCTAGTCCTCGAGACTGCTCTCGAGCGTGTACCCGCCGATCTCAGGGCCGAGACCATCGAAATGTTGACCAATACGAAGTCGTCTGCGTCCCAGAAACGCAACAGTCTGGTTGTCAAAGGGGTCTCTCGCAATGTCTGCGACGAGCTCAAGGTCCTAGCCGAGACCTGTATGTATCCGTCTCTATGTCTAACTGGCGATCGGCGGCTGACTATCGACCCCTAGATGACACTGTAGATGCGCTTGCAGAACGCTTGGAGAAGTCCTCGCCCCTCATGCGTACTCTCTTGGAGCCCTATCTCAAGGACATCCGGTATACCATCCAATTTTCTGAGGCGTTAGGGGTGGCCCGGCCTGTCCGCATCGACCCCTTGCTGTTGGGCCACCGCAACCCGTACTTCGCGAACGGTGTCTGTTTCATGGCGATCAGGAAGAACAAGCGAACCGACGTCCTCGCCGCTGGCGGACGATATGATCATGTGGTCAAGCGATACACAACGCCCACCGCAAACCCCGAGCCTCGGGCTGCGTTTGCGCTACAGATCTACCTCGAGAAGATCACCACTACGCTAGCCCCGTACCAGAACCAGTTCCTCCAGTCGCAGACCGCGCTGAAGGAGTTCAAATCCTTCGGCTACTGGTGCCCGCGTCGTTGCGATGTCTACGTCGTCTCGTACCAGCCTGGGTACCTGGCTGAGCGACTGGAGATCGCGGCGCTATTGTGGAAGCACAACATCAGCGCGGACGTGATGTACGAGGCCGCGTTCCGGGGCGGTGAAGTTGAGGATTACTTAGAACTGTGTTCGACAGAGGGAATCCTGTATGTCTCCCCGGTCCGTTTTTTTTTTGGAAATGATGACTAACAGATTATTACAGATATATTGTCCATGTCAAGCCTCGCGCTGGTAGCCAGCCGGTGTACAAGGTCAAGAGTGTTCTGCGCGGAACGGAGACTGAAGGTCAGTTATGTTCAACCTACAGAGAAAGCCTCGTCCGCTGAAGCCGCTTGGTGTAGTGCAACCGTCGGAGCTTGTCTCCTTCCTGCAACAGCATGTCGCCGAGCAGAAACGCTACGACGCCACCCTGTCGGGTGGTCACGCCGCGGTCGACAGCACTCAGGTCCAGCCCGTTGCGGAGAAGCCTACCCCCGCCGCAGATACGCTGGTTGTTCTGCCGAACGACACGAAGAAGGCGCGGAAGGGCACCAAGGGCCTCTATGGCAACAAAGGCAAGTATCATGCAGTGCCAACTCTCGATCGATCAGCCCGCTGATACTCAAGTCTATTTGTCTCCCTTCAGCATACGACAACGCCCTTGCCCTGAAGACGGCGCTCCCCGGGATCCGGACGATCGCCGTGGAGGTGACGACGGCGGTGTTCGACGAGATGGCCAAGAACAGCAACTGGCTGACGAGCGAGGAGGCGCTGCGGACGATCTCTGCCGGATTGCCCACACAGCATTCCGGGTACGCGCAACAGATCCGGGAGGCGGTCCTGCGGCAGAAGGCTGATGGACAGCGTTATGTGCTACTGTATGGGCTACGTCAGGACCGGATCGCTTTGCTCACCTTGAATTGATGTTCGTTTTCTTTCTCTTTCGCTTCCTCTCCCACACTTCAACGCTTGTATTACCACCTCATGTCCTGTTATCCCATTCACCTGGGCCTTTTATGTTTCATCATGTCCGATGTCGTATCAAGTCGATCTTTGTTTATGGATGTCCTTAGTTGTACTTTACTAATGCGATATACACCGTTGGTATGCAGTTCGGGGTTCCGGCGTGATATTTGTTTCTCTGCCTCGCAGACCTAACTTGGGTCATCATCTATCAAGCCCCCGCCAGGAAAAAAGCGATCTTCAATACCGTACGATTCCGACACGGGGAATCGAACCCCGGGCTATCGCGTGAGAGGCGATAATGTTAGCCACTACACCATATCGGATTACTTTGAGAGTCACAGCTCGAGTATAGGACGAGGTGTGAGCACGAGATGTTCGTACTGCCGTGCCACTTTCTGCGTTGTCTTTACCCAATCGTTGCTGAACCGGTCGCCTCTCCAAGGATCCCGCTCGCCCGTGACTGAGTGGCCGTGCATTGTGGGGTAATTGGTGAGTTCTCCGTAAAAGGGGAGACTAATGAAGGGTGATGATATCGTTACCACATTCTGGTTCACAGCCGTATCGCTGTCGTTTGCATAAGCATCCTCGATAAGACCCCCATAAACCTCCAAGACTCAAGAGTTCCCGATCGGCTCGAAATCCACAGAGGCGACGTAGTTCCCGTGGAACGCAACCTAATACGTCGCAGACAGTGCTGTATACGGGTCAACATGGAAGGCAAGAGTAAGGGGAAGGGGAATGACTGCCAGCTATTCTTGAGGAATCCCAGCTAACTGGAACTGGCATAGCGGCATGCAATTGATTGGGGCATGGCAAGCACTATTACGTCCACATTGACCCTACCCTACCCTACCACAATGACATATCCTCAGAGCACGCACCGCATGCCTAAAATGCTGAGATCGCACAGGATCGCACGTCGCTGCGTAACGGACTGTAACGAAGAACCGGCTCGCGCCACCGCTCTAACATCACCTTATGTCACGCCCTCTGACAGAGGGGATCGGCGACGGCTCGTCACCGTGGACAACGTGGAAGACGTCGACCGCCTACTTACAGCGCTTTGCATAATTGCGTGAACACGCCGATTTTTTTCGACAGGCGTCTACTTCCCCATAACGGGAAGGTCCTTGTCACAGGTGACCCGGCATGACTCTACCGAGTCACGACGGTCTAGAGCCTGTGCCAGACGGTCGAAAGGCTTCCACCAATGCAGGTGAGCTAGAGGCCTCGGTCTTGAATGGCTTCAGCCTTCATGAACCCCCAGCATCGAGATGTATTTGAAGGGGCTAGAAATCAATACCAGAGCACTGCCGCGCGCACCGCAGATCCTGACTTATGCTACTCGCCACTGTGAGCTAAGCCCATGGGGGTTGATAGATCTCCCGAGGAGTGGCCCATGATATCCGTGCCATTTAATAATACACCGGAAACAATATATCAGCTGTCGCGCACCTCGCGCGAACGATTGGGGCGAGAATGCTGAAGTGGGGCCAGTACATGAGGTCGCGCGCGCGGGGGTCTGCGTGGGCGTTGAGTATAGCCGTGACCGTTACATCACATATTAGGCGCCGAAAGAAAAATTCGGGGTGTTCACGCAATTATGCAAAGCGCTGTAGTCCAGAACCATCATCACCTGGTATCACCGCCATCCTGAATACCCCTGACAGAAGGCCTCGGCGATAAGTATCACTGATCACTTGATGGTGGGAGCGAAACCGATGCGTCCTCGTCGCTGCAAATGATGCGTCACCCGACGACGGGCCCCCATATAAAATTTCGGCTGCAGGTTTTTAACGGTTGCCTTGATCAGCGTACGTCTTCTCCTTTTTTTTCGGCTGGTCCCTCATTGTTTCTTAAGCACACCTCTTTTTGTGTGTGTCTCTCTCGAATCTCTCTTTTTTTTCGCCTTCATTTTCTCTTCTTTTTCAATCATTTTCCCTTCCGAGTCCGCTTCTAAGATGTTCAACAGGACCGCCGAGTATATCGCCCATGGAGCCCGCAGCCTCGGCCCTCTGGCCAAGCTTCAGCCCGAGCAACGCAGGAGAGTCGAGAAGTCGAGCGAGAAGATAGGCAAGGTCCTCGGTGAGATGCCCGTCGTCGATATCATCTCCTCGTCCCCCCGCGCCGTGGACGGTATTACGAGTGAGGTCGGAGAGCTCAAGCAGGGAAAGAAGGGTGGAAAGTGGAAGAAGAAGGCTTTCTCCCCGCCCATCCTTCGCCTGAAACTCACACCCCTCCGTCGCAAGTCGACCCGGCTTGGGCCGCGTACACCGCGAACTCCTCGTACTCCCCGTGCCGACGCCCGCGCTAGCCGTAGGTCTCTCAAGCCCGTTCCCGAATACGACCTTGCAGAGCCCGAGTCGCATGTGGACACCGTCCCTCGTCCCGCCGTCCGAATGAGCCAAACAAGGTACGTCGCCGATATCTTCGTTGCAAGCAGTCAGGTCGGTGAACGGGCTATGCGTTGCAGCATCCAACAAGAGGCCCTCTTCCTGAGTCCCCTTCCCCCCGTGTCCCCCTTCTCCCCGATGGCGACTGCTGTGTCCCTTGAGCAGCAGTACCAAAGGCTCCGCCAGCTTGCATGCGGGTTCCCCGGCATTGTCGTGGAGAAGCTTCCGTCGGTCCCCGAGGCTGTTGAGGCGGCCAAAAACGTCAGCTCCTACCTCGACCTCTACCGCGTAGCCAACCAGAGCGTACGCGATGTTGATGCCACCAGCACGGTTTCCGACCTCGACACGGCATACACGGCGTACACGGACGCCACGAACCCCGACGACGCATACACGGCCTACATCGCGTGCACCCCGGTGTCTGCCCGCCATCGCCGTCGCCGCAGCAGCTCCTTCTCGCACGTCCCGCGCCCGAGCGCGTTATCGAGCGGAACTGCCTCTCCCGTCCCCCGCAGCAGCTTTGTCGTGCCGCACTCTGCGTCGGTTTACTCGTTCAATGACCAGCCGGGGCGCTACACGCTCGTCATCAAGATCCCCTCCCCGCTTACCCCCAGCGCCCTTATCCCCTTCCCGATGAGCACAGCTAACTCCAACTTCACGTCTCGGACTCGCACGTTCGTCTTGGACACACCCAAGAGGGCCAGACGCGACACTCTTGAGACGCCCGGTGACGATAGCTGCCCGCTACAAGAGCAACAGAGGGAAGCCCGCGTCCGCGCGGTCCTCGAAGCTATGGGCGAGTTTGTCGGTCCTGCGTTCACGCCGCCGGCGCCTCAGACTCCAGCGCGTGGGCCGTACTGGGTGCGCCAGTCGTACCGCATCTCGGCACAGGGGTCCGTCCGCCGCCGGAAGTCGAGCGCGCGCGTCCCGCCCACGCCGCGGACCGTTCGCCGTGAGAGGCGGCAGGGCTGGGGCGGGGAGTGGCGCGCAGGGAAGATGGGGACGGCGGTGGACGGGTTGAGGGAGATCAGGACTCCCGCGCCGCGCGTGCCGCCCAAGGACGCTGAGGACGAGGTGCCGCCCGTTCCGACGAAGGACTTCGTTATCATCCAGTAGGCTGGCGTCGAGGCTGAGAGCCTCGAGGGCTCGTGTCCTCGACGCTTTCCGCTGGCTTTGTTACTTTGTCATATTTATGATATGCAATATGTGTGTTGCTTTGATTTCAGCAGGTGGTCGACGAGGGTTGCACGTGTCGTCGAGGTGAGTTCATGTGGTGAGTGTACGTAACCCCCCTCCATGGCCGGTGATCTGCAAGATGTTTTCGCAGGTGCGTCCCTTCCCGGCGATGTCGAGATGCGTCTAGCTCGTGAGATGGACATGTGCACCGCTCGGATTCGCACACTCGATGAGTCGATCGATGCAACTCGGACTTCGCTGATTTATGGAATGGATGATTTCATTCTCACCATCGGAACTGCGCCAGGATCGCCGTGCGTCCTCACGGAATCATCGCTTGGATCCGACTTCGGCCCGGGAGTGCTGCAGGTTGTTGGTTTTCCACGCCGCGCGCATGCAGCAGCTTTCCTTCCGGTGTCCAATTTGGTGAGTGTAGCAGCCTTCTACCCTTGCATACACTCAGGACAGATTGCGTACAGTTGTCTGATGGCCAGTGCGACCAGTGGAAGGTCATGGGGCGCTTGGTCCGCCTCGTTGAACGCCATCTGGAGCCGCGCTCACTTCCTTGCTGCCGTTCCAGTCGGCAATCCAGGTCTGTGACCTTGGTCATCCTCCAAGACTGCAATGGAATCCGAATGGGCGTGCTGTATACAGTATATTGTACTTCGACGCACTTCGGCATACAGAGAATATCTGCGCGTCATCCTTCCGCTACTTGATCCGCCACCGGGCAACCCAGATATTCGATTGCCGATGCGTATTTTCCGTACTCGACACCGTCCCTCCGTACTCCACGTCGGGCTAACCCTCTTCGTAGAATGTCTCAACTCGAAGGAAGCATGAGCACGAGACCCTGAGTCGGAATCTCTTTGCAGACAGCGGACACAATCAAATAATCCCATTTCGGGCTTGGCCCCGAGGACGGGTGGGGAAGCCGCGAAGAGTTAGCCCTCGTACAGATAAAAAGGTGCGCAGCTCACTGGCAGTGGCCCAACCCTCAGGCCTCAGAGTCCCGACATCCCCTTCGCTTTCACAATCTCAAGCATGCAGAACTACGGCGTTACTTCTCTCGTCGGTGGGGTGAGCCCCGGGACCCACTTCACCGACGTCTACTACATGAACCACGACGGTGAGCTCATCGCCATGTCCTCCCTCTCAAGTGTGTGCTGCCCACTCACAGTTTCATTCTGTGCTGGCCCATAGGCAAGTTCTTGCTCAACAACGCCGGTAGGGCATTCGCGTAAACTGTCGTTTTTGTACCGAGAGGCTGATAGGGACTGCAGCACACAGCATCCTCAACACTACCCATCCCATCCACCAGATCGCCGTTTCCAGCGGTGTGATCGTACGTCCCTAGGCTATCCGTCCATATATCATATATCCTCGTGACTCTCCTCCGTTAACTCACGCCTACTCAACCAGGTCGATGGCGTGAGCGTCACCTACCAGCTCGAGGGAGGAAAGACGACCCTCATGAAGCACGGCAGCGCCTTCAACCCGCCGAGCGGTGTCGTTTCGTTCGGCGGTAAGCATTAGCCCTGGCAACGCTTCACGATCCTTGGCAGCACTTGACCTCTGTCTGACTCGGACGCGTCGGTCATGCAGCGAACGAGGTCCTCGCCGGTGTCTACGGGCGCGAGGGGTACCACACGCTCTACAAACGCACCATGGTGACCAACATCGCCTTCGTCGTCTTCGACACCAACACGGAGAAGTCTCGCAGCGTCGGCGTAAGTCTTGGTCTACGTCTTCTATCGACGGTGTGCACGAGGATTGACGGTCTCCGCGATAGCCCTTCGGGAACGGCGACAACACCAACCAAGGCAAGCCGTTCTGGGTCTCCGACGTGCTCGCGATCGGAAGCTTCGCCCAGAACACCACCCACTGTACGTGCAACGTATCCGCCCTTTGCTGCGCGCGCGTCGAGCTCTTGGGCTGATTGCGTGTGTCGCACTCGACAGACGGACTCTCGGGCTTGTTCTTCTACAGGAACCCGTCGAACACGACCAACAAGGCCATCATTCCGGCCGCCGCCTGGCAGGCTGGCAACATGACCAACTTGGACTGAATGGCGCGCCACCTCGGCGTTAAAAGGACGCCCCGGACGTGCCATAGTCGGCGCAAAATCGATCGAGACAGTTTGAGGAGGTTCGTTGTTTGTTTTTCTTTGTTGTAATGGGGTCCAAGTCCGGTTAAGTACGGCAAAGTACCGTAGTCAGGACGTTGTTTGTACGCCCCAGGTTGTTCCGCGTGTACCTTGTTCCTAATGCCTTTGCAAAGCTCAGAAGAACACAATATATACCAGTGTGTTATCATTCTACCGCTCCTGTGTGACCTTCAACATCGTTTTTAAACAAAGGCTCGAACGCTTGGGGTGGCTTGCGCTGTGTTGCGGCGATGCCGAAGGAAGCCGTTCAAGGCGCTGGCCCAGAAATGGGCTTATAGCCCGATGGGCCTTTGGGAATCTGGGATGGCCAAGCGGCCGACGACACGGGAACTTGCCACTTTTTCTCTCTCCTCGGATCCAGGCAAGCACCGCGCCTGAGCTTCGCGAGCTCCTGTTCCTGTGGACGGACCGTATATTCAGGTCAGCTTCGCGTTGACCACTTTGGTTATCACCGTCAGGGCCTCTCGGAAGTCGACCGGGACCTTCGAACAACTCATGGACGCGCTGAAGGCTATGGCCCCTTCCCTCGCTCGTTCATCTGACGCTAAAGGCATGCATGCCCCGGCTTCACTCACCTGCCTCTGAGCTTCCGAGACCTGCCCGCTGGATCCCTCTCCGTTCCCTCCGCAGTTCGCGCATCGTCCGCAACACGGACTATTGCGTGCGCCTCTTGGAAAATCTCTATATCGACTCTGCGGCTGAGCTGGATGCCAGGCTCCGGCTCGAACCGCTGCGGCTCCGGAAATGCGAACACGCGGTGGCGAAGGACGTACAGTAAGTCCAGAATAATGGAGATATCAGGCAGCCCGCCGCCATCAAACGGCAGCAACTGCCAGCAGCTGCCAGCAAGGCGCTTACCCTCCGGTGCGCGTCTGCTTGCTTGGCGTGGGCGTCGATTGGGTTCTTGCCGCCTCCTCGCTGTCTTAGTCCATTTTTCATCGTTAGACAATGTGCTCATTCTGGTAGTCTCAATGCTTCTTCTAGGATCAACTTATATCTATTGTAGGACTGCTCTACTACTGCACCCAGTCCAGGTCATTCTCTCGGGTATGTGTCAGGACTCAGGCGGGATATTGCGTCTCGTAACCCGACTGTCCAGCAGCTCTATCCCACAGATGGCTTCCTTAGCACCATGTCTGGGCACTGGCAATGATACAACGTCTAGCATGTTGCACAGAATGAATATTACGTCTTACCTGCGGAACGTCAATATTCACTCTCGCAGATCCATCAATCATTCTTCAAGTTGTGTCTTGCACCACCAATATCAATTCTCCCAGGCTGACTATCCAGTCTACGATGTGCCAAGACTGTTCACTGAGCCTTCCCACCTCAGGTTGGTTGGCACGCATTCCAGGTCGACCATCCATTCCATAAGCTAGTCTACTTCATCTGTCAGGCATAATATTGCGTCTAATCGAGACTAGACTCGATGTTTATTCTCACAAGGGTAAGTTTGTATACTTTGTCTACCAGGCATAATATTGCGTCTAATCGAGACTAGACTCGATGTTTATTCTCACCAGGGTAAGCTTGTATACTTTGTCGCCAGGCATAACATTGCGTCTAATCGAGACTAGACTCGATGCAATGTCTCCAGACCGGATGTTTATTCTCGCAAGGGTAAGCTACTATATGCCGTCTGTCAGACATAATATTGTGTCTCATAAAGTCTAGACCGGATGCAACTTCTCCAGACCCGATGTTTATCCTCCGCATATTCTTTCGATAAGGTGACATTGACTCATCCATCAAGTCACATTTGAGGCAAGACTAGTGATCGTTCATTGTTCAAACGTTCATCATTCAACTTCTATCCACCCATGCCACCATGATAACCATCTCAGAGATTGCACAAGCCCTTTCGCCCTATGCTGGTCTATATAATACTCTTAGCTACCAACAGCTCACAACCTTCTTCGATATTATCTTTCGCTTTATGCCTCTCATCCTCACCTCTGCCCCGCGTTCCACCATTGGGCTTCCGGCACTTCTGTCTGACATGGAAGATGTCATCGCCATGAAGCTCAGGGTTACAGTCGAACATGTCAATATCCTGTGGTCAGCCCTGGGCAGTCGACTGGTACTTGACTTCACTAGTGGCCTAAACACACACCAAGTCGATGTCGATCGTGAGCTTAGCCTTACTGGTCCGACCTTTCATTTAGGTGAGCCTCGATTATTAGAATACTAGTACTATTAGAGGCCGCAAACTGCAAACTCAATTTGTGTCTTAGGAGCGGAAATTGTCGCACCACCCACTCGCCAATGTATCGTTCCAGGATGTTCCCAGTTTCACAGGCCTTTGGGCGGCAACCGGGCCTACTTCGAAGGTACTATGTACACCTACCGGCGGGGTGTGCTCAAGATCCAGATTTTGACCTTGTATTGTCGAGGTGCGACTGCGGACACCCTCCAAGTCCGACCACTAATACTCCACTATTGACAGGCTGTAGTACATCGTATTACCCCAACTACTATGTGTCCCACCCTCAGGCCCCAACTGCATTTCGGCAATACTACGACGGTGTTCCCCCATATATCGAAGCTGTGAAGCATTCGTACATGGAGACAAGACTTGTCGAATTATTTTGCAGTCAAATGGCATTCACTCAGTAAGTCTTCCGTCGAATAGCTGTGACCAAATTCAAATTTACCAAACAATGTAGTGCCTCCGGGGACGCATGTGCACGAGTGTACAATCTCAACCAGCATACAGATTACAAGTTTCCAGATCTTACCTCTGAGCTTGTCTGGAACGCTTTCTACCTCCATGCCCTACTGGCGTACCATGCCCGCATGTCATCCACACTTGCTCCGGAAGATGCTCGTACCACCGGCCATCTTCAGCTTCCTCACCATGGCGACAACCGTGACCGACTCACAGCCGCCCTCGACAAACGGAACCAGGCCATGGCTGGTACAGGTCAGGCTCAGTGGGCACACGCCTGCGATGACTGCGAGAAGCTGGTTCCTCCAGCTCCCGGTTCGCCAGAAGGAACTCCCACGTGTAAGTCTTCCTTTCAATATCCACTGATCCTCTTCTTTCGAACTGAAAATTAAATCTAGGACGTATCTCAGCATGCGTCATGGACGGCGTTACAATTGGACATCCACGGTGCCATGCGTACCACTGCACTGAGAGACTCGAGTCCCCGCGCGATCGACACTGTCCAACTCACCGAAACCTCGACTCGCAATGTGCCATCAAAGGATGCAACAGACCAGTCTCGGATGGCAAGCGGACGTGCAACACTTCATCCCACCGAGCATATGAAAATCACCGTCGCCAACAAGGTCAAGCCTTGTTCGAGCTCAAACGTCGATTGGCTGCTCGCTCGGCCACTTCGCACATCCGGTCCCTTCCATCGCAACCTCCAGGACAAGATGTCCTCGATGATCCAGACGTCCAGGCACTCATCGATGATCCCGCCGTGCCTTCTAATGTTCAGGCGAAGACAAAAGACAAGGAAACCAAAATGAAGTCAACGCTCACTCGTAAATGGACACACAATGAGCAACTGCTCGTCCGTCCTTGTGGGATCATTGTCTCTCGTGCTACATTTTTTGAAGCAGAATCACCATCAAATTGCCGTGTAAGCCTGGCTTCTAGTCATTAGATTTGCATTAACAGTGCGTCTTACAGTGTTTCCTGCATGCCTCATTTCCGGATATATATCCGCGCTCCCTTCCGTGCTACAACTTCTTCGACAATAACTGTCAGCTTCTCCAGCATATCCGAAGCTGCAAGGACAAGCGGCTCCTCCAAATGTGCTATCCAGTGGATGTCTTCCACGCCCAGAACAAGCACAAGGACACGGACACCTTCTGTCAAATGCATTGCAACCCGGCCTTGTTTCCCGAGCTACTGAGCAACAAGGGTGGATGGGAATTCAATTCCTCCATCGCGGAGCAGACAAATGTGTGGGTGGGGAAATTCCTCCCCATCGTTCGCGAGATGTCAGAGGTTCATTTCAATTTCTTCCTTGACGAGATGACACACGATCGGAATGAGCAGACCGTTGGATTGCTTGAACGTCGCGGTCGTTGCCCTCGTCTCATCCCGCTTGAGGAGCTTGCCTTGCCACTCAGGAAATAGAGACCAATGTATATGTATGTACTACAAATGGCTTACAGTACGACATGTGACGTCGAAACCTCACAGGAGGTTGGTATGTGGAATGACCCTCGGCAGCGCGATTCTCAGAGTCGGGAGCCTGAGGTATCACAGCATGGGTCCGGGCGCCCCAGTTTAGAGACAATTGCATGTTGACTGCGCTCAAGATGTTGCGGACCAGTCAATCGGAATCGCCTAACGTCCACTGCAGAGAGATTGATGGAACATTCGGCACACGGGACGTTCCGAGTCGGCACAGTGCGTGAGTTGCGCATGTCCGCATGGACGAGATCTTCGTTGAAGAGCCACCCGTGCGCCCGACATCCGACCTGTGTTCGTACGTGGCCATGGAGACGGAGACTGGAGTTGAAGGGGTGCTGCTCGTGGTGCGCACCGACAATGGGCATTCTGCAAAATGTTGACCGTAGCTTGTCTCCACGTACAGGTTTCCGCATTCTGCAGCCGTGGTGGCCAATATCCTGTGCCGGTTACTGCGAAACCAGCCTAATAACATCCACTCCACTTACATACAGTAAGTATGGACCAAGTGTCAGAGTACCCAGTCGCAATTGGCCACGCGGTGACTGGTGATGGGCTGTGATGGGGTGGTCACCTGGTGCGGCAGTGTCGCAGTCCAGCACTGCCCCATGTACGAAGGGGAACGATCGGAGGATCGTGCACTATGTAAGTTGTGACAGACTGACAGTTGACTTTGTCGAGGACGCAATCACGGCTCAAATGCCAGGTCAACTAGTCCCCAATAGTCAATCAGGGACTGCGCAGGTCCGGTTCTGTGGTCCGTCTTTGTACGTCCTTGATATGCGCACTCGGAACGTGGTTTGGGCTTTCTAGAAGCGCGCGGCGTGTGGGGCTGTGAGAGCGACAACCATTGAGCGGAGCCTGAGCCGGGAGGAAGGCAGAGGAAGGCTTGCGCTATCCTGAGGATGTGCATGGCATCAAGGGCGTTATGAGACGGCTGGACGCGCGAGAGCAGGACGACGTTCGAAGGGGTGGACGTAAAATGGGTCGACGCGTGCCGGAGTCGCCGGCACCCACTCAGCGAGGTAATATCAAACGATGGCCTCACGCTCTTTCCCCAGGCCGTCCAATCCTCGGCGCCGCGTCCGAAGTCGAGAAGACACTCGCCCGCCTCGCGGCGCAAACTCAAAGGCTTAAAAGTAACATGTATGTAGGATAGACGGTGATCGCGAGCCCGGCGGGCTGAGTGTGTAGTGCGCACTGCGCACATTTCCTACACAGTGCAGCGCCCGCCCATGGCCACGATTGCGTCCGCCGGGGATGACAACGAGAAGGCTGAAAGTTATGATGGGGTTCCGTCGCACCTTCACCATCAGGGCACGGCGGGAGCCCGAACACGCCCCGCGGGGGCACCGTGCACGCTTCACGCGATGCGGCAGTGGCGCATCGTTGCCATCGGAGTGGCACGCTCGCTAATTAGTGAATCATGGATGTGAGGGCAGGCACGCCACCATCATAGCCGCGAGCCTGAAAACACGGCTGGGGGAACTCCGGGAAGCGAGAATGGAGGAATCGGGACGCACGCGCACACCCGAGTCACGCCAGACACGGATCGTCGTTGACGTGCGCGGGCGAACAGAACCAACTCCATATCACGCCTTATTCGCGACCTTCTGTGCAGTCTGCGTGAACGCAAATCCCGAGAAGAGAACTGATGGCCACTTTTCGGTACGCGACGCTCGCATGAGCCGTCGACCGGAATGAACAGCGGGGAAGACGTGCCCCACGACGCGCACAGAACGCACCATAGCGCGCATCGGGACAAGCAGAAGAGCACCTGTCCGATGGTCTGATGATGAGGACGTTCAGGAGAGTGGAGGCTAAGTTAGCCCAAACGCTGTGATGAGAAATTTACTCACACACCACGGAGATGGATGTCAGCTTCTGGGTCAGCTGGTGCGGCTATGACCCAGTTTGGGACGGTCTTGATCATCCAACTTCCTTTCGTGAGCACACGGCAATCGCTGGGACTCGGGAAGCCCACCTGTACGGTACGCCTAGACATCAATGGCCGTTCGGCCGGGGGCCCTGTTTGTATTGATGAGATTGAGTCGTTACGACTTGGTTACGATGGTCACATGTTGACTTGATGAATCAAGGCCCCACCCTGACGTCATGCGAGAGAACCGTGCAGGCAGAGGATGGCACTCAGGCCACAATGTCACTGTGTAAGGATGCACCACGTACATATGATCGGTTTGCTGTATATTCCTTGCGGACTCGGCTTGTGACGAGATATTTTCGCGCGAAACGAGATCCGGAGGGTCGAGAATTTACTGCGGGCCAATCTCCGAGTCTTCAGGATACACCTTCAAGTTTCAAGTTAGTGCCATGGGCGTGAGTACTGCTTTGGGTCCTTCGATGCGGCGGGAATACAGCAGTATGGCAGTGGCACAGCAGCGTTGGTGGCTGCCGTACATTTCCCCATTGATGTGCCGACGTGCCTTCCAGGGTGCATGTGGCCTACGTCGGGCTGAATTAAATTGACTTCAATTCATTTGAATAGTGTACTTACTCGTTGACGCGGCAGATATCCTTTCGAACAGGCCGCGCATGATAAATGGACATACGGTGGATATGAAACAGCGCGCCTTCGCAGTGGGCGAGGAAAGTACAGATGGCGAAGTTTTCGAGCGTCTGAATTGCCAGAAAAGCCACCATGTGCCTAGGCGCCTAACACCACTTTGCTCGTCCCATCTTTGTCTCACCTCACGGATCCACGGCATCATATCCACCAAGACCCCGTGGCCTGGCCACATCAACAGCTGTTTGTTTTCGAGCATTCTAGAACACCTGGATGGAGAGGGATGAAGTCGGCAGACCACGTAAGCTGGCTCACATTACTGTGATTATTGAGTTTGACGTACTTACTGTACACTGTGGCTATGGCGAATTTGAACAGTGGAACATCGCAAGGGCAGTGCATCCCATCGTGGACGATTGGAGCCGGCTTAGTGGACGAGTGGCGATCCGGGATTCCTAGTCTCAGATCTTGCTTGGCGAGAGAGGCGGTTGTTTGCATGGGAACTTGACGGGAAACGACGTCGGCTCGAGCGCGATCCTGGCCAAGTCCCGAGGTCGAATAACCTCGCTGTTAGCCTGGTTGTTCCTCCACAGGAGGTTCCCAGCAGCACCATTCATTCTTCATTCTTCTTCACTTGGTTACCTCATCTTCCTCCCTTTCCTCTACTTTGCGAAGCTCCCGTCTTCGTGCGACGTTCGATCGTAACTGTCCTTCCTCCCTCATCCCGTGTACCCAAGCTGATCCCCTTTCGTCGATGTTTTTCCCCAGACCTGTCGCGGAGTCCTGCCCATGGGTCCCTTCCGCTGTAAGTCCCTCATCGTTTTCTGTCACAATGCATATGCGAGGAGGGGAAGCAGTACTGGAGGAGGCGAGGGGCTTGCGAAACACGCCGACTGTCCAACTGCGACCGCTCGGCACTGCGTGCGTCTTGCCTCCGTGCCAGCCTCGTGAGTGCGCTGGTGGCCCAACCACCGGTGTCTTCGAGCTACCCTGGGTCGGGCACCACGTGCCATGAGCTTGTCGCAACTCTGCCACTGCACAGTATACGCCGGTGGTCCAACCATGGGCCCCGCGTGCCGCGATCCCGTTGCTTCCCGTTTCTCGGGCTGTGCGACCGTTCGCTCTCTGTGCTGCTCGCGCACGCAGCGCGCACGAGGCTGGCAAACTGCTGGCGGTCCCACCATGGGCCCTGCGTAACCTCCGCTCGTCGCCACTCTCTCACTCTCTGTGCTGCTCGCACACGCAGCGCGTACGATGTCGGCAAAACGCTGGTGGTCCCACCATGGGCCCTGCGTAGCCTCCGCTCGTCGCCACTCTCTCACTCTCTGTGCTGCTCGCACACGCAGCGCGCACGATGTCGGCAAAATGCTGGTGGTCCCACCATGGGCCCTGCGTAGCCTCCGCTCGTCGCCACTCTCCCGCTCAGCTTAGGCCATCCCCCTCTCAATTCACACGCTCACTCCAAGTGGTCGTCAGGCCCTCCCGCCTTCTGCAATGCTGTACTGACATGGTTTATAGATGAGTCTTGCGCAAAAAGGAGAAAATGGTGCAAGTAACAAAGCCATCACATGGCGTGTGCTCTGGTGAGTAGTAGTTTGTTGTGTACGATCTGGCGAGCCCTTACACTCCCACCTATTCGCCACGTCGAACATCGTGTAGGCGGTCCTGCTCCTGGGGACACATCTCCGCATTACGCACAAAACGAGCCGTCCAACTCCATCTCTACGGTGCCTCAAGGTGAGGAAGAAAGCTTGCTGCACATCTATCATTTCTGACGACTTGCTTGCCCCAGGCTCCCATTCGGGTGACGTCGCCCTGAACTCGGAGGTAACCAACAGTGGTGAGTGTTTTCTTGTCCCTTGTCCGCATCGTTCATACACACCCACGCAAGCCCTACATTGCTCATTGTTTGGCTTATAGTTGAAGCCCCTGCAGCGGTGCCAGGCGAGCCTGACAGTGCCCATCAAGGTCAGTTGTGGGTTGCGCGGATTGCAAAACATAAGCATATCTCATATGTCTGTTCTCAGGCCCACGGACGCGGTCGAAAGAGCAGCCGTTACCGAAGCAGAAGCTTGCGGCTGTCATCCGCCTCAATGTTAGCGTGCTCGCGCTTGCTCTCTCGACAGAACTCCGAGCTGCTGGTCATGCCGCCAAAACCACTGCCAACAACCTCCTGTTGTGAGCGCCATCTCGCTCTTCGGCCGACGACCATGCTGCGCCTATACCGGCCCGGGCCAAAAGGCCTTTGTTCATGCGGGTCCCAGATGACGCTTACGATGTCAGCAACGAAGACGACCTGGTGTATGACGAGCAGGATGTTGAACCGGTGGATCAGCCTCTCTAACCTTGTAAGTGTTGGCTGTTGCCTTCGATCTATGACGTCGCTGACGGAGTGGCATAAGCGACGCAAGGCGTTGCACAGGTTTCAGGGGGCGCTAGGTGCAAAAACCACAACACGATCCACAAGCGCAAGCAGCGGGCTGCCCGTGCAGTCCAGCAGAACAACAGTGTCCGTCGTGGCCTCAAGACCTCCTTGCTAAACGTTGTAGGACGTGTCCGGGCTATATTCGTCAGCGTCAACTTGAGCGTGTCGCGCCACACCCGTGGTAGAGGCACGGGTGATTGTAAGTGATTCGTTTGACCCCTAGGTGTTTGCTGACCTGCATCACATCATTCAATCCAGCAATTTCTTTTCCAGTAACTAGTACCGGCTTCACGGGCCAGTACGTCCCACCGGCTCCTGGTGACAGGGTCTTCACGGCACGGCAACTATATGAACAGGGTTTCGGGGTTGTAGAATGGGACGGACGGTGAGCTCCCCTGCCCTGACCGCTCCGATATACTCCCACTAATGAGTCTGTTCGTTCTCACACAGCGAACCTCGTGCGTTTGTCGATACAGACGATCGGGTCTTCACGATGTTGGTTGGGAGCCCTAAGGATGAGGCAGGCTGGCAGTTGGTTTGTCGCAGCGCGCAGCGACAGATGTCTCGTCTCGTTCGGATCTTCAAGTTTCCTAGGCTCTCTACCGGTAAGGTGTTGCGACGTGGCAATGTTACGACTGAGCGTCGAGTAAGGATCAGGGATACGCACGAGACGAGCAGGAGCGCCGACGAGCACTTGTGCAGCGAGAGCGGAGCAAAGCTCGACGGTCAGGGCTGGAGACAAGATGTATTGAGTGAAGTATACTACAAACGAAATACAGCGAGGCTTACCTGGAGACAAGAGGTCGAAACTGAGGTCTCCAGGTAGCAAAGTACAGGTCTTATATACATGTACGCAACAATGGAACGAGCGGACAATAGGTAACTAGGGTCGCGAGAGAACAAGGGGAAACAATGGATGTAAGTACAATAGCGACAGTGGAACAATGGTCGTAAGTACAATAGCGACAGTGAGACAATGGAAGCTATTGTACTGAGGGACAAAGGACGGGTTACAATGCAACGGAGGACAATGGGAACGACGTGAGAAGTAAACAGTCCGAAAAAGGAAACTCAGGCGCTGGGTAAACAGCGCCGAATGGAAGCGTTCGTAACAGTACCCCCCTCCCAAGGGTCGTGCCTTCACGACTAAGCCTTGTTGAGAGGGCCAGGGGCCGTTGGATGCGTAGAATGGAATTTCTGTACCAGTTGCGGTGCATTTGCCAGGTCCGCTGCATCCTCCCAACTGTCGTGCTCTGGGCCCCAACCCTTCCAATGCACGAGGTACTGCAGTTTCTTCCACCGCCCATACCGCCGTGACTCTAGGACACCTTCCACTTCATACTCCTCCTCCCCTTCTACTTCGATCGCGGGTGGCTCTGGAGGGTGTCGTCCAGGGAGTCGACTCTCCTTGTGTGGTAGTAAGAGCGACACATGGAATACGGGGTGGAGTGCAAGGTCCTTGGGGAGCCTGAGCTCATAAGCTAGGTTGCCCACCTTGCGTTTGACTTGGTACGGTCCAGCGTACCGGTCCACCAGTTTCCTCGAGACTCCCGGAACACGGAAGTTCCTCGTGTCGAGCCACACCTTCTGTCCTTCCTTAAACTCCGGGGCCTCGCGAACGTAGCGATCATAGTGCTCCTTCATCCGTTCGGCCGTTAGAGTCAAGGCAGCGGTTGCATCCTCCCTTGCCTGCCGCAACTCCTCTCTTCGTTCGTCTGCCGTGGGCACTGTCGTAGACAACATCGGAATGTGGAACTGGGGCTCAAAGCCGTACATCAGATAGAATGGCGAGTACCCCGTCGACGAGTGTTGGTGTGAGTTAAAGGCAAACTCTGCAATCGGCAGCCACCTGACCCAGTCATCGCGGCGTCGAGAGCAGTACATTCGTAAGTAAGCCTCTATCTCTTGGTTCCATCGTTCCGATTGGCCATCTGTCTGGGGATGATAGGCAGTTGACATTGCGCTTTCTATACCGAGGCCTTTGAGGATCGCACGGAAGAGCTTGCTTGAGAACTGGGGTCCACGATCGGAAATGATCTTTCGTGGTAGTCCATGCAGACGGAAGTGTTCTCGGATGAAGTTATCTGCAGCTCCTTCTGCGTCGATCTCCTCGGTGCACGGAATAAGATGGATCATCTTCCCATGCCGATCAACAATAAGCTGCAGCGCGTTGAAACCATCTACGTCTGGCAGTCCGGTAATGAAGTCGCAGGTTACTACCTGGCCTGGGCCGTCGGGGATCTCGTTGGGCTGGAGAGGACCATGCGGTTTGGTGTGTGATGTTTTACCACGGCGGCAAGTGTCGCAGGTGTCCACATAGTCCTTAATAAACTTGCCCATGCCCGGCCACCAGTAGTTACGAGTAACCAACTCCATCGTCTTGGCCTGTCCCGGGTGTCCGGCCGGTGGGAGGTCGTGGTGGATGCGTACAATCTCAGCACGCAGTGCATCATCCTTGGGGACATAAACTCGGCCGCGATAGAGAAGCAGGCCTTGTTCAGTGTTCCAGTCCACCAAGTCGTTCTGGAGACGCGCTGGTCCAAGACTGTCAAGTTTGCTAAGTGCTTCCACCACCTCCTGCTCGCGATCCCCACACTCGCGGATACGTCGAAGCAGTGCCTTGTCTGGGACCACTGACAGGTGCCCTCGCTTGGCTGCCAACACTCGGAAACGTTCGGGTTGCAACAAGACACGTCCGACATTGTCATCTGCATCATCTCGCTGGTGGTCAGGCCTGCGCGACAGTGCATCGGCCCTACCGTTGGAGGTGCCAGGTTTGTGTGAGATGACAAAGTCGAATCGCGACAAGTAGAGAGCCCATCGTGCCTGCCTACGGGTGAGGTTCTGTGCGGTACGCCAGTACTCGAGGTTTTTGTGGTCTGACTGGATCTCGAACACGCTGGGTAGTCCTTCAAGGTAGTGGCGCCAGGCTTGCAAGGCGCGGATGATAGCGAGCATCTCCTTGTCGTAGATCTCGTAGTTGCGTTCCGCATCGTTCATCGATTCGGAGTGGAAGGCAACAGGGTGCCATTTACCATCCTCCCCCTCCTGAGACAGAACCGCACCCGTTGCGAAGCCTGAAGCGTCGACTTCAACCCGAGTGTTGCGGTCTGGATCGTACATGCTCAGGACAGGGCTCTCGGTGAAACGACGTTTGAGCTCCTCAAAGGCAGACTGCTCCTCTTCTCCCCATTGCCATGTGGTGTTGCCCGTGAGGCGATCCAAAGGTTTGCAGATGGCACTGAAGTCCTTAATGAACCGCCAGTAGAAATTCGCAAAGCCGCGGAATTTCCGTACGTCTGAGGCGTTCTGAGGGACTGGCCAGTCTGCGATACCCTTGACCTTCACAGGGTCCATCTCCACACAGTTCTCTGAAACGAGAACACCGAGGTATTCCACCTTGGGCTGTTCGAACTCGCACTTCTCCGGCTTACAGAACAAGTCGTTCTCCTTCAGCCGTTTCAGGACCTCACGCACCAGAGTGCGGTGCTCCTCCATGTCATTGGTGAAAATGAGGATGTCGTCGAGATAGATAGTGACTTTGCCTAAGACAATGAGGTCCTTGAAGATGTCGTTCATAAGTGCAGAGAACGTGCTGGGCGAATTGGCTAGCCCAAAGAACATGACATTTGGTTCGAACAGTCCCCGGTTGGTCACAAACGCGGCCTTCCACTCATCACCAGCTTTGACCCGCACGTTGTTGTACCCCCAGCGGATGTCGAGCTTCGTAAAGTACTTGGCCTTTTTGAGTCGATCCATCAGGTCCGAAACCAGCGGTAGCGGGTAACGGTTCTTAATGGTAATCTCGTTCAGCCGTCGATAGTCCTGGACTGGACGTAGACTGCCATCCTTCTTCTTGACAAAGAAGAACGGCGAGGACATCGGCGACTTCGACTCCTGAATATAGCCCTTGGCCACATTCTCGGCAAGAAACTTGTCAAGCTCAACTTGTTCGCTTGGTGATAGGGGATACACCCGGGAGTGGAACATTTTCGCGTCCGGCACTAGTTCAATTGCATGGTCGTAGGGCCCGTGTTCTGGTAAACGTTCGGATGCTTCCTTCGAGAACACATGCAAGTACTCATGGTAGTGCTTCGGTGCGATCTCTTCTCGACAGGGCGAACCTCCTTCTTCTGGTACTCTTGTTCAGCGAGTTGTTGAGAGTATGTGTACGTCGCTGAAGCAAATAGTTGTGGAGTACCATAAAGGCGTTGTCCGTTGTCCCATGCATTGAGAAGAGACTCCTCAGTTCCATCCCACCTTGGCAGGAATCCTGGCGGCCATGGCCGTTCCTCGTCTTCTCTATCCTCCTCTACCATCACGGCCGCACGTATCCTTCCAACCTTCCTGACCTTCCTCACCCGTCGAGAGCCTTGGCGCGCCGTAAGCCGTACCTCCGTATCACGCGCTTTGGTCTCAACAGGTTTGGATGCCTTCGGGTTGGCCGGACACGTCTCTGGACATCTCGATAGACGCAGTGAGCCACGTTCCCAATCTACTTCAGGGTTGTGCTCGCGTAACCAGTCCAGGCCGATGATCACATCCTCCTCTCCGATGTCTGTCACCACAAACACCACCTTCTCCCGGTGGTCTCCAATCGCCATATCCAATACGGCAACCTCACTAATCGTCCCATCGCGGTTCTCTGTACCGTCAATGTTGTATAGAGGAATTGGCCTTGCCAACTTCCTCGTCGTAACACGATTTTCTACTACGAAACGTCTATGTAAGAACTTAGTTGTAGCTCCACTATCTACCATAGCTACGATGTCCTTATGCCGCTGCTTGCCGATTAACCGTACTGGTATGTGAAAGTGTTGACCATCATGATTCACTTCATACACGAACGATGAACCTAGTACAGAAAACCGACTATTACTACAAGAGCCAGCACGCGCAGCGTCCAATGCGGCTCGAATCAAAAACCCTCCTTCTTGTCCGCCACCGTAAGGGCAGCAATTTTCTCCTCCATCGCCTTAACCTGCGCTCGCAGCGTGTTGATCTCCTCGGTCCCGGCCGACGACGACGATGCGGTTTGTGGTTTGTTGACCCTAGGCTTGGGGCACTGGAACGAACGGTGTCCTTCTTCACCGCAGTTGAAGCAGGTACCTTTGAAGGGTTTCCTACTTGTGCCCATAGCCGCTGCCTTTTCGCCTTTCTTCTTCCATCCAAACTGCTTCGGCCGTTCTTCTTCTCGCATGGCCAGGGCCTGATCGATCGACAGGGCCACCTTCTGGATCTTCTCGACGGTGTCGATGTCGTGGGCTCCCTGCGCAAAGATGTCCTTGATCTTGTAGGGCAGGCCGGTGCGATAGCGTTCATGCTTGTCGTAGTCACTGAAGTCCGTGCGGGCAGCGATGGCATTGAACTCAGTCGTGTAGTCCTTGACCGTGCCAAGCCTGTGCGAGGTCTTGCACAACTTGGTGAGTTCCGCAGTGGCAGCCTGTTTATCGTCTGCCGCACAGAAGTGTGCCTTGAAGTCGGTTTCGAAAGCCGCATAGTCTGCCCAGGGCATCGTGCCCGTGGCGACTTTGACAATAAACGGACCGGCCCATGCAGCCGCTCCCTCCGTTAGCTTGTTGAGAACCGTGACCCAACAGATCTGCGCATCGACACCTTGAGCCGTTAGAGTGGTGTGATAGATCCGAGCCGAGGCGACAAAACGAAGACCATCCTGTGCGGATTTTCCATCGTACTCTCGCGGGGCAAGCTGGTTGAGGAGTTTGGAGATATCGAACAGTGCAGGTGCGGGGGTGGTCATGGCTGGAGCAACCCTTGGTGCGGGTGATGGTGCCCTACTGGGAGACAATGAGGATGAGGATGAGGATGAGGGTTCTGAGGGGGTGTTGAGGACAACGGTCTCTCGTTCTGACTTCGGTTCGACTACTGGTTCCTCTGGCTCTTCTGACTCCGGTTCCCTTTCGGTCTTTGGGAGTCTAGAGGTCGAAGCAACTGGCGATCGGTCTGACGAGGATGCAATACGTTGTCGAACAAGTTCTAATGCGACAGGAAGGGAGATTTCTCCAGTACGAGGGGATCCGGATGGGGTTGCAGCAGGAGTGGGTTTGCGACTCACAGGTCGCGAGGGTACACGGGAGGGTGGCCTTGACGTTGGACGCGAGGCCGGTCGAGATGAGGGGTTCTTGGCTGCAACAGCGGCCGCTTGACGAACTGGGGGACGGTCTGGGTCTCTTGGAGCGGGTGGCGGTGGATTAGCAATGTGTGCAAGGATTAACTCCTTCTGGTTGTTGATCGTAGCACGTCGAGGAGCGATGGCTTCGACAACCGCCGGGTTCTCCTGAATAGTGCGGGTTCTATGCGGGCACGGTTGCTGATCACAGACCCTCCAGTTGTTGTGGTCCTTGTCCCAGTGTTCGTCGTGAACCTCGGCCGGGTGAAATACGTGTGCAGACTTCTGACAAGCCACGGTGTCCCAGGGGTGAAGTTGGTAAGGGGTAGGGAAACTCGCTTCCTGTTCAGGAATCAAACGGCAGGTGCACGATCCAACACTGTCTGCTCAGCCTCCTCGGCCTATTGCTGTGTCTTAACCTCCAGGGACACGAGCCCAGGGGAGTTCTGCCTTGGCTTTGTTTCGCCGCCTTTCTCTAGCCTCCCCACGCCGTGAGGCGGACCACTTCTGTCAGTGCCGGGGTCTCGGGTTAGGAGCTTTCCGCGCACTGTACCACTAAAAGTGGCAAGCCTCGAGTTGAATCAAGACCACGTCCGATGGTGTGACTAGAGCGCGCACTACGCTAGGCCAACACAGAGGATCTATGTGCGTACCGTACGAGAGGGAAGTGATAAACGTGTATAAACTCCAAGGAAGGGGGTGTTGCGCTGGTGCTCGTGTAGGAAGTTTCGACCTAATGTTACGACTGAGCGTCGAGTAAGGATCAGGGATACGCACGAGACGAGCAGGAGCGCCGACGAGCACTTGTGCAGCGAGAGCGGAGCAAAGCTCGACGGTCAGGGCTGGAGACAAGATGTATTGAGTGAAGTATACTACAAACGAAATACAGCGAGGCTTACCTGGAGACAAGAGGTCGAAACTGAGGTCTCCAGGTAGCAAAGTACAGGTCTTATATACATGTACGCAACAATGGAACGAGCGGACAATAGGTAACTAGGGTCGCGAGAGAACAAGGGGAAACAATGGATGTAAGTACAATAGCGACAGTGGAACAATGGTCGTAAGTACAATAGCGACAGTGAGACAATGGAAGCTATTGTACTGAGGGACAAAGGACGGGTTACAATGCAACGGAGGACAATGGGAACGACGTGAGAAGTAAACAGTCCGAAAAAGGAAACTCAGGCGCTGGGTAAACAGCGCCGAATGGAAGCGTTCGTAACAGGCAACTATCGGTCAATCACCTGTGGTATCCTCTTCGGTAATGGTCAGACGGTGTGTACACTTTCTATTTTAGATATTTAAGTTGCGTTCTCACTAATTGACACCGTGCATGGTCAGAGGCCAATGAACTCGGGGGCAATTAAAGGCAATGAGGCGATCGTGCAAGAGACCCTCGAACATCCCTCCTTCACTAGGATCTCGGGTTTTATCAACAGTATGTTTGTTGCTCCATGTCTGGGACGGTGTTGATGCAGAGACATTCATTAGGTGCCTTCAAGCTTTTCGCCCCGCGCGTTCACGCAGAATATGCCCGTGTCCTGAACGGTGTTCAGGACAATGACAATCGCTTGTCCCGTCCTTTTCCAAACAGTGTTTTTGCGGCTACAACGTTTAACGTCGGACGACGTGTCGTGACACTCCCTCACACTGACTGCCATAACTATGCCGCTGGTTGGTGCGCTGTCATGGCTCTTGGGGACTTCGACCCTCGTCTCGGTGGCCATCTTGTTCTTTGGGACTTGAAGGTTATGATCGAGTTCCCACCCGGGGCGGTCATATTCTTACCATCTGCTATCCTTCGTCATTCCAACACAGCGGTCCGTAATGGTGAGCTGCGCCATTCATTCACACAGTTCAGCCCTGGCGGTCTGTGGTGGTGGAAGGAGTGTGGGTACCGGACTCAACAGGACTTTGAACGTGAGGGCGGCAGGTTTGCAACTGACGGTACGACACGATGGTTGGAGGGTCTGGACCGCTTTAGCACTTTGCCGGAGCTGCGCGAGTTGGGTATGCCTTGATATGTTCGTGAATGTACTGTGTACGTCTCAAAAAATGGCTACTCTACACCGCACCCTTGCTCACTGTGCGTGATCACGATGCGGATCACGGCGGACATCATGAAAAAGGTGTCCAGCGTTCAGGTGCCTTCAGTGGCATAAAGCACACATTAAATCTTGACTACACTAGACAACATATAGCAGGTATACTACTACAATACACATGGCATTGAGATGACGTTGTCATTGAGCCTAAACGAAAACACTGCACAAACCTCTCCCTCTCCCAGCCCCTGTTGCCCACGCTGTTCGACGGTGACAAGGTTCCCTTTGTATCACCAAGTCCTGTACAGCAAATGTGAATACGATCCCAGATCGCGGCCCCTCTGCGCACTGCGTAGTGCTTGAGGCGCGACAGGAGCACCGTGCTCATGACCATCCCATCGAGCACGTTTGGCCCCGACGTGGATTGCGATCGCTCCGTGACCAGGAACAGTCGCGGTGAAGGAACCTCCAGAAACCGAAATCCTAATGCCCTCGGTGGGGCCTCGCTACGCTTGAAACAAGCTCAAGCACTTACGTTAAACCAGAGCTCTGCCCGTTGGACAGCTGGCCGCCGACGATATCACAGTACGACCCGATCGGGAGCATCGTCCCGAATGTCACCGACCACTCCGAGTCCTCATTGTTGATCGCTACGAACCCGAGCGCGCCTGCGTCCCCGTCAGTTAGCCATTGTGCCTACTCCTCCTCCCCAAACGCGTGACACAAAGGAGTCGCACGCACCACAGCCAAACGCGATCCGCTGTCCCTCCGGGGCCGTGTAGTCCGCTTCCCACGGCGTTCTGCAAGCCAACCATGCCCACGACGGCCTGCCAGCGATGCTGGCAGAGCCTGCCGTTCACCCCTGTGCTGCCTGCGCCGCCATTCGGCGGGCCGGCGTTCTTGTTCGAGTCGAGGAAGCTGTAGCCCGAAAGGACGGTCGGCGTGCCGTACGAGTGCGCCAGCATGAAGACGTTCACGAGGGTGTAGATGTTCGAGGGTGAAGTGCTCTTGAGGTTGCCGGAGTTCTAGATACAGGTATATAGGTCAGAAGTGAGTGGATTCGGAGGGAGAGGGGTGGGAAGGTGCCCGGTGGGATACGTACGTGTTCGGTGTTATGGTTCGCGACGAGGACGTTGGCCTGGCTGCTGGGGACCCATCCTCTGTTGTCGAGGTTCTGGAGGTCAGACAGCAGGCTCTGGTTTGTGAATGCGTCTCTCAGCGCATCTGTAAAGTGGAACGTAGGGCAGCGTGAGCGGAGGTGCGCGTCAGCGCGTTAAGGGCCACCTACTCTTGCACATCACCAGTCTCTGTATACTCGTTCGGCGTCACGGGCTGGCCAGCGCTGAACACAACTTCTTGGAAAATATAGACGTTCTTGCCATTCCGCTTCAGGCGCGAGAGGATGTGCAAGATATCTCCCACCACAATGTCTGCAAAATGAATCAGTTACCGTGGCTGCGTACGGTGCACAAGGTTGTGGCTTACGCTTGGCGGCGTTGAGTCGAAGGCTGTCGACGGCAAGGCGTTGTGGAACTCTGCCATGCGGCAGCGAACGTACTCCATTTCCGTATCAAGACTAAGTGTGAATAGCTTATGAGTAATCCACATATGGTTTACTTCGAGGCATCATCGGGACGCTTACTTGGCCAAGCCAGCGAGCTCGCACGTCTGAACCTCGTTCGCGTCGTTCCAGTTGTTGATCCCGTGCTGACATGAATGGAAGTCCCAGTTCTGGTAGATTCCGAATTAGTTGTACTTCGTGAACGAGGACCCACCGTTCCCCGTTCCTGAGTCGAGGCCGGACATGTGGTTCCAAAGGGTATCTGTGCAGCGGGTCACGACGTTGGCCATACCAGTTGCTGCAAGATCCTCGAACAATGAATGACTTACCAACAATGATACCCACCCCCGCGGTGTGGCACGTCTTCCCAAGGACCACCATGCGCGACACGTCCCGGATGATCTCGTGCTTCCTGCATGGGTGGGACGCAGACTTCGACCGTATGAGCTCGTCGTCCGCAGGGCTCGTCACCATCGACGGCGGCGACTGTGTCATTGCCCGTGAGTGTCGTGGGCAGCTGTGAGCTGGGCGGGCACGATTACCGCATGCTCTCGGGCGGGGCTTGGTGGATGTCTGGAAAATGCGACGTTGGCTGCTTACAGAAGGGAATCAGGCTGAGGCACATACCAGGTCCGGGCGTGGTCGTTGGCCGACCGTTAGAGGGTGGTGACACACATTGGCTCATGCTGCCCACGCAGGAGCACTCCTCGAGTAGTCTTCAAGTTTGGGCGCCGAGCTGAGCGGTGGCTTGTTTGTCGAAGGCGACATGTGCGACGAGACTGACGGGCAGCGCACAAGGTGTTACTGGGTGGGGCCCTTGGGGCAGGAGGCGCTGACCGCCAAGACCAAGCCGCAAGGGACTGAGGCCTGAGGGCTGGTAGTTCTTGAGATCAATTAGTACGTCCGTGACGCACTCAGCTGGACGCGTTGGGTGATAGCAGTGTTGGTGGGGCTGAGCTTGTAGGCAAAGCATCTGCTGACACGTGGCGTAGGTGCACGACGTCAGTTGCGATTCTTTGGGGGGATAGTCATGACAGATTGCTCTTCACAGTGCCACGAGATACATACACGGAATGTCGAGGTACACATGAGGGAGGCAAAACCGAGAAGGAGGGGACGAACCTTTGACTTTGGCGAGATGATGGGCGCTGGCATGCTGGTGTCAGTGCCCCGCCTCTTCCAAACGTGGAAGTGCCTCCGGACGCTGCGGCATGGGCAGCTCGAATCAATGGGGAGGTGAGTTACGCATAGAAAAGAGCTCGAGTAGGGGTGCAATTCATACCTTAGTGTCAACGCACCCGTCAGTAGAGGGTGTGGCCGAAAGCGGGCCGACGAGTACTTCCGAGTCGCCGTGGATGGGTTCGTCGAAACGAGAAGCTCCAAGGTTTGAAGGCAATTTGAAAGCAAGACGGACAGGAAAGGGCGCGCGAGAAGAGCGAGTACAGTCTCAGAACGAGCTAAAGGATGATATGTAAGGAAGCTGAGAGTGCAAGTCGGACCGTTAGGCGCTGCAGAGAACACTGGCGCCGAACGGTCCAACTCCTCCTGCTCCCATCTTACCTCGTCCTGCATTCTCGCCGCGTGTGGACTCCGGCTTTTCATCGCTACGCTCATTATCCGAGCCCAATGGCCGGACATTCGGACTGTCGTGGCCCAGGGGCTGAAGGGAGAATTCAACACCCCTCGCTCCCGAGAGCCCCCACACCCAACACGCGTCGCCGCTCCACCCCCACCGTAAAGACCTTCATACAGCGGAGCTCGACTGAGAGTGCCCCAGCCACAGAAGAGCCATTCTCGCAGGCTCGACATACACCATGCTTGCCTTTGTCTTCTATTTTCTTGTCTCCTCTGGGTCTCCGTCGCCTTCTCCGGCCGTCTCTCTTGTCGCCTTTCCGTGGTCCCGACGTCTCTTGGACCACGTACCACGGTGAGTTACCCCCGCTTTCTTTCCTGTGTGCAGTTCCTCATTTGCCGTGTTCAAGCCCTATTTGAACTATCCTATCGGGTCCTCTTCATGGCCCGCTTTCCCTGTGAGTATATATTTTGCTTCCCTCCCTGGCGTTCTCCCCCTTCCTGTATTGCCGAGCTCAATCGGGCATCAGTCTTTGAGACTGCCGGTGGTTCAACCATGGACCCTGCACGTGCGCTCGCCGTTTTCGTTCTGTCGCTGGCAACCTTCGGGTTCTGAGTGCCCCGGTGGTTCTACCGCGGCCCTACACATCTGCGAACCGTCAAGGATCCATCCACAGCGGGAACGAGCATGTGGTCGATGGCCCCCTCTATGAATCGGTTTAATCGCTGTCATATACGCAGAGGAGTTTCTCGATGGTCTGATGACAGAGATCCCGCCGCCCATCTCATCGTGTCGCCCGTCCTTCAACTGCCTCTTTGAGGCCGCCATTACTACCTAGGGTCTCGTACTCACTGTTCACTGTCTAGATGGTTTGCGGCAAAGACCTGACAAGGATGACCCTCTGAGGGTGCAATTGCCAACCACCAGACCTCGTGAGTATGGAAGATGAGCGGTCGAGGATCCCCATGCTGATGCTGAATCAGTTCCATCTTGGGCGAGCGGCAGCTGATGGCTCTCCTGCCTGTGCAGGCACGGGAGCACTGTAGGGAAGACCAGCCTGACAGCCGCCAACTCGCGGTCGCCAATGCCTCCGCCGACCATGTCTTCGGCTCAAGGTGTGTAATGCATTTCTACGTCTCCAGTACTGCATCTGAAAGTCCATCGTTCTTTAGACACAACCGCTGTCGAAGAGTGCCATACCTTTGCTGGGGACGACGATGGTAAGTAGCTCAACAGTCGCCACTCGCCGTCCCCTTCAGGAGACACTGATTATTGCCTTCGCCGCACAGGAGACTTGCAAGCATTGGAATCTGTCGAGTCGGGATTGACTGGCGATGGTACGTGCTTTTCATCCGTGGCAAAGTTGGTAACGTTCTTCACTGACGTCACATCTCTAGGTACGCGGACGCGATCCCTCGAAAGTCCGCTTCCCAAGAGAAAACTTGGCGCTGCCATCCGCCTCAGCATTAGCGTGGTTGCACTGGCCATCGCAGCCGAGATGCGGGCAGTTACCGATGCTGCCTCAACTGCTATTGGGAAAATGCTGTCCTGTTCCCGATCGGCTGCAGCGCACAACGGGAGTACTAGCGCGCGCTCTTCGACGAAGCCGCTGTTCATGCGGTATGCAGACGATGCCTATGATGTTCGCAACCAGGATGCTGCACGCGAAAAGGAGCCCCCGCAACCATCCTAGGATGTACAAGTACCGGGTCAGGCTTTATAAATCATTCTGTTGCTAGCCGCAACTAATGCGTGTTATGCCTTGGTACAGCCATCAACTGCCCCGTCACAAGCACAGGCTTCACCAGCCAATACGTCCCTCCAGTCCCAGGGGACCAGGTTTTTACCCCCCGTCAACCGTATATGTGTGGCTTCTCCGTCCAGGAGTGGGATGGGCGGTGCGTTCAGTGTCACGTTAGTTGCTCAATGAATTGGCTAATCTATCGTCTACAGCGAGCCTCATGCTCTTGTCGATTCTGATTGTAGGGTTTTCATGATGCTGGCCGGCAGTCCCAACGATGACAGTGGCTGGCCAGCTGTTCGTTATGGCACTGAGAGGCAGATGCGCCGATAGGCGGAGCCATTCAAGTTCTCCCAAGCACCTAAGACCTCCCGCTGTGGTGAACTGTACCCCATGTACTCGTATATCGATCAATCTACTGGAACTTATGAGGACAACGTCTCCGCATCGGTCTACCTTTGCCATGTTGCAGGCGAGATCGCCTAAGTCACAGGCTGCATGTACTTGCCCTCGATAACCATGCACCCCGCCAATCATCGATATCACCATACCCGAAATGACCCGGCTCGAAACACACTCGCCATACGGCAATTCCACTGTACGTCTCCATGACGGTGGAGCCTCCATACTCCACACTTCTAAGGACTCCTCGGGAGGCTTCGCAGACATCGGGCCTTGTACTAAGAACTTTCACTGGCAACACCATAAGTCTGCATGCTGGAAACCGCGACGCAGTTGAACTCGAATCAAGGCAGGGAATACTATAATTGTACATCTCGGACAATTAATATGCATGGAAAGTGATAATACAAAGTATACAGCAAAAATAACATGCGGGAACACGCTCACAGGAACAACAGCCTGAGATACTGCCACCCAATCGGACCCATCCCTTCCTCCCTCAACGCCGAACACCTTCCATGTTCAAGTACCACATGATTTCAGTAGGAACGGATGGCAGCGACTCGAGTGAGCCCCCAGCGCAAAGGGTAGAGTGGAGGTGAATGATGTACTCCACAAGGCACAAGCAGCGATAGTTATGGCCGAGGGAATCCAGTCGATATGAGCGGCAGAGGACAACCAGGTCTTTGACATCCTCAGGCACCGCATTGAGCTTGCCCTTCGTGTATATTTGCACGAATTGCTGGAACTCAAGAGTAGCGCGCTCGAGCTCGATACCAAACTCTGAAATGAGTAGGTGAGTCTGACCATCCGTCAAAGCTGATGAGAACTGTAATGCTTACGATAACGGTCATCGATAGCCTTCTGCACTGATTCCTCCTCAACAACACGGCCTCTCCCATCCGCAAGGTTGAACTGGATCCGCCTGTGCAGCTGGTTCAGTTGATGCATCGGGTGGACTGTGAGTGATGAACGTACCATGGCGGTGTGGTGTTTTCAGCCTCCATACTATTCAAGGAGATGCAGAAGGGCTTCAAAACGGGTTGCAGTTAAATGTGGAGCAACAGAGACAGAGGTACAATGACGAGGAGATGGCGCGGAGGACGCGGACAAGGCGGAGGATAATGACGAGGATATAGTTGGACGACGAGGACAAGGTGGAACAGATGGCACTATATCGGCTGCATGGTCTCTTGCACGTGCCAGTCGTGGGAACATACCTCGATGGTGAATGTCATGCCTTGTGCGGTAACCGCAATTGACTGACAAAACGCTTCCAAGGTTAATGCATTTCCTCATGTTCCATGCAGCTAGCCCCACAACGTTGTGCAACTTGCAGGATCAACCAAGAATGATAAGTGTGACAACATATTATTCAGTTTGAAAAGTGAAGGCGAGGAGCGTCCAACAACCAGTGAATGCGTACGACAGTGAAACGGAGCATGAGTGTGTCTGTACCCTCCACTGCAACCCGTCGGCACCTAACATCAACCCGCACGACATCTCCTGCCCTCATCAGGTTGAGGGCAGCAAGCGACCTGAGGTCATTTGCACGTATGCCCTGTACTGAATTATAGAGGCTTGCGAAGACAGTCTCTGGAGTCTGCTCCGACAGAACCACCTCTAATCCGGGTGTGGTTGGGACTATGAAATTCCACATCAGTATTACACACCCTTACACCATTCTAAAACGACGTACCTTCAGCGCCAGCCAGCCTGAAGATCTGCATTAGCACATCCTGATCCGACATACGTAAGAATTGAATATGGAGTTGCAGAATGACTGGGCTGTGTCTAGTAGAACGCCACAAGCAGTCGTCGATGACCCCAAAGACCATCAGTGAGACCGACTGCCCGTCAACTGACAGTCAATTGTTCTGGCTCCAGGATAACCCCCACAATGCGTCTCGCAAGTGCACGCAACGCTCATGCTCGACTGCACGTGGAGACGCCATCATACGCCAAAGACGACTGTAGCATGGATGAGAAACTTAAGTACATGACTGTCAATGATGGAGAGGCTTACCATTGATCCCTTTCGGTGAACCAAGGCTCAGGCTTGAAGTCTTCATCGACTTCTACACCCTGAGAACCGTTGTCCCCTTGCTCGCCCATTACAACCATCTCCACCTCGCCACTGTCATCCCCTCCGGACCTGCCTGCGCCACCTGACTGAGAATCTTGGTGTGGTGGAGCGAGTTGCTGTGCGGCTGCCACAGCTTCGTTGGAAGTGATGTCGTCCATAGGAACCTAGACGAAGATAAGACGATACAGAAGTGAATGTACATAGTGTTGAATGGCCACTTACCCGTTGCTCACCCGGTCCGGTCGACGACAAAGTGTGGAATATATCAAGGTGATGGTACGGTTAGATATGTCAATCAATAAGCAACCATCTCAACTATCCAGCTGAGCATCAGCCAATGAATATATCATAAGACCAAACTATGCAGATATACTTAGAAAACGAGACTGATGAAGACCCACAAAAGCGAGATCTAATCACAGGTGTGGCTGAGGTATTGCTTATTCAGCTAATCGAGATGGCATCCACATGCGTCCACAGGGCGAGCTCGGCTGCGTGTGTCCCCTTTCATTATGCGAGGAATTTGATATCTATTATTAATGCGTAACCTCACGAAGCAGTCGATTGTCTCAGATGCATCTCAAATAACATTGCCTCCGGCCCTTGTATCCGAGAAAAATGTCTCGAACTTGTAGCTTCTAGGGGGACGCTTGGCCAATCCCCCAGCAGCAACATTCTGGAATGGAAACTACTACTCCATGAGGGAGCCATGGTGGGCCTCGCTGCATGGTTATTGTGGGGTAAAATCCAACCGCAAGGGAGCCAGGGTTGGCCTCACTACACGGAAGGCATCGTGACTGCGAGGGGGCCAGGGTAGGCCTCGCTGCACAGCAATGATGGGAAAAGTGAACACGGTCTCGAGAGGTGCTGAGGCTTTTTATCCATCCCACCAGATCCACTGCAGATTTCACATTGATTGCACTGGTAAGTGCCGCCAGAAATCATGGCTATATGTTGTTTTGACGAGATGACAGACAAATTAGGCCAAATTTAGATTCTTTCGCTTAATACACAGACAAATCACGAGGCTAGAGGAGGGTTGGTCAGGGCCTCTGACACGTCCACATCCACCGCTTCCCCCTCCACAAGCCCTCCGTCATTATCACCAGGAGGTGGGCGAGGGAATACATCCTACATAACTTGAGTGAATGGATTTCAACTCTAAGAATAAGAGACATACCGGCCATTGTGTGGACACCCAGAGGCCCAGGCCGTAAACATACCAGTCGGCATGCTCGGGTCCTCCCAGCATCCCTGAGACCATTGTAGCAATCTGAAGCTGCTCGACGAACTGGCCCCACGACTGCTCCGCAACAGTGTGATGCTCCGCAAGGTATGCAAAGACATTCAACAGCTGCTGGACACCAAAGCGCTGATCGGTATTCATCAGCTCGTAGAGCTCGCCAGACTCCGTCCTCTGCCAAAAGTTCTGCCAGAGTGACGATGGAAGGCTACAGAAGTCTTCGAATCGGGTGGGCAAGTCAACCTAGATTAAAATATTAAGGGCAACCTATATGCTGCGTGCTCGAGGAAGCGTACATACAACAGCCATCTGGCCCCCACCCCGGAGTGAAAGACAAATGTCAAGCCACTCCCTCCCCTCTGTCTCATCGAAAACACGGATGCAGGGAAGCTCAATAGTGACCTTGTTACTATGGCCACCAGGGAACGGGACGTCGGGATCGAGAAGATGACGAACATCTGAAGAACGTCGAGTGGGGCGAGTCGGAGGCATGGGCAGATAAGGATCTGGGAGAGCGTTATGGATAGTGTCACCAGAGCTGCCGTCATTTATATCCCCAAGGGCAAGCGAAAATTATTACATGGACTAAAAGTCAGAACTCAGCGCCGCGTGATCATCGTCGTTCGCCCTCCTCCCCCCCCCAGTACGGCGCTTCTTCCGAGCAGGCCCAGAGGACGAACTTGACGCTCTGCCTAAACCCGATGGGCTGTCGCATCCAGCACTCCCCTCATCCCCGGCCCCCTGCTCCGGCTCGTCAATGATGCGCCGCCCATAGTTTACACCACGAGGGGGAAGCTCGTCCGCATATCCCTCCCCGCTGCCCACGGCATCATCATTGTCTTCCTCGCTGGTCTCTTTGGCCTCGTCGTCGCTGGTCTCCTTGGCCTCGTCCTCCACCTCGTCCTCGGCCTCGTCCTCACTGCTCTCCTCGGCCTCGTCCTCATCCTCGTCGACCTCCACTGGGTTACCCTCGCCATCTGCATCCAGAGCCTGGCTAGTACTGTTCACAGAGGCATCAACTGCAGCCTTGACGGCCTTCAGCAAGGTCTTTACGCCGACTTGCTTCTTACGACAACGGCGAAGCCTACTCTGCACCTCTGCGTCGGATTTGTATGCCTCGAGCTGTTCGTGCAACTTGACAGCCGATCCTACCCAGCCAGCTGTACGTCCGACAAAGCGTGCAATCGCGGTGTAATGGATCTTCGAACCCTTTGCAGGATCCGGTGCAGTGTCCGGAAGCCGTCCCACCTTGGCGACTTCGGCCATTGCTGCTGCAATTGAAAGGACAGTCTTGTAGGCAAAGTAGGACTTTGGGGGGGTGGTACGGAGCAGCTGGATCGACCCATTCTTCAAGAAAGCCCCATCGTTTGTTGTTCGTAGCCACTGCACCTGTGCTAAGTCGAGAGTGAGGTTACCCTTCTTCGCTGGAGCCGCTTTCGGCTGACTGGGATTGACACGAGTCTTAGCGGAATTGTTGCTACGCCGTGCGCCGGATGGGCCCTTGCCATCTGAGGTGAGCTGAGTTTCATCGTCTGCAATGAGCTCAGAGGCGAACGTTATAGGTACGCTTGTATGCTAGGGTAGGATGTGTGAACAAAGCGATATATTACTTGATATTATGACGTACACGGTCAACACGGAACTGCACTCCAAATCGGACATTGCACAAAGGCGGCGATGACATGTCTGGATCCTGAGGTGTCGCGTGTAGGTAGAGGGCAGGGTTTGGATGACGTTCTAGTTCTGAATCCACGGCACCGACCGCAAAGTCCATCACCATCCCATGCAAGGCGATGGGCACAGTAAAACAGACGTTTCCTAACACAACATTTAGTATTGCACAATGTTCAAATGTGAACATCACGAACCACTCTGGAATCGCACATCTTCAGCGAGAGCCGCAAACACCTCTGGACTTTTGACGACGACGGCCTCGATCTGCGGCACGTATCGAAGCTCAGCTTGCTTCATGAGAATGAACACAACCGTTCCCTGTGGATGGACGGGGTCTGGTCGAGCATCAATGCCATACAGGCCGACATCGCCGGTCGCATACAGCTTGCCACTTTGGAGAGTAGGTAGGCCATCTGAGCCGAAGCGAGGCTTCTTTTTCTCTTGGGTTTTCTAGTATGGAAATCAGACTTGTACTTGATGTCGTGGAATTGAATGATTGGTAGGTCAAACTTACAAATCTCATCGCCGAAATACAGTCGCCAAGCAGCTCACGGTCAGCGTCCGGGTCGCCCGACGTCGTCTGCAGGAATTTATATAATTAAATCTGACTGTCATTGGAGATATCACATCAGGATGGACGTACATTCAACAACTGAGCAACGGACGGACGAGACGGAGCAGGCTGGCCCAGCTCACGGTCGGTGTCCGGGTCGCCCGACGTCATCTGCAGGAATTTATGTAATTAAATCCGACTGTCATTGGAGATATCACATCAGGATGGACGTACATTCAACAACTGAGCAACGGACGGACGAGACGGAGCAGGCTGGCCAGTACTGGGAGGGTCCTTGGGCGGGCCAGTAGACTTTGCTGGCACACCAGACGTGCTGATGAGTGATTGCTCTGCACACGACACAGACACGTAGCCATCAGAGGTCGTGCATAGATGGATGGTGAGTCACTGAAAGAAAAAGCATGACAGTTAGCCTAGTACATACCCGTCGAACCCGAACCCTCATGGACGGAAGGGTGTGCGGACGAGGCCACCGGTGGTGGGAAGTTGGATGCCGTAGAAAGACGGGGAACAGACTCGGCATCGTTCTGTGATGGAGGTTGGGGAACAGATGACTGGGACTGGGATTCGCACTGACGAACGCTGGACGGTGGAATGGGAGCCTGGGAAGTAGAGCGCCGACCTGGAGGTGGGCGAACAGAGGGCTGGGGAGCGCCGGGCTGGGGAGCAGGCTGGGAAGCGGGTTGAGGAGCAGGCTCGGGAAAAGGTGGGGCGGCAGGTGGATGAGCGGGAGGGGGGACAACAGAGTTCAGCAAGGCAGGAGGCTGCATGGCCACATGGGTCTGTATCTCCCCAGGAGCGACGAACTCAGGCGCGGGAGGTACTTGAGACGCATTAAGCCCAGCAGTTTGTTCATGGAAAGTGCCAGTCGCCATGTCAAGGCCCTTCACCATGCGTGGATGAGGGATGAATGTCAGCTGGACAAATAGTAGTAGCCATATGACGACGCACCTTGAAGTGCTTAGACACTGTCACCTTCCCTCCGAGTATCTGCATGTGCATTGCACAATCCATCAGCCACTCGCGAATCACTACGTCCTCCTCAGGGTTTTCTCCAGGATCCTCAGTCGAGTACGTGTGCCAACGATGGATGCGAGACCAGTCGAT
The DNA here is from genome assembly GCA_026283605.1 of Ganoderma lingzhi. Lineage (NCBI taxonomy): Eukaryota > Fungi > Basidiomycota > Agaricomycetes > Polyporales > Polyporaceae > Ganoderma > Ganoderma lingzhi. The sequence continues at coordinate 2,757,362 of JAPJYM010000003.1, read as the reverse complement.
CGAAGCTTTCACATCGACAAGCGCATTGCACAACGCAGCCTTTGGACCGCCAAGCTTGGTGCCCGTCCAGACCTGCAAAGACATCTACAACACCAAGTCAATGCGCTGGCTAAGTCGATCGGGAAGTAGTAGAGTGCATGCGTACTTTGAGAGTCTCGATGGTAAGGCCATCCCTTATGAACGATGAGAAACGGTCAGAGTCAAACCACAAGTACCTCGCACGTACCAAAGCTTGTAGGAGAGGATACTATGAGTGTTCGAAGTGGACATGACTGGAGATGGGCGACGGAAGGGTTGTAAGAAGTGATGTAAACAATTTTCTGTCGAGGAAGATGTTGAGACAGAAGATGTTGCTCTCAGACGCGCATCCTTGCAGACCTAAAGGCACATCTTGAAGTCAGCATCGCCATGAGCGATGGCCTTACAAATAAATAAAATATCCTAAATCAACCCGTGAATCTATCTATAAGGCGTGGCACCAATGTTAATCCCGAAATCTGTATTACAACTTAATGGGACTCACGAAATGTTCATCAGGCAATATATATCTCAAACAGATTAACTGAAGGTATCTACTTCTTTCCCCGCCAGACGCGCATGAAGTTAGACCATTCGCCCTGCTCACTTCGACCAGCTGCCACCCAACGCTCCCGCTCTCCTGAAGTTTGACCTGCTGCACGCCATGCACGATACTGTTCGTTGTAAGTAGAAACCTTGAATGTGTGATGAAAAACTTGAGTGAAGACATCGGACCGGGACATGTCAGGGTTTGCATCCTGCAGGACGCGCATGGCATCAAAACCAGCGGCCATGTCGCATACATACCGCCATGGCCAAGTGCGCGGACCCCAGGGTGCACTGGAAAGGTCGAGAACCTTGGCAGAACATACTGATGTAGTCGCGGATGCGGGAATGGTCGAATCAGATGGGAAGAGAGCTGGGAGAGGAGCCTGATGTGGAGTGCTGAATGTCTGAGATGGGAAGATGCTGAGAGGATCATCGAAGTGAGAGAGTTGAGTGATGGTACGATCGGGATCGGTATGGTCCGAATGTCCGGCAGGCCGCGTAGGTGTCTCACCAAACCACGAGGCTCCCGAGCTCCCCGAACCTGGAGGCTTGGTCGGGGTGGGAGAACTAAAACTGCGGAGATGGTGTGGCGTTATCAAGCCCGCCCTGGTCAAGGTTGTCAAACTGGGTTAGCCACAAGACACAATGTGTTGCCAACTGACTCACGGTTCGCCAAGCAAGATGTCGGCTGGAACAGAGTTGTCGGCCACGTGTCGTTTAACCTGTGCCCCAGGCATCCCGATACCACGCTTCACGTCCCATGAGCGGTAGCACAGATCGTCCTTGGTGAGCTTGCGGAGATCCCGAGGTGCCGTGCCCGTGCTACCGGTGAACCAGGTGCGATCCTTTGACTCCCAGTACTGAAACCGGCCGTTAGTGCTAAGAAACTCCTGTACAAGGAGTGGGATGTCCGGTGGGTGGAACTCAGGCCATTTGGGCACGGGGACAACAAGGGACTGGGGCAACTCGTCATTCTGGAACAACGTCAGTAAGCATTGTGCACTGGCACTGATCCGATTCTGAAAATATACCTCGTTCCACCGGTGAAGAGATGTTTCATGGTGCTTGGCCCGTGCACGTTCGTGTCGGGCCTCGGTCTCTGCAAGCTCTGCCTGGAGGCGTTGTTGCTGCTCTGATGCAGTCAGCGTCGCTTGGTAGTACGGCCCGATGGATAGTGCGACAGATGGTCGGAATGTATCAAGGGCAGGAGGGATGTCATCACGATCAGCGTACAGATCGGGATCGATCTGTGCGAGAGGATTGTCGTTGGCGGTACGTCGTCGGGATGTGTCTCTGCTCGTAGCTGAACGTGAGGACTGTGCGGGTGTGTACCTAACTTGACCGTGACCGGCTGATTGACTGCCTGCCTGACGTCCACGCTGCACGGTCATCGTGCCTCGACCGCGACCTTGACCCTGGACTACAAACGGGTGAATACACTTTGTAGAGCCATAATAGCACCACATACCTGGTGCCGGACGACCTCCACGGCCACGGGTGACTGGCCCATGAGTTGGCTCCACCCCAGAGTCCGAAGCCTCCATTTCATTGTCAGACGATGCAGCAGGGGCATGGGCTAAGGTACCCTTGTAAATAGTACAGAAATGTAAGCATAAAAAGAAAGCACATACTGGGAGGCATCGGAGGACGGATAACACCAGTCGAATGGTCACTAATCTTGCACCACCGGGGGGGAGACACGTTCGACTGGATGTCACGGCAACAGCTCTTGCAAACCCCAAATGTGCATTCGCTGTTGACCGTCTTCCGATTCTTGCCTGCATCCGCGTGTGAGGTGCAGAGAAGGCCGGGGCAGGCTCGCGGCTCAGGGATAGCTGGTCTCCCCTCCGGGATGTCCTCGTGCCAGGCAAAGTAATCGCACGTCGAGTACCTCGGTGGTCGGTTGTTTAAACACTAAACATGTCAAGTCAGCACCATAATGACAAACATAAAGTGCAAATACACACCGTTTCGTACCAACAGTCCGCATTCTTCTCGTTAGAGATGCCTTCGGACATGAGTGCTGCGCCCGCGCGGAAGCCACAGTCCGGACATGGACGAAGATGAGCAAGCGAAGCATGGACTGGGAGAGGGGCTACCTTTGCCCCTCTCCTCTTAGGATGAGGCATAGTAAGTGACACAAGGCGAGAAAGAGGGGAAGAAAGCGGTTAAAGGAAAGTACTCACTTATATACTCAGCACTGCACTTGTACCTCGGTAACCCGGACCGAGTGAGAACGTGAACACCGCAGCGGGTGTTGAGTATTGCGCCTTGCAGATAGCGCTATGTGTCAGAGAAATAGTATTGTATCTTGCGATGTTGGAGACACGATATCCAACCTAACGTGATATGGGTTTGTGAGACACAATGTTAATGCTAAGGTCTACTGGAAAGCAGAATATTCAGCTTACTACACGGAACCTTAGTAGTATGGTGGGAAACGTAATTGTTCTGCTAGACTCCATATGAACACTCTGTCATTCTGCGAGACGGAATATCGGTGCTCACCAAAATCAAGCCTAGCAGACAGGATAGTCATTCTGCAAGACGGAATATCGCTGCTCACCAGAATCCAACCTGTCAGACGTGATGTGAACGCTTGGTCGTTCTGCGAGACGGAGTATTGGTGCTCAACAAATCCAGCCATGCAGACAGGATAGTCATTCTGCGAGACTGAATATCAGCGCTCACCAGAATCCAACCTGGCAAACGTGATGTCAACGCTTGGTCAGTCTGCGAGACGGAGTATTGGTGCTTGTATGAATCCCCAACATGGTCAGCATGGTGAGACAAAGTAGCAGTGCTCACCATATCATAAGCCTCATCTGCATGGTGAGACGTAATATCGTGCCTGTCAAATGAGCCGTAATGTCTTTCTTGAGACGGTCTGCGAAAGGAAATATTCATGCTTACCATGTGTGGATCATATGGGAGACCGCCGAGTATTCAGGTTTCGCAGCACAGGTCAAGTATTCATTCTACCAGCATTCTACACCGATGCACTCGTCGTGGTTGCAAGTAAGTACACGGGCGCGTAAAATGTGCCTATCCGAAGCTCCCGGTCCTTCCGGTCCAATCAAAGGCCACCATCGTCTAGTAGACGCCCAATAACTGCTGACCATCCGCCCCCATCACTTGCGCTGCCATCTGCCGGCGGCTGCTGGCAGCTGCTGCCGTTTGCTGCCAGCATGCCAGAGATCTCCAGTGTTCTCACTCAAGCCGCTATCCGAGGATCCTTTCCCCCATGGCGCAGTTGCGGAGTTCCCTCTGCGCATGTCCTACATCAAGACAGGCAACATTTGGCTGCCAGTCGCTCCACCTCCCGTTGCAAGACCCGTGACCCTAGCCGAACAAGTCTATGGGCACCCCGGATATTGGGTGAGGTCTAGGCTGGGGCGGCTTGTCACGGTCTCGGTCGGCTCACGTCTCACGGGCTAATCTAGGTGGTCGAACGGAAGCCATATCGCGGACCCAGGTTCGTCGACAGGCCGTTGATCATCCCGTTCAACGTACCCATGCCTCGGGCGATAGGGGTTGGCTTTGTCGGAGCAGAGGAGTTGGCGTTCCGTTACGTGGGCAACAGGACGGTTGAGGAGGAGATCCGCGTCATCATCGACCTGCCTGTGATGGGGCCTGTATGTCGTCATGACCGTTCTGCATGGGGCTGCATACTAATCGATGGGTCTCGCGTCGTATCAGGGGACGCAGCTGGTGTTCTCGACTCAGGCCAATGCGGCGGTCACGATGGGCGCTCTTGCGAAGAAGATCGTGTCGGAGGTGGAGAAGGCCTTTGTGAGTGCGGCCGGCCATGCACAGGTCTCTACATGGCGTCTGACAGCGCGTGCCATTCACTAGAGTGCTTCGAGTGTTCTCTTCCTCGCGTTTATAGATGGCAGGCTGCGCAAGGAGGTTCGCTTCGATGACATGTTCTTGGTCGAGTTGTTTCAGAAGTCCGAGGGGGATTTCCAGGCCACCATCGCGATCGAGGTCGATCCTTCGGAGGACGCATGGGAGCGGGACTATGCCAATTAGCTCGGCTTTGGCATCAGCAAGGCCGCCAACTTATTGGATAACCATTGGAATGTCATTGGCATATATTTCAATTCAATATTGCCATGGAATAACTCACTCGGCAGCGTAGCACATTGGATAGATCTGCAAAGGAACGACTATCGTTTGCAATCAATTCCGTTGCAAGGCAATCAATTTCCTTGCATGCCAATACATAACCTCACCCTCCAGAACATCTCATCGCAAGGAGGCCATTGCCCTGTCAGGGAAGGATTCCATGACCAGAAATTAATATACAATGCATATCGGCGCGAGCATTCAAATATTCAATGTTGTCGCGTACGTTCCGGGCTTCCCAATAATTGATTGGCATCCTTGGGCTAGTGCGCCATTCGGGTTCGGAAACAAGATGATATATTCAAGGGTCAATCCTATCTACTATACGCCATGCTACAGATGTACCCAGATATATACTAACAATATTTTCCCAGACTCGGAACTGAGGCAACAGGTGACTCACCTACATTGCACCTATTGGCAATTGGTATCCTACGCCGCACCGCGCGGTAGCTGCCCGAGGATCCTCGTAGATCGACAGATTATAACACTCACCGAGCAAAGTATAGCATTCGGTACGCACCAGATAGTATGTGGAAGGGGCTCAAGGTATAGGGAGGACGGAAAGATAGCAGTTGGGTAGGAGAAAGTATGCACAATGCTGAGTCCGACGAGGACGATGTGCCACTTGGAAGCGGCATCCCCAGAAGGGACAGTGCTCCTAACATAGCCACCTCCCGTAGGCTACGATGGTATGTGTCTCTGGAAGCACAAACGGGGAACATACCTGCAGAAGCGAATGGCCAGGGACATCGTGGATGGTGAAGAACTTGAGGACGGGGGCCTGGGACGGCGACGATCATGCGGCTTATGTATACCCTGCGATTTGATTCCAGCTCCGACGCGGCAACAAGGGAGCGACAGAAAGGGATAAGCGAGTGAGGACAATAAGACAAGTAGAGAGGACGAGAGGCGTTAGGATGACGCGGAAGACGAGTGACCGCCGACCAAAGTCGAAGCAATCCGTATGCGCGCCTATGGATGTAGAACTGAACCACGCGCTCGATCGGCACACTGTAAACCATTTGCCTCAAATTTGGCTTGCGCGAAAATATCTTGGAACAGGTGCCCAATCCGTTGCCGGGCAAGTGAGGCTTTCCAATGCATTCCCTTGCAAGGTTACGGTTTCCATTGGTCAGGGATGATTTGCAAGCGCCTACCCTGCCTGATTTGGTTTGCAGCGCTTACAAGGCATTGCATATCCAGCCAATGTTTCGGCGACCTTGCTGATGGGACTGTATGTGTTTACGGACTCTAGTCGTTACTATCTGTAGCGTGTTCTAGATCTTATTGATGTTTCATTCCGCCATTCCGCGCGAACACTGGTTACTCCAGGGCTCTTTAGCGTTTGCGCGACCATCATCAGTCGGGGGGGACCTCACGGCCAAACGGAGTCGTCTGAGTCGCCCGAGTCGCCCGAGTCGTCCTCTCGTCTGTTGGAATTTGTGTTATGTAAGCGAGCTTGCATCGTGCTCGCGTCTCCGACTCACTCGTCTTATCCTTGTCTTATCCGTCTTGTCCTCGTCTTACCCGTCTTATACTGTGTGTTATGTCTTAGAGTATTATTCCTTTCGTGTATTTAGCTACAGCCTGCGACGCGTCGTTCCTTACGCGTTTGCACCAGTGTTCAAACGCGACCCGCTTTCTCCCCCGTCTTCGCCGCTCCCGCGCGCCCGTTCTTTCCCACATCGTCGTCCTGTTCGCCGTCGACGCCCTCGCTCCCTAAGTCCCTCGGAGTTCATTGAAGTCGAGCCGACGTGGGATTAACGTAAATAATGTTACAAGTCTACTGGTACACATGGAACGATAGTGCGTCCATTACTAGTCATGAGAGCGGATGTCATTCAGAGCTTGAGGCGGGCGAGGCAATAGCAAACGGCCCTACGAGGTCGGTTCAGAATAAGTATAAACTTCAGGTTCGTGCAGTAGCCGTCCTCGTGCTGAGTATCGTTCGCTCGGAAGCTCAATAGGATGCATTATGTGTGATCGCCCTCACTGAATATGATATAACGAGACCACACGACGACTTATTTATTAGCTGACCTCGCTACAAACAGCGACATCTTCCACCCAGTGGCCCAACGCGCGGCACAGACGCTGCTCCACCAAGGCCACTTGCCACCCTTCCAGAACGCTGCTGTCGCGACGGTAGTCACAATGTACACTACGCGCCCAGAAGTTCATGAAAACCATGAAGTAATGTCAGGGCCCCACGAAGATACATCAGATCTTCGTGGGGAATTCGTGATGCAAGAGCTTCGTGGTGAAATTCGTGGTCCGACCACGATGTATTAGACACGAAGATGACTCCTGGCACCACGAACAAAGTGGAGCGACTTCCGGCCAGTGCAGGCGCTTACCTGGATATCAGGCCGTCGACGCTCGTCCCGACGTAAGTTAGTCAAAAATTGAATTACATTGCATCTACGACAATGGTGGGTCAGGTTCCTCAGGTTCCTCAGGTTCTTCAGGTTCCTCGGGTTCCTCCATATACAATGCGCGTGATAGCTCTCCGCTACGGTCAAAAATAACCCACTGGTTTCGATCCCAGATCCGCCCTACCGCGCACTGAACTGTCTTGATATCCACAACCTCTGTAGCCCCCATCTGTGTATAGTAGTGTATATCAAGGTCGTAATTATGCCTCTCAATTGCGCATGACTGTATAACCCCTAGAATGAGCGTCTCGGAGGGGGTGAACTCACCTTCAGGCAGCTCCAACACAATGATGTGTTGGAGTTGGCCGAAGAAAGTGTCACCTTCGAACTCGGCCTGAATATTGTGATTGCGGGCGTGAATATCAATAAGTTGCTCATACTGCGTAGATTCGAGGAAAATTTATGGGTTAGTATGGTGTCCAACTAAGTAACCAGAACCACACCATGATGGGCGACGTACACGGACGTAAGTGCAATCACGCCAGTCTTCTGCGGGCGTTTGCAGAGATGACGCACGGATGGTATCACCGGCAGGGAGAATTCGGAGCTTTCTGTATTCTCTAACAGTCGAGGGGAGCAGGCGTCGAATGTGTGGTGGCGTAACTTTGTATCGCGTACATAGACATGCGAGGATTTTGTCCTGGAGGCCGCGCGTGAGGGTCAGCACACGCCGAGGTGGGAGCAAGGTGCAGGTGTCGTCTGTTAATGGGTGGGAGGGAATTGTTAGCACCCGTGTACTTCTGATAGAGTTATGCCAAATGTGGCCCGAAGACTCACAACCCTCAACCGAGACCGGACCAGCCACCGCCGTCCGAGTTGCAGGCGGTTCAAGGCGGAAGACCTGGTCCAAGCTGGGATATACAAGCTTCAGATGTTCGTACCGGGCTCGATCGAGCACATAGCGGTTGAGACTTGCGTATGGATAGCGTCGGCTTCGAATGGCGGGTTGGAGGGAACCACAGTAGCGCTCCATTGGGAACGCCCAGTAGGTCCAGACAGGTCCGACCATCTCAATACTGTCAGCGATGTGAAGCAGCGCATGGATGGTGAGGGGACACATGGCGAGCCGCTGAGGATCCTTCTGATAGTAGATTCTGACAAACGTCGGTATTAGTATAGCTGGTAGTCGCTCGACTCGGATCACTTACGCTTCGTACTCTTTCACCCAATTGATGAAGCCTTGCCGGATCTCGACAATATCCCCTACAGGAATCTCGTACTGCAAGCACTTGCGGAGGAGGCGAACAAGGGAAACAAAATGTGTGTAGTACTTGCGTCGTGTGAAGCGATTCGAAAGGAGAACCGGACCGACGTACTGGAACCAGAATGAGCGCGTATCCGCCGTCCAGGACATCTTATCGCTAGCCACATTTGGTGGCCGAGGGCCGAATTGACCAGGTATGGTGTCTCCGGACTTCCCACTCGCTTCTCCGATGGCTTCCCAGACAGTGGGGTGGATCTCGTACTCCTCGGTTCCGGTGTCGAGGCCCTTGTACTGCCCGGTCCATAGTTGCATCAGGTTTTTGACGACGTTTTCCCAGAGGAGGTGCATGAAGTCGTACGGAAATGATGCAGGGAAGGATAGGGAAGGGAGAACATGAAGCAATGGAATCCCCTTGATGCCGTACTCCTTCGCGAGCCGCTCCGAATCATGTTCGGTTCGAGCAAATTGTACCTCTCGAGCCTGCTGAAGAAGTCTGTCATGGGTACGAAGAGGGAGGTGGGCGGCATCGTAAACCTTAATAGCGGTGGGTGAGGCTGCGACATCAGGGTGGCGTGAGCGGTCGAGAGGAATGTAATGGATGGGGTTGGAAGACTCCGGTATTCGGATGCCCTTGATCTCGCACATGCGGCAGGGAGAGAGACCGTTATGGCCCTTCATAGACATCACCATGGAGATGGCTGGGATGTCGCCGAAGACGAGGATAAGGAAAGCGCGAAGTGCAAAGAAGTCGTCGCTCTTGCAGTCGTATGTGTGGACTCTGATCGCAAGGCGAAGAAGTTCTTGGGTGAGGGGCCAAAGGAAGGAGTCCATGTCGTGGGGCTTCTTGGGGCCCGGAATGATGCCAAGGCCGAGAACGTACTTGAGGTTAAAGCGGATGTCGGAGGGAAGGTTGTAGTTGTACATGATGAGCGGCCATGCGGTCTTTGTGCGGCGTCGAAATGGGGCAAAGCCGTCTGTGGAAAGACCGAGGGCAACGTCACGCGGGTCCTCAAAAAAACGGTGCGGCAGCTCGCGTCCGTTGATCACGACCTTCTTCGTCTGGAGCTCCTGGTAGTGGCGCGAGTCATAGACGTCCTTCATCTTCCCTGGCTCGGGCTTGTACTCCTTGGCATGATGTTCCATCTTCGTAGCCATGTCCGGGTTTCCGAGGAAGGCTTTGAGACGAGGAGTGATGGGGAGGTAGATGAAGGATTTGCGCGCCCGTCCTTTGGCATCGCGACGAGGTTCCGCACAGTATGGGCAGGTGTCTCGTTCAGCATGGGGGCCGACAAAGCAACAGCACGAATTGACGCAGCAGTCGTACCGCTCAGGTTCGAATCCGGAAAGGTGGGTGACCCGGCTCTGGATGCGTTTCCACATAGACACGTTCGCTTGTGGGAACGCGCCAGCAACCTTCCGGAAGGTCTTGCCAGGCATGTGTGTGTCGACCTTGAGTGCAAAGGGTCGTAGGAATTCGAGGTCTTCTTCAGTAAGCTCCTCTTCTATAATGGAGCTCTCTCAGATATGCAACCGTGCCGGAGCCACAGTAACCAATGAGACGACATACCAGACCTTCCAATGGCTCGTAAAACACCCTCTCTAAGCTCATCCCAGATTGAAATGGCCGTGAACTCGTCGTCAGACTCGTCAGTGGATTGAACCGCATTGGGCCAGTCCTCAGCCTCCTCATCTTCCTCTCCGGATGTCACGTCATCTTCATCATCCACATCCTCGACCGTAGTCCGCCGCCGTGTGCGATAGCCTGACCATATCTCCTCCCGAACAGCTCCGAGGTCAGGGGCGTCGACGTCGGCCTGTCCTTCAATGTTATGACCTTCCAACTGAGAATTTGAGCCTGAATGCCCCGTTAGTTTGACAGTCGCCCAGCCGCATATGGACGAATGGGTAATGAGACGTACCTAGGTCGCTGAGGAACGGCTCCGGCAGATTCTCATCTACACGAGGACAGTCCGAGGAACCCATCCCCTCAGGAGAGGGGCCGATACCGCTATCCTCTTCAGACCTGCTAGAATCATCCACCGCCATCCGTCGATGCTCCACTGGTGGAACCCAGTTTGCACGGACACTCCTCGTCTCCGGAACATGTCCCGGGGGGGCTAGAGGTCTTGCAGATGAAATTGAGGCCCGGATCGAAATGCTCGCCTTCCCGTCGACGTGTCGGGTAGCTGTCCTCGGGTGCAGCAGTTCGCCACACCCACATTGGCAGCGAACACGCTTGCAAGATTTAGAAGCCTTGGGTATTGTGGCAGAGCCAGGACAAACGTCGAGAGGAATAGATCCCTAGATTGATGACTAGCTAGTAGAATGAGAGCCGCAATCGTAGAGCAAGGGTGATCAGCTAAAGACACACCGCTCAGAGGTGTCGTACCCAAAGTGGATACCGATCGACGATACCTATGTCCCTGCTGACAAATCAACCGTACCGCGGTTGCGCACACTACGGTGAACCCGTTCATGATCATGCAAAACCTCCTCTCCATAGTTTCCTAACCTACTCGCCACTCGTTCTCCGAAGACTCTAGTACGCAATCCTCCCCTATTTCACCACGGGCGGTGTCAGCATCGATCCCATGCCTCCGGTACGTGCTCAGCGTGCTCACCTTCTCCCAAAGACATCCTTCGCGAGTGCCACGTCAGCATGTAGCTCACCCTATTCCCCGCTTATACCCAGCGACCCTCAATCAAGAACCTGCAGGATGAGATCCTGTTGCTTCAAGGCAGAGTGACTGAAGCCGAAGCGAGTAAGTCCTATCATTCAGCGTGTCAACGTCGTAAATGCATTGGGGGCGAAATTTTACTCAGCTGTCATGCCTCCCATCCAGACAAGATTCTCGCCGAGACCAGTCTAGCAGAAGCCGAGGCCAAAATCCAACAACAGGCGACCGCCCTTGCTGAAGCCCTCGCTCGTATCCAAGTGCAAGGGAACGTGAATGCCAGTGATGATGAGACTTCTCAAATTGACCGGCCGAAGCCCTTGACCAAAGGGGGACGCATTCCTATCCAAGCAGCCATGGGGTTAGAGGGACAGGATGAGCTCTATGGCAACATCCAGGTGAGGGGACACTCGGGTTCATTTGAATCATGTCACTTACAAGTCATTTTGAACCTCCACACTCGCCTCCGTGTGTCTTGACCATGTCAGAAATACATACATACCCTCGTGGCCATGTGTGGCATCGACTGGAAGCAAGACTTTCGGCTCCAATCCGCAGATAACCTGTCCAAACTCTATCGCGCGGTGAGTTCCCAAGTCATATGAGCCCAAAAAGGTCTCCCAACCTGATGGCTCATCTACAAGGCACGCAAGGAATATCCTATGTTGAAGCGGTTCAAGAACGACTGGGCTACAGCTGACTTACTGAAGATGTACTTACAGAACACTCGAGAGCACGCTCGTACCCGTGGATATATCCCTCGGGCTGGTCGAAAGGCCGCCGCGCCGCGCACAGGCTCAGCAAGCCGGGTGTCCAGGAACAACGAGAATGTCGTACCAGAGACATCTACTAGTAGCAGCAGCCGTTCGGGTTCGCGCCACCAAGGTCGTCGTCGTGGTCAGTGAGAAGCATACCCGGCGTAGGCGCTGCGCGGCCGCTCGTACGTACGTAACTCCCTGCCTGCGTGGGATATTCGAAGCTGACCTACGCGCTGGATAGCCCAATTGTGCATTCGTATTTATGTCCCACTGTTGTCGCTCGTTTATCATACTACAGTCGTCCAGACCCTCTGTATATCCTCTACTATTTGCTCTATAGCCGATGACAATGCAGTTTATGGTCAGATTTCTATTGATTGACATCCGTAAGACCATCGCGAGAACCTCAAGCCCGGATGGAAAGCAAATTTATAGTGCAATAAGCGGACGAGCAGGTACGCAGACCCGGAATTGCTACATCAGGGTACTACAAAGATTTGACATGGTACCACGAACTCCAAACCCTCCGGACAACTTCGTGATGGTTGACAAAAACTTCGTAATTTATCACGAAGTTTTTCACGAAGATGCGAGCGCAGCCATATTCGTGGTCCCACGATCTAATTTCGTGACACCCCCGAGGTGTCTTCGTGGAAACCCCGAAGTTGATTCGTGCTCAACTTCATGGATACCACGAAGTTCCAGGCGCTCAGTGGTAGCGAGAGCGAGAGCGAGAGCCTCATGATCGGTGCGCAATGACCCGCTCTCTCAGCGAGGCACGCTCCGAGGGTGTCGCAGAACTCGCGCAGTGACGTCCCAAGCGGAGACGACTTGGACTCCGAGCCGGGTTTAACACCCGAGTCGATATCGATGCTATCGAGCCGGCCGCCGGACTCCTGCTGCAGCGCTAGCGACCGGAGAACACTGGAGATCTCTGGCATGCTGGCAGCAAACGGCAGCAGCTGCCAGCAGCCGCCGGTAGATGGCAGCAAATGATGGGCGGTGACGGAAAGCGCTGTCTCGGGCGCGTATGAGAGGATCGAGGCTGGTGATTGGTCGGAGAAGCACGATTTGGGCGCCCTCGCACTTGATTCCAACCGTGATGTACTTGCACTGTCGCCGGTAGTGGAGTCAGGCTGAGGTGTAGCTGGGAGACAAGGTAGTGAACCTCACGGTACAAATCTGCGAGGCAGGATAGTCATTCGTAATAAATCCCGAAGAGATAATGAGTATCCCGTCTCTTCGGCCGCGATGGCAGGTTAGTTGTTCTGTAAGATGAGATAGCTGGCAATCGTAAGAATGGAGACAGAATATACGTGCTTACACCTGAAGCGACAATATCCCGTGTTTTATCTCCTCTTTCTGGATAAATATTCTGTGAGGGGGGATAGCCTGTCATTCGTGAGAAATCGAGGCAGGATATACAAGCTTACCGCGGATTCCGGAAGAGACAATATCCCGTCCTTAATCTGCTCTGGCCGCATGTTCATTCTGTAAGACAGAATAGTCACTTTCAAGCAGCGAGACTGAATATACGTGCTTACCTCTGAAGAGAGACAATATCCAGTCTTCCGCCTGGTCTGGCCGGATAGACATTCTGTAAGACGGGATAGTCAGTCTCGATTCGTGAGACTGAATATATGTGCTTATGGTTGGAAAGAGATGATATCCTGTCTTCAGCCATGTCTGGCCGGATATTCATTCTGTAAGGCGGGATAGTCAGTCTTACTAAGGCGCGAGACGGACTATCTGTGCCTACCTGCTGATGAGAAATAATATCCCGTCTGGGACAGTGAGTGCGAGACCGTGACTGAATGTCTGTGATTACCCCGGGCCGCCGACAAGAAACAATATCCCGTCTGAGATGGCCCCCGGCCGATGTTCATTCTGTGAGCCGGAATAGTCAGTCTCGAGGCGCGAGACCGAATGTCTGTGCTTACCCGCTGACGAGAAATGATATCCCATCTGGGATGGTCTCTGGCCGGATGGTTAACCTGTGAGGCGGGATAGTCAGTCTCGAGGCGCGAGACCGAATGTCTGTGCTTACCCGCTGACGAGAAATGATATCCCATCTGGGATGGTCTCTGGCCGGATGGTTAACCTGTGAGGCGGGATAGTCAGTCTCGAGGCGCGAGACTGAATATCTGTGCTTACCCCCTGGCCAGAAACAATATCCTGTCTGGGAGCATCTCTGGCTGGATGTTCGTTCTGTGAGGCGGGATATTCATTCTTGTGCCTTATGGCTGGAGAGAGACAATATCCCGTCTTCAGCCTTGTCTGCAGTGCCGCGCCGGATGTTCATGCTGTAAGGCATGATATCAAATTTTGATGCTTACAACTGGAAGTAGCTCTGCTAGACGGGGCTCCGAGAGGTGCTAATGCCTGCACAGAAGAGTAGAGCGCCTGCAAGATCAAACATCGAAGCTAAGATTATAAGGCGCGACATACATATCGTTCAATCTGGCAGACGAAGCACCAATGATGCGCAATGCCCCATCTGACGGTCGCGGAAGGCTTAGTAGCAAACCACGGAGTACAGAAACCCACACGACAGTGGGATATCGTAGCTGATGATATGTGCAATGAGTGTGATATCATGAAAGAAGACATATTGAGTCTGAGAGAACGAGCCGACACTGGAAGACGAAACCCAGTAAGTCAGCGCGCTGTGCGGAGGTGGTGCTGCGAACCGGCGCCAAGTGGCCGACGGGAGGGAAGCGCCTGGCTGGCAGTTGCTGGCAGTTGCTGCCGTTTGCTGCCAGCTGATGGCGGCAGGCTGCCTGATATCTCCATTATTCTGAGCGACCGCCACTCTAGATCTGCTCCCTCCAGTCCGACTCGGAGTCCCGACTCGACGCCGAAGTTCGGGAGGCGCCACCCCAGCGCCAGGTCCTCCAGACGGGGACACAGGAACAGGAACTCGCCCCCCGGAGAAGGAGAAGGAGAAGGAGAGGGAGAAGGGGAAGGGGAAGAACACTGCCCGCCGACTCGGACTCGGAGGGCGTCCGCGACCTCTTTCGTGGTCCACAGCTTCCCGCACGCGAAGCGGCGCAGCCCAGGAAGCGCGCGCAGGACGTGCTCCCAGTCCCCCCGGGAGAAACACACGCCCTCGACCGTCAACGAGGTGACCCCGCGCCCGAGGGCCGGATCTGGGGCGGGGGCGGGGGCGGGGGCGAGTGCCTCGGCGAGCCCGCGGGTGAAGCGGCAGACGGTCGGGGCGTCGGATGCCATGCCGGTCAGCGTGACGCGGACGGGGCGGGCGCCGGCGCCGTGGGTCTCCCAGCGTGCCACGTCTTCGTCGTCCCGAAACCCGCGGAAATCGAGATGGAGGCTGAGTTCCGCGCTGGGGGAACTTGAAGGAAGGGGATTGAGGCCGGGATGGAGCGGGGTGGCCGGTGGCCACGCAGCGTAGTTGACACGATAGTCAAGCACGAGAGCCGTGGTCGTGGGGAAGACGAGGTGCGTGAGGAAGCGGGGGATGTAGGCGGGTGCGTCCTCGATTTCGAGGAGACGGAGACGGGGGAGGGGGATGTATTTCGTCGGCTCGCAGGGCGGTCGGCGGCGGTCGCGCAGGTCCGAGTCGTCCATCAGGCTGCCGGACAGAGACAGCGACTCTAGGTTTGGGAAGAACTCGAGGGCGTTGTGTATGGCACGCAGTGCAGGAACGTTGCCGGCGGCGCCGAGGGAAGGGCGGATGTTGCAGTTCTTTAGCTTGAGGTGACGTAGGGATAGACACGGCACGAGCGGGGTGTAGAAGTGCGTGCGCTGCAATTCGAGGCTTCGAATGTTGGGATAACGACGAAACTTCAAGTCTAAAGTACACGTCTTCGTGTACCACAAGCAGCAATGGAGGATGGTGAGGTGTGTAAGATGAGGCATATGTTGTTCGAGGACTTGCGCCATCTCTTCAACACTGTACGAAGTCGAGCCTACTTTGAAGGAGGAAAGGCGGCTGGCATGAGGTAACAAGACGTCAACGATAACCTGGTTAGAGTAGGGGACAGAGAGGGCAAGGCTGTCAGGTGCGGACCGCGCGAGGGCTGCCCGAAAACGACCCATGTGGTGTTTCGGGTTCCATGCTTGCCAGGTTGACAAGCTAAGGAGGTTGGCCCAGAACTGAGGCGTTCTGAAAATTAACCGTCGCCAGTATCGACAGACACGCAACACAGGTATGCGTGGTCGAGGCATGACGGCTGAATGGACGTGTGAAAAGACCTCCATGAGCATCTCTGGAGGGAGGTACTGGTGGATAGGGGCTGCATCGTTATATGCGGAGCGAAGGGCACGGACGTGAGATTTGTTTTTGGAGACAGCATTGCAGGCTGCACGGCCGTAGCACTGGCGAAGGAGGCGGTTGTGACTTTGATACTCGGTGGTCCTTGATTGGCACCACTCCCGGATTTGGCTGGGGGCGAGTTGGCTGAGCGACATCCTATCTTCCTCCGAGAGGAGATATGGACCTAGAGTCTCTAGTATCAGCATAGGGCCTTCGTCGTGAAAGGATAACGACCGACCTGTATATGTAATGGCATCTAGATCATGCAGCTGGAGTCGATGTTCATCTTCGGGGAAAGCAAGGTCTCCTAAGTGCAGCAAGTGACTAGTATCTTCCTGCATGGCAAGGGAAAATTTAGAGATCGAGGTTAACGAGTGTTTTGATTGTGACGAGAAGGGGATGCCATTCGCTTTTAAATAGGACGAGCGCACTTAAAGGAGTCAACAGCGATTCCGAGTCATTATCATTGGCGGATATTGAGTCACGGTCTGGTAGCCCGCCCGGCCCATCGCGCCGTGTGCCGAACTGCCCCGTTAGTCTTGCGATGGGAGCAGCGCCCAAACACACCTCTCCTGCAACCTGCCCGGGCCCGCAACCCTTCTCGTGAAATCCTCTCAGCCGCCCCACCGGCAGGGAGGCAAATTTTAAAAGCGCATATAACGCCAAAATCGCTCAAAAGACTTCATCGTTTAGAATGAGTGCGCATATACCCATGGCACTCCTAATACCTTCGGCTGACTCGGACCCCTCTTCTGGATTCAAGTTACTCCTGGGCCCATGATTAGTGCCGCGGATATCGCAACGCACTCCTTTGGAGCCCTATGGTATCAACATAGGTGCGCATCAGTTAGTCATTTCATTGCACGGCACTTCTCTAAACACTATCCTTACGCCCATCCAGGTACACGTATCGTTCGTTCACGGGAACGACACCTTGTTAAACTTCGCCGCGATCTCCGCCAAGTATACCGCGGTCTCGGCTAAAATCACCAGGCGGCCGTCTCCCGCGAAGACGAGGTTCGCAGAAGTCGTCCCAAGGAAGAACTTGCCGATCAGAGTGCCTTCCGGGTTCCACACCTGCGTATGTGGTGGGTGCGCCGCGGCGACGCTCAGCTTGGAGTCACGGAGAATTTGAGGTGCGTTACTCGCCTGTACCCCGTCTCCACATCCCGCATAGACGTTTCCTGCCGCGTCGAGCTGTATCCCGTCTGGGGCGCCCGTGTCTATATACGCGAACACTCTGCGGTTCGTGAACGCGTCAGTCTCCGGGTCGATGTCGTACGCGTAGCTGCGGGGGCAAAGGTCAGCCTACGGTCCAAGAAAAGGCTCGATCGTGGTCTCGCGCCCCTCACATGGTCGAGGTCGCAGTCTGGTCAAAGCTCTGGTATCCTTGGAAGACTCCGGTGTCCGTCCTATGGCATCCAACACTGGCATGTGAGCCTTACAGATTTGGAAGAGAGCACCACATACGTACACGAAGGCGGTCTTTCCGTCCTGAGAGAACGCGATCCCGTTGCATTTGTCAAAGTCGGCCGCAACGACACGGACGGACCCTGTGCCGGGGTCGAACCGGTACACCTGGTTCGGCAGCAAGGGGGCCGGGCGGAAGTTGCTCAAATATCCGTGTCTAGGACGCATGATTGGAGGAGCGCGGGCGAACTTCAACACCACCCGAAGGCGAAACGAGGAAATCTCGCGGTCCATTAAGATTTAAGCAAACCAACATGAGATTAATATAATGTTATAGGTTTACAGGTACACTGGTACAGCAGTCGGTTCTTGGTCGTTAACGTGCGTGTCATACAGAGCTTGAGGGGACAAGGGTGAATGGAACAATACAATCTCAGAAAATGAATTTCAGGTTCGTGTCCTGCAGCAAACCATGTCAGAGGTATCGGGCGACACAGGCCGAAGCATAACACGCACGATACGATGCGAGCTGGACAGCTGCGGCTTCTGGCTGTACTTCTTCTTGAGGATCGCCCGGACGGAGCGGAGCAGCTCCTGGTACGTCTGGTTCGGGTTTTGCTCTGAAACACCACATCCGCGGCGCGCCGGCTGTCAGTCGTGTCCTCAGAAGGAAACTGGTATGCCGTCACTTACTCAACGAAGTCATGAATGCCTATACACGGACACAAGTCATAGTCAGAACCAGGGCATGGGACTGCGGGTGGCACGGGCGTGACTCACATAGCTCATAGCACCGGTGGCTACGCCGGCTTCCCAGGTGTCGGCGCTCGTCTGTGAGTCTTTGCACCCGCTCCAGGATATCTGCGCTCCATGGTCAGCGCACACAGCGGTTATGGGTCTGGAAAAGAAAAACTCACCACGTCGGCGTGGGTGGACTTCCGCTCGAGCCATTTCTTGGTCACTTGGCTGCCCTTCACCCTCCCATCGGAAGAGTACTGTGCGTAAACATGAGCATACGAAAGAGCTCCCGATGGGCCAAGCCGAAGAAACGCGTACCAAGTAAGGGAGGTCTGCAGTTCCCGGGGCAGTGTCAGTTTCCGGTTGGCGTTTCGAGCGGACCACGGGTGCACTTACCAAGGACAGACCCGGAGTGGCAGGACTGCGGAAGAAGAGTCAGCGCGTCGGGACGCCTTGGCCAAAATCCAAGGCCATCGGACGTACGTCAAACAACGCCTAGAGTCATTGAAACGCCAGCGTCAGTCCAGAAGATTCTGCCAAGGCCAAGATGACTCCGTGCCGAAACTCACCGTGAGGCGGCATCCCGAGGGGAGCGTCTGTACCAAAATCGTGTTCATGAGCTGTGCGGGCACGGCGAGTCAGAAGGCCGCAATCGAGGGGCGATAGTGTACCAGACCCACGTCGTCGACGATGTGCCCAGCCTTCTTGAAGTCCAGAGGGAAGATAGCTAGCAGTCGTCACCGGATAAGCATTCTGATCCCGCAATGTCAGCATCTCGACGGCTCACTTTCATCGAAGCCGTCTACTTCGTCGCCATCTGTATCCTTGACCTGCCCTCCATGCCCCGAGTCTGATCTAGTGTCAGAATTGGACAGCGACGAGCGAGATTCACGACATACAATGGAAGAATAGCGAGTCGTGCGGCTGTGCTCCACGGACAAGCCAGTGCATCGCGTCGAGAATGTTGACCTTCGTTGGGCGGAGCCTCGGGTCCGTGGCGTCGTCGGTCAGCATCATGATATCGTCGTGCTTGTACCCATGGCCTGCGCAGTCCCAGTTTGAGTGACTACGACCTGAGGGGAAAAACACAGGGAGAAAAACAAACGTAGGAGGAAACGCTGGACGTTCCGCGCGTCGTTGATGCAGCCTTGGAGCTCGTTGGGCGTGCCCTTGTAGTTAATCCCGATCTATCGCCGCCAACGTGTCAGTCAGAGGATCCGCACCACGTAAGAGACACAGTCAAAGGGACGCACGCAGAGCGCCTTTCTCTTCCCCGTGCACTTCGAGTACTGGAAGAAGTGGGGCTTAAGGTTCGTCGCTTTCCCGGCGGCGGCGGCGGCGGTGGTTGGGATCAGGTGGTGGATAGGATCCAGAAGCGGCCGAAGCGGTTCTACACTCCCCGAATTCGCGCGCCTGTCATCAGTGGGTGTCAACGGATGCGTGCCACCGAGAGAGACGTACTGGGTATCTTCTGTTGCCCGCTGCTGTGGTGCACCACGACGTTCGGCTGGCTGCTGCTGTGGTGGTGCACGATTACCTGCGGTGGTCTGCTGTTGTGCTGCTGCACGATCACCTGCGATGGCCTGCTGGTATGCTGCTGCTGCACAACAGGAGGTCTAGGTGAGGGCGAATGGCTGTGGTTGTGACTATGACTATGCGAGCGCGAGCGTGAGTGGGAATGGCGGCGATGGCTGCTATAGTGTGTGTGAACATGGTATGTGGAAGTTGCTGCTACGGGTTCCCGGGGGATCGGAGCGTGACTAGGCACATTGGGAGCGATCCAAGGTCTAAGGTCAGAAAATTAGCTCTCTACGCGTACAATTTGGCTATCTGATCCGCACGTACCCTGAGTTGTTCGGATACCTATCCATTCAAGTTTAAGTATGTCAGTGCTCAACGTGCTAAAAGTGTAGTACCCGGTCAACCTACGATACAGAGTTGAATGTGCTTGCGTAACTGGCGCTCCTGTCCGGAACGGGCGCACCAATGGGCATGAACGGCGAGGGCGCTGGCGCCGACGACGGATAGCCGTAGCCCGGCGGGCTGACCGGACTGATTGGACTGACCCAAAAATACGGGGCGCACATTAGTACAAGACAGTGGCAGCGTGCGCGAAGGGGGAGAACGAGTACTGACGGAGACGGGAACCTATATAAGAGAGATCGGTTAGATGAGCCTGGGCCGTCAGAATGGAGAGGACACCTACGAGGGCGCTGGTGGCATGGCGCGGGACCTCTGTTCCGGGGGAGGATAGTAGGGAGGGGAACCCTGCCCATTGCTTGCACCTCCGCTGAAATCCCACATCATCCTGACTGAGGTTTGCTGAGGTTACTCGCCTTGAATCTTACACTGCTGTTGGCGGGAGGCGGGGTAGGGGGACGAACGTGAGAGGATATGGTAAACAGCGCCCGGTGGACAGATGGAAGGATACTTATACAGCGGCACACGGCGCTACCCCCGGAACAGCATACGGAGAGGTTGTTCCAATGCCGAAGAGTCCGGCGCCGGCGGCCAGTGCCTGCCAGACGGTGACTCGCCCGACATTGCTTCGTGTCTCAGGACCACAAGGCTGTTCAGTCCAAGGAACCTAGAAAGGGCAAGGGATGGACACGTGGTCACGAGTCGTTCAATTGGCGTGGTGGTAGGACTTACTAGAACCTTGTTTAATCCACGACTACAGTACAGTATGGTGGAAGAATGTCTTGGCTTTCAATAAGTATGGCGTTCTGTACTTGAGAACGTGGTATTCTATTGGGCAGAGGTGGTATCAGGTTCGGATAGACAATATTGACAAACAAACGTAAGCGGCGGTTCGGGGTTCGGTCCGATTTGATTTGCACTTGTGCTGAGCGCCTTGGATTTCAAGTTTTGGACCTTGTTACCAACACCAAGAGCAGGTGCTCTCGAGAGAAATGGTTATGTTCATTGCTACTAATGTCATTATGCAGATAAGTCACGTTAATGATATCCTACTTCTAAAAGATCCTACGAAGGCTCCCCCAGCCCGGTCGCATTGACGGTGGAGCGGCGAGCGAAGCCAGGCTGCAACATGTATACGAATGGTCGACGATCGAAACGAAAGCATGCGCAATACAAGCAATAATAAATAAAGCGAAAAAGTAACCACTGAAGGAATGGAGGCGAAGAGAGACAGTCCGGGAGTAGCGCAAATTTCGCAAGCCTATACACCTCGGGGGATACATTGTGCGGATGGGTGGCGTGTGGGATCCTGGGGAGAGGGAGAGGGAGAGAGCTAGTGGTAGCAACACGCGTACTAATGACACAGAGCTGGCAGCAACAACCACACAACACGACGACAAAGACAGAGCACACACCCTAGACTATATCGCGTGGGCACTCGAGTACGAGTACGTACTATTCCGCCACGAGTCCTCCTGCTCGTGGACCGGGCGGGTGGCTGTCGGCGTGATGATATCATAGGCGTCGTTCACGTCCTGCTCGTCGAGCGCAGTCGAGAACGAGTCCTCCGTCGCCATGGGTGTGTGGATGGCCGGCAGGGACCGGAGCGGGTCGCCGGGATGTGCGGCCCATTGCTCTTGTGGTGGTGTTCGTACGTGCATCTCGTACTGCTCCACGGGTGATACGGCGCGGGGTGACCGCTGTCCAGGAACTTGCAGCGACGCAGACGGTGGCGGTGATAGGTGGGTAGGAGAGGAAGGCTGTTGGCTGTAGGAGACGGAAGAGTGGGACACTGCAGACATGGGCGGCTCGGTTCCGCCATACTGACTGCGGGTATAGTGGTATCGGTTTTCTTCTGGTAGTGGTGAGGGTGAGGGGAAGTTGGAGGCGGAGTAGTAGGACATCCTTTGCGATGATGGGCTAGCGTTGAACTGCGCTCTAGAAGTGGGACTGGGCGACGACCCAGTCGAACGCGACTGGTGCAATCCCTCCTCGAGCTTGTCAGGTCGAGGCGATTCTCCTGCCATCAGCGGCGCAGTGGTTCGTGGAGAGCCATCTGGTATAGGACTGCGAGCTGTAGGCGGCGTGTAGGTGAGTGGCGGTGTCCTATATTCGTCGTCCGCTTGGCTGATCTCCGACTCTGACCGGATGTGGGGTTGGTGAAAGATGGGCGTCTGCTCGAGCTTGCCTTTCTTCTTCCGATCGCGCCTATGCGCGATGCCGAGCCGGTCCTTGAGGTCACCCATGACCCACATCTCGCGCACAATATCCTTGTCAAGCGGGTAGTATGTGCTCTTGAAGAACTTGACCAAGAAGCGAGGACCTGCAAGATGCGTGAGCAATAGTAAGGTGAAAGAGCTTCACAACACATACCGAGAGCTATGATGACGGAAATCAAGACGGCCGCCCAGAAGGTGAACTCGCCGAACAAGATCACGACCTCGTCGATGAAGTCGATACTCTGGAAGAGCGAGTAGATGGCAATCCACGCCATCATGATCACAGACGAGCCGATCACAATGACCCAAGTAATGACCGTCCAGCTGCAAGCGCACAAATTAGTATCGCGTCAGAACGTAAAGCAGAAAAACACGCACTAGCGAGTGTTCATGCCAACGTAGGTGTTCGCGCAGATGATAGCAGCGACAGACACCGTGGTACCGAAGTCGGCGAGAGACTCGAGAGTCTTCCCGTTCCACGAGATGGCAAGGCCAAGGGTCCAGGTGAAGTACGGGATGAAGAACACGACTGCAGACTGGTACAACCCGTCCAGCATGTACATCCAGAACTTGGCTCTCGTGTACTCGAGTCCTTGGATACCACGAATGTACAGTTGAGGGAACGCGAGCGCCGCCTTAGCATTGAGATCCTGGTCGAATGCTGTCGCCACAAGTCAGCTTCTCGTAACAACGGAATAAAACAGGTTCCTCACCTCCAAGGGCGATGACAGGGAGTGACGTGAAAGCAAGGTTGCACAGCAAAACGAACGTGTACTGGTAGAGGTATGTCGCGTCGAAGCTGTTGAAGATCATGAACCAGAACATGGCGAATGTCCAGATAACGTTCTGCAACATCATGAGTAAAGAACCATCGTGACGATACATTGGAAGCAAACATACCTTGTAGAAGAAGTTCGCGTGCATGTCCGCAACACGCTGGTATGACCACCGACCGTGGACAAGGAGCAGCTTCGTCAGGAACCGGAATTGACCGAACGCGTAGTCAGCGGACATGGCCGCCTGCGAACCCTCGTGCCCGAGGAGGCCACAGCCGATGTTGGCTTCCTGGATCATCGCGACGTCGTTCGCACCGTCGCCAATAGACAAAGTCATGGCGTTCTTGCCTTCCTTGACCTGTAAATGTCTCGATTAAACATATGCCCACCAATATCCGCCGTGAAGGTTTGGAAACGCACCAGGTGGACGACCAAGGCCTTCTGTGCGGGCGACACACGACAGCAGACGACGGTCTCACACTGAGTTGAAAGCGCGAGGAACAGCGGCTTGAGCTCCGGGCTGAGTGCGTGGTGCAAGGTGTCTCCGTCGATGACAACAGCAAACGCTGCTTGAGCCCCAGGGACGAAGCCACGTCGCTGAGCGGAGAGCGACGGAGGGCCCAATACGGACGCTATCTTGTTCAAACCACCCTCGATCTGGGACCGCGCCGCATCCTTGTTGTCCGCAGACAGGATCATGATCTCCATGTCGCTCTTGAGCAGGTTGCAACTAAAGCCTGTTCAAGCGATGATCTTCCTCAGTACCTTGCCGCACCAACCGCTACCCCCCGTCCATAATGAAATCGCTTACCGATCTCGATAGCCGTCTGCACCTTATCACCTAACCGACGCAAAACAAACGAGGTTGAGCACATCGACAACCCGACAGCACTCGCCACAGCGTACCTGTCAAGATCCAGAGCTTGATGCCCGCCTGGTGGAGCGTCTCGATAGCCTCAGGCACGCCCTCCTGCAGCTTGTCCTCGAGCGCGGTCGCGCCCAGGATGTGCAACGAGTGCTCGACCATCTCGTTCGCCTTGTCGATCTCCTCGTCCCGGTCCGTGATCGCGCTCGTCGCCGCCTCGTACACGCGCACCCAGTCCATGTATTCCTGCTCCGACATCATCCGGCTCGCGATGCACAGCGTCCGCAGACCCCCGTTCGCGAACGCCTCCATGTCGCGCGCGGTGGCCGCCTTCAGCTCCGGGTCGTGGTCCGCCGCGAGGCGCTGGTAGATCACGCTGTCCGCACCCTTGCAGTACAGGATGATCTGGCCTTGAGGGTTGCGCACTATGACCGACATCCGCTTGCGCGTCGAGTTGAACTCGAGCAACTGCAGGGGGATGTACCGCTCCGGCTGGCCCATGACCTCGATGTCGACCGCGTCCTTGGCCCTGTTCACGAACGGGAACCCGACGTCACGCGCACCGGCGACGAGTGCGGCTTCGTCGGGCGACTCGGCCTTGTATCCGAGTTTGAACGGATGCACGTCCGGTTCCACCCGCTCCGAGAGGACGCTGTGACAGATCGCGAGGGCGCGGAAGAACTCGATAAGGTGCAGGCGCTGGGGCGAGCTGCGGTCCGCAAGATCGTCTGCGAGCCTGGGTGAGATGAGGGTGAGATGATCCGGCTGTGCGTAGCGGTTCTTGAACGTCTGCGACATCTTCTCGATCATGCGCTGCTTGAACATCTGCAGTTGCATTTCCTGCTCCTGCGGGTCCATCGCGTCCACCTTGCCTTCGCGCTTCGCCGCGCCGCGTTGCGCCTCGGTGACACCTTCGCCGTAGGCGATACCATTGACGGAGCACTTCTGGAACTCCATGACGTTCTGCGTGAGCGTGCCCGTCTTGTCCGAGAAGATGTACTCGATCTGTCCGAGGTCGTCCGAGATGTTCCACGTCTTTGGTGTGCACGTTGAATCGAAAGGCCTGTAATACATGTCGATATCCTGCGAGATGAAGTACGCCTGTATTGTCTTGACAATCTCGATGGAGATATAGAGTGAGATCGGGACGATGTTCTGAAACGCGATTAGACAGGAACTGCGAAACGTATGGTTAGTCGGGACGCAGAGAAAGAGCGGACAGGCGAGCACATACACGAAGGTGACGACGGCGTTCAGGGCATACGAGTTCGAGGGTTCCGAGCCGACCTCGAAGAACTTGGCGCTAGTGGTCGACTTGCTATCGAAGAAGCCGTTCAGGATGCCGGAGGTGATACACATGATCAGGAGGAGCACGAAGTTGACGATGACGTTGAAGTTCGTCTCCTTCTCGATCTTGGAGCGCTTCGAGGGGGTGTCGCCGCCGTTCAGCATGATCTTCGAGTCTGCGCCCGTGAACACGACCAAGCCAATGATCCATGCCGTGTTCCGGACCGTGCACCCACGAAGCAAAAGCTCGTTGATGGTGACCGACTCTTGCTTCTGCTCGCCAGACGTCGGGTCCTTGTACCGAAGAACACCATGGTAGAGGTAGAGATTCGCATGGGGAGGCTCTGAGTCCAGGAGGAAGGATGCCCGTTCGATATCTTCTTCCGAAGTGATCGAAGCCGTGCCACGGACCGACTTGCGCGGCTTCAGGTTCGTCTCGCCATCCAAGTTCTTCGTCTCCAGGTAGCACATGTTGTCGGGGTCGGACGTGGACAGGACGACGACGTCCGCAGGCACCTGCTCGTTCTCCCGGAGAAGCACGATGTCACCAACCTCGAGCTTCTTCCACAACGTCCGCTCCCATCGGGCCAACCCGCTCGTCCGCTTGTTGTAGTCGAGGACGCCGATGGACGAGCGGCCCCGTTCCGACTGCTGGTATGCCGTGAGCGACCCCGCCACGGACCCGGCTGCCCACGAAAGCGTGTTGGGCTCTGTTGGTGGGTAGCTGTGCGAGTCGACGCTCTGGATGTCCTCGAGCTTCCTCCCCGAGCCGTAGTAGCCCATCTCCGAGTTGCCGTCGTTGACGTTGAGTGTGCTCACACTCGCACGCTCGTCGCCGGCCTTACTCAGCACGATCTGCTTGCCCTCGTCCGCCTCGCGCTCCCGCAGTCGCCGCACGCCGCGCGTCACCTTCCCAGGCGGGTTGATCCCCAACATCTTCTCGAACCATGGCCGCGGGTCCGTATGCAAGTTCACATTCCGCCAGTTGCCGAGCTTCGTCGCTGCGGAATTGTTGACCTCCTCGTCCAGTAGCGCTCTCCGGTAATCTTCGATGGCATCTTTAATGGCTGTGACCGCGAGAATGAAGAGGAGGGGGAGTGCGGATGTCTGCGGGGATGGCGCGCCGAAGATGGGGAAGACTGTCATAAACTGTCAGATCCGGTGCAAGCGGCACGCCCTGTCGCTACATACTTTGCACGATGACGACCACGAGGAAGTAGAGATTCGCAACACTGTAGAGTTATGGTCAGCAACCTTGCTCGGATAATCGGAGAAGGGGCATCGGATAAATAGGCCGTTCAGGAACGATGACCAACGAGTGCATCCGGTGGCGCGGGAATCGTGGTCATTATAACGTGGGACCTGGCGAAGCGTCGTGTACCTGACGTTGCGACATCTCGACCAGTCGCGCAGTCCAGCGTCGCATAGAATAGGTTTGTCAGGACGAGCACCATGCCCACGCTCAAGACACGGAATGAATCGCAATTCCCGCAAGCAGACAAGGCTTTCCTAACGGGCATGACTCTGTACCACTGCGGAAAAACGAACTCCCCCTGGCGACGTGGATGCTTGGAAAAGTGATCTGTCATTTCGTCGCAGAGGTAAAGATTCGGAAAGACACCACCCTTTTCCGCGCTCTTCCCAGGCGATCCTCAACATGGGAAACCATCGGTCTCTATTGACGTTCCAGCACCAGGCACGACAGGCAATGGCCAATACTGCACCCTGGAATACTCTTGTAATCATGACCGCGACTGGCCTCCTGGTCACAGCCATGATCGCAAAGCAGGTTCAGGATCTCAATCTCGAAAGCGCCATATACAATCGAGTAACAATGACCTTATTATGGTCTATTGTGCGTGCGGGCCTATCCGGGACTCCGGTCCTGAATAGCTTTGGTGACAGGAGACCAGTCGCAGGCCGTTTTACGGTGATATTCCGGAGTGCGTGCGGTATTCGCCACTATCCGTCGTGAGGGGGAGGCTCGACGTCCACCCACTCGCTAGCATATTCAAGCCACAAGGTTCGCCAGTAAGACGGCAATGACGACGATGGATGAATAAACACCCGGAGAGGGAATAGCCTTGCCACGAGAAGACAAGGCACGACCAAGAAATGAACGGTCCCGGAATGACAACGTTGGGAATGAACGACCGCTCCGAGATCTCTCCCCCGATGAGAAAGCGTTTCGTAAAGCCTTTCTCTTAGAGTTTTGCAAGGAAGAGGGCATGACGGAGGGCTACTCGTCACCGTTTCACTCGGATAAGCATCGTATCAGTATAGTTGGGAACCATGCGATGGACGTTATTGGTGCCCCATCCCCGTCGGTCTCTTCGGCGAGACCGTCTGGGAATAGAATGCAAGAGTTCACAGCCAGAATAGAGACAGCGTCCCGGGTAGAAGGGATCCACTGTCGACATGCTAGCGGAGATGGAGAGCCGGAGAAGCCGGCGTTGCAATGCCCCACAAGCAATGGAAGAACCAAACAGAGACACAACGGTGCAGTCGGCAAGATCGGGCTCAAAGAACGAAAGATAAGGGGGCATCCACTCACCGACGGAATTGCTCGTAGAGGTTTCGAGGAACGAAGGTGAGAACCGTGTACTCTGCGGGAGGGAGCTGCAGTGCGCGACAACGAGAGAGAGGAGGAACACGCACTGCTCGTCCGGACCTTATTCCGCGCATACCTGACGACAGGCTCTCCATGGCTGTCCTTCTCGTCCGTCGGGAGGGGCATGTTGACGTAGACATTGCGCCGTCGGCCGTGGATGCTCGGCTGGGAGGTGGGTGCGTCCGAATCGCCCGAATCGTGCCTCCGTTTCTCTGTGTTCCTGCGGAAGAACGAGCCCTTCTTCCTCATCGACTTCCTCCTCTCTGCCCTCTGCTCCTGGCGGACGGATTCGGCGATGGTCGAGGCGGCTGTGCGGACGGTGCGGAGGCGGAGCTCGGGGTCGATGGCATCGTTGTCCTCCTCGTCGGTGTCCGGTTCGTCGGGGTGGTTATGGCGGCGAAAGAAAGACATGAGTTCCTGTAAGGCGGGGGGTAAAGACCCAGAGCCAGCTCGAGAGCCCGCAGGAGAGAATACGAGGAGAATGTAGAGATGCTGGAGAGGAGGAAGGCGGGAGGTAAGCTCAGGCTGGGCCCGGCGGTGAACGTACGCAGTCAAGATGCCGGACCCCGAAACTCCATAAAGGCGCCCAGCAGTGCCGGGCCGTCCACTTTGTCATCCATGGTGCGTATTTCTAAGTTACTAGTAAGTTTCAGCCAGAAAAGTGTGTAATGTCTACTAATGATTCCCATGAGGAGCTCGAGGTTAATGCTCCGTTGTGAAACTTACCGGGAAGAGCTCTTGGCCATTGGACATTTGGGCACAATTGTCACCAGTGGCCGGCTTGAGTGTCAGAAGTCTCGAGCCAAGTCTGATAGGATTGCATCCATCATCGCGGGCGCACTCGTTTCTGGCTGTACCTTTCTTGTCCACCTCTCACCTTGCTCTTCCGCCTTGCCATCTTCTTGGCCAACAGTCAGCTGGTTAGTGTATTAAACTACCCAACACAGTATCCACCTTAAGAGAGTCGGATGCGTTCGGGAGAGGTTGAGCAGCTCCCGGCCGCGGCGAGTAAACCCATTTCTACCAACTTCACGAGTGATGCATAGTGATGTCTCATGATTCATGATACATCAACTGCCAGCACACCGTTGGTCCAATTGCGCTCGAGCGCGAGAAGGCGGCACATTTCAGCACAACATTGGCATAACACGTGCGGGCGCAATTGCACGACCGAGCAGTTAACCTGACGATATCAACGATGTGAGCCTCGAAGGTAGGTAGACATGGATGTTGACCCATATCAATGTACCAATCCGTATAAGTCTATACTCGACCCAAACAAAACTGGCGCACTGCTTTTAATTTTAGGTAGGCATGAATACATAGAATGGATATCTGCACTTCGGAGAGGAGGTTAACGCAGGAGACCCCGAGGTGTAAGTGCTTTGGAACAGAACCGGTACTCGAACCACCGCCACCTCGGAGCTAGCTGTGTCATCTACTAGTACCTGCCGCCTCGGATGGACAAACGAGAAAAAGGCGTTGCCGGCGACTATAAATTACTAAAAACCGAATACTGGTTTTGTACAATATATGCAAGGGTGCCAATGGGCAAGGCAAGTAGACATACAACGAGTACATGCTACAGAAGCTCTAAAGTGTTCTCGTATCCAATGAGGTCGTCCAGTGTAATGCTACAGCGTCAGCCCGCGTCGAGCTGGACAAAATAAACAAGTGGTAGTGCATGGACGAAGAAACGAAGGTAATAAATATAGACGAAAGCGAAAGAGCGTGTGCAACGCGAGAAGCTTTTGAAAGCACGAATGCAGCGTTCAGCGAATTTCCAGACAACAACGAATGTGGTAGGTGCGGACGTCCATGAAACACCGCGCCCCCCTGCCGGCCAAACCGGAGAAACGTGACCGAAACGAAACACCACGTCGACATCAAAACACGCCCCTCAAACCAGCCTGTGCAGCGCCCGCTCTCCGAGCTGCACCGGCACTAGCCTCGAGCTGCTCCCCCCATCGCGCCCAAGCGCCATCGCCGGAGGCAAGCCCCCCCGAATCTCCAGCCTGCTCGCGACATGCTCGCCCCCCGCCTCGATCACCTCCACGACGCGCGCGGGCGGGAGCACGGGCGGCTCGAACGCAACCTCCACGTCCGGCCGGAGCGCCTCGCCCCCGAGCAGGAACATCTGCGACACGGTGAGCGCGCGCAGGCGCGGCAGCGCCTCGTACAGCGCCGCGAACGCCTCCGCGGACGCGTCCACCCTGGTGAGCGCGAGGCTCTCGAGGTGCGGGAACGGCCCTGGGGCGCCAGGCGTCGGCGCAGTGCTGGCGGGGACGGTGCATGCGGCGAGGAGCGGCTCGGCGTCGACGCGCACCTCGCTCGCGGGGGAGGACGACTCTTCGAGCGCGAGGTGCCGGAGGGCGGGCGCGTGCAGCATGTCGAGGATCGTCGCGGCGGTGTAGGCGTCGTCGTACCCGAGCTCCACGGAGTCGAGGTGGGGGAACGGCAGGGGTTCCTCGACGTAGGACGAGCTGCAGGCTGTGGACGACTCGGGGGACTGGGGGCCCGAAACGCGGACGACGAACTCCTTGAGATGCGTGCAGCGTTCCAGCAGTGCCTTGAAGTCGCGCTCGGCCGGGCGAACGTCGTTGCAGTGGTATGACAGCTCCAAGGTCTCCAAGCCGGGGGCGCGAGGCGTCGGCTCCGCAGGAAGGAGGCGCGGGAGGGCGGCCCAGTCGGTGTGGACCCCGGATAGGATCAGTTTCTTCAGGCGCGGGAGGACAGGTTCGGCCGTCTGTGCATCTTCGTTCGCGCTCAGGAGCGCGGCGAAGGGAAGATGGTTAGAATCCTTCCCCTCCGTGGGGCTGAACTCGGCATGGTAGGGAACGAACTCGTTGCAGCGCATCAGGACCAGGCTCTCGAGGAATGGAAGACTTGGAGGTAAGGGGCGCGGGGTATCAACGAATGCGGGGATCTCCATGCTTAGACAATCGAGGGCGGTTTGCATGGGTGCCCAGCGGTCCGTGAGGATAGCGAGAGAGCGGAAGCGGCGAACATGAGGAAGAAGGATGTTCAGGACATGGTGCATGTGTTCGACGCGGAACGGGTGCTGGTAGTCGTAAAGTTCGTCAATATAGGGGCTGATCACCGTTCCAAAGGAACTGTGAGCGATCGCTGGTCAGCGGACTCCCACGGACAAGGAAAGCTCGCCCGCACTCACTCCACTTCGGTGAAGTCCCAATCCGGGTCTCTAGCGTCGATGAAGATATCGAGCGGACATTTGGCAGATCTTGACAGATACCGTGACGCGTTCGCAAACATGGGTGCGCGATCGTTCATGGTGTCGCCGATGGTGACCACGATCCTTGTCCAAAGATGGGGTGTTCCGAGCGCGATGGCGCGCCAGTGTCTGTTGACTGACGCGAACACGTCCGGACTGGTAGAAGACGAAGACATACAGGGCGAGATATCGTCTCGGCCGAGGTCATCCGTGCATGTTTCTTCGTCGGGGCTCGGCGGGTCTGGGGTGTGCGCCCCGAGAAGAAAGATGTACGAGAGGAGCTCCACAGGAAGACGGCAGATGGGTGCTTGTTGATTCAGTGTGAAAGCCATGGCCGCAGACCCGCTCCGATGGGAGAGAAGCTGGGCTTGGGTTCGATGAGTGCAAGGATCCAAGCGAAGCGTGAGCTGCTTAAGAGCGGAATCTCCATCGTGTCGCTTCGGGATGGCAAGGAAACGTTGCGACGCGACAGTCGTTGCAGTGCTGGTGAGTGACAGACTCATCGATCGTCGAATGTTCGGATGCGGAGTGTTCGTGTGCACAGCCTCGTCGTGTGGGGAAATATCGTGGACGACGCCGTCGACGATGTCGGTGGGGGACGAGGAAGACAGGATCACCGCCAAGGTGCACCGACTCGTCGCCTTATGAATGATCCTCATCGCTGCTTCCGCGCGCGTAATAGCCTTTTGTCTAGGAACACGAGCGACGACGTTGATGGGTGCGCACATCCCGCTGGACAGAACAAAAGAAACCACTGGGCTTGTAGATCTGATCGGGATGACATCTGGATGAGTTTTATTGTCTTTCGCTGCCGACGGACCGTACATCACCGTGAAGAAGATACTAACTCTCACCAAGTTCACACAAAGTTCACATGCCCATGACTTGCACCTGCCCAATGTAGCCGCGACTTTGTTCAGCCCTCTTTTGGGTCTTGCAGCCAGATCGCGGGAACGGTGCGGCGGGATTAGAGGAGACGCTCGCCGTCGGGTCGGGCGGAGACATCCGGAGATCACGGTCATGGCGGCTGAAACGAACGTGTTCTCTCGTCTCGGAGAAAGGGCCGTGGGCCCGTCGCCCAGATATGTTGGTAGCGTTTCCCCGCACTGGCTGCCGTAAATGTCAAGTGCTGTAGTTCAAGTGGAACAGGCTCGATAAGCTCCCGCCATCGCATTTTCTCCGCTGTCATTGCGATTATGTACCTTGCGACTGTCCTGCAGCGTTGTGGCACCCCTCCGCCCCTTTGTTAGCTACCTGACCTATAGCACGGCGCGACACGCACCAGAAAGGCCCGGAATCCAGCGTCATGGGACCGAAAAGCGTCCACCGTGGGTCCTTCCTTCTCATTCAAAAGTACTTTGGGCGGTGCGGTGACAGCATCCTCCTGCAGGGCGTCCTGTACATAAACCTACGCAGCTGAGTGGACCCGGAGACCCCACCCCCAAGCTCCAGCGCGGGACGATGGTCGCGATCACAGGCCTGATTTCTGTCGTCGTCGCGCTCGCGGCATGGACCTACGCCGCGACGCCAGCGTCGACGAACAACACAATCCCACCACAAGCTGTGGTAAGTAGCCGAGCAGCGTACTTCGAATTGCAAAGGGATGCTCACGGTTTTCCCACCGCCCGCGCTGCGGCACTATCCCCCTGCTCCATCGGCACCCATCACGCACAGCTCGTCGATCCCCTCACGTTCAACGTGCTCGGCATTAACGGGTCCTTCCGCGAATCGGCCGTCACTGAGTTCTTCAACCCCACCAACACGACCCCGCCGTTCTTCCAGGTCCTCGACCCCGGGTTCCTCAAGATCCTCGGGCCGAATGCGACGATCCGCTCTATCGCGGCCAACCCCGCGTTCGCGTTCGCGCACGAAGCACCGATATGGAACCCGAAGACGGACGAGATCTTCTTCGCCAGCCAGGATGGCGGCGCGCTCGGCTTCAGCGACATCGACCATAACAACCGAGTGTCGAAGATCAGCTTGGGCGAGGTAGCACAAGCAATCAAGACGGCAGGCCCGGGCGCGCCGCCCGTGAATGTCACCGTTACGAAAGTGAGGGCGTCCATGCATTGACGTCGTGACGTAATGTTTGTTCGTTGACGAGGGAGCACCGCACGTCGCAGATAGACCTCCCCGAGGCCGTGCAAATGACCAACGGCGGGACGGGGCCCTTCCATGGGAAGCTCGTCTTCGTCAACTCCGGACGAGGCCCCATCCCGCCGTCGCTCGTGCTGGTCGATCCGACGGACCCCAGTAACACGACCGTGCTGCTCGACAACTTCTTTGGCCGCCAGTTCAACTCCCTGAACGATATCAAAATCCACCCCAAGACGGGGAAGCTCTTTTTCACTGATGTGACGTGCGTATCAGCCGCCTCTGATTGCGTAGAACCGCACCGTAGTGACCTGGTATCCCAGATACGGCTTTTTGAACCACTTTCGCCCGGCCCCGTTGTTGCCGAACCAGGTGTACCGATTTGACCCAGTGACGGGTTCCGTACGGGTGGTGGCAGACGGCTTTGATCGATGCAACGGGATCGCGTTCGGTCCCGATGGCAGCATCGCCTTCGTGTGCGTGCTACCTGGAAATTAGCAATATTCACGGGATTGACACACTAAACGCCATAGCACCGACACCGGACTCAACGGGGGTTTCCTCGGAAACAACCAGACTGCCCCAGCCACAATGTAAGCGCGAGAGGGCGGCGGTCACACACTCTAAACGACGTGCTGACGACCCCCACATCACAGATACGCGTTCGACGTCGACCCCAAAACCAATGCTTTCACTAACCGCAGGGTGTTCGCGTTCGTGGACACCGGCATTGCCGACGGCATACAACTTGATGCAGCCGGCAACGTCTACGCCGGATGTGGAGACGGGGCACAGGCAAGTCACGCACCGCAGGCATGAGCTCGAGCTCCAAACTGACCCAGAGCGCACGCAGGTCTGGAATTCGGAAGGCACGTTGCTCGGAAAGTTCTTCCTCGGCACGGTTTCCGCGAACCTGATCTTCGCCGGAGACGGCCGACTGGTGATCCTGGCCGAGACTGCCATTTTCTTTGCGAACATTGCGGCAAAGTTCAACCGAGTGTCATTCCCGTGAATGAATTGAGCAGGTATCTGAATAAGTGTAACGTTACGACTCAGATCGATTCAATACGATGAACATGTATGAAACGCACCTAGGACAACATCATGAAGCTCGAACGAAGTGCGCCGCAGGTCCATGTCGCTTCATGACACCTAGATTGGCTGAACGAGTATGGGGTCAGACAAGAATACCCGTACAACGCTTCGCGGATACACACCTGGCTGTCGATTCCAGCCCTTTGACTTCGCCTTGGTAGCATCGCCCCTCAAGTTCAAACTAGTCTTAACGAACTTGTCGACTCGTCTTGGAGGTGCGAGACCTTTCAAAACGGCGGGTGAAGTGGCAGCGCTAGCTTTGGGTAACGTACGGATTGTACGTGAGCTGGGTGCGCGTGTCAGCTAATTGTGTGAGAGCAAGGGTGGGTATATGCGCACCCGAGCAGAATATCTTTCGAAGTGCGCTTCGTACGCTTGCGCTTTCGAGATGCGGAAATTCCGGGGGAGGGGAGGGGATCGTCGTCGAAGACAATCTTCTTCCCCGCGTGGGATAAAGCAGACTTGAAGAAATGGTCGGGGAGGTAGTCGACTTTCTGTGATAGTCTTGTTGAAGGTGCATCCTCGGCGTCCTGCTCTCCATCCTCGTCCTCGTCCTCGTCCTCGGACCCCATTTCCTCATCCTCATCCTCGACTCCATCGCTTTGCCCCTCATCTAGTAACTCTTCATCTTCATCGTCGTCCTCATCCTCGCTCTCCTCCTCATCGCTCATCTGCTCATCCTCGCCACCCATCTTCACGTCGTTCCCAAACCCTGCAAACTCCTCGTCATCTTCTTCAGACCCAGACTCGCCCTCCGCCTCCATCATCGCACGTGCCATCCGTTCCTCCAACTCCTCCCTGCTCGGACCGCCCTTCGCGCCTCCTTCTGCGTCATCAGACCCGCCCTCCTCCTCGTCAGACAGCGCCGCCTCCACCCTCTTGGACTGCTTGCCGCTCCCACCTCCAACAGCATTTCCCTTTCCCTTGGTGTTCGCAGTGCGGTCCTTCAACGCCCTATCGATCGCGCGATTCTTCTCCTTCTGCTTGTGTTTTTGCGCGGTGTGGTGCTGCTGGAGGGCGTCCTGCTCGCCCTTCGCGGTTTTCTTGGAGGTGCCGAAGGACACGGCCTCAGGTGCCTCGTCGTCGCTTGAGTGGTGTGAGACCTGTTTGGACCGCTTCGCCATAGTAAACGAGGTGAGTGGAGATGAAGAGAATGAAGCTTTGAAGAAGCCAGGAGAGTTCGAGGCAGTTTACAGGATTGAGGGAAGGAGGAGGATCGCGAAAGAGAGACAACACTGAGCGCTTGAGCGCGCTGGAGACTGTTTTTCGGCGCTTCTGACTGAACCGGGCCCGCCGCGCCGCGTCGCGTGCGTTATTTTATTTTCGTTCCACTGCCACCTCACAATCGGTCTTGCGCTGGTCTCCGGAGGGCCGAGGCATAATGCATAATGATTTGCAGAACGACTGTATGAAGGGACCAGCTTTTCGAAGGTGGCAGCTTTATCAACGTTGTTCTGCGGTCCTCTGGCACTGACCATTTATTTCGATAGCATGTTCAATGTGAGCCACCAACGAGGCCCACCATGGAATAGACTTGCCCGCATAAGGCGTTCCCCACCCATCTACAATTGGCATACTCCCAACTAGGAAGCGGATTTTCAGAAGCCCTCGACATAGGCACATGTTCCACGAGTTCAGCTCAGAAGGTTTGAGGAACGAGCAGCCGTTCTCGTACGCGTGCGTGTGCGTGTGCGTCGGAGTCGGTTCCACCCCATGTACCGATGGCTTCTTGGTACGTATGGTTCAATGTTTCTGCATAGCTTCTAAGCTGGTCGTTAAGCCATTGTGCCCGGATCTGGGTACCGTGCGGCATCGCCACGTTCGTGCTGTCGTTGACTAGTACCTTTGTGCGACCATAGTCGGATTCGTTGGGTACGAGGTGCGTCACATATTCCATTGCCTTTCATTTGCCTCCGAGGCTAGGCTCTGCATCCGATCTCAGAATTTTACTTACGACCTAATATCCATTCAGGAGAGCGAGGACCGACGCGTCGTTGCCGTGTCCGTGCCCGAGACAGAGCTATTTGCACAGCTTGTGGATTGGCGGGCGTAGTGCTGCGCTCTCTAGATCCACTTCGCTGCTGTGCCTTCCTCTATTCCGGGCTCCAGAAAACGTAGATAAGAATATGTTGATTGTATTCAGCCAACCAGCCAGCCCGCCCGCTATCTAGCGTTTTTGCGCCTCCGGCACTTATAGCAATCGGTCAATCTTGAATAAGCTTTACATCATCCCGTTCACAGCATCGTTCTCTCCCATGGTGGCAGCTGAGGCCGAGATATGAACATGCTCCTTGCCCAGGAGTAACCACGGAGAGGAGGTCCCTCGGAGCGATCTGGCGATCAGCTAATGATTTGTTTTGATGTTGCCTTGCAGGCATGTCTTTATCTCCTATGTCAAACGGCCTCAATCC
Organism: Ganoderma lingzhi; assembly: GCA_026283605.1. Lineage (NCBI taxonomy): Eukaryota > Fungi > Basidiomycota > Agaricomycetes > Polyporales > Polyporaceae > Ganoderma > Ganoderma lingzhi. The sequence goes on along the minus strand of JAPJYM010000003.1, from coordinate 2,720,658 downwards.
AGGCGACATCGCATCTCGGAGACGCGGCAAAAACTGTCAAAATAGGCTCCGAACTTCCCCTTGGAAGTCTACTGTACTACGTCCCACTACACCCCACGACGGCTTAGAGGGTTTGGAGATTAAAACGGGGTTTCCACAGACAATTGAAGGGCGACGGTTCCTTTACTCGAAGCACGCCGAAACACACAAGGAGCGACCAGATTCCGGATACATGTCATGGGACCTAAGGAGCCTGCCCTGGATATCAGTACTTCCTTGATCATTCGTGATATTTTCTCATTCAGAAGTACTTTAAGCATCGCGATGACTCCGTTCTTCCTCGGAGCATGGCCCACATAAAGACGTACGAAAGTCCTCCCTCGCCCCAAGTATCCAGCCCAGGAAGATGGTGACAGTATCGAATATCAGCTCGGTCCTTTTCGCGCTCGCCTCATGGGCGTACGCAACGACAACCTCGCCATTCGCCTCGACGAACGATACCATCCCATCACAAGCTGTGGTGAGTACACGAATAGTCTCTTCGATCTTAAACATGAAGCTTACCAGGGTTCTTCTGGCCGTCATTGCCCCTGCCTTCCCCACCGATACCCATCCATCGCCATCACTAATACAGCTCGTCGATCGCCTCGCGTTCAACGTGCTCGGCGTGGACGGGTCCTTCCGCGAGTCGGCCTTCACCGCGCTCTTCAACCCCACCAACACAACCGCGCCGTTCTTCCAGGTCTTCGCCGAAGATTTCCTCCGCATCCTCGGGCCCGACGCGACGATCCGCTCCATCGCCTCGAACCCAGACTTCGCGTTCGCGCACGAGGCGCCGATATGGCTCCCTGAGACGGACGACGTGTACTTCGCGAGCCTCGACGGTTCCCCGCTCGGCCACAGCGACATCGACCACAACAACCAGGTGTCGAAGATCAACCTGGGCGACGTAGCGCGCGCGATCGACGAGGCGGGCCCCGGCGTGTCCCCCGTGAACGTCAGCTTCACGAAGGTGCGTGCTCGCCCCGTCGAGACGTCGTCACTGGGCATGCATGCTGACGACTCGGAGCGCGCCTCGCACCTCGCACCTCGCACCTTGTAGATAGACGGTCTCCCTGAGGAAGTCCAGATGACCAACGGCGGGACGGGGCCCCTCCATGGCCAGCTCGTGTTCGTGAACTCCGGGCGGGGGCCGCTCCCGCCGTCGCTCGTGCTGGTCGACCCGGCGGAGCCCAGCAACACGACCGTGCTGCTCGACAACTTCTTCGGCCGCCAGTTCAACTCCCTGAACGATGTCAAGATCCACCCCAAGACGGGCAAGCTGTTCTTCACGGACGTGACGTACGTACTACCCGTCTCTAGCCACGTAAACGAGAAATGACCCGTACGTCCCAGACAAGGATACTTGAGCGACTTCCGCCCGGCCCCCTTGCTGCCGAACCAGGTGTACCGGTTTGACCCCGGCACAGGCTCTGTTCGGGTCGTTGCGGCCGACTTTGACAAATGCAACGGGATCGCGTTCTCTCCGGACGGAAAGACCGCCTTCGTGTACGTATGCGGTGCCCTCTTCCAAATCTGTAAGGCTCACATGTTGGACGCCATAGCACGGACACCGGAGTCTTCCAAGGATACCAGAGTGCCCTTGACCAGACTGCGACCTCAACCATGTAAGGGCGCGAGACCACGATCGAGCCTTTTCTTGGACCGTAGGCTGACCTCTGCTCTCGCAGCTACGCGTACGACATCGACCCGGAGACTGACGCGTTCGCGAACCGCAGAGTGTTCGCGTATATAGACACTGGCGCCCCAGACGGGATACAGCTCGACGCGGCAGGGAACGTGTATGCGGGATGCGGAGATGGAGTACAGGCGAGTAACGCACCACATATGCTCGAGTCCATAGATTCGAGCTTCGAGCTGAGTACTGCCACCCGCGCACATCATCCGCAGGTGTGGAACCCGGAAGGCACTCTGATCGGCAAGTTCTTCCTTGGGACGACTTCTGCGAACCTCGTCTTCGCGGGAGACGGCCGCCTGGTGATTTTGGCCGAGACCGCGGTATACTTGGCGGAGATCGCGGCCAAGTTTAACAAGGTGTCGTTCCCGTGAACGAACGACACGTGTACCTGTATGGGTGTAAAGATAGTGTTTAGAGAAGTCCGTGTAATGAATGACTAACTGATGCGCACCTATGTTGATACCATAGGGTTCCAAAGGAGTGCGTTGCGATATCCGTGGCACTAATGGGCCTAGGAGTAACTTGAATCCAGAAGAGGGGTCCGAGTGCCATGGGTATATGCGCACCCATTCAAAACGATGAAGTCTTTTGAGCGACTTTGGCGTTATTTGCGGCTTTAAATTTTGCCTCTCTACCAGCACTTGGGGCGGCTGAGAGGCCTAAAAGATTTCACGAGTTGCAGGCAGGTTGCAGGAGAGACGGTGTGTTTAGGCGCCGCTCCCAGCATCGGAAGACAGTTCGGCACACGGCCCGATGGGCCCATGACTCGAAATCGCTTTGAAAAGCGAATGGCAACTCCTCCTCGTCGCAATCAAAACACTCAATTGCAATCTCTCAACTTCCCCTTCCCATGCAGGAAGATATTAGTCACTTGCTTCACTTAGGAGACCTTGCTTTCCCCGAAGATGAACATCGACTGCAGCTGCATGATCTAGATGCTATTGCATGTACGGGTCGGTCGTTATCCTTTCACGACGAAGACCCTATGCTGATACTAGAAACTGTAGGTCCATATCTCCTCTCTGAGGAAGATAGAATGTCGCTCAGCCAACTCGCCCCCAGCCAAATCCGGGAGTGGTGCCAATCAAGGACCGCCGAGTATCAAAGTCACAACCGCCTCCTTCGCCAGTGCTACGGCCGTGCAGCCTGCAATGCTATCTCGAAAAACAAATCTCATATCCGCGCCCTTCGCTGCGCGGATAACGATGCAGCCCCCATTCACCGGTACCTCCCTCCAGAGATGCTCATGGAGGTCTTTTCACACGTACATCCCGCCGTCATGCCTCGACCACGCATACCTGTGTTGCGTGTCTGTCGATACTGGCGACGACTACTCTTTCGAACGCCCCGGTTCTGGGCCAACCTCCTCAGCTCGCCGACATGGGAAGCATGGAACCCGAAAAATGATATCGGTCGTTTTCAGGCAGCCCTCGCGCGGTCGGCCTCTGAAAGCCTTGCCCTCTCTATCCCGTACTCTAACCAGGTCATCGTTGACGTCTTGTTACCTCATGCTAGTCGCCTTTCCTCCTTCACAGTGGGCCCCACTTTGTGCAGTGTCAAAGAAATCGCACGGATCCTCGAACAACATATGCCTCATCTTACGCACCTCACCATCCTCCATTGTCGGTGGTACACAAAGATGTCTACTTTCGACTTACAGTTCCGCCGTTATCCCAATATCCAAAGCCTCGAGTTGGAGCGCACGCATTTCTACACCCCGACCGTGCCATATCCATCTCTTTGTCACCTCAAGCTGAAGTACTGCACCATCCGCCCTTCTCTCGGCGCTGGCGATGTCCCTGCGCTGCGTGCCATGCACAACGCGCTCGAGTTCTTCCCAAACCTGGAGTCGCTGTCTATCGCCCGCAGCCTGATGGGCGATGACCCACGCGAAGACGACGACCTCCGACCGTGCGAGCTGACGAAATCCATCCCCCTCCCCCGTCTTCGTCTCCTCGTAATCGAGGACGCACCCGCCTACATCCCCTACTTCCTCGCGCACCTCGTCTTCCCCACAACCACAGCTCTCGTCCTTGAATATAGGGCCGACTACTCTCCGCAGCCACCGGCCGTCGTGCTCTATCCCGGCATCAACCCCTCGCCCTCGCCCAGCACCGAACTCAGCCTGTATCTCGATCTCCGCGGGTGTTTGGAGTACGCAGACGTGGCGCGCTGGGAGACCCACGACGACCGTGCCGGCGACGACGACGGCGCGCGACCCGTCCGCGCCACGCTGACCGGCGTCGTATCCGACGCCTCGACCGTCTGCCGCTTCACCCGCGAGTTCGCCGCGGCGCTCGCCCCCGCCCCAGCGCTCGGGGTCACCTCGCTCACGGTGGATGGCGTCAGCAGCTCCCCGGTGTACTGGGACCGCCTCCTGCGCGAGCTCCCTGGGCTGCGCCGCTTCGCGTGCGGGCGGCGGTGGACTGCGAGAGACGTCGTGCGCACCCTCGGCGGGAAGTGTTCTTCTCCCGGCGGGCCCGGGCCCGGGGGCGGGTTCCTGTGTCCCCGCCTGGAGGAGCTGGCGCTGGTGTGAAGCCTCCCGAACGGCGGAGTGGCAGAGTGGCCGGCGCGGCGGCAGCAGGAGTCCGGTGGCCAGCTCCTCGATATCGGTGTAGAACCCAAGTCCGCCGGGTCTCAGCTTGCGATGTCAGTATCCGAGCTCTGTGACACCCTCAAGGCCTGCCTCGCCGAGAGAGCGGGCCACTGTGCGCCGATCAGGAAGCTCTCCTTGCGTTGGGAGAGCGATCGCCCACAACACACCTTATTGAGCTTCCGAGCTAGCACCAGGATGGCTCCACCGCGGAGAAGGGATCACTTCCACCTCAATACCCTGCCTCGTCCGTTCCGTGCCACGTCTTAGCTGCGCCACTAACATGAGAGCGCACTCGCCTTGCCCCTGAACAAATTCGGCGTTTTGAGGTCGTAGAATCCGCTCACCTGCTGGGTTGGAGCCAGGCAACTGCCACCAAACGGCTAGTATGGTCTCGGCAACCGGCCCGACGAGCCGTGGCAGTGTGACTCAACTTATAAGTTAGACTCAACCGTGGCGGACCCAATGTCCTGAGGCGATCGAACCGCCATCGACTCCTCTTATGCCACCCCTGTGCTACCCGAACTACCATCCTGTCCTTTCACCATGCAAGACGATAACAGTCACTTATTTCATTTAGGAGACCTTACTATTCCTTCGGAGGGCACAGCGCCGATTGATCTACTAGATGCTATGGCGTCCACATGTGCGGCGTTTTGTCGTTTTAGACGAAGGCATACTGATAGGGCCGGAAATCGCAGGTCCATATCAAAGTCTCCTCGCCGAGGACGATGGGATATCACTTAACCAACTTGCCCCCTGCAAAGTCCAGGAATGGTGCCTATCGAGGATCGCTGAGCATCAGAACCGCAGCCGCCTCCTTCGTCAGTTGTACGGCCCCGCAGCTCGCAATGCGATATCGAAAAACAAATCCCACATTCGCGCGCTTCGTGCCGCACACAACGACGCCGCACCCATTCACCGGTACCTCCCTCCAGAAATGCTCATGGAGGTCTTCTCCCACGTGCACCCCGCCGTCATGCCCCGACCGCGCATACCCGTGCTGCGTGTTTGTCGATACTGGCGACGACTACTTTTCAGAACGCCCCGGTTCTGGGCCAACCTCCTCAGCTTGCCGACGTGGAAAGCATGGAACCCGAAAAATGATATGGGTCGCTTTCAGGCAGCCCTCGCGCGGTCGGCCTCTGAAAGCCTTGCCCTCTCTATCCCCTACTCTAACCAGGTTATCGTTGACGTCTTGTTACCTCATGCTGGTCGCCTTTCCTCCTTCACAGTAGGCCCCACTTTGGGCGATGTTGAAGAGATCGCACTCGTCCTGGAACAGCCGATGCCTCATCTTACACACCTCACCATACTCTATTGCTGGTGGTACACGAAGACGTCTACTTTCGACTTACGGTTCCGCCGTTATCCCAATATCCAAAGCCTCGAGTTGGAGCGCACGCATTTCTACACCCCGACCGTGCCATATCCATCTCTTTGTCACCTCAAGCTGAAGTACTGCACCATCCGCCCTTCTCCCGGCGCTGGCGATGTCCCTGCGCTGCGTGCCATGCACAACGCCCTCGAGTTCTTCCCAAACCTGGAGTCATTATCTATAGCTTGCAGCTTCATGGACGGCAATCCGCGCGACCGCATACAACCCCCGTGCGAGCTGACGAAGTCCGTCCAACTCGCCCATCTCCGTCTCCTCGAAATCGAGGACGCACCCGCCTACATCCCCCGCCTCCTCTCGCACCTCGTCTTCCCCACGACCACGGCCCTTGTCCTCGAACCCGCATGCAGGGACGACTACGCGCGGCGGCCCCCGGCCGTCCCGCTCTATCCCGGCATGAACCCCATCCCCTCCCCCAGCGCCGAACTCAGCCTCCATCTCCACTTCCGCTCCTTTCGGGGCGGCGCAGACGTGGCGCGCTGGGAGACCCACGGCGCGCGCCCCGTCCGCGTCACGCTGACCGGCGCCGTGGCGTCCGACACCCCGACCGTGTGCCGCTTCACCCGCTCGCTCGCCGAGGCGCTGGCGCCCGCGCCCGCGCCCGGCGTCACCTCGCTCACGGTGGGAGGCATCGGGCGCCCCGTGGCGTACTGGGAGGACGTCCTGCGCGAGCTTCCTGGGCTGCGCCGCTTCGCGTGCGGGGGGCGGTGGACCGGCGCGAAACAGCTTGCGAGCACGCTCGGCGGGAAGCGGCGTTCTCCCGGACCGGGGGGCGAGCTGTTCCTGTGTCCCCGCCTGGAGGACCTGGCGCTGGCGTGGCGCCTCCCGGACAGCGTCGTCGAGTCGGGGCAGGAGGGAGCAGAGTGGCGGGCGTTGCAGCAGGACCGTTCAGGTGGCCAGCTCGACGTCGGTGTCAGACCCGATTCCGCCGCCGGGTCTGATCAGCTTGCGGCGTCGTTATCCGAGCTCTGTGACACCCTCAAGGCCTGCCTCGCCGAGAGGGCGGGCCACTGTGCGCCGATCAGGACGCTCTCGCTCTCGTTGCATTGGGACTGGGACCCTCGCAACGGCACCGTTCTGGAAGGGTGGCAAGTCGCAAGACTGGAGCAGCGGCTGCGCGATGTGTTGGGTCCTTTGGCGGGAGATATCACTGTCACTACGGTCAATGACGAATTAAACTAAGTCGCCGTGTGGTCTCATTATATTCAGTGAGGGCGATCGCCCGTAACACACCTTATTGAGCTTCCGAGCTAACGATTCTCGGCACCAGGATGGCTTGCCGGAGGACACGCACCTTAAGTTTATATTCTGACACGATCTCGTACCGTTCCCTATTGCCTCGCCCGCCTCAAGCTACACCCGCTTTCACGACTAATGGACACACGCACTATCGTTCCATGTGTAGTATGTACCAGTAGACTTGTAACGTTATTTAGTACGTTAATCCTACGTCGGGACTTGGGGAGTGAGGGCGTCGACGGCGAACAAGACGATCAAGAGGACAACGAGGCGACGAGGACAGGTATGACCATAAGGTTCCCCTCTGGCTGATAAAGGTCGCGCGGACGCCCTCCAAAGTAAACAGACCTGGAGTAACCAGTGTTCGGGCGAAATGGCGGAATGAAACATTGGTGGGCCCGGGATCTGGAACACGTTACAGACAGTCACGACTAGAGTCCGCATACACATACACACTGGCATACACATACAGCCCAAAGCCAAGCTAGTCATGGCCCTGCTTGCATGCGTCCTCCGAAGGAGCGACTGCGACCGCAATGGTGGCCTGGAAATCTCCCTCGGACCTCTGAACCAGCTCGACCAGGAACATGTCTTCAAAGCGAACCTCCTTGCGCAGCCTCCCCTCCATAAAGGCGACGAGGAGGACATGTGGAGCACTCTAGCGAAGACGCGCTATCAGTCGGACATCATGCAGAAACCTGTGCATGGTCGGCCGCACTCACAAAGGCGTTCTCCACCTCCGACGCGATCTTCTTCGCAAGAGAACCCATCGTGATCGCCGCATTGGCCCGAGTCGAGAACACCAGCCGCGTCCCCTAATACAATGCGAGACCGATCAATTAGTATGTAGCCCCATGTAGACAGTAGAACGGTCATGACGACATACAGGCCCCATCACCGGCAGGTCGATGATGATGCGGATCTCCTCCTCAAACATCCTGTCGGCCACGATACAGAACGGCAAGACCTCTGCTCCGAAAACGCCATCCTCTTTTGCTCGAGACATGGATAGGTTGAACCGGATGACCAACGGTCTCTTGAAGGATGTGGGGTATGGGTTCCGTTCGACGACCTAAAGTGACCCGTGGGACGTGAGCCGACCGAGACCATGACATGCTGTCACAGCCCAAACCTCACCCAATATCCAGTGTGCCTAGGAACTTGTTCGGCTAGGAGCACGGGCGTCGCAACTGGGGATGGAGCCAGCGGAAGCCAAACGTTGCCTGTCTTGACGTAGGACGTGCACGTAGGGAGCTCCGCAACTGCTCCCTCGGGGAAAGGATCTACAGGCAGCGGCTTGAGTTGCTGCCGAGTCCAGACCATGAGCCTCCCGTCCACACACGCGTGAGTGAGCTCAGGGGGAGACACGTACCACAATGTGTTCTCCACGCCCATTGATGTGACTGGCACCCAAGGCATTATTCTCGTCCACCCGAATACGATTACCGCCAGAGTGGACCAGAGATTTGTTCGGAAGGTGGAAGATATAGGGAAGAGGCTATGGAGAAGTTCAAGCTGGGTAAGGTTCGGTAGCTTGTGCGGTACTTACGGCCAACTTCTGGGGTACTGGCGGCATTTTCTAAATACTTGGTGACAGGTTAGCGGAACTGGACACTTGGGGGATCATGGAGGGAGGGGAGGTAACGCACCAGATGCATGATACTGTTGTGGTCGTAGACGATGGAGTTGTGTCGCGGGTGTGTTGCGCCAGATATCAGATGAAACAGGGGTTGGCCGGTGAAGCCGCACCAATCCTATGATATCATCCGCGCAAGGCTGCAAGCCAGCCTCTGAAGGTGGTGGCTTTAGAATAATTGTATCATCTCCATTGATTCGCTATAGCGCCACCAATACTTTACAGTGTCAGCTCGTCTGTGTGCCGAGACCAGCGGAGCCTTCACGGCTGACCCGGCAGCGCTAGGTTTGGGAAACATACGGATTGTACGTGAACTGTATGCGCGTGTTGGGAAGGCGTGTGAGAGTAATGGTGAGTATATATGCGCACCCTAGCAAAATGTGTTTCGGAGTACGCTTCATATGATTTCGTCCTGGACGCCAAGCAGCTTCGGGCGAAGGGAGGGTGCCGCCTTCGGCGCCGAAGTTAACCTTCTTGCCCACGTTGGGCGGCGCGCTCGTCCTCGTCGTCACCCAACCGGCCAACTCTTCCTTCAGACCCTGACTCGCCTTCCGCTTCCATCATCGCTACTCGGATTACCCCTTGTGCCCTCTCTCGTCATCGAGACCGCTCTCCTCGTCGTCCAACAGGTCGCCTCCACCTCCTTCACCTGCTTGCCGCTCACAGTCCCGACGACCTTGCGCTTGCGCTTCGTACGATCGTTCAACGCGCAGTCAATGGTGCAAAATTTCTCCTTCTGCTTTTGCGCGGTATAGTGCTGTTGAAACGCGTCCCACGCGCTCTTCGCGACCTTCTTGGAGGTGCCAAAGAATACTATTGGTCTCTGGGTCCTCGTTGTCACTGTATTCGTGGAAGACCTACTGGACCCATTCCGCCGTGGTATATGCCAAAACAGGTGGTAAGTAATGGAGTGGTAAAAGGACACGACGACTTTGAGGAGGTTGGCCAGACGGGGCAAAGGAGGACGTTAACTGGGTGAGACTCAGAGAGGAAGGATCAACCCTAAGCGCTAAGCTTCCACCACCGGCGCCATCGTGGATGGCCACTGCGACGCTCAACCCGATTTGGGGTCCGGCTTCGCGGCATCCCCAGAGATCCATGGCAGTCGCAGGCTGCGACAGGCTATCGCGACACCCAACCACCTCTTTCCCCGCAGATTCTTCTCGGTTCACTCATTCCTTCAGGACCATAGTGCCATGCAGGATGGTCTGAGTGACCTACATAACTTGGGGAATCTGACCTTCCCTGAGGACACGTCCGAGTCGGCTGAGGCCATCACAATTTACCGAGTGCCGTCCCAGGTGCGGTTTTTCATCTTTCTGGGAAGGAGAACAGCACGCATGTACTAATTTATTTGTTTGCTTCTAGCTCAATGCATTCTTTCCGATGAGGATAGAATCGTCCTCAAACAGCTCGCTCCTACTCAAGTACAGGAGTGGTGCCGGTCGAGGATCGCTGAGCATCAGAACCGCAGCCGCCTCCTTCGTCAGTTGTACGGCCCTGAAGCTCGCAATGCAATATCGAAAAACAAATCCCACATTCGCGCACTTCGTTCCGCACACAACGATGCCGCACCCATCCACCACTACCTCCCTCCAGAGATGCTCATGGAGGTCTTTTCACACGTCTATCCCGCATGCCCCGACCACGCATACCTGTCTTGTGTGTCTGTCGATACTGGCGACAACTACTCTTCCGAACGCCCCGGTTCTGGGCCAACCTCCTCAGCTTCTCAACCTGGAAAGCATGGAACCCGAGAAATGATATGGGTCGCTTTCAGGCAGCCCTCGCGCGGTCGGCCTCTGAAAGACTTGTGATCTCTGTCCCGTACTCTGACCAGGTTGTCGTGGACATCTTGCTACCTCATGCTAGCCGCCTTTCCTCCTTCACAGTGGGCCCCACTTTGTGCAATGTCAAAGAAATCGCACGGATCCTCGAACAACATATGCCTCATCTTACGCACCTCACCATCCTCCATTGTCGGTGGTACACGAAGGTGTTTACTTTCGACTTGAACTTCCGCCATTATCCCAACATCCAAAGCCTCGACTTGCAACGCACGCACTTCTACACCCCGACCGTGGCGTATCTATCCCTACGCCACCTCAAGCTGAAGCACTGTACCATCCGCCCTTCCCCCGCCGCCGGCAATGTCCCTGCGCTGCGCGCTATGCACAACGCGCTCGAGTTCTTCCCAAACCTGGAGTCGCTGTCTATCGCCCGCAGCCTGATGGGCGACACATGGTCCCCGTGTGAGCTGACCAAGTCCATCCACCTCCCTGATCTCCGTCTCCTCGAATTCTCGGACATACCCGCCTACATCCCCCGCTTCCTCTCCCACCTCGTCTTCCCCCCGACCACCTCCCTCGTGCTCGCGCCCGAATACAGGATCTACCACCCCTCTCTGCAGCCCACCACGCCCGTCCCGCTCTTTCCCGGCATCGCCGGCAGCCCCTCCCCCTCCCCCTCCCCCTCCCCTGCCGCCGAGCTCAGCCTCCACCTCGAATTCCGCGGGGCCCAGTACGATCGCGTCGCGGCCTGGGAGACGCACTGCGCCGGCGTCTGCCCCGTCCGCGTCACGCTCCTCGGCGGGGCGTCCGACGCCATCGTCGTCGCCCGGTTCACCCGCGAGCTCGCCGCGGCGCTGGCCCCCGGCCTCGGGCGGTCACCTCCTTGGCGGCCGAGGGCACGTGTCGGGCCCGGGGGTGTGGGTACTGGGAGCGGCTCCTGCGCGACGTGACCTCCCGGGGCTTCGCCGCCAGCTCTCGTGCCAAAGGACGTGGGCCGCGAAGTTCAAAGAGCCCAGGCTGGTGGTGGGCGTGCTCGGGCAGCGCCAACCCGAGCTGGGTGGCGAGTTCCTGTGTGCGCGATTGGAGGAGGTGGGGCTGGGGCGGGGCCTCCCGGACGGCATCCGGGACTCGGTTCTGGGGAAGGACGAGTGGCGTCCGCTGCAGGAGGATGGTGGGCAGCACGGCGGGCCCGAGCCCGAGTCTCTGCTTGCGGCGTCCTTGTCCGAGTTCTGTGACGCCCTCAGGGTTTGTTTCTCAGAGAGAGCGGGGCACTGTTCGCCGATCAGGAAGCTCTCGGTCTCCCTACACTGGAACGGCCGTCGCAACAGCGGCGCTGGGAGCGTCACGGTTCTGGAAGAGTGGCAAGTGGCTTTGTTGGAGGAATGGCTGCGCAACAAGTTGGGCGATTTGGTTCAGGATGTCGTCGTTGCCGGCAGTCTTCAAGAGTCCTTCTGTGATGATTGGTTGAGTTCGCTACATTGGGACTCGGCTACATGTTGAACCTGAGTGTATGATCAGCGGTAATATCGTTTTCGGCGCTCCGAGCTCACGATACTCCGCGGTGGGGTCACCGTGCTTGCACGGAATGAATATTGGATCATTTCATTTTCGCGGCACGAAGATCTAGAGGAAGAGACTGGGAGTACTCACGGTGGCTTTACCAACTTCTCCCGTGCGCTGCGTCTGCGCATTCTCTGTGAATCCTGCAGATAGCATCACTAACCCCAGCGGACCCTTTCGTTTCTGAACCGAAACTGCTACTCAGAACCATCAAATGTAGGACGTTATTATAGAAACTCAACGAGATGGGGCGTGGCTTTGTATATGCGTGCCGACTCGCAAGATATCGGCCGTAGGGGACCTCTGCTCTATCGGAGAGGGCACCGATGGATGCACACCATCGGCATCGGACTTGTAAGCCGTCTCGCTGCTTACACCTCAGACCTGTCAATCGCAGGCCGCGTATTACATGTCCGAGGGTGGACGCAAGGCGGAGTACCTGATTTCCGACTTCAAGGTTCGCTAACACTTTCAGGCGAGGCCACGGCCGAAGTCCTACCACATTCCGTAGGACATCCGTAAGAATGTGAGTCCGATAGGGCCTGACCTGCGGTAAAGAAGGTGATACCAGATACAGTAAATAAACGAGAGCTCGGATGGAAGACGGCCAGCCGACGACGCGGCGCAGAATCTTGTCTAACTTTCGTCCATTCTACCTCCCCGCCATACACATGAGCATTCACCTGGTCGTATGCTCACTTCGGTCTCAAACGTTTCCGAATTCTGTTTGGCTTGATCACTAACCGGTATGGCTTCCTTGAGACACTCCGGGTCTTCATAAGTAAACATACGGTAGGGGGGTCACCACTGTAGTCTAGATAGGTCTTGTGCTGTAGACGTCAGTCAGATGTGTACCTTGGTTAGTCTTGGATGAGCAATGCTTACTCATTGGGAGATCGGCGAGAGGGCGGAAACGTATCGGAAAATCTGGTTGAAGATCAGCGAAGGCCGGCTTGCAACCTGTGATGCGTTGCCTGGCTGGAGACTTCCTAGAATGGCATTACGCAGTGAAGAACGATCAATAATGAGATGGTTTGCTATGAGTCAGTATTATCCCTGGGGAACGAACGTCTGGGTCTTGCAAGTTGCTCAGACAGAAACTCAAACTGTCCCCTGCTCGTCCCCTCTTCGCAGCTGCGCAGTAAGGAACGCGTTTAACCACGTGATCGTGGTGTAGCCAATGAGTCGGCAGTTTCCGACGCTAGGACCTACACGGTAGAGTCGCGCAGCTGACCCTCTCTGTATTGGCCCCTCCCGTCATAGGACTCGCCTTGCGACCTCAGTACATCCCCTTCTGCTTCTCTCGGCCGGCCACCGCCCGATCGCCCGAGATGCATCATTGTCTCCAGTCATGGCCTCGCGAGTACCACGCCGTATAGCTCTAAATTTGAGAGGAAGACGGGTGTTCCATTCGCCCAGCAATCGGCCGGCTTTCTCGAATGGTAACAACCACCTTCCACGCCACGATAGGGGCCCCTCAATCGCGATCTGCCGGGGTCAAGCACAAGCATACCGGTACCCCACGCCATAAGGGGTATGCTTCCGCCGTGGTGCCGTCAGGTGATGCTCCTCCTGGTCGGACTCGCTAGGGGCTCCGCCTCCTTCCCTCGCTCCCAGTTGTCGCTACGGCGGGTCTCACTGCTCGGTGCAAACCGGCCATCGATCCTCGCCCACGCACGCCCTGAAATACCACGACATATCCCGTCGTCTCACCTCCCCCCCACGCACGACCTCCCAGCGACGCTCGTACGACTGCGCAGGGCTGCTGCTGCTTGCCGCGCATAGAACGCACGACTCGACTGCATCCCTCTGAGTCGACAACACACGACGCACAGACGAGTCTCGGACTAGACCGCACTTCGGGACCGCGACCTAGAAGATACAGATACATCGCATCCCACTCGAGCTTCGGCGACGGCCTCAGCTAGATTAGCAATATCCCTCCTCTTGCCTCTAATTCCGCACACATCGCCATGTCCAAGGCACTAGAAGCCCCCGTCAGCCAGGTCGCAGCCAACGGTGCCGTCGTGGCTGCACCCAAAAAGAAGAAGCAGCCGTATCCGTTCTGGCTTGGAGGTACGTCTGTCTGTTGTATGCTGGCTGTCCGCGTCCGTTCGGTGTGAGTGATGTCATACCCTTCCCCGCGCATCAAATTTAAAGGTCTTGCCGCGACCATCGCCGCATCGATCACCCAGTGAGTGGCCTCCCATTATACCCTCCGCCCCCTCCCCGCGCCTCCCCATCCACGCGCCTCCCCATCCACTCGCGTCGGGCCAGTTACTGATGCCAATATCACGAAAGCCCGCTTGACCTGACGAAGGTGCGGATGCAGGCGACGGGCGACAAGGGCATGATCAACTCGCTCAAGAAGACGGTGCGCACGGCGGGCGCGCGCGGGCTGTTCGACGGCATCTCGGGGACGTGGTTCAGGCAGATGACGTACTCCGTCTGCCGCTTCTGGGCGTACGACGAGAGCAAGAAGCTGATCGGGGCCGGTGAGTCCTCTTCCGGGGCTTGACGTATGGGGGGGGCGTGGGGTTCGCAGAGCGTCTGACGGTCGACGGGGCGCTTGTGACAGACGCGAAGTCGCCGGCGTGGAAGCTCGCGCTCGCGGGCAGTATGGGTGAGTGCGATTTGGGGTCAAGTCGAGGATGGCAGGTTGTCTAATGATGGCCGTGGGACCGATGCTTTATAGCTGGTGGTATCGCGGGCTTAGTCGGGAACCCTGGAGGCAAGTCCCCTCCGCCACTTGGGAGTATGAACGTGCGAGAGGAGGGCTGACGCCTTGTCGTCGTCATTCTAGAAATCATGATGGTTCGCCTGCAGGGCGACTTCGCCAAGCCGCCGGAGAAGCGCCTCAACTACAAAAACTGCATTGACGGCTTGTACCGGGTACGTCATCGTGCTACTGCTGTTTGCGCCGCATATATTCAACGTTCGGCTGACTGGGGCGCTTTCAGATGGTACGTGAGGAGGGGTGGTCCTCATTAAGCCGCGGGGTGGGGCCGAACGTCTTCCGTGCGGTCCTGATGAACGCCAGTCAACTGGCTTCGTGCGTTTCATTTCCCTTCGCGAGATGTTGAGACGTTTGCTGACGCATGTCGCTGTCTAGCTATGACTTCTTCAAGGCCGAGCTTCTCAAGACCGGCTACTTTGAGGATAACATCTACCTGCACACGACCGCCAGCTTCGCCGCAGGCACCGTCGCGACGACCGTCTGCTCGCCCGCAGATGTTCTGAAGGTCCGTTCTATCTTCTATACTCCCTATCGTGCCGAATACGCCGCTGACTGGGAACCGTGAGGGCAGAGCCGCATCATGAGCGCGTCCGGGGCGGAGGGCAAGTCGACGATGGGGATGATCCGACTGTCGATGCAGCGCGAGGGCCCGATGTTCATGTTCAGGGGCTGGCTGCCGGCGTGGACGAGGTTGCAGCCGACGACGATGCTCATCTTCATCACGCTCGAGCAGCTCAAGAACGCCGTCGATTGGTACCGCGGGGACCTTTGAGGCTGGAGTCTCCCGACCCCGTAGTCGTAGTCTCGATGAGAGTCTTCCTTGAAAGTCAAGGCTCGTGTTGGGGCGCGCTTGATAAGGGGGTCCCAAGTCTACATCGTGCGTCCTCGCTGTTCGCATAATGTTTTCTCTCTACTTTGTGTCGTGTACGAATTCGCATTTGGACTTGGATCTAACGATGCTCCGGAAGATGTATGTACAATGTTTTGCCTCATGTTCTATACAAGTTTGTCGTGGTGTTTTTCAAGGTGCTTGCAGTAGTCGTACATACGCACACTGTCTTTTCTTGTAGGTTGGTTGGAGGCGTGGTGGAGACCACGGGCAGTATATCATCCTAGTTGCTGTTGCACATCCTCGGGTCCTGGTCCTGGGCCAGATAAGATGATTTCCTTGGATATCTTTCGCACCGAGCATGGATGTCAAGACGGCTCCGCAGCTTGTAAGCAGATCGTACTCAGAGTTGCCAAGCTAAGACGTCCCGTCGAGAATGCAGGGTAGTACGTGCTCGTTGCGAAGGAAATAGTGGTTCCTCGCCGTTCTGTTTCCGCGTAGCTACCGATATGGAGCACCAAAGCACTTGTACGAATAAGGACCTTTTTCGATGTCGGGGCCTGGTTAGATCGTGGGGGAGGCTGTGCATTATTGGAGGAGGCGCAGGGGTGCCGACGTCCCGTGGGGTTTCCGGATTGCCCCATGCCGTACTCACTGGGAGTTCCTGTGACCCCATGGGCAAGTTTAGTTCGCGATCTGTCCCGACGGGCCCCATGGGGTTTGCTGACTTGACTGAGGAGCATCAGGCAAAATATTGAGGCCATCGTACGCATTTGTGTATATTCGACGTGGAGGAGAAGGTGATGCTGTTAAGTGACACTGACAGAGGCACCAGTTGGGCCGGTCGTCGGGCACACCCAATCAGTTAAACAGGCCCGGCCGGGCTAGGCGAACCGCCGGCAGATCCAATTATCACAGGCTCCGCTTCTGTTTAATACTTCTTACAGCTTCGCGGAGTGGGCGGACCGGTCGGAACTCAGCTGAGATTAACTTCTGAGGGCGTCACGAGGCTCGCGAATCAGGCGGAGCGGCGGGATCGCAACAGAAAAGAATTCAGAGAGAAGAGGGAGAAAATTAGTCATCGGTGCATACCCGGGCGCCTGCCTGGAATTTCGGGAGAGTCGGGACGTCGGGCGATCCCTGCTGCTTGCTCTCGCTCTCTTCGACCTCTTCCTCCCCGACATCCAACCTCCCCCGGAATCCTGCTTATCGTCCTCGCTGTGCTCTGAGGCATCGACGGGGCTTTCGTTTCGACGCTAGGACCGACGTTCTGGGCCGCGTACCGTGTGTGTCCGCTATGGACTCCGCCAACTCTCCGAGCAGCCCCACCGACCTGGGGCGCGGGCAGTCCCCGCAGACGGAGCCGCAGCCGAATGGCAACGGCGGCGGCGGGATCGCATCGCCGTCGTCGACGTCCGGTGCGGACGTGAAGCCGTCCCAGACGAGCTCGATCTTGAAGGAGCGGCGGTTCAAGCTGAGCAGGTGCGCCTCTCCATTCTTCCGCATCCCCAACGCTTGAGACGACACTCATGGGGGGCCTGCCGGATGCATCATCCGCTAGGGCGTGCGACCGTTGTCGGTGAGCACACACTCGGCCTGTGCGTCTGCTACAGGTGCTGATCGTGCTGGCGAGCACAGGCGGCGGCGGATCAAGTGCGACGAGGGGCACCCGTGCCAGTCGTGCCTCACGTCCAATTCGGCGTGTACGTTCGAGGAGCCTGGGAAGAGGACGCATCCGCACAAGTCAAAGTACGTAACTCTTACCCGTTCGTTTGCTACAAAGCCTCTTTCCACTTGGGTCGTGGCCTTTGCTGCCCTGCGTGCTCCGACGAGCCATTTTTTCCCTATCACGCCCTTCGCATGCAAGCGCCGGGGGGGAGTGTGGAGTCATGACCAGAACGCCGGAAGTGAAACTCGTTCGGAGCATGCACCATTCTCGTGCCCACTTGGGATAGTCGGTCCACCTCTCTCCTTGATTGCGCGCTTTGGGTCCCCACATTGGCCCATCGTTTGAGGTCAACCTCGCTCATGGACCTAGGTCTGTATGCGCGCGGTTGGCGCGACCCATACCTGAAGGGGGACTGAGTATGAAAGGGTTTTCCGTGATGTGAAGAGGCATACAAGTGGCTGTTGGGGGAAAGGGCTCTTGTGATGGTAGCGCGGGCAGCCTCAGACGGGCGCGGATTTCCCGCGAATGAGGAAGTCCACGCGTTGCGTCGCGGTCGCAATCGAAAGCACTCGCGAGTATGCAGAATTCACCAGACGTTTGGGAATGTGATCCCCTCCTTCCTGGGATATATTCCAACATGGCTGATTACGAGGCTACATCTATGTGCCTGAATGCCTCCCACTGAGTAATGCTGACCTGTTTGTCTTGCTCCTTACAGGCGGGCGGCGACACTTGAGGATCGCATGCAGCAACTTGAAACCCTCATCCAGGCCATCCCTCCGCAAGTCTTTGCCGGAGCTGGCGCGCTCGGCGCTGGTATTCCTCAGTCTCCCGTTGACCCAAGCACATCACCACATGCGTCCTTTGCGTCGTCCACGCACATCTTCCCCACAGCTGCACCACCCCCTTCGTTGGCGGCATACCCATTGATTAACCCGTCGACGTTCTTTGGACCTCTCAAGGCCGGCTCCCGGAACGCAAGTCCAGCGGCAGGCTTCAGGGCTGGATCAGTTAGCGGCAACGCGGATCAGTATACAGACGATACGTCCCGCATGTCGCTTGCGTCGTCCTACCTGTACTTCGATGACGAGGGATACACCCGATGGCAAGGCGAGACTTCTGGCCTTCCCATCCTCGATCTTCTAGTCGAGAGACATGCCGTCGTGAAACCCGACCCGGACCGCCCGAATGGACAGCCGACGTGCAGTGGCCAAAATAGCGAGCCGTTCAACTGGTTCCCTGACCGTCAGGCGAGGCGCACGGAGGCCAATCCGGAGCATATCTGGAAGCTAATCACCTCGTTCATCATCCCCGAGCTCATGGACAGGTAGCTCACCTCCCAACGCCATCCTTCGCTGCTGCTGCTGACCTTGTGATGACGCAACGTAGCCTCGTGCAGTGCTATCTCTCTACGTCATACTACCTCATGCCCTTCCTCCACGTTCCAAGTTTCCTGGCGGTGAGCCCCTTCTTTCGGCCATCTGAGTTGTCGCCGCGAGATGACATGTGACGCACCCGGATAGGATTATGGGAACCCGCGGAAATGGGGAGAACCCGGCTTTGCGGCGTTCATTGTTGCGATATGCTGCCTGTCGTCGCGACATATTGACGACCCTCGCGTGCGTGCGGATCCAAATGACAGCAACAGCGCGGGGACCCAGTGGTTTGACCTGTTGACTCGGCTGCGGACATTGCCAGGAGCGGACAAGCCGACACTGTACACCATCCAGTCGGTACTCATCGCAGGCGTGTATGCGGTCGGTCTGGGGCGGCTGTCAAAGGCTTTCGCGCTGCTGTCGGAAGCCATCACGCTCTCGTTCGACGCCGGGCTGCATCGCTCCGCGGACGACTACGACCTGTTCGACCCGGTCGAGGACGAGGTGCGGAAGCGGACGTTCTGGTGCGTCTACCTGTGGGACAAGCAGGCCAGTGCGCACTTTGGGAGGCCGCCGATGCTCCGGCTGCGCGATTGCGACGTTGGCGAGCCCGCGATCGTCGACGACGAGTTCATCACGCGCGAGGGGGTCGGCCTGCAGCCCGCGGATACCGAGAGCCGGATGAGCGCGTTCGTGAGCTGCGTCCGGCTCTTCGTAGTGCTTGAGTCCCTGCTGGACATCCCGCCGCCGCGTCCCCCAGGGGAAACCTCCCCCTTCCTCGCTCATGCGGCGGCGGTCCTCACGGCTGGCGGGGCGCGTCGCCTGAGCGGGAAGGAGCTCCGCGAGGAGGAGGCGCTCCTAGACGAGATCTGCCGCGCGATCCCCGCGCACTGGGCGCACAGCGTCGAGACGATGACGAGCGGGGACGTGATCCGGGTGACGCAGGCGGAGCGGCTGCATTGCGTCGAGCAGTACGTGCGCATGCTCATCTACCGGCACCGGTTCTCGGAGATGGTCGCGGAGAGGATGCACAACCACGTACCGGACGGGGAGCAGGGCGAGGTGGAGATCGAGGCCATGCGCGCGGCGCACGCGTCCGCGCTTCAGATCATCTCGACGCACCTGCACGTCGCGGCCAAGGGGCTGATGACCTACTGTGAGTAGCTCACCTTCGGGATTGTGTCGGTGCTGTCGAGCGACGCGACTGACTACGCATTTATGTGCTCACAGACGGCGTGCATGTGATCCACCAGCTCACCGCGGCAGGCCGGACGCTCGTCGCGATGCTGCTGAACTGTCACTCGGATGCGCTCCGGCCACTGATCCCGCCGGCGCTGGACGCTTTGCGGTCGTGCGTGGGGCTCCTGCGGCGTTTCAGCGGACGTTACATATGCGGGCAGCGGTCAGGTGATCTCATGGAGGAGTTCTGCAGGAGTAAGTCCCCTTCCCTTCCCTCGTGCCCATTTCTTTTTGCGTCGCGGCGTTCTAACAAGGCGAGCAGTTACGCAAATTCCGCTCGAGACGGCGCCCCGGCCGCAGGACGGGAGCACGCCGCCGAGCAACCGCCCGCCGTGGGTCCGCCCGGTGCGCAAAAAGGCGTCGTCGAACGCGCGCTCGCCCGCCGGCTCGGGCGACTCGCCACTCAACCACGGGAGCCCAGAGGACTTCCAGCCTACGGACGCGTTCCTCGACCACCTCAACACGACCCCGCAGCCCCAGCCCCAGCCCCAACCATTCCCTCAGCAGGCACAAGGCCCGTTCGGGATGGCGTCCCCGGCGGCGTTCATGGACCCGGGAGACATGATGCAGACGGACTTGGGGCCGGGGGCGATGTCGGCGGCGGACTTGATGGCGTTCTTGAGCGCGGACCCGGGCCAGCTCGACATGAGCGCGATCCTGGCGTCGCCCGCGCTGGGGACGCTGGACCAGCTGCCGAACGGGTTCTTCCACCTCGGGACCCCGACGCCGTCCGGGGCCGGGGCGGGTCCGCTGTCGCCGTAGTGGTAGCGGAGTGGGGGGGTTCGCGGAAGGGGGGAGAGGAGGAAGGGGATGTTGGGGTGGTTTGATTTATGTGACTAGTCGTGTTCGCTACTTAAGTGCTGGGTGTGCTTGTTTTCGTTTTCCTTCCGTCCGTCCGTCCGTCCGCATGTGATGTGCTCGTCTCTGCGTCATGCCGTGTATCTCCTAGTTCTGTACTTGCTTGTATCTAGTCCTCTCGCAATCGCAACATGGATTCGGACTCTTGCATCGCGCCTACACTGGCAATGGCATGCGTGCAACATTCGGGGTTGGATGAGTCACGAGCGGCGCTGACCTCGACATTTGGTGCGGTACGTTTCTGTTGGGAAAGATATCGGAATCGACAGTACTTAGGAGCACGGACACAATCCGTGTACGCTGCTGTGTATCTAAGCAAGTCATGCGAATACTCAGTTGATCTCGCTACCGACAGTAACATCTCCCACTAAGCGACCCAACGCGTGGCGCAGCCGCCGCTCCACCAAGGTGATTTGCCACCCTTCCAGAACCGTGCGCGTGGCCCTGCTATTGTGGCGGTCATCCCAGTGTAAAGAGACCCAGAGCTTCCTGATCAGTGCACTGGCAGTGCCCCGCTCTCTCGGAGAAACACACTCTAAGGGTATCACAGAACTCGGACAAGGACGCCGCAAGCAGAGACTCGGGCTCGGGCCCGTCGTGCTGCGCACCATCCTCCTGCAGCGGTCGCCACTCGTCCTTCCCCAGCACCGAGTCCCGGATGCCGTCCGGGAGGCCCCGCACCAGCCCCACCTCCTCCAATCGCGCACACAGGAACTCGCCACCCAGCTCGGGTTGACGCTGCCCGAGCACGCCCACCACCAGCCTGGCACGAGAGCTGGTGGCGAAGCCCCGGGAGGCCGCGCAGGAGCCGCTCCCAGTACCCGCACCCCGGGCCCGACACGTGCCCTCGGCCGCCAACGAGATGACCCCAAGGGCGGGGGCGGGGGCCAGCGCCGCGGCGAGCTCGCGGGTGAAGCGGGCGACGACGGCGGCGTCGGACGTCGGACGCGTCGCCGAGGAGCGCGACGCGGACGGGGCGGACGCCGGCGCCGTGCGTCTCCCAGGCCGCGACACGGTCGTACTGGGCCCCGCGGAAGTCGAGGTGGAGGCTGAGCTCGGCAGTAGGGCAAGGGGAAGGGAAGAGGCTGCCGGCGATGCCGGGAAAGAGCGGGACGGGCGTGGTGGGCTGCAGAGAGGGGTGGTAGATCCTGTATTTGGGCGCGAGCACGAGGGAGGTGGTCGGGGGGAAGACGAGGTGCGAGAGGGAGCGGGGGATGTAGACGGGTATGTCCGAGAATTCGAGGAGACGGAGATGAGGGAGGTGGATGGACTTCGTTAGCTCACATGGGGACCACAAACGCGGAGTGTCGTCCATCAGGCTGCGGGCGATAGACAGCGACTCCAGGTTTGGGAAGAACTCGAGGGCGTTGTGCATAGCGCGCAGCGCAGGGACATTGCCGGCGGCGGGGGAAGGGCGGATGGTGCAGTGCTTCAGCTTGAGGTGGCGTAGGAATAGATACGCCACGGTCGGGATGTAAAAGTGCGTGCGCTGCAAGTCGAGGCTTCGTATGTTAGGATAATGGCGGAAATTCAAGTCGAAAGTAGACATCTTTGTGTACCACCGACAATGGAGGATGGTGAGGTGCGTAAGATGAGGCATATGTTGTTCGAGGATCCGTGCGATCTCTTTGACATTGCACAAAGTGGGGCCCACTGTGAAGGAGGAAAGGCGACTAGCATGAGGTAGCAAGATGTCCACGACAACCTGGTCAGAGTACGGGACAGAGATCACAAGTCTTTCAGAGGCCGACCGCGCGAGGGCTGCCCGAAAACGACCCATGTGGTGGTTCGGGTTCCATGTTTTCCACGTCGGCAAGCTGGGAGGTTGGCCCAGAACCGGGGCGTTCTGAAGAGTAGTTGTCGCCAGTATCGACAGACACACAAGACAGGTATGCGTGGTCGGGGCACAGCGGCGAGATGGACGTGTGAAAAGACCTCCATGAGCATCTCTGGAGGAAGGGATGGGTGCGGCATCGTTGTGTGCGGAACGAAGCGCGCGAATGTGGGATTTGTTTTTCGATATTGCATTGCGAGCTTCAGGGCCGTACAACTGACGAAGGAGGCGGCTGCGGTTCTGATGCTCAGCGATCCTCGACAGGCACCACTCCTGTACTTCAGCAGGAGCAAGCTGTTTGAGAACGATTGTATCCTCCTAAAGGATGCGTTGAGTTAGAAACAAACATTCGGATTAGTACATGTGTGCTGGTCTCCTTCCCAGAAGGATGAAAAGCCGCACCTGGGACGGCACTCGGTAAATCGTGATGCTCAACCGGCGTGTCCTCAGGGAAGGTCAGATTCCCCAAGTTAAGCAGGTCACTCAAGCCATCCGACTCCTGCATGGTAGTACTAGTAGGTGGCTTTGAAGGAAATAGTCAACCGCTAAGGGTTTTGGGGGGGAAGATGTGTTTGGGATTCGTAGCTGGAAATTAGACCCAAGGCGGATGAGATGGCGACTGATGAAGTACTACTTAACGTTGTGTTTTGGTTGTGTTTATCGCCGGCCGGAGCCGGGGAAAGCTGCGAAGCCGAACACCAAATCGGGTCAAGCGCTGCACCCGTCTGCGATAGCGCCCATGCGCTTTTGTTTTCGACGTCGACCGCCCCGACTCCCTCCCTCCAGTTGTGCGCGACGCCGTCCATGGGTTCATCGGATACAGTTGGGGACCATTTGCAGCATCGTGGACGACGTCGACCGCTACTTTGCTAAAATGGGTAGGACACGGACACCTCTAAAAGACGTCCGAGTCGCCTAAGGTCGTGCCGTATCCCCGGTAAGGGCACCCCATGGATATTCTGCATGCATGTCAGAACTGATTGAAAACAGAATAAAGGATGCACAGCGATCTTTTGACGGACCCTCGCTTTGTGGAGGGTGACAGACATCGGTTGACATGCCCAGCCGGCCAAAGCGTTGCATGCATGCCACGTTGCCGAGCCGTTGCGTACCCAAACTTGTGGTCAATGCGCGACCGACGTTGTGTGGCGCGAGCGGGGGTAGATGGACATCGGCCGGGGGCTACGATGGTATGTGCAGAGCGAATGTCGCGTCAAACAAATCGTTGATAGATTTGAAGGATAGGAGCGGAGGCTGCTCGACCACCCAGTGGGAGAGGCGGTGCAGCGAACATTCCCGGAGAAGTCGCAAGGAAGGTGTGCCACTGGTCGCCCAGTGATCAGGACGGTGCGGACAGGTTCTGAGGTGGACCAAACAACAGCATATACGGCGGGGAGGAAGACTTACTGAGTATGGTAAGGTTTCTGAGCGAGCGGCGGGAACAAATAAACTCACAAACAGGTCGCA
The DNA here is from genome assembly GCA_026283605.1 of Ganoderma lingzhi. Taxonomy (NCBI): domain Eukaryota; kingdom Fungi; phylum Basidiomycota; class Agaricomycetes; order Polyporales; family Polyporaceae; genus Ganoderma; species Ganoderma lingzhi. The sequence continues at coordinate 2,696,718 of JAPJYM010000003.1, read as the reverse complement.
ACACAACAGCAAACAAGTCTCTGAGACATTTGCCATCTACGGTAGGCCACGAGGCTGCACCTCTGAGCCACCGCGGGGCGTATGTTTGGTCGTGATTGCGAACTGCCATAGATGGCGAAAAGCAATCGCTGCTCGTCCAAGAAGCAATCGAGAGGCAATTGGGGGCAGGATGGGGAGCTATAAAGCGGGGGCTTTTCGGCTGGTAGGAAGGCATCTCCGACCACCCAGAGTCCACCACTCCTCCCTCCGAACGCATCTCCTCCCTCCGGAACACTCCTCTCGTTGTCAAGAGCCACCCTCCTCCTGCTACAGCTACAGCCACACTTTCCTCTATCCTCATCCTCATAACCCCCGATTGCCATGGCTCCCATCCGCTCAGAAGCCACCCACAACGACTCGGATGTCTGTATCATGAAAACCGTTTACGAGGACGGAATTATGGTCACTAGGGTACGTCTACTTGGCATGGGGATTGTGTGCGCACGCGCTGACGGTTGTGCTCGCCATCCAGTATCAGTGCGCTTTGTGCTCCGGCTCAGTATCACGCAAATCCGACTTTCCGCGCCACATGCGCCAACACACTCGTGAAGGGTACGTCGTTACCTATGTTCTCCCATAACATGGCGACTGACGGATGTCCCTAGGCTAATCATGTGCCCTGTCAAGGGGTGTAACCACCCCGGCTTCACTCAGCTTGGCAATTGGAAGACTCACTATGGTGCGAAACAGTGAGTATCGAGTAGTATTGTCGACTTCCTCGAACGTCGGGCTGAACTGTGTGGTTCTTCAGCGAACGCACGCGGCACGCTTGCCCCCACCTCTGGGTCGATGCCGATGGCCAAGTCTCCGCCTGCTCGAACGACTACTCCGATGCATCAGGTCTGATCCGCCACCGAAGCTTGCACCATGGGTTCGAGGCTGGAGACGACGTGGCAAATATTCAGATTCCCACTGTTGAGGGGACGACGTTCCCGAACTCGAAGTACGCGCGGGGCAACAAGCGGAAGGCCGACGGCGACGACCTGCTCGGTGTTCCTGTTCACCGCTCCAAACGCACAAAGCGCGCTCCCGCCCCGTCTTCATCTCGCCGTTTCTCCAAGAAGTCGACGTCGAAGAAGTCCGCGCCCGTACAGGAGCAGCAAATTGACTGGAGCTCCCTGTATACGCTCCCAGCATCCTCGCCATCCGAGGCTGGTCCCTCCACGGTTTCCAACTGGGACTTCGGCTTCGGTTGCCCCACGAACATCCAAGCTCCCATGCAGTCGCAGCCCGGCTCTGGGATGGGTCCCGCTGACCCCCTTGCGGAGGCGCTTGCTCTCCTCGCCACCACGCCTGCCCAGCCCTGCAACCCCGAGCCGCAGACGGCTACCGTGAACAAGTGGACGCTCGGCCCGCAGACCGACTTCGACTTCAACTTCAACTTCGACTTCGACCTCGACCTCGCCACTGCCCCCCTCCCCGCGTGCAACGGGACTATCGATCCGAGCATGCTCATGATCCCCGCGCCGACTACGACGCCGACGGTCGAGCAGGCGGCCCTGGCCCACGCTGGGCTTGCGTCGCCGCCGGGCTTCTACCACCCCGGCTGGGGAAGCTACTCGCCGGAGTTGTCGCGCGAGTCGACGGCGTCGCCGGACTACGGCATGTTCAACGCGAGCATGCCGCAGTGGATTCCGTCCCCGAGCGAGCCCGTGTTCAACGGATACTACGGCCTGTGAAGACACACCGGCGGCGCATGGCTCTAAGTAGCTCGGCGTCGGCGTCAGCGTCGGTCCTCCTCACCACTCATCATCCCGCCTCTCTTCCCACTCTGCCTTCCCATTCGCATTGTATATCCCAGCTCGCTTTGCATCTCATCTCATCCCGCCTCCGGTCTCCGCATCATCGCATCTTCGAACACTTGCATCCACATCACTATCTTCAAGCTGTACATATCCCGCAGTTTATTCCCGGCATCGCATCAGGTCTAGACCACCACATCATTCATCGTGTTCTGTGTGTATTTCTAGCATTTTCGTCACATACGTTTTGTTGGGTTATTGGTTGAACTGTAGGCAGTTTATATTGCCTACTCCTTGCGGAACGCAATCGTATCAAGCTTTGCTGTCCTACTAAGTAGGCAGCGAGCAATTCTCAGCAATGTCCACCGAAATCCTTCCAGTGCGTGTTCAGTCGCGCCTTCCAGCTCGATGTGTGTTGGCGGAACGTTAACAACGTTGTTGGATCTTGAGGATCATCATCATTGTCGGCCGCGGTCAAACCGCGACGGGTCGGGGCTTCCCCGGGCCGGCGTCTTCCACTTATGCCCATCATTTTGGACCACCTTTCTCGGTATTGCCACGTGAACTTGCACTGACAATGTCACCATGCGCAGTCCTTCCCACAAGTGCCACCACCACCACCTTTTTACCTGCCTCTACCGTCTTGTTTCAGTGATTCCTCCCAGCGTTCCGCCACCGAGTACATGACGAGCTAACCAACTGTTTCCTTGAACATGCAGCCTTATCGAGTACATCTTCCAGTGCTCACCACACTGGCAGCTCCATAGTATTTCCGCGCGTGAGCACTCGAGGTGCCAGTCCTAGGCCTCCTGTTGTCATGACATACCACAAAAGGATCAACAGCGGCCATGTGTTGTATATCTCGCAGCCAGAAAGCGATGCGAGGACATGGCACTGTGCTTTGAGCCTCTGGAGTCCAGGTGTGTGCCCTGCAGCCTCGGGTTGTCTTCATGATGTTTCGACTCCACTGCGGTCGTGCTGTGGTGGAGCCCGGCCGCGTTCGGTGGGCTCTCCGCCGCATGGCGTGCGTCCTTCGCAGCGCACCCTCTGCTGTTCTCCTCGTACGATGTCGCATGAACTCGTCGGATATGAGCCTTGTACAGACGGTGATCTTACTGCGCCCGAGTGGCACTCTTGGCTTGTCGTCCAGCGAGCGAAGGAGCCCATGCGGCCTTACACGGTTACGCTCCGTTCCGAGGCCTTGGGCGAGGTAGATGGTTGCATGTGCTGCTGGATGCCCCCATCGCTCAATCCGCAACTTACCATTTCATGGCGGCGTCTTACCTCGCCTCCCGGAACGACTGGGGCGATATATAGGCCGGGGGTCAGCCTCTCGGAACGTCAGCCCATCCTCCTCCCCTAGGGACATCTATTCGGTTTACACTCTGAGCTTCGCTGGCGAACTCCTCGCAGTCTACACCCAAGATGTTTTCTTTCTGGCTCACTTCCGGCCTTGCCGCTCTCTCCTTCGGCGTGCTCAACGTCGCCGCCTATGACGCCTCGAGGACCGATAACGTGAGCCATTCCCGCCTGAATTTCGGTTATGACTGTGTGGCTGACAGTTTCTCACGTAGCTGGCGGTGTAAGCTGCACGTTTGGAAGGGTGGCTGCTTTGGATCTCACACGTGCACCGTACAGGTACTGGGGCCAGAACTCGTATGGCGCCACACACGCCAGCGATACCGCGAACTTCCAGAAGAACCTCTCCTACTACTGTCAGGTCAGACATCGTCAGATCCGACCGCCCTCGCAAGTTGCCTGACGAAGTCTGCTCTAGGATGACACGATCAACACCATTCCCTTGGCGTTCGTGAACGTCTTCTTCGGTGCAGGCGGGGTCCCTTCCCTGAACCTCGCCAACGTGAGTTGCTTGTTCCCCTCCCCCCCGGCTCATTGCGACTTTCAAGACTTACGCTTTTTTTTTTTTTACCCATTTTGCAGAGCTGCAACAACGTGGATTCCGGTGTCTTCCCGGGCACCGACCTGCCCAACTGCGCGTTCCTCGCGGAGGACATCAAGACCTGCCAGGCGAAGGGCAAGCTCGTCACGATCTCCCTGGGTGGCGCGACGGGTGCCGCCAGCTTCACATCGGCAGACCAGGCGAGCGCGTTCGGCGACACCATCTGGAACGTGTTCCTCGGCGGCAAGAACAGCTCGCGTCCCTTCGGCGACGCCGAGCTCGACGGGTGCGTGAAGTTGCGTGTGGTGCGGAGTTGGCGGCGTGCGCTGACGCGTGGAACGGCCCTGCAGCATCGACCTCGACATTGAGGGCGGTAGCACCCTGCACTTTGACGCGTTGATCAAGCGCCTCCGCGACCTCGCGAAGGCGGCCAACAAGAAGGTCTTCGTTTCCGGTGCCCCCCAATGCGTGTTCCCCGACTCGTACATGTCCACGTAAGTGGCGAACGTCTCGGACTGCGGGCGTGCGCTGATCATATCACCATCACGACTGCTGCTGCTGCTGCTACTGCCTCACAGGGTGCTGAACGCCGCCGAGTTCGACGCGGTCTACGTGCAGTTCTACAACAACTTCTGCGGGCTGACGAACTACAACAACCCGAACGCGTGGAACTTCGCGCAGTGGGACAGCTGGGCGAAGAACACGTCGCTCAACAAGGACGTCAAGATCTTCATCGGCGCGCCCGCGTCCAGCACCGCGGCCGGCTCTGGGTACGTCGACGCGGCGACGCTCGCGAAGATCGCGAGCGAGACGCGCAGCAAGTACTCGTCGTTCGGCGGGGTCATGCTCTGGGATGCCTCGCAGGCGTACGGTGCGTTGGAGATTTCTCCCTCTGGGTCTTGCGCTTGGGGCTGATCACTGGGGCATCGTACGACAGCAAACAACCGCTTTGACAAGGCGGTGAAGTCGGCGCTGGGCCAAGGCAGTTCTTCATCCGCCTCAGGATCTGCATCAGCTTCTGCTTCTGCTTCTGCTTCTGCTTCTGCCTCAGCCTCTGCCTCCGCGTCTTCAACCTCGGCCTCGGCCTCTGCGAAGCCCTCTTCCGTCGGCTCCGCGAAGCGCGCCAAGTTCACATATGTGAAGGTCAACGCGGCCGCATAGTCCTGAGCGACGGACCAAGGTCGAGGACGAGCGCGAGCGCGGGTCGCTCGTGTCGGCGGTCCTCATCCAGGTGTCCGCACTGCACTGAGGGGGTGATCAGGATCTTGTTGTGCTGTGCTCCCTAGCCCCTGGTGGTGCCATGGGAGGCCAAGCACTGAGATGGTTAGGCGTACTTCTTGGTGTCCTGTTCGATCGTTCCCCGGGGCCTGCACCTCATCATTGTACTATCAGCATACCTGCACTTACATGAATACCATATTCCACTATCTCAGTCAACAGGACGGTTAGATGATGAATAGCTCGCGTCGTACAGTGGTACACATGAGCGCGCCGTGGTGAAGTTCACTGATTTCGTTAAGGAACGTGAGGCCCAGAAAGATGAGCCATAACCTTAAGTAAGCACGAAGCTGCCTGATCGGGTGGGTCGGCATTTGCCGAGTAGTTCATGGACGCCCATAGCTTTGCACAACTTGCTTTTCATACTCACCACCACGACTCACGTTGGTGGTTGCTCTGTACTCGCATCTCCTCTGAATTCTAGGGGTTTCAGTGGAGCCACGTTGCCCCCGCATAACAAACCTACGAAATTTTACCATCGCTCGAGCCTTTGGGGTGCCCGGGATTCAAGTTGCCCCCATGATCTTCTTGAAGGCCCGGCGAACAAACCGCGACCACTTGGACGGACCGTTGTGTGGCGCGGGGGAATCCCAACCCGGACCGCGAAGTTTCTCAAGCCGTGTACCGACCAGCTGACGTCGCAACGGAACACCATTGCTCCCCAGCGTTCCAGCCCACGACACCCGATCCCGCGCATGATAGCGCTTTCGCCAACGTTTGAAGTCGCGTATGGTTTTCGAGGAGATATGCAACACAGGTAAGCACACTTCACGCGTGTTGAAATATGAAAACAAACATTTATGACTCCCGAATGTGCGCATATACCCGAATGTACGCATACAGTTGTTCAGTTAGGTTCTTATCGGCCCTGGATGGCCGGCTGGGTTTGCCGTGTCCGCAACACAGTCGGAGAAACTCGACGAAGAAGCTTCTCAGCCATGCGGATCCGGAATGCAGAAGCACGAACCTCATTCACCGCTCCGCTATAAAGCGTCCATGATGAAGGAAGTGCGTGTTCAGGTTCAGTGCACCGCTTCGCAGCTATGCGCACCAGCTACCTTGCGACTATCTTCTCGACTCTCTTCGCTGCGAGCTTCTCTGCGGCCCAAACGCCAACGCTGGGCTTGCAGGATGGTTTCCTCAACTTCGACACCCCGTCGTTCAGCGTGCAGCTCGTGAAAGACTCGCAGACGCTCTACTCCCTCAAGACGAAGGGCACCTCGACCGCATTCGACTTCATCCCCGCCGATGTCATGACGCAACGCCAGTACAACGGGAACTATCATCTCGGTGATCTTACCTTTCGTGCTCGCATCGTCGGATCCTCCGCTTGGATCAGCGGCGACACGGCTGCAGCTCGCAAGAACGTCTCGGCGTTGTCCGCCTCCGGAACCACTCTCGCGGCAGCGATCTTGGGCCCCACGTTGCCAAGCGGGTCGCTTCTGAACATTACGCGTAGATGGGTGCTCGAGGACGGCTCTTTCCAGCTCCTCTTCGACGTCACCAACTCGCAGAGCCAAGCTGTCGAGATCGGTTCACTCGGCGCACCGCTCGAATTCAACAATGTATGCGTCCAATTTGTACATCATTTGCATGCATTGACGAAGGCCTTCGCTACAGATCTTCACGGGCCGCACCGCAGCTCAGACAAACGAGCTCTGCAGCCTTTTTGACCCTTACATTGGCCAAGATGCAGGCTACGTTCAGGTCACCCCCTTGCTCGGAACGCTCCCCCCGCTGCTCGTCCTTCCTGTGGGCAAGTCCCCTCTGGAGGGCTGGCGCTTCCTTCCCGAGAACACCTCCCAGCCTCTGGCGTACCAGTCGCAGACGTTCGAGGCGCTGTACGAATGGCAGTTCCACTCGCTCGCGTACGCAGAGAACGAGTGGAAGAACGCCACCCCCTGGAACGCGCCTACCTCCGCCACGCTCCAGCCTGGGGAAACACGAACGTACGGTCTCCAATTCGTGCTCGCGGACTCCATCCGCGGGATCGAGGACGCGCTGCAAGCGGCCGAGCGCCCTGTCGCCGTTGGCATCCCAGGCTACATCGTGCCCTCGGACCAGCAGGCGAAGCTGTTTCTCAACTACCCCTCCGCGGTCGCATCCCTCGCTGTTAGCCCCGCAGGCGCGCTCTCCTGGACGCCCAACACCGAGGCGCAGACGTCCGGCTGGGTCGGGTACACGCTCACCGCGAGGACGTGGGGCCGCTCGCGGCTCACGGTCACCTACGCCGACGGCACCGTGCAGACCGTGCACTACTACGTGACGAAGGCGGCCGCGCAGGCGATCGCGGACTTGGGCAGCTTCCTGACGACCGAGTCGTGGTTCGACGACCCGAGCGACCCGTTCGGGCGCTCACCGTCGGTGATCAGCTTCGATCGAGAAGTGAACGCGGTGGTCAGGAACGACCCGAGGGCGTGGATACCTGGGCTGAGCGACGAGGCGGGCGCGGGGTCGTGGCTCGCGGCGACGGTGAAGCAGTTCGCGCAGCCGAACGCGGGGGAGGTGGAGACGCTCGAAAGGTTCGTCAACGAGACGCTGTGGGGATCCATTCAGAACGCGGACGGTATGTATCCCTTCCTTGATACGATCAAGATATTGGCAATTGCTCATTAGGGGATGCTCTGTTTTACCAGGGACCGTCAAGAAGGTAATCGTAGCGCGTTGTCTGGGAGTCAGCGAACGCTAACGTCCCCTCCCCCCCCCAACAGGCAGTCTTCTTCTACCAACCGGACCTTGTCCCTGACTACACGTACCCCTCGTCGATCTTCTGGGGCAACTGGTGGTCCTGGAACCAGGCTGCGTCGTACGCGACGGATCGCGCGTATGACTACGTGCACGTCATCGCCGCGTACTGGTCACTCTACCGCGTCGCGCGCAACTACCCGGGTCTCACCCAGAACACCTGGCAGTGGTACATCAACCAGGCCGTTTTGACCGTCGCGACGATGACCGACGGGCAGGTTGGGTACGCAGACGACGGCCTGATGGAGGAGACCGTGATCGTCTATCTCCTCAACGACTTGAAAAGGGAAGGGTTGGCGGCCAATGCCACTCTGGTGGAAAGCCGCATGCAGGCTCGTGAGAGGGTCTGGGCTGGGGAACGATACCCGTAAGCCTTCTTTTATTTGCGCGTATTCAACATCTGACGTTGTTTGTTTGCATGCAAGCTTCGGCTCCGAAATGGCTTGGGACTCGACCGGGCAGGAAGGCGTGTTCGCCTGGGCAACGTACTTCAATGACAGCACGACCGCGCTCAACTCGCTCAACTCGATCCTCGCGTACCAGCCGACGGTCCCGCACTGGGGTTACAACGGAAACGCGCGGCGCTACTGGTGAGTTCGGCCCTTACACCCATACCTGCGGCGTTTTCGACGTCGGCTCACGTCGTGTTCAACCAGGGACAACGTCTACGGCGGGAAGCTCCAGCGCATCGAGCGCCAGATCCACCACTACGGCAGCGGCCTGAACGCCATCCCCCTCGTCACCCAGTTCCGCTCCACCCCAGACGACTACTACCTCCTCCGCGTCGGCTTCGGCGGCCTCAGCGGCCCGCTCTCGAACATCGACCAGGGCGGCTTCGCGTCCGCGTCCTTCCACTCGTTCGAGGACACGCTCCAGTGGGACGGCTACTCGGGCGACTACGGCCCCAACTTCGTCGGGCACGCGCTCGAGATGGGCACGTACGTCGTCGACCACCCGGACTTTGGCTGGCAGGCGTTCGGCGGCAACGTGCTGGCGACGGCGCCCTCCGTCCGGGTGCAGACGCGCGACTCGCTCAGGAGGAGGGTGTTCATCGCGCCCCTGGGGGCGTGGCTGAGTCTGGACGCGGGGGCGTTCGAGGAGGTCGACTTCGATCCTGCGAGCAAGACGGTGACGCTCACCATCGTCCCTTCTGCGAGTGGGATCTCGGGAGCCGCTGCTGCTCCCAGTGCTCGGCTGGTCGTGGAGAACACCGCAGACAACGGACTGGGGATCCTCAAGCCGACTACGAACCTTTCGCAGAATGCAGGTGCCTGGGTCATACCGTTCAAGAGGGGGGTCGCATCTTTCGAGCTGGGTTTCTAGCTCACGATGGCGGTTTATTGATCGGAGATGGAATGTACCAGCAGTCCCGACGAGCCTCCCAATGCCGAATGTACTATGAACTAGATATGGCTCATATCAACATAAAAAGGTCGCGGACGCTAATCGAGCGCAAAGATCCTGCAGAGGGGTCAGCGTCATTCAGTACGAATGATTGTGAGAGGGCTCACTCTTCATGCAACTCTACCCCGCCGACCATGCTGGACAACCCTTGGGAATCAAGGTCGCCAATCACGTCCCTAATGGGGTCGCTGAGCGCAGCTGGTCCGCAAGTCCCGATGAAAACGCCTCTCCGCTCTTCGCCGTTCTGGATCGTTCTCAGGGTTCGGTCGACGACGTCGCGGACCATGTACTGCAGTCGTCGGTGGCCTGGCTCCAGCCTGAGATCCATGGGGAGAACGTAGTCCTTGAACTCGTGGTCGAGGGTCACTGCGCGCGTGTAAAACACGGAGATCTCGAGCTTGAGGTTCGCCGCTGTAGCTTGAGCGAGCAGCGAAGAGAAAGTCGGAAGAAGGGGCGCGAGGCAGTCCGGGTGGCGGACGGACCAAACGAGGTCGAGGACGCGGAGGGTGCTTGTCCCCGCTTGCGCGTGCTGGACGGCCTCCTGGATTCCTGCGAGGCCATACGAAATGCCGCCGCCGCCTACGACGTACAGAGCGCCGAAGAAGCTGTGCGGTAGAGTGTAACCCGACCCTCCTAAGCCACAGACGACGGTCAGCCTCGACGTGTGCTATTTACAAGCGCGAAGAGAGATCGGAGGGGTACCATAAGGTCCTTCGATGAGCACTTTGACATGGGTCCCCACCCCGTTCCCTCGTTGCTTTGCTGTGGAGACGTCGTACAGCTTTTTGGTCCATTTTCCCGAGTTTTTGACGAGGAGCGTCAGCCCGTACGCGGCGCCGCCCTCGCCCACGCTTCCGCAGGCGATGGTGAACGGGTGCGAAACGAGCCAGCCTCGGATTCCCGATCCTCCGGATAGAACGCGGATGCGGACGAACTGTCCTGCACGCCAGCCGGCGTTGACATGGGGGATAACGACCTCCGTCGAGTACAACTCAGGGATAGTCGTGATGGTCGCGGTGACGAGGCGGGTCCTCAGTATGCGCAATAGTCTGTCGAGCCCGTAAAAGGCGGCTCCAACGATCACGTACGGAACAGCCGCGGGCATGTGCAGACAAATCTGTGCGAGACACCAAATTTGAATACCAGCGCAGGCGAAGGAATAAATAGACTCACCGTGACGAGGAATGCTATGGACGCGACGAAGTGCGTGATGATGAAGAGGTTGTAGTACGTCTTCCGGATCCAGGCCAGAGAGAAGACGAATAGGATGTCCAATAGAATGAGCGAAACGAGGCCCCAGGCATACGGTGCTTGGGCGATGACCCTCGTCCACCGGTCCTCCATCGTTAACCTGTAGGCTACGTCGCTGTGTCATTTCTCTGATATTCCCGTTGAAACAATGTGGAGACGAACTGTATCCGATGGCATGGACGTTCCCCGCAAGGACGAGGAGCCGTCCCGCAAAGCGATGCAGAAAGTTCAACTACGAACAAATTCGGGTTCTGGTCAGCTCACCAGTGCCGGCAGTCCGAGCTTAGTAGAAACCAACCGACCCTATCATACGCCGTCCCCCACGCGACGCAAAGGACGTTGTTCTTCGTCGCCAAAACGTACACGACCGGGATCTGCGAGACCGCAACCCAGCCCGTACGCCTCGGATCCTTGAAGACCGAGCTCTTGTAGAGCGCCGCGAAGAGCAGCAGCCCAAAGTACAGAACGCAGATCACGACCCCGCACAGCTGGATGCGCCCGACGGTGGGCGTGCGCAGGGCGCGCATGACGAACGGGAGCCGCGCCTGCCACGACTTGACGTGCACCGGTTTCCGGACGACGGGGACCGCGCCGCCCGTGGCAGGCGGCGGGGGGTAGGTGTCGTCGGCCCGCATGTCGTCCATGAGATACCGCTGGGAGGAGACGGAATCCCGCTGGGTTACGTTGACCGGACGTTTGCGCCCGCGCGAGCCTGCATGGATGGATGATGATATATTCAAGTTTTCAGACCAGCGAAGGATGAGAAGTGAGCAACGCACGGAAGAAGTGGCCGTTGGCCCAGCCTCCCCCTGGCCCCAGCCGCGCGACGGTGCGAGGGAGGGTCAGGAAAAAGAATAACCCGGCGGCGCATACAATCGCTATATCCGTCCAGAAGGCGACGGATGCGTTGAGACCTTGTGGGCCTGCGCGACCAGAGACGAGATAGGACGATTCCGGGGGGTAGTCCGTGGCATCGGGGGAGGGTAATGGCCGGCTAGTCATTTTCGCTCTAAGGGCAGAAAGCAAGAAACGTGAGTGATCAAGTGTGTCCTGACCGCGTTCCTGCACGGTGGAAAGCCGTGCGTCCAGCGACCAGCAAGAACGGAGCAGTTGGTGGCCTCTTGGACAGAACGGCGATTATTCCTGATCCATGGGAGGCTGGCTTCGCCGATCCGGGCTCGATTCGACCATCCCGAGTACGGCGACGAGCGCAAAAAGCTGCCGCTGGTCGTGACGTCATGCATACAAAGTAGCGACGCCAGTACACATTGCGTTGGAAGAAAATGTACCTCTATATCATCTATATTCAACTAGTCGATCCTATTAGTCTATATGGAACGCCAATAAATAGATCCAGCCACGACAAGCGCTCATTCACGGCTCACGTCCCTATCTCGAAGTCAGTACCGACACAAGTCGACGAGAGACAACCGCACGTACCGTCCGAAGAACTTGACCTTGAGCCAGTCGGTGGCAACGAGCGTGCGATTCCGCATCGAGAAGAGGGTGCTCAGGTACGCGCTGCGCCAGAACAGGTACGTCGCGACACCGCCCGTGGCCAACTGCGCCCCCGCATCAGCCCAACATGAATCATACAACCAACTCAGCCCCAAAAACTCACGTTGCCGTTGAAGAGAGGGAGGTCAGCGATCGCCTTATCGGACCCGATGTACGCGAGCGAGCCCTGGTGCGAGTACTTGAACGGGCGGAGCTTGTTGAGCTTCGCGAGACGCTTCTGCGAGTGCTCGAGCTCTTGCTTATCCCCCTCCGGCGCTGCGGCAAGCTCTTGGACGCGCTGCTCGAGCTCGTCGCGCTTCGCGATCTGCCCGAGGAGCCGGGCGAGGTACGCGCCCTCCTGAGACGCGACCTGGGCGGTCGGCGCGTACGAGGTCGCCGTGCAGTCGCCGAGCGCGAAGATGCTGCCGTCCGTGCCCGCCATGCGGAGGCACTCTGCAAAGAGTGGATAGTGCCAGTGGTCAGTGGTGTCGGAGGGAACCACAACGCGGCGTCGAACTGGGGAGAACGTACCATCGACGGAGATCCCGCGCCTGTTGGTCTGCGCCTGGGGGAACTTGCCCATGAGGTCGCGCGTGACCTTGCGGAGCGTGTTGCCGGCAGCCCAGACGACGAGCCCGCAGGGGACCTCCTGGATGGTCTTGTCTGGCATCTGGAGGACGACGCTCTTCTCCTTGACCTCTTTGACCATCGTCTTGGTGAGGATGTCGATCTTCGCTTCTTTGAACGTCGACTCGGTGTAGTCGATCAGCTGCTTGCTGAACGACGGTAGCACGGACGGCAGCGCCTCGACGAGCGTGATGCGCACGTGCTCCGCGAGCTCGGGGTACCACGAGCGCAGGTCCTCCTCGAGGAAGTCGTGCAGCTCCCCGCTAAGCTCGACGCCCGTGGGGCCCCGCCGACGACGACCATGTGCAGGAGGCGCTTGACCTCATCGGGCGTCTGGCCGGGGAACGCGGCGGACTCCATGCAGTCCATGAAATGGCGCTGCATCTTCTCCGCGTCTTCGAGCTCCTTCATGAAGCACGCGTGCTCGCGGACGCCGGGGATGTTGAAGGTCTGGACTTCAGCGCCGACGGCGAAGACTAGATAGTCGTAAGGTATTGTCGTGTTGGAGACCAGGCCCTGAATCTCGGAGGTATCTGCAAAGGTGACGGTTTTGTTGACCGGCTAAGAAACGGTTGTCAGTCTCGGTGCCAAACTCTGTGTGTCGCCTATCACCGCACTAGCCGCGTAAGCAATCTATTGGCAAACGCTGACTGTATGCGCGCATGCATTGCTAGATATGGCGGCGAAATAGATCTCGAGACACGCAAGCGGATATCACTGGATATATGCGCGCCGTCGACCTAGGTCTTGCGCAGAGTCGGACCAGCTGCTCCTATTGCTAGTAGGGGGCATGACATGCAGTCTGAGCCAACACCTTCCTTGCTCGGCATATTCATTGAGCACGGCCATTGCGAGTATGACGCACGCGCGTGGGGTGGGATGAAAACTCTAGGAAGCCACGGGTATCAAGCGTAGCAAAATAACACACTCACATCCACATCCGTCGCAGAGGCTTCAATAACGGTGACTTGCCTCTGTTTATGGCGAGTCACATAGCGCGTCGCTGTCGGGCAAAACAGTCAGCATCGATCAAACGAGCAAGGACGCATTTTCGGGAACCAAGCGGAAGGATACGGCTGACTCACGCTGCAAAATGGAACGAGGTGCCAGCGTGCCTACTGCGACACTGGGCAGCAGCGGGGTGAAGAGGAAGTAGTTCTTCGGACTGATGACAATCTACAAGATGACGAAGTCATGATTGGCCCCAAAACCGTGGAGTGAGCGAAGGGCAAGGCACTCACCACATTGTAGTCATTGGTGTCAATCGAGTTGAGAAGGCTCGTTGCACCCCATCCGCTACCGCAAATGACGAGAGTCTTCTTGGAGGGGTCATGCGGGAGCTGAGTCCCAGGCGTCTTGTCCTTCTGGGCGAAGTAGTAGAACGCCACGCCACTGGCGACAGTAACCAGTGTGATGCCTCCTGTCGTCTGGAGAAACCGCCTCCAGAACGAGACCTTGAGCGTGGGCGGTGGTGGTGGGGGCTAGAAGAGCGCAGAACGAAGGCGAGACGTGTGGATGTGAGAAGACAGCGGTTACGGGTAACGAGAAGAATGCCATATGGAGTCGAGCGATGTTGATCGAGGATGCGGGGAAGAGGAAAAACATATTAGTGGGATCCACTCACCCCAGATGCCCCGGCCTCTGCCCCTGTTGCCGTGGACTGCTGCCTCAGCCTAGACGGTTGGAAACGCGGGAGAGCAGACGGCCGAGGCGAAGCCAGGCTTCGGCCGAGAACACGCGCTGTCGTTGTATTGTATTAGCGTTCGCGGGAATTTCGAGGAACACTAGTACTCGGCCTCGACGCACCTCGAGCAGCTTGCATTGCCGTTTTGCGGGGTAAAGGCGGGGACCTCTGGGGTCGACGAGGATGAAGAAAGTATGGAGAGTGGGGCCGAGTCAGAGCAGTGATGAGGGGTTTTTGCTCGCTGCTCGGGCACCACCGGGCTTGCTTGTATGCGCGCTTCACTCTCAAACCTTCCGCCAGTCTTCCGGCGGTCTTTTGGGCGGTTATTCTCGGGTAAGCCAGGAGATAAGACGAGATAAGCCTTGTCTGCCTTATCCCGGTTATCCTATCTTTGCCACGATGACGTACTGGCAATAGATCGATCTAATCAACTGTAATCTTCCTCATTTATGTAATCTCGAACTTCCAAGTCATTTCTATCCATTTCAATCCGGAACTTACCGACCTTGCGATAGCCTGCGATTGCTTTCCGATCTACTCGGATTCTCGAGTCACTCCGAACTAGATTCTGCATCTGCTCCGCGGAGAGTCCGCACTCCTCGTCGCCGACACCGGTGAGCACCTGCTCGTCCTTGACATATACCCTTCCGAATCCACCGCCTGAAAGCTCACATCAGTCCTGACAGGCACCCTCAAAAGCCATCGGGAAGTTGGCAGCCTCGTGACGGACACACCGCCGTCTTCTCCCCATTCCACCCCGGAGGCAGCGCTCGCACATCTGCGTTAATAGTGCGTATGGTCCGATCTCAGTCGGTCGAATGCTCACCCTTCGCACCACAGAAATACCCTGCCAATAGGGCCCGACGGGAATCCAATCTTCCCCCACCACCAAAATGGCCGACGTCGACGTCCGCAAGGTGTCCATCCTCGGCAAGGACTCCATCCACTGCGGCTTCCACCTCGTGCCGTATATTGTCAAGACTGTCACCGAAAATTTGCCTTCATCGACCTACATTCTCGTTACGGACACCAATGTCGGGAACCTCTACCTCGCGGTGTTCCAGGCCGAGTTCGATCGCGCATCCACGAAGGCGAGATTCCTCAGCTATGTGATCTCCCCAGGAGAGACGAGCAAGAGCCGCGAAGGCAAGGCGGAAATCGAGGACTTCCTCTTGCTCAACCAGTGCACGCGGGACACCGTGATCCTCGCGCTCGGAGGAGGCGTGATTGGAGATTTGGTGGGCTTTGTTGCGGCAACCTTGTGAGTACGCCCTCGTACCATTCTGTTCCTTCCCCCTTTCAACCATGGCGCAGCATGCGAGGCGTGCGCTTCGTCCAAATCCCCACCACGCTGCTGGCCATGGTCGACTCGAGCGTGGGAGGCAAGACGGCCATCGACACCCCGCACGGCAAGAACCTCATCGGCGCGTTCTGGCAGCCCGAGTACATCTTCATCGATGCCGCGTTCCTCGAAACTCTCCCCGCGCGCGAGTTCTCGAACGGCATGGCTGAGGTCATCAAGGTGAGTCTTTAGAAGCTCAGGGAAGTGAACATGCTTGCAATGCTGCGATTCTCCTATACTTCCCGCTGCACGGCGTTAGAAGTCGCCTGCTTCAGTAGCTGCAGTGCGTCTTCAGGGCGTTTCTTGGTCCTTCTATGTTGGCGGCGCATACAGCGCGGCCTGAGATTCGGCCCTCATGATGTAGAACGAACAACGTGCGCCCCGTGATGATCAAACACTATACTCACCATACCTTCGTAGACAGCGGCCATCTGGGACGAAAAGGAATTTGCAGCCCTTGAGTCGCGCGCAGCGGAGATCTTCGCCGCGATACAGACGCCGTCTACCAACTTCGCCGGACGCACCGAGACCACTCGCTCCTCCGCACAGCAGCTCCTTCTTTCCGTCATCGCAGGCTCCATCGGTGTCAAGGCGCACATCGTCACCATCGACGAGCGCGAAACCGGCTTGCGCAACCTCGTTAACTTCGGACACACTATTGGCCACGCGATCGAGGCCGTCCTTACGCCCGCCATGCTCCACGGCGAGTGCGTATCCGTCGGCATGATCTTGGAGGCGGAAGTCGCGCGCTTGCTCGGTGTCCTCAGCCAAGTCGCGGTCGGCCGCCTCACCCGCGCGCTCAAGGCGTACAACTTGCCCGTCTCGCTCTCCGACCCGAGGATCGCAAGCCTGCCCGCGGCGCGCGGCCTGTCCGTAGCGAGGCTGCTGGACATCATGCGAATCGACAAGAAGAACAGCGGCCCGCAGAAGAAGATCGTTATCCTATCGCGCATTGGCGCGACGTACGAACAGAAGGCGACGATCGTCGCTGACGCGGTCATCGCGAAGACCCTCTCTGAGGCAGCAAAGGTCCTCCCTGGGGCCCCAAGTAAGAGCCCGATTCGCATGGCCACCCCGGGAAGTAAGAGTATCTCCAACCGCGCGTTGCTGCTCGCCGCACTCGGCGCCGGGACCTGCCGTTTGAAGAACCTCCTCCACTCCGACGACACTCAGGTCATGATGAACGCGCTCGTGGAGCTTCAAGGCGCGAAGTTCGATTGGGAGGACGGCGGTGAGACGCTCGTCGTGACTGGCGGCGCGGGCTCGCTCTCTGTCCCGAAAGACAACAAGGAGATCTACCTTGGGAACGCAGGCACTGCTGCACGCTTCCTCACCACGGTCTGCACTCTCGTCGGTACAACTGGCGCGAACCAGCGCACGGTCATCACGGGCAACGCGCGCATGAAGCAGCGTCCCATCGGACCTCTCGTCGACGCCCTTCGAGCTAACGGCAGCACGATCGACTACATCGAGTCCGAAGGATGTCTTCCCCTCTCCATCGCTCCCGCCGGCCTCAAGGGCTCGCACATCCGCCTAGCCGCGAGCGTATCCAGCCAATACGTCTCCTCGATCCTGCTCTGCGCGCCCTACGCCGCGGAGCCCGTCACGCTCGAGCTCACCGGCGGCCAAGTCATCTCGCAGCCGTACATCGACATGACGCTCGCGATGATGCAGACGTTCGGCATCGCCGTCGAGCGCCTCGCCGACGCGTCCGGCAAGCCGCTCGACGCGTACCGCATCCCGCGGGGCGCGTACGCGAACCCGGCCGTGTACCACATCGAGAGCGACGCGAGCAGCGCGACGTACCCGCTCGCGATCGCGGCCGTCACCGGCACGACGTGCACGATCACGAACATCGGGCACGGGTCGCTGCAGGGCGACGCGCGGTTCGCGAAGGAGGTGCTCGAGCCGATGGGGTGCTCGGTCGTACAGACCGAGACGGAGACGACGGTCACGGGCCCCCCTGTCGGGCAGCTGAGGGCGATCGGGCTGGTGGATATGGAGCCGATGACGGACGCGTTCTTGACTGCGTCTGTGCTTGCTGCTGTGGCTGCTGTGCCGCCGATCGAGGAGAGGACGCTGAAGGATGGGAGCAGGCCGACTACGACGCGCATTATTGGTATCGCGAACCAGAGGGTCAAGGAGTGTAATCGCATCAAGGCCATGATCGACGAGCTCGGTGCGTTTGTCGACGATTGTGGGCGACTTGAAGGCTGACGGTTGGGTTGTAGCCAAATTCGGCGTAGAGACCCAGGAGCTGGACGATGGCCTGGAAGTGTACGGGAAGCCTGTCTCTGAGCTCAGGGAGGGCGCCAGCGTGCACTGCTATGACGATCACCGTGTTGCGATGGCGTTCAGCGTACTGGGAAGCGCCGTGAAGGACACTATTATCGAGGAGAAACGCTGCGTAGAAAAGACATGGCCCAACTGGTGGGATGACCTCGTAAACAAGGTGAGCTGTCCACGTTATTGGTGTGGTCAATGCCCACTCATCTGAAAATCGGTTAGATTGGCCTCGACGTCGAAGGTGTCGAGTTGTCTTCCGTTCATGACCTCGCTTCCGCCAGCCGTCCCACGCAGGAATGCTCACATGCGTCGGTTGTCCTCATCGGGATGCGCGGATCGGGCAAGACCTTCATCGGCGAACTCGCAGCAAGTATATTGGGATGGCAGTTCGTCGATGCCGATGTCGTCTTCGAGAAGAAACACCCGGTTGGAGTGCGTGAATTTGTCCAACAGAATGGCTGGCCGGCATTCCGGACAGAGGAGACGGCTATTCTCCAGGAGCTTCTTGCCCATCATGGTCAAGGTCACGTCATTAGCCTTGGGGGAGGCATCGTCGAGACGCCCTCCGCCCGAGAGCTACTCAAGGCCTACACAGAGAAAGGTCCCGTCGTCCATATCGCGCGAGATATTGAAGAAGTCGTGGCTTATCTCGGAGTTGAAACCACACGTCCCGCGTATGGCGAGTCTATCATCGAGGTCTACCAGCGACGTGCGCCGTGGTTCTCGGAGTGCAGCAGCTACGAATTCATCAACAACACGGGGATCTTCAACTCAACAGGGGGCTTTGTGGAGGATGACTCCAACTTGACCCTCAGTGTACGCGAAGAGGTCTCTAGGTTCTTCCATCATGTCACCGGTGAACGACCCAACCTCGCACCCAACCTCTCGAAAAGCACCAGGTCGTATTTTCTATCCCTGACCTATCCGGATATCACCCCTGCGCTCCCTAATATTCATGAAATGACCGCGGGCGCTGATGCTGTCGAGGTCCGTGTTGACCTTCTCCGTTCACCGCAGGACGATGACAAGCTTGGTCCCTACATCCCTCCGATGGACTATGTCAAGAAACAGATTGTGGCACTCAGGCGTAAAACAACCCTCCCCATTGTTTTCACCGTTCGGACGGCATCGCAGGGCGGGTGGTTCCCTGACCGTGCTGAGAAGGAGGCATTCGAGCTCTTCCTCACCGCCGTCCGTCTTGGCGCGGAGTACATCGACGTCGAGATCTCGTGGTCCGAGAACAATATTCTGGATCTCATCGCCCGCAAGGGGCACTCGCGGATCATCGCATCATGGCACGACTGGAGTGGAGATATGAAGTGGGACGGCCTGCCGATCGAAGCGAAGTACCGGCTCGCCCGCGAGTACGGAGACATCGTCAAGATCGTCGGAAAGGCTAACTGCCTGGAGGACAACTTCGCGCTCCACAGCTTCGTCCTGCGGCAGCGGGCCGCGATCGGCGCGAAGCCCATTATCGCTATCAACATGGGCGTCGAAGGGCAGATGTCGCGCATCTTGAACTCCACCTTCAGCCCAATCACACATGGGCTCTTGCCCAGCAAGGCTGCTCCTGGTCAGCTCTCGTTCGCACAGATCCAGACGGCACTCCATCTCCTAGGCCAGCTCCCGGCGAAGAAGTTCTACCTCTTCGGCACGCCCATCGCGCACTCCATGTCCCCCACCTTGCACAACACCGGGTTCGAGGCGCTGGGGATGCCACACAAGTACGAGCTGCTCGAGACGCAGGCGGTCGGGGACGAGATCAAGGTCGCGATCACGGCTGCGAACTTCGGCGGCGCGTCCGTCACGATCCCCTTCAAGCGCGACATCATGCCGCTCCTCGACCACCTCTCCCTCGACGCCGAGGCGATCGGCGCGGTCAACACCGTCATCCCCGTCACGAACCCCGACGGCTCCGTGTACCTCCTGGGGGAGAACACGGACTGGCGCGGCATCCTCCACAGCATCCGCCGCTCGCTCCCGCAGAGCGTCCTGAAGCCCGACGCGGCGCTGATCATCGGGGCCGGGGGCACGTCGCGCGCGGCGATATACGCGCTGTGGAAGCTCGGCGTCGCGACGATCTACCTGTACAACCGGACGAAGAGCAGCGCGCAGACGCTCATCGACGCGTTCCCCGACGCCAACGTCAAGCTGGTCGCCGCGCTCGGGACGTGGCCGGACGACGGGCCCGCGCCGACGGCCATCGTCTCGACCGTCCCCGCGTCTGCGACCTCCGTCGACCCCTCCGCGACGGAGTCCATCCTCCTGCCCAAGTCGCTGTTCTCGGCGCCGACGGGCGGCGTCGTGATCGACATGGCGTACAAGCCCGCGGAAACGCCGCTGCTGGTGTTGGCCAAGAAGACGGGGAGCCAGTGGCGTCGCGTGAAGGGCTTGGAGGTGCTCCTGGAGCAGGGGTACCACCAGTTCTTCCTCTGGACTGGTCGTCAGCCGCCGAAGAACATCGTCGCGGAGCGCGTTTGGACGGCTTACTCTGCGTAACCGCGTGTGGAGGCGGTATGTTTCTGTTTCCCATTTCTTGGCGAAGGGGGGTGGGCTTGTGCGAATAGGAACCATGCGGTAGAACTTACGACCTGTATTGACAGCCATTTGCAACCTAGATTTCTTGTGTGTAGCGCCCCTGTCGTGTGACCGACATGCGACCCCCGAATCCGATGTTCTCGGGGGAGAACGTCTGCCGGATTGGGTAACCTAAGCGCTGTGCGGCGCGTCTGCGAACATAAGACCGAGAATGTTGCGGGGTTCCAGAATGTGTTCTGCTCTCCTGGTGGCTTACCATCGCAGTGTCGGTCCATATATCCAAGATCTCGTTTACCGTTGTGTTTGTAATGAAGCACGAGGTGTTCTCCCACTCGGTGAGTGCTCACATATTCAAATCGGTAGCGTTCTCTTGGCCGATGACGCATACCTTTCTAATCAGCCGTACTGCGCCCAGCCGAGCGAATAGTCAGATGATGTTGTAGGTGCGTATGTGCTTTCGAAGCCGTGGTGATCGCTCTCACTGGGGATGTATTGCGTTGATCTGCAGATTCTCACACGAGCCAGCGCAATCTCCCACATACTTCAAGACCTGCCGGCCGCCATTCAGCACAGCTGTCCTGAAAGCAGTGTGTTTTGTAAAGATGGACGGAGTTGTGACAACGGAGAGCGCAGCACGCCCCCTTTTCGGTGGGTGCGAATGGGTTTAACCACTACTTCCTATGGCGCACGATGCGATAGGAGTGCCAGTAATGATGATGTTCCCCATAGTCAACAGACCGGCTTGTGATTTTGGCCTTTATTCTCAATCCCTACACAGATCTCTTGTCCACCTCGGTATCGAGCAGTCCCCTTTGACCGGATCGTCTCCTACGGCAAGAGGTGGGCGACGCTATCGCAATCGCGTTACGACCTCCGCTGATAACAGACATTCGCCATACGGTCGCGATAGAACGATCGCGCAGATGTACGTGCACACGCGGCGCTTTCGATAACTATCATGAAACTTCTTTCTTTTCCACTCGAACACACCCTCATGCAGGTAGCCGCATGCGCACACTCGTCGACGTCAAGAACGGACTACACACCTGCAACGGCCCTCTGGGGCGAGCTCAGCAAAGCGCGCCTTATCAAACATGGCCATTGGCGACGAACCGTCTCCCGCAACCGCTACCGTATCTCGTGAGCTGCGATATGCTCCTCCTCATCGGCGCCGATGGCGATACGAACTTCGCCATTCGCGCTCGCTTTCAAACCCGATCGTAGCCCGGTCGGGCCCTCTGACTCGCCCACTGGCGAGCCGCGATCCGCAGACCGCGAAAAAGAAGCAGCACCCGGGTGTCCGATGGTGGTGGTGAGATCGTGCTCGGCCCTTCCCCCCTTCCAAAAAAAACCGCTTCGCAGCTTCGATCGCGCTCGGCAGGCCAGCCGCGAAGCCGCCCCTTCCTCCCCCCCCCCTTCCCCCCGGCACTCGCAGCACGGCATGGAAGACGGCGAGCACATCATGATCAGCTGCATGGGAGCCGGGCGGCATCCGAAGTGGCTGGCTCCATGGGAGCACTGACGGCATTCGCGTTGTCAGCACGGGGCCACCATCGAGCTGAACCACACAGCAGACAGCAACGCGAGCCTAGCAGGCCTCTCACCGGCGTCGTCTCCGCGCCCCGGACCCCTCTCCGAGCCGGTCTGCAGGGTGGCCAACCCGGACGCGTCGAACTCGGCACGTTTGAACTCTCGCCGGCGCCGCCGCCCGCCCACGGAAATAGCCTCTCTCGCGGAGAGGAAGGCCGATTTCCTGGGCTCTGGGGATGCACGGGTAGGTCAGCTGCTTTCTTCAAGCTTTGCTTTGTGCGCGCGCGCACGGGGTGGATTCTTCGAACGAAGCTGCGGAAACGGACCAACGCACGGTGGGGGGCTCAGGCTCAGGCTCAGGCTCGACGTTGACGTTGACGTTAACGGAGCTGCGCATGCGGAAAAAACGCCGCCCGCTCTCAGCTGGGGCGCCGCGCCACCCCCTACCCCCCCCCCAACCCAACCCAACCCAAACGCACGACATCGGTGACGACGGACCTCGTTTCGACGATCCCGTCCACGCTTTTTCTTTTCACAACAGCGCAGCGCGATCGTAATTGGGCGGCTGGGCTGGGCAGGGCTGGGCTGGGGGGGGAAGAAAGTGCCCGATGCGCGAGCGTCCGCACGGTTTTGCCGCCACGACGACAACGGCAGACGATACATAGACTCGATAGAGCTGGCTCGAGGTGCTGGCCTCCCGCCGCCGAGGTTATCTCCAAGGCGCGGACGAGAAGATTCAGGACGCCGGATCCGCTAACGTTACTGTAACGTTCGCGATCGAACAGGGTCGGCGTACCGCGTACCGCGTACCGTGCACCGTGCACCGTGTCGTACACACAAGCACGCCTGTGCTGCGCGTACCTGGCGCACCTGGCACACGCTCTTGGCGGCGCTGCGAGGGCGGGTCCAGTGCGCTGCCTGGGAGCCGGGGGCCGCGGTACAGTCTGGCAAGGGGTCGCGCGAGGAGAGCAGAAGTGCGCGAGCAACTCAATATTGGCCCCGAGGATCGGGCTCGGAGAGGCACGAGGACGGGTTGGGAGGGGGACAGCACGGACGGCTAAAATTTGGCTCGGGCCAAGGGCGTCGTGAGGCGCCGGCTTGGGCGTGTCGAACAACCTCGGGCGGAGCAGCACGAGGAGGGGCAACGTCGAGCGCGGTTATTACGAAGGGGACGCGGGATGGGGTCCCATATCGGGGAATGGTTTCTGGGAGGAGGGGGGGGCCTTGCACGAACATTAATCACGATCGCGGTCGAGGCCGCCGGGGGATCGGTTTTTGCCTGCTCGCGATAATGAGGGGCGCAGATGAGGGCAGGTGCCATGGTCCTTGTCATTTTCCGTCGACGTACGGTCGTTATGGTCGACGGTAACTGGCGAACGTAACGGACTGCGCGGCGGGTGGCGTCTGCTCCGTCTGAACGTGTTGCTCTCCGTACGCAGGCGTGTACGCAGAATTGCCGCATCGGGCGCGCCTGGAACGGTGTTTAGTAACCTGCACAGGCTCCGTGTATGGGCATGCATGCACAGTCTGAATCGTCCTCGCGCGAACACAGCGATGCGCGGGATCTCGATCGCAGCGCCGAGACATCAAAACCCGAGACTCGCACTTCATATTCGCGCTCTGATTCCCAGTCCTCAGTCGACTTACCCGCCATCAGGAACCCGCGGCTTGAATCTGTAGGTGCCGCACGCGCTCACTCACACTCTCTCTCACACGAATTCGGAAAGGTTTCGCACCCCCCGAAGGTGCGCGCGACCTTCGCCCTTTTCTTCGGGACTTTCGCAAGGTCAAAAAGCGTGTGAGCGGCCGAAGAAAGTCCTCGGAGTCGGAACGAGGCACTTGCGCTTTCGAGCCTAATTTGAGCCTAAATATCGTCGGGGATCTTCCGTTATCGCGGCCTGCACTATATCTCATTGTCTGCAGCAAGGAGTGGGAGTTGGGAACCGGGACAACTGCTTTGCGGACGCCCACGCGGTATACAAGAGGCGGCGCTGTGGAGGTACTTTCGACGGCGGCGTCTGGTATGATGCATATGAGGATTGGATACCATCTGATTGACTCTGCAGCGGCCACGCTGTCCGAACCTTGCCCACTCGACGCTCGGCGGTGTTGTAGCGATACCTCAGGCCTCAGGCCTCGGCCGAGGATTTGCAACGCCATTGAGAAAGCAATGACAGAGACTGACTAAGGTGCTGACACTTTGCGAAGCAACACTGGCGCAAAGCGCAAGAACGCTCTCAGCAGAAGGATGCACGTGGAACGCACTGACGCGGGTGGAATTCGAACAGAAGATGTACATACGTGCGTCTGGACATCTGCCGTGGCCACTGGCGCACATGGAGACCCTCCGCCGGCGGTCGTCGCTACGAAGATTCCGGAGCGGATGTTCAGGGACCGGGGCCGGGGCGTCGGGACAGCGCTGGCGGTTGGAATCGTGAAGATCATGCAGGATATACCGCTGCCAGATTGGCTTTGCGCATCACAAGCTAGCGAATTCAATGGGAGATTCAAGCACAAGGGCCCGAGGGTTGGATCGGTTGGCTGGTTGGTCGCTGGAATGCCGTCAGTTCAGTGGCCTGAGACTAGCGAGAGAGATAAGGAACCACTCATCTGACATGTTCATCCGTCGCGAAGATGCGGATATTCAACCGGATGGCACCTGCACACGCACGGCGACCTTCTGTAACAGGAAAAGCTTCTACTGACCTGTCCGCGCCTGTCCTCAGCTGCCCTCAACTGCTCAAATTCGTCTCCGATGGGGATGATGCAATGCATATGGTCAGGCGGAGCCCCGCTCCTGCGCCATACTCACGTCTGACTTTGCCAAAGAAGGCGACGGGAGTTTGTCGCGACTCCGCTGCAGAAGAGCCTGAGCGCCGAGCACTGGCAGGGCTGATCGGCTTGGAGAGCTGGAGTCGGATGCTATATGGGCCACACAGGAACCGTCGACGGACGTACCGTAGTGTTTGTATTCCGCACCACGTTGCGCCCGCGCCATGCGTCCTCTCCGTTATTTTTGGCGCGCCGCGAGCAGTAGCTTCGCGAATGACACTGCCCGTTTGACCGTTCATCGAGTCGAATACGAAACACGATCGCAGTGCTGTTGAGAGAATTTGTATTTGAAGACTGCAGCGCCGGGAAGAGATGCGTAGGAGTTACGATGCGGTGACGGTCGAGATATTGCAAGCGGTGGCCGCGATAAGTGACCGTGACCGGAGTCGGATACCTCACGTTCCTTTTTCGGAATGCCGTGGCCACGAAGCACAGCCTCGCCTCGGACGTTTCTCGCCCGGCGCATACAACCACCTTCCTCCCGCCCTGATCTTCTGACTGTCGCCGTCTCTGAGAATGAGAATGACGGCAGGATTCGGAGTCTTCTGTACGTTTGTTGAGCATTTCGCGTGAATCTGGCCGCTAATCAATGACTGTATAGATGTAAGGACTTGAAATTGAAATGGTGGTCAGATACGATCTCCACTGCCAGCCCCAACGAAACCAAGTCATCCGCATCTTCTCTGTGACCTGGAATGTGCCTCGACTCCATCATTCAAATATTCAAAACTGGGGCCTCAAAATGCTGGCACTATTACTGTTCGAGACGTCCTGGGACAAGGTCGGAGGTGAGTAAACATTAGAGCCATGCGTTATTTCTGTCAGCCACTGGCCTGGCCAGACAATAGCAATAGCCGACATCTCCGAAATCCATAGTTCTCTGCACATGGTGTAGGGGCTTCATTGGCGTTCTTGCCCCACTTTAGCCCGCCTTTGCGCCTTCTCGTTGCATCCGGAGCTCGAGAAGGGCCGTTGGGGCTGGTGTATCTTTATCTTATCAGTTATCTTATCAGATAGAGATGGACAGGTGTTTGATAGCAGCGCCACCATGAATTTCGCGGTGGCAGGCCGAGTTCCGAGGGAGTCGAGCCATGCGCATGCATTGGGTCGTCACCGCGACCTCCCCTCCCTACTCTCCCTCCACACGAGACGCCGCCCACATGTGCCCTCTCGCGCAATAATGAGCGATATCGCATTTTCATCGGTGCTTGATTGGACCGCGTGCTCTTAGCGACCGCATCATATTGGCTCAGACACCACTCACTTTGTCTTTTCCTCGGAACACTCCATGCCCCCGACCCTCCGGTGTTCCTTTCGTACCTCTTCGGGTCAAGTCCTGCTATTTTCCTCGCCGAAACATCAACATCATTGCGAACCGCGGCGTGACGGGTGCAGTAACCAATCCCCGTTTTCCTTCGATAACGAGTGTGACGTACGTGTTCACGATCAACCTGTGCATTCCGATTTATTTTGACGGTAATCCTCACGAGGACATGTCATACTCAGTGCCATCCACGGTGGTTCTCGCGCTAACAGCAACGTAGAGTTCCTCTTCATGGTAAATCATGCTGACTGGGTCAACATGTGATTTTTCGAGTCCTGCATGTTTCAACACACAGCTGATCAGCACGCAACTTCCACGGCGTCATCGAGCAATCTAAACCGCCCTGAAGGAGCCAGATCTGTGCCGGTAGATCGAATCCCCCACGTTGACGTTACGCTTCTGATTCTGAGCCCAGAGCTTTACAACCAATCTATGCCGCCCGTCCGTCCTCCAACGCGGCGGTCCGTCGCATCTCAAGAAGATCTATGTTACTCGTCTGCGCGTCACCCTCCCTTTCTAAACAAAGTGTCTCATTCCCAGCCCCATACCGTCCCCTCGGCGTACCCTCTCCTGCGATGGCTACTTATACGCCTCCTCAAGATGTGCGACGGCCCCTCAGGCTTCCCTCCGACTAGCTTCCAGCCCGCCGCCGCACCGGCTTCAGCCCAGCAGCTTCGAGATGAGCTCCTCCGCGCACGCTAGTGTCCTCGCTTCCGCGTCCCAGGCCTTTCCCTCCGGCTCCGCCGCCGCCGCTGCCCACAGCGCCACCGCGTCCGCCAAGGCGGCCGCCCAGGGCGGCGGGGCGAGCACCGACGAGGCGATCTACCGGGCCCGCGACAAGGTGTACCCGCACCAGCTGTGGTGGCTCATCGCGGCGTTCATCGGGCTCATCGCGGTCTGCCAGTTCGCTTCATGGGCGCTCGCCAAGTGCTCCCGACGCGGACGGCCCTCCTCGAGGGGTCAGAAGACCGCAGCAACGACCGCGGATGCAGAGACGGGGGGCGCGCCGTCCCCCGCTGGACGGGGGTTCGCGCTGCGCAACGTCCCGACGGCGGTCATCAATGCCTATCGTGTCGTCGCCTTCCGGTGGACGCTCGAGATCGGACAGTCGTACACGCTCAACTTCGCGGAGGTGTTCGTCACCGTCGCGTACATCGTGGCGCTCTACATCTGGGAGTTCGCCAACAGTGAGTCGTCTGATTGTCCGCCATAGGGCTTGCATGTACTGATGGTGTTTCAGCTACCAATCTGGAGGGGGGAAAGTTGGACATCAGGTATTGGGGCACACGGGCTGGCATCCTTGCCGTTAGCCAGACCCCGATCATCACAGCGCTGGGCACGAAGAATAATATCGTCGCTTGTGAGTCGACCTTGGTCGACCCGAATACACTCAACGCTGACAGCTTTCCAACAGACATTACCGGCATTAGCTACGATAAGGTACTGTCATAGCTTGAACCTTCACGGGCGGTACACTCATTCATTTACGTAGCTCAACTACGTTCATCGTATGATGTCTCGTGTCATATTTGTCCTTCTCTGGGTGCATGGCTCATCTAAGGTGAGCTCGTTGTGGTTTCACGGTTCTCTGTTTTTGGCTAACGTACGGATCCCACACGCAGCTCAAGTTCGCCCACGAGGAGACGTGGGAGATGTGGAACGGTCGGGTTGCTCTTACCGCGTTGACCGCATTCAGCACCCTCATCCTCGTCTCCCTCCGACCAATTCGTTCCCAGGCCTACGAGGTCTTCTATTTCATGCACTTCCTCATGGTCCTGTAAGTCCCCAGGCACACCCATCGCCCGAGTTCCTCCGCTAATCGCACGTCTCTGCCCCCTCCCTCCCTTCCATCCAGGATCTTCCTCCTCGGGGGCTACTTCCACGCGAACAACTTCGAGTACGGCGTGTACCTGTGGCCCTCGCTCCTCATCTGGGCGCTCGACCGCTTCATCCGCCTCGCGCGCGTCGTGTACTACAACCACCTCTACTTCGGCTTCAGCAAAAAGGCGAACAGGCTCGACGCCTCCGTCGAGCTCCTCTCCCCCCACTTCGTCCGCCTCCACATCCAGCGCCCGCCCCACTTCAGCTGGACCCCCGGTCAGACCGCGTTCCTCACCATGCCCGCCGTCTCGGGCAACCCCCTCGAGTCCCACCCGTTTACCATCGCGTCCGTCGACAGCCACTACCAGCTCTCGGGGGTACCCGCTGCGATCTCCACCGCCGTCGCGGAGAAGAAGGAGAAGGGCGACGCCGCCGTCGAGATCGGCGCAGCGCCGCCGGCGGACGACGTCGCCCCGTACTGGAAGGAGCTCACGTTCCTGATCAACGTGCGCTCGGGCTTCACGCGGCGGCTCGCCGCGCGCGCGCAGGTCGGCGAGAAGGTCAAGGTGCTCGTCGACGGCCCCTACGGCTTCTCGCCCGACCTCGACGGCGACGACACCGTCGTGCTCGTCGCCGGCGGCTCCGGCGTCACGTTCACGCTCTCGACGTTCCTTGGGGTGCTCAGCCACGTGCAGGCCGGGCGCAGCAGGTGCCGCAGGCTCGTGTGGGTCTGGTCGATCCGCGAGCCGGGCCACATCGAGTGGGTCAGCAAGGCGCTCACGACCGCGCTCGCGCTCGCGCCCGCCGGCCTCGACATCTCGATCCGCATTTATGTGACGGGAGGCGGCGGGAGGAAGGGCGGGGACCCGCAAGCGCTCAGCGAGGCCAGGTCGTGGAACGAGGACGACTCGGTGCACTCGTCCTCGGAGGGCACCGCGGTCGGCCGGAGCCGGCCGCCGTCGCTGCTCAGCTTCGACGCGGTGCAGGTGTACGAGGGCCGTCCGGAGCTCCGTTCGCTCCTGCGCGAGGAGGTCGACGCGACGAGTGGCCGCATCTCTGTTACCGGTGTGTTTTCTCGTGCGGGGCTGCTTGCCTGCGATTTTGCGCGTTTGCTGACGACGCGTTCTGTTTCTGTTTTCGTCCAGTGTGCGGCTCGCAGGGCATCGCGCGGGCGTGCCGCAAGGCGCTGCGTGTGCCGCTCTCCATGTCCCTCCGGGGGGGGCCGAGCGTGGTCCTGCACGTCGAGTCGTTCGGGTATGCGTGAACGGGCGGCTTGGCTTCGAGTCTACTTACATACGAGCGGTGACGATGGGTTTCGGGCACGACTGGAAAGACTTCTTTAGACGATAACGGTGTATACCCTTTTAGTATCTAGAGGCTAGATGTAGCTATAGCGTCCTTATGATCTGTCATGTTTTTGAACGCCTTTGTGGATACGCATTCGCGATCGCGGGGCCGTACTGTGTTCGGGATAGATAGTTGTAGACTGTAAGACATATATATTCATACTCGGTGTTGCTGGGGGTGTTGCTGGGGCGTTATATCAATTTGATCCCCACAACATGATGTTGGTATCCACATTTCGTGAATAGTAGTCTCATACCAAGACCGTCCACATGGACGATCCCGCGTGAGAGGGGATTGCGTCGAACCTAATTTCGTTACCGCGATCGCAGCTCAGTTAACGTTAACGCAGTGATAGCGCATATGTCCTCGGTGCCTTGAGCTTGCGGTAAGAGTAATCTTAGTAGCTTGTCAACTGCGCTACGTATGCCCTGATGACATTGTACCCGGCTGCACCCATGCGTGTGGGTGCTTGCGTTGCTGCAATAAGTAAGTACTAGCAACTGTTGCAGGCTGAGGTTGTGCAGAGTGCATGCTTATGACTCCAAAGAATAAGGTGGGTTCGCGTTTATCAATCAATTCGCCCGAGGACCCGGGCACCCCGGCCTGCAGCCATCAACTTAACACAGGCTGCGCTCATGTATAGAGTGATTGTCACACTAGTAGCCAGGGACGAAGTTGCCTCCAATGGCAGACCATAACGATAAGCAGGTGGCAGTACGTAGAAATCACCGAAGTAATTTACAAGTCTTCAGTCCAACCTTGAAACATAGTAAGTAGTACCCGAAACCGTCTTCGTATCCGCAACGCTCCTATCTTCGACGCCCATGTGGTAGCATCCGCCCTCACTGCACGAGGGAAATGCGAAGGGGGAGCGCAGTGCCGAGCTCGGGCTTCCCGCGGACGATAGGGACCATACCATTCCCGGCGGGGGCCTTCTGAATCTCGGTCTTCTCTTCGGGAAGGTGGAATTGGAACGCCTCGAGCATCAACCAAACGAAGGCAGCTTACAGAACGTCAGTCTGCGTCAAGGACGTAGGAGTAAGCCAATAGGTTACGCGTACGGGAACAGACAAATTGTCGGAGGGAACTCACAGGTTCGCGAAGACACCAACGCTCGCAGGCTGCTTGGCCATCTCGATCCGGAGGAAGCGGTCGGGGTTCCACTCGTCGGCGTCCTCGCCCCAGATCTCAGGAAGGCTGGCCAAAAAAAAACATCAATGAGTCCGCGCCCGCACCCAAGCTTCGTTGTAGGCGTACGTACCGTTGATATCCGAAGAACGACGCATAGACCACTTGCCCCGCCTTGACCGGGATCTCCGAAACCGTCGCGCCCGTGGTCAACGAGATCGGGCGGGAAAGCGGGATCACGTCGTCCTTCACAGCGACGCGCGGAAGGCCGACGACGATGGGATGGACTCGCAACGTCTCCTGTCGCACGACATCGAACAACGGTCCGTCAGCTCGCGCCCCCTTCCCTAAACCGCGACGCGATCCCATCGGAGAATACCACTGCACTTGCCTTGATGGCGTTTACGGACAGGGTGAGCGAATCCAGGTCGTCCGTGGTGAGCTCGCTGCCGCCGCGAGCCATGACCTTCGCGCGAGCGGCCCCGATCTCCTGGCGCATGCGCTCCTGGTACTCCGGGTGCCGCGCGAGCTCGTACAGCGTGAACGACAGCGTGACCGCGGTCGTGTCGTGGCCGGCGATGGTCAGCGTGGCCATCTCGGCGATGAGTTCCTCGTCGTCCAAGCGGGTTTTGGCGTCCGCCGACGAGTTCGCTTTGACTATATGGATATGGACACCATGGTTGAGAGAGATCCTCCAGGAAACCCCGACATCACGACGCTGCCGTCAAGGATCGCGTTGGGAAGGGGGGGGGGAGGGCAGGACTTACTGAGTATGCTCATGACATCCTTGCTGCTGGGCGTCATTTCGGCGTCCACCTTTGGGCCTTGCTCGCGCAGGATCTGCTTGCCGTATTCCCTGAAGAGATTGCTGACGTTGCGCAGGCGCATGAACGGGTTTACCGGGAGGTATCTGACCAAATTGAGGACGGGCATCGGGATGTAGTCCCACGCCGCGCGGAAGAGTATCACCGCATTGGAGGGCTGGTAGTCGGCGTCCTTGCTATGGGGATAGCGATTTCAGCATTTAAAGCCCTTTACGCCGCTGCACGCCCTTGTGTACACTTACAAGTAATTGTCATAGGCCTTGGAAAGGGTGCTGCGACCGCCGGTGTCGAGAGCGTTGTAGTCGTAGTCGAAAGCGGCTATGGGAGCTTGTGAGAAGAAAGTGCAGGACGAGTATGCGAGCCGGAGGACGTACCTTCTCCGATGACATCGAGGGTTGCGCGCGAAAGCCACTTGTTGATCATCAAGTCCAGCTCTCCGGTGGCTAGGAGCTCTCCTTTCCACTTTTCGGACAACTGTCAACTGAGATCAGCCCACACTCACTTCAACACAGCAGTGTGACATACCTTGCCGGCGATGCGCTGGAACAGAGGCAAGAACGACCGCAGTTGAGGAGCGCTGAAAGCGGGGAGCATGATCTTCCGGTGACGGTGATGGTCCTCTCCTGCATACCCAACGTGTCCATGACATAGCTCAGCACTCAGCCAGACAAAACATCTTACCCAACATCGTTGCGATCCCGGGACCGGCCATAAGGTATGCCAGGAAGTTCTGGGACGTCTTCTTCGTGTAATTGTAGCCCGACTTGTGGAACACGTGCTGGATCGCCTGAGGAGCTGGTAGTAAGGAATGGGACCGGAACAGCCACTGCAGGTAAACAAGATACCTTCGGGTCAACCGTCATAAGGACGTCCGTCTACCCCAGGGATGCCGGTGAGAAACTGGATGTGCGGAAGGGCCAGGGCTGAACTCACCCCGAAAACACCGCGGGTCCGCCAGGTCGAGCCGTAGTCTTTCATCCATTGGAGCTCTAGAGACCCTGCTTCCTCTTGACGGAAAAGGGTCGCCTCGTGGCCTGAGATATTGCAGGTTAATGTTCAATGTTAGGGACCAAAGAAGTGAATTCTGCTCACCAAATAAAAACGATGGAGATGGTGGACCTCGAATGTGCTTGATACCCTTGCTCTTGCGCGAGTGCAAGGCAACGTAAATGGCACTTATTGCGATAAAGCCTGCCAACAAGTAGAACGACATATTCGGTCGGGATGAGGGTGATTTGAAGGAAAGTGGCTAGCTGTTGCAGTGCCCGAGGCCTTATGCCAGAGGGGGGTCATTATATGTGAAGGAATTAGAGTTTAGACGGCTTTCGGAGACAGACACGGTAGCGAGAGAGTCGATGACTCCGTAGGGCGTGTAACACTAGTTTGTGCGTGTGTCAGCGGACGGACGGTGTGTGGGGCCCCTACAGTGGCTCATATTCGACCCATCAATTCTGTTCGGTAGAACTAGGCATAAAACAGGCTTACTCTCAGAAGACCCGCGGAATAGTTACCCCTTCTGGCAAGCATTGGCCTCCCGATTAGCCAAAGGTCCAGTACGCCCCGTGCACCCTGAATATCACTACATGTTAGCGAAATCCTTCTGAACACTTGTCAGTGTTCAAACATTTTAGCAATACACTTCTCCCCATTAAAATGATTGTCTTTACCTCTAACTCCGGCTCTCGAGGCGTTAAATCAGTCAGATACTACATTGACAATGATTGACTCAACTGAAACGGCGTTACGCGGTTCATAAGACACGACGTGAGGTTCCGGTTCGTGGCCAATGTACGTAAATGCGTGGAGGGTATATGGCACGGCACCCTATTGTGTCTGCAAGCTCGCGGCATGAAGATTCCGCACAGTTCGTAATGGAGGACTTCATGTGAGAGATTAAGGCTGTCACGAGCATTGAGGGTGCGACTGTCCGTAGCTCGATGACTCCCGATCGCGATATACTTACTGGTACAAGCGTCTGAGGGTTGCCAGTAGGATACGAGTAGCGGCGTTCCAGGACAGCACCAAAGAAATACAACGCCGTTGGATTGCTGCATCAATATTTCACTTCAGACCGGGCGTCGGCTTTGACATGGTGGTTGGGGATTATGTCTGTGTGTCACGTTCAAGTCGAACGCTCTGGGTACACCTAGTAGTAGTAGCAACTCTTGTTAGCCGCATATTCGAAGTGTCAGACTCGGACAGAAATGGAGTGCGTGAAATACATATGAATAGCCCTGACCATTAAATGAATGTGTACGGGCAGTTTGGCGGCAACGGAGGAGAAGAGTGCTGAGGCAATTGGAGGACGGAAGAGAGACTTGGAGTGCCAGCGGGCGGCCCTTTGTTGGTAGTGCAAGCGCCCGATGAGCGTTCGGCGTTTCCGATGAGTCCAGTCCGAGTCCGAGCCA
This sequence comes from Ganoderma lingzhi, assembly GCA_026283605.1. Classification (NCBI taxonomy): domain Eukaryota; kingdom Fungi; phylum Basidiomycota; class Agaricomycetes; order Polyporales; family Polyporaceae; genus Ganoderma; species Ganoderma lingzhi. Next base: position 2,663,171 of record JAPJYM010000003.1, on the reverse strand, counting down.
TGGGCTGCAGCCCCCACATGTCGCAAACCCATACGTGTTCGTTCGACCGCACACTCACCTACAGTTGATACTGCGCAGTCTTCGCTGTCAACATGCACTGGTCCTGCGGTCTCATGCGCGACATTCAGTCAGTTGTTTCCACTGACGTGGCAATCTGGATGACTCTTAGTGACTCCAAGCCTGTCCCGGCCGGCGGCGCCGGCGATGAAATACTTGATGGTCGTTGTAGCCGTTCAAGCGTGGCGTACCTTCCAATCCGGACGCTTGACGGCCTCAGCTACCAAGTTGAGTGGTAGGTTGTTGCCACAGTCGTTCTCTTACATCATTCTGGATATGTAGTGACATCTTAGGTTTGGATAGGATAAGTCCACGGCGTACGAGTTTGGCATTTACACAACTCTCTTCAGCCAGACGTATCGAGGACTACGGCTTCGTAGCCTATATTCCATCTCTCAAAGTCGCATGAAAGTAAGTCGATCTGCAGTGACTCCACCCAAGCTTTGTACCCATCGAAGGCATTTCAAGCAGCATGGCTGATATTCCGCGTCATGAGAACGTGGCCATCGCTGGCGCTCAGACTTCTCGATGAAGAAGACGAAGCGCAGCTGAAGCTGCTCGATCCACGCGATATGCAAACATGGTGTGACTCCTGGATCGCCGAGTACGAATCCCGCATCTACACGCTCCGCTCTGCTCGGAACGTCGCCGCTCTTATCCACCAATTCTTGCCTCCCGAGTTACTCCTGGATATCTTCGAAAACCTCTTCCCCACTCCGACGCGCCGCCGCCATGGTCTTCCTGTCTTGCGTGTATGTCGAAGATGGCGGATGCTGGTCCTCGACACTCCTCAGTTCTGGGTCAATCTCATCGGTCAGCCACTGGATGCGACGTGCGTACCTCAGCTGGAGCTGGCCAGACTCAACTTCGCTATTGCAAGGTCGGCCACTCTCAAATTCGCGCTGTCATGGAGAGGTTGCGGTTCGGCTATTGTCGACCTATTCCTGCCGTTCGCCCATAGGATCTCTTCCTTCACCGCCATGTTCTCCAACCAGGACGACACCTATGCGTCGCGCTTCATGGAGGCGGGGCACCCCTTCCTGGAACAATTGTCCCTCTCACACAGCCATCATTGGCTTGGAAGCGACCATTCGCGCTCTGTCTCGCCGATCGCCGTTCGCGTCTCCCAGTTCCCCCGCCTCCAGGCCTTACACATTGTACGCTCCCCCTACTTATCCCCACGACACAATCTCTGTTACGAGAGCTCGACTTGCTTCAAATCAGCGTTCGAGATCCTAGCGATCCGGACAACACCTGTCACGGCATAGGACCCATCCTCGACGTGCTCAAGTTCACCAAGCGCCTGGAAGCGTTGCGCATCAAGGATTCTCTCCCGTAGGATATCCGGGCGACGTCTCTGAGTCTCTCGGCATCGAGGCGGACCGTCCAGCTTCCCTTCCTGCGCACCGTCGTTGTGCGGGACGACCCCCGCTCAGTGCGCATCTTCCTCGCCTACATCGAGTTCCCGTCGCCCACAAGGCTCGAGGTCGAGATCCAGACCCTGCGTGTAGACGACACAATCGTCATGCCGTTCCCTCCGAGCCTCAACACCGTCCCCGCGGATGACGCACGCGCCAGTGCCAGTCTGGCCCTGAACCTGCACGGCAGCGCGATGTCCCATTGTGAGGTGTGCGTCAACGGTTCCCAGACCCTGCGCCTTACCGTTTTCCGGGACTGGGGGTCCGGCACCGACGCTGGCAGGATGGATTACACGCGCGAAGGTCACGGCGTTGTTCGCGCCCCCGAGGCTGGTCGCCTCGCGGGCCATCTCGGGCGGCGAACTAGGGCGCGAGGATCGCGTCGGCGCGCTCCTCGTGGATCTTCCGCACCTCACGCATCTGGCCATAACTGCCAGCCCCGACGGCCGGCTGGAGGAAGACTCAAGAGGTTCTCTCGATGCTCGAACGGCCGGGTCCGGATGGGGAAGTGCTGTGCCTTTCGCTCGAGCACCTGTCCTTGCCGTGGCTCCACACCTCCGACCGTCTCGCGTGGGCTCAGGACCGCCTCTCCGGGCGCAGAGGTTTCCGCCGTCTAACGCTGACGTGCCGCCGGTGCATGGTCGGACGCAGCCCAGGGCTCCCCCACTTCCATGGCCAGCGAAGGATTGGCGATCCGAAGACCTGGCGGCCGTACGGTGGCTTATCCTCCTACGCTTTCTGCCAGACGGTAGCGTCCGTTCCTGGCTGGACGAGCAGCGCAAGGGACCGGTCCGCTGCAGAGTCTCGGAATCTCCATATGCAGGCCTAGGTCGGATTACGTCCACCAGCAGTGGAATGTACCCTCCGTACGCGCGCGGCTCCAGGAAGGGCTGGGATATCTGGTTAACAGGATCTCGGTCGAGAATGGCTTGGGGTAGCTCGAGGTCGATGTACTACTAATATTCTGCATCCCCCACGAAGCTTGGTATGTAATGCCTTGTGGAATGTTCATGTTTTCCCGACCAACCCTGCCGATATGTGCCACTGAAAAAAGAACGGGCAGGGTAATTCCTTCTTTTTCATTTCCTCTACCGTTGTTAGAGCAGTGTGCAAGTTGATGCAAAAGCAAGCTGCCCCAGTGAGGCTCGAACTCACGACCTTCCGATTACTCACGTAAGCTCACTGATTACATAACAGTCGGACGCTGTAACCAACTCAGCCATGGGGCACGTGGCTAAGCCCTGCTCGATGTAAACAAATTGTTCAATATGTCTGGTGACGATAAAATATGTACGAATGAGACTCCGAGTCCTCTCTCCGCAGTATAACACATCTCCTCCTACAGTTAGGGTTGAACATTTGTCCTAATTCTTTCGAGAATTCTTACTGGATTTGTTTCCATGCAGGACGATCTCAGTGACCTGCTTCACTTGGGGAACCTGGCATTCCTTGAGAACACGTCGACGGAGCTCGAACATTTTGCTGTACATGAAGTCAGAGGTGTGTTTAGCCTTCTTGGACGGAGACTAGTATGCAAGTACTGACACCTTTGAATTATAGTGCAATGCATTCTTTCCGAGGATGATAGATTAATACTCGAACAGCTTACTCTTACCGATGTCCAGGAGTGGTGCTTGTCGAGGATCGCAGAACATCAGAACCAGAACCGCAGCCTTCGCGAATTGCATGGTACTGGCGCTCACGGTGCCATCTCCCGTACCAAGTCCTACGTTCGCGCCCTTCGCTCTGCATACAATGCTGCTGCACCCATCAACCGTCGCCTTCCTCCAGAGGTGCTCATAGAAGTCTTCTCCAATGTCCATCCAGCCGTGATACCCCAACGACGTGTACCTGTATTGCGCGTCTGCCGGTACTGGAGGCAGCTTGTTTTCGAGACGCCTCAGTTCTGGGCAAACCTTCTCAGCTTGCCGACCTGGAAGTCATGGAACCCGAAACGTCATAGGGGTCGCTTTAGGGCAGCTATGACGCGGTCGGCACCTCAGACGCTCGCTCTATGGATCCCGCACTCTCATATTGTCGACATCGTGGAGCCCCATGCTACTCGCCTCTCCTCCTTGAAGCTGGGACCGACTCCATTTTCCGTCCAATTCATTGCAGTGCTTTTCGAGCAGCACATGCCTCGACTCACACACCTCGCCATCCTCCATACCTCGCGGTACTACTCAATCAATCTGGCCTTGAATTTACATCTTCATCCCAACATCCAGTCGATTGAGTTTCAGCGCGCATCATTCTACACTCCGGTTGCGCCATGCGCGTCCTTATGCCATCTTAAGTTGGTCGAGTGCACAATATGGCAGCCCTCTTCCACCGCCAGCCAGGTCCCTGCCATTTGCGCTGTGCACAATGCCCTCGAGCTGTTCCCCAATTTGGAGACTCTGTCCCTGGCACACAGCCTGTCGGACGAAGATCGACGCGGACTCGTACTCGCCTTACCAGAGCTGACGAAAACCGTTCGTCTCCCACTCCTGCGTCACCTCGAGATAAAGGACATATCCGCCTACATCCCGCACTTCCTCTCACGCCTCGTCTTCCCTCCGACCACTTCCCTGGTTCTCGAACCCGCGTTCAAACGCGACGCCTCTGGAAGACTCACGACCGTTCCGCTGTTTCCGAACATCACGATCAACCCCTCCGAGTCCCCATCGCCCCACGCCGAGCTCAGCCTCTACCTCGACTTCCGTTCCCGCGACTCCGACAGCGTCACGCGCTGGGAGACACACGGCGCTGGGGTCCGTCCCGTCCGCGTTAACATTGTCGGCGCTGCGGGCCGCGTCGCCACCATCTCGCACTTCTCCCGCGAGCTCGCAGCCGGGCTCGCCCCTGCCCCTGGGCGTGGACTTACCGAGCTCACGGCGGCGGGTAGGTGCCGCACCTGGATGTATTGGGAGCTGCTCTTTCCCGTCCTTTCGGGGCTGCGCCGCCTGAGGTACGAGGCGGGCTGGAAGGAGACGAAGGAGACGGTCGACCTCCTCGGGGCCGCGCAGACGGCGGCGACTGAGGCCAAGTTCCTGTGCCCTGGCTTGGGGTATCTGGGCCTGGTGTGGCAACTGCCGCCCGGCGTCGACGTCGGATCCGAAGGAGAGTGGGAGCCGCTGCGGTGCGGCGGGGACGATGGAGGGCTGATGAGCCCGCGCTCCGAGCTTCCGGCCTCGTTGGGCGCATTTTGCGACGCACTCGGCGCGTGTCTCATTGCGAGGGCACAGCGCTGTGAACCGGTCCGGAAGCTCGAGGTTGCGCCGCGCCAGTGGCGTGACGTTGACGAGGGCATCGTTTTGCAGGAGTGGCAGGTGGCGCTGGCGGAGCAGCATCCCCGTCGTCGGTTGGGCCACTTGGTAGGAGATGTCGCTATCGTCGACAAGATTGGTTGATGCGTCGAGCTTCCTATATCATTTTCCGGATCAGCTAGCTGAGGTGATTGTTTTATAATTGGAGTGAGTGTATCCGTCGTAGTATATATTTTCGGCGTTCCAACTTAAACCTAACGATACTCTGCAATAAGATCGTCGTCCACTGTTACTAGCACGCCGCCCCGGATTAGACCATGTTGCCCCTTATAGCGTGCGAGGGGGATTGGTGAGCACACCAAGGGAGAGACGTCGGAAGGTCCCCAAACCACGGCATTGCGATCGGCCAGTGAACATCGCACACGAATACGAAGACCACACTCGAAGGGAATAACTGAGAAGCGCTCGCCCCCTCGCAGGGCAGCAGAGCGTGATGCCATTACATCGGGACGGGACAATAATAATAAGTGCTCACTGGCAGTATAGCCAATAGCACAACAAAGAGTATGTAACAGAAACGCTAGAAATACATACAGAGCACGATGAATGTGATCTAGAGTCGATGCGATGGGGGAAATAAACTGCGAGGTATGTACAGCTTGAAGATAAGATATAGTGATGTGGTGTGGTGATGTGGATGCAAGTGTCTGAAGATGCGGAGACCGGAGGCGGGATGAGATGAGATGCAAAGGGAGCTGTGATATACAATGCGAATGGGAAGGCAGAGCAGAGTGGGAAGAGAGACGAGATGATGAGTGGTGAGGAGGACGCCGACGTCGAGCTAGAGCCATGCGCCGCCAGTGTGTCTTCACAGGCCGTAGTATCCGTTGAACACGGGCTTGCTCGGGGACGGAATCCACTGCGGCATGCTCGCGTTGAACATGTCGTAGTCCGGCGACGCCGTCGACTCGCGCGACGACCCCGTAGAGTAGCTTCCCCAACCCGGGTGGTAGAAGCCTGGCGGCGACGCAAGCCCAGCGTGGGCCACGTTGGCCTGCTCGAGCGTCGGCGTCATGGTGGGTGCGGGGATCATGAGCATGCTCGGATCGATAGTACCGTTGCACGCGGGGAGGGGGGCAGTGGCGAGGTCGAGGTCGAAGTCGAAGTTGAAGTTGAAGTCGAAGTCGGTCTGCGGGCCGAGCGTCCACTTGTTCACGGTAGCCGTCTGCGGCTCGGGGTTGAAGAAGCCCTCGGGGTTGCAGGACTGGGCAGGCGTGGTGGCGAGGAGAGCAAGCGCCTCCGCAAGGGGGTCAGCGGGACCCGTCCCAGAGCCGGGCTGCGACTGCATGGGAGCCTGGATGTTCGTGGAGCAACCGAAACCAAAGTCCCAGTCGGAAACCGTGGAGGGACCGGCCTCAGAGGGTGAGGAAGCTGGGAGCGTGTACAGGGAGCTCCAGTCGATCTGCTGCTCCTGTACGTGCGCGGACTTCTTCTTGGAGGAACGGCGAGATGAAGACGGGGCGGGAGTGCGCTTCGTGCGTTTGGGGCGGTGAGCAGGAACACTGAGCAGATCGTCGCCGTCGGCCTTCCGCTTGTTGCCCCGGGCGTACTTCGAGTTCGGGAACGTCGTCCCCTTAAGAGTGGGAATCTGGATCTTCCCCACGTCGTCTCCGGCTTCGAACCCATGGTGCAAGCTTCGGTGGCGGATCAGACCAGATGCATCCGAGTAGTCGTTCGAGCACGCGGAGGCTTCGCCATCGGCATCGATCCAGAGGTGGGGGCAAACGTGCCGCGTGCGTTCGCTGAAGACCCACACAGGTCAGCGCGACGTTCGAGGAAGTCAACAACGCTCCTGAATACTCACTGTTTCGCACCATAGTGTGTCTTCCAATTGCCAAACTGAGTGAAGCCGGGGTGATTACACCCTTTGACAGGGCACATGATGAGCCTAAGGACATCCGTCAGTCGCCATGTTATGGGAGAACACAGGTAACGACGTACCCTTCACGAGTGTGTTGGCGCATGTGGCGAGGAAAATCGGATTTGCGTGATACTGAGCCGGAGCAGAGGGCGCACTGATACTGGATGGCGAGCACACCCGTCAGCGCGTGCGCACACAATCCACATGCCAGGTAGACGTACCCTGGTGACCATGATTCCGTCCTCGTAAACGGTTTTCCTGATACAGGTATCCGAGTCGTTGTGGGTGGCGTCTGAGCGGATGGGAGCCATGGTGAGTGAGGGATGTGGGGATAGAGCGAGGTGTGGCTGGTAGTAGGAGGGAGGTGGCTCTCGAAGATGAGAGGAGTGTTCCGGAGGAAGGAGATGCGTTCGGAGGGAGGAGTGGTGGACTATGGGTGGTCGGAGATGCCTTCCTACCAGCCGAAAAAGCCCCCGCTTTATAGCTCCCCATCCTGCCCCCAATTGCCTCTCGATTGCTTCTTGGACGAGCAGCGATTGCTTTTCGCCATCTATGGCAGTTCGCAATCACGACCAAACATACACCCCGCGGTGGCTCAGAGGTGCAGCCTCGTGGCCTACCGTAGATGGCAAATGTCTCAAAGACTTGTTTGCTGTTGTGTTGCGACCTGTTTGTGAGTTTATTTGTTCCCGCCGCTCGCTCAGAAACCTTACCATACTCAGTAAGTCTTCCTCCCCGCCGTATGTGTTGTTGTTTGGTCCACCTCAGAACCTGTCCGCACCGTCCTAATCACTGGGCGACCAGTGGCACACCTTCCTTATGACTTCTCCAAGAATGTTCGCTGCACCGCCTCTCCCACTGAGTGGTCGAGCAGCCTCCGCTCCTGTCCTTCAAATCTATCAACGATTTGTTTGACGCGACACTCGCTCTGCACATACCATCGTAGCCCCCGGCCGATGTCCATCGACCCCCGCTCGCGCCACATAACGTCGGCAGGGCCTGCACGTGATGGTCGCGCAATGACCACAAGTTTGGGTACGCAACAGCTCGGCAACGTGGCAGGCATGTAACGCTTTGGCCGGCTGGGCATGTCAACCGATGTCTGCCGCCCTCCACAAGGCGGAGGTCCATCAAAAGATCGCGTATCCTTTATTCTGTTTTAAATCAGTTCTGACATGTATGCAGAATGTTCATGGCGTGCCCTTACGAGGGATTCGGGCAGGACGTATGGACGCGACGTCTATTGAGGGTGTCCTGCCCATTATAGCAAAGTAGCGGTCGACGTCGTCCACGATGCTGCAAATGGTCCCCAACAGCATCAGATGAGCTCACGGACGGCGTCGGGCACAACTGTCGGGAGGGAGTCGGGGAGGTCGACGTCGAGAACAAAAGCGCGATGGGCGCCATCGGGGACGGCGCGGCGCTTGACCCGATTTGGTGTTCGGCTTCGCGGTCCGGCTCATGGTGCCGAGCCGCCGACTCCGCTGAACTCATCTTGTTTTTGACCTTCATGTCCGTCCCACACTCAGTATACAGTTCCACGATGAACCACGCAAGGGGCCCCGGCGTATGTGGTGGGAAGTGGCGTGTGACAACAGCTGCACGGCCCAGGGTGTAATTCTTAGGTACGGTTGCTATAACTTGCTAATGATTCGGCCTAACACCCCACACACACCCGATAAAGTATGTACTGAAGGATTTACCACAGCCATGCCAAGTGGCGTACTTGTGGAATACAGGGAGCTTCGCGGATCCAACGGCATGGATGGATCGCTATGGACAATGTGCGTGGCCTTTACTTCTCCATGTACGAGCACTCACGGCAACCCTCAAAGTATATCCACGGCAGTTCTTGCCAAGGCTCGTCCATCGTAGAGTGGCCCGGTCGGTACGCCACACCTAACCACAACAACAGGGTCATCGCAGCCGTAAGCTGGTCCCGTCGTGAATCAGCCCGTAAACCATGGAATAAGTCTCCGGGGCCGACTGGTATCTCGAGGCGGAACTGCTGTCGGACAGGTATGGAATCCATCGCAACAAGGGAGCCGCTCCTTCGGCTGACAGATGGGATTCGTTTCATGGCACAAGTGCTACACAGGCCAGATCCGACGGTCGAGACTGCTACCTCAGTGTGTCCCAATTCTTATGGAGCCTGGCACCTTGACCGCACAGTAGGATGTGGACTTCGCGAAATTTTTTGGACTAGGTCCCACCCCCGGGCATCGGGATATAAATTCAGCCCGTTTTCATCGCTAAGCCCCCACCGAAACATCCTGCCCTGTCCGTCTATCTACCAGCGCATACAGCATACATCCACACCCACTTCCCAACCACATCATAATCATGCAACGGTCCGACGTCATCGAGACTACCTTCCTCGCCGATGCCGTCCTCTTTGACATGGTACGTGCCCTGCCCATACACTTCCCTCGTCCCCTACTAACTAAATGCATCCATCAGGACGGCACCCTGACCGACTCCATCGCCGCCGTCGAGGCAGCATGGGCCAAGGTCGCCCTCGACATCGGCCAGGACCCGGCCCACGTCATCGCCGCCACCCACGGCAAGCGCGCCGTCGACAACCTCGCCCAGTTCAAGCCCCACATCGCGGCGCACGAGATGGACGCCGAGGTGCAGGCGTTCGAGGAGTCCATCCTCTTCTTCGCCGACGCCTACGCCAAGCACGGCCCCGGCTCCCGCGAGCTCTCGCCCGTCTCGTCCGGGGCCGCGACGCCCTCCGCCGCGTCGTCGCCGCGCTCGAGCTGCGACTCGGAATCGGAATCGGAATCGGAATCGAAATCGAAATCGGACTTGGGCGACCGCCCGGGTTCGCCTGTCCGCCCGGCGTTCGTGCGCCGCCTCGCCACCCTCCTCGTGTACCACGCTTCCAAGGGCCGGTTCGTCGCGGTCGAGGTCGAACAGATCGAGGATATCGACGCGCCTACGGCTGCATGGCGGACAGAGTCAGAAAAGAAGCACATGTTCGAGGCGTGGCAGGTCGAGGCTGCGGCCGTCGACCGCTCGGTGCGGATCCTGCCCGGAGTGAAGCGGCTCATGGACTCGATCCCCGAGGGCCGCTACGCGGTCGCGACGTCCGGCGCGAAGACCTATGGTGCGTTCTCGTCTCCCCACTTACGCTTACGTCGCTTCCGTCTACGGGTGCCGTCGCTCATTCGTGCCTCCTCCGTCTCAGCGTACGGCTGCATGACGCGCGTCGGCATCGTGCCTCCCGCCGTCACCATCACCGCCGACGACAAGCGCCTCAAGGCCGGCAAGCCCGCCCCCGACCCGTTCCTGCTCGCCGCGAGGGAGCTCGGGTACGACGCGGCCCGGTGTGTCGTCTTCGAGGACTCGCCGTCGGGCATCCGCGCGGGCGTCGCGTCCGGGGCGACGGTGATTGCGCTCTGCACGAGCCACGAGAGGTCGAAGATCGAGAACTGTGGGGCGCACTTTATCGTGGACACGATGGAGCAGGTGCAAGTGGTTGTTGACGGTGGGAGGCTGAAGTTCGTGGTGTCGGAGAGGGTGTAGAGCTCCGCTGCTTGAACGAATCGGACATGCTCGCGCCCCGGAGGCGTACGGACTTAGGCTTACTGGTGCATGTGGCTGGCTGGTTTTCATTGAATTTAATTCGTTTTCTCCGCGTATGTTCACGGTGCCCTGGATCCTGAAACTGCAATATGTGCTACTAGTATATACCCAGAACAGAACGCACGGTTGCGTTGCTCCCCCTGGGTCTGCGCCGTTGGCCGACTATCTTAAGTTGCGGTCAACTGGAGTCTGGAAGACTCACAAGTCGCGATGCAAGCACTGACGGCGAGGAATCCAATCGTATGTGGGCATAGAGTCCAGGCTCGCGACTTTGACTTTGTGTGGGAGACATGGATGTGATTCGTTGCAGGTACCAGGAAAGGGTCCTGAGAGAAGACAGGACTGATATTGCCAGTCATGTACACCAATACACAGCTGCCAACTAGTAACTCTCGATCGAGAACAACGTTGCTATACAGATGCATGCTTTACGACATGTTAGAGCCAATAGCATCGAAACTCATCCGACTCTCAGGCTGTCGATCGGAAGTAGTAGTATCGAAGCATCCCGTGCGACCCAGGGAGGTAAGTCTCTGCGTTCTACACGGGGGTCAAACGATTTCATACGCCTCGTTCGACCTCCCAATGGCCCGGAGGACCAATCTCTTCCGCTCAGCGAGGTCTTCGGGGACCTCGCGTCCGGGGTAGTAGACTTGAACGTACGCCGCGAGCTGACTGACTGCAAGCGCCTCTACGGCGTCGAGGGAGACAAGGGGGGGTAGAACAATCTCTTCGCCCTATCAACGACATAGCGGTTCATACGCATCGGCCGTGCGTGAGTGCATGGCATACTATAAGGAGCAGGGCTACGACAGAACGTACGTCGGCCCCCCGAACACGGGTGTTCCACGGGAGGGTCCCATCCAGGGCGGGGACCTGTTGAAGGTCGACGGGATGCACTTTCAACTTGTTTGAAGACTGTGCAGCGGTGAACGTTGAGCGCTTGAGCCATGAACGTCCCCGGGTATAGAGATTGACATTGACCTACCTTCTTGCTGCTGATATACAGCTCGTTTGTGTACGCGATCGTCCTCTCGAACCGGCCCGGAGCGGCAGCGATGACGCCTTCCCTGACATTGTCAAGCGCCATTTGGACACTATCGATGCCCATCTCGACTGGCTTCAGTTCTTCTTTGAAGGTTTCAGAGACATCAGACTCGGTGGGAAGGTCCTTGATTTGCTCCTTCATCGCCTCGATGTCGTCCTTCATCTCATCGACCATGGCGGCGGCGCGCGCCTTGCGACCGGCCTCGACACGGCTCAGCATAGAATCGAGCGCTTTCCTCCAGCTCGGGAAATCTGCGCGCTCAAATTCCTCGCGGATGAACTTGACCGATTCGACAATGGGTACGGCCCAGGGTGCTGATACACTCATCAGTATCGACACCGAAGACTGAACTCTTGCGACTCCATGGCGGAAAATGATATCCGTGCACCAACCACCGCGAGTACCTTGGAATCCTCACGGTGGCGGGTATACGGAAGGGCACAACACACAGGGGAGGGTTCTAGTACGCACGAGGGATGTCCACGCCAACGCGGCCACGTTGAGTGCCGTCTGCGGTAGCATGGAAGTTGCAGTCATTATCGACACCATTCAACCGTAGTCCAGGGACGCTACCTGACTGTGTGGCACTCATCGCGAACCGAAAAAAAGCCTAGTATCTCCGATAGCGTGCGGGCGGTTCCTGGGGAGTAGTGCTCCGGGTCAAAAACTCTTGTTAGAACTGGCTGAGCTTCGTTGGTAGAATAGGGCGTAAGTTAGGGAGAGGCAAGAACAGCATCGGAGGGAGACTCTCTAGTGTTTGGTGGCCTCGGACAGGGGCCCGGGTTCGACCTCCCATGGTTATCTAGACAGGGGTAAACATACATTTAGTCTGGTACCAAGCCCCTTCAACGCGCGACACACGTTTGGTGGTTCATAAGTAACACGAGTGAATTCGCAACCGCTCGTCACCATGGGTCGACGTCATCGAAATGTAGGCGAGGAAAACCGCAAGGCAATGTGCGCTTGGATCTGAGCGTCCGCCCCGAATGCGGCGGTGCTCCGTGACACTGAGTCGACGGGAAGCAGGAGTCGCGCCGCCAGCAGAGAGCCTGTGCATGTTCGTTTGAGCGGGGAGGCATGGAGACGGCATGGCAGCACATTGTAGAGAAACAAACGAAACCTAGTATCATGATGATAGAACCGCGATTGGAAAAGGGCCAAAACAGTTGGCACACAACTGCAGCATTCCTCAGCGCAGTCAAGCTCCTCGCATCCACGATCGCCTTCATGCTCCTCTCATCCACCACTGCGATCGTGCTTACTCACTGGTAGACCATGCTCCTTGACGTCTTGTGGCGCCGTCGACGTGGGCACAGCGACAACCTTCATCGTCGAACCTGTCAATGCGACCGTCGCTGAGATAAATCCACGTCGTCGTCTGCGAGAAACCAGGAACCAGCCAGGAACTGGAAACCGTTCGCCGGGTCTTGCCCGCTGTTTGGCGGAGGGCACCGGAGTTCTCCGGCTGTGCTGTGCTAGAGGTCGGCCGATGGAGCGCGAGGACCCTGGACACCGCCGTTTGCCTCGCCATTATTGAACGGCGCATGTTCTACTGTAGTAGCCCTTGGTATGTATGGAGGTCATCTGTGGATCTTTCTGGACTGATTGATTTTTCGCGCCGCGCTGGCCTTCAGAAAGCAAGCTGATAACTTTTTGGAGCATACGTCGGCGACGGAGGCAGATCTCGAGCTGCAGCTCGATTCAAGTTGCATAACGTCTACCTACAGCGATCGGCCATATAATCATGCTATAGAGACTAAGTTACCACGGCGGGGATTTCGAGATTTTCGACGGAAGGAAAGTGGACCAAAAGGGATTACTCGCGATTAACTTTTCTCTTGCACGTGCCAAAGAAGATAAAAGTCGAGCTTAAAGCGGAAGAAAGTTCTCCTTTTGGGAGGATTTTGTGCGACTTTTCTCTAATCTGGTCACGTGAAAAGAAAAGTCTTTCACGAGTAATCCCTTTTTGTCGACTTTTCTCCCGTCCGAAATCGTGGAATCCCTGCCGTGTACATCCTCGCCGACGCCGTCCTTCAAGTTTGACACGGTACGTCCCCTGTCTACCGTACTAAACGCCTTCGCCACTGGCAGGACGGCACCCTAGTAACCCCGCGGCGACCCCTATCGCCGTCGTCGAGGCAGCATGGGCCAACTTAAAGGTCGCCCTCGACATTCGCCAGGACCTCACCGACGTCATGGCCGCCACACACGGCAAGCGCGCCGTCGACAGCCTCGCCCAGTTCAAGCCCCACATCGCGGCGCACGAGATGGACCGTGAAGCCGAGGTCCAGGCGTTCGAGGGGTTCGCCGATGCCTACGCCAGGCACGGCCCCAGCTCCCGCGAGGTCTCCCCAATCTCCTCGGGGATGGCGACGCCCTCCGCCGCGTCGTCGCGGTGCCGGAGCTGCGAGTCCGATTTGGGCGGACCACTGTCACACCCGGCGTTTGTGCGCTGCCTCGCCACCGTGACCCTCCTCGTTTAGGTGTACCGGCGGCCTTCGACGGACGTGAATACTGTCGTTGAAGACATCGACGCGCTTGGGGTCGAGTGGAAGACCGTGACAGGACAACAGAGCCGGCGAAGACTCGGAAGAAGCACATGTTCGACGCGTGGCAGATGGACTCGGAGGCCGCTGCGGTGGTCGACCGGTCGGTGCGGATCCTGCCTCCGAGTCTGACCTCAGGCTGGGGCCCTGAAGCGGCGGCTCATGGATCCGGAGTCGATCCCCGAGGGCCACTACGCGGTTGCGACCTCAGGCGCGAAGTGATATGGTGCGTTTCTTCTTGCGAAGTTGCGACTGCTCGTATTGTATCGAGCTGCAGGCAGCTGACCGTTCGTCATCATCTCAACGTACGGCTGTATAGCGCGCGTCGGCATCCGCGTCGTGCCTCCCGCCATCACCGTCACCGCCGACGACAAGCGTCTCAAGGCCGTCAAGCCCGCCCCCCGACCCGTTCCTTCTCGTCGCGAAGGAGCCCGGATACGACGCGACTCCGAATGTGAATGTGTCGTCTTCGAGGACTGACCGCATCGGCGTACGGACTTGGGATGAGGTCGCCGATACCGGAGTAGTAGATGCAGCATAGAGTGGACGCCCCCGGACCTTGTCACATAGAATTTGCGTTGAACCTACGGGCCTTGTCGCCCTCCCTTACCCGCTCCTTTCGCATGTGTGGGCAGCGAGCCTGAGATCGGACGCGCCCAAAACTGTTTAGAACCTAGCGTTCGAAAAAACTGCCGAGACACCGGATGCGAGCGGCTGCAACGCGCCACAGAGCAGCTCAAATGGAAATGGAAGAATTTCTATCACGATCATTAATATTGGACTACTTCATACACCAACCGCTCTAAGTATGTAACTACGGCAGGCCGAAGAAATGCCGGGTGTCGTCCGCCAGCCCCGTGTTGAAGGACTCCTCGGGCCCGGTCTCCGTGGGCGACTCTGGAAAGTCGTCGCCGGGCTCCGCAGCGGTCGTCTTGAACGGATCGAAGGCCTTCTTCGGCGGCGTGGCCTTCGCTTTCGGCGTGGCCGCGGCGTTGGTCTTCTTCGTCGTCGCCGTGGGCTTCTTCGGCGCGGCGGGCTTCGGCTTCGGCGCGACGGGCTTCGGCTTCGGCGCGGCGGGCTTGGGCTTCGCCTTGGGCGCGGCGGGCTTCGCCTTGGGCTTCGGCGCGGCGGTCTTCGGCTTCGCCTTGGGCTTCGGCGGGGTCGTCTTCGCCTTGGCCTTCGCCGGGGCGGCCTTCGCCTTGGCCTTCGACGGCGTCTTCTTGACCGCGCGGCGCTCGACTCGGTCGTCGTCGTCCACGTCCTCGAACTCGTCGTCGCCGTCGTCCTCCTCGACGTCGCGCGCCTCGAGGTCCTCGTCGAAGTCCCGAGCCTTCTTCGTCTTCTTCGGCTTCGTCTTCGACTTGGTGGTCTTCGGCGCCTTGGCCTTGGGCGCCTTGGGCGCGGGCCTCTTGCGCCCGCGGGCCTCGAGGGAAGAGTGCTCGTCGTCGTCGTCGTCATCGTCATCGTCCTCGTCGTCGTGGTCGAGGTCGCGAGCATCGAGGTCCTCGCCAGCCCTCGCGACCAGGTCGTCGATGGGGGCACGCACGACCACGGCCTCGGCGGCCCGGTTCACCTGCAGGCAATGAATCTGAATCAGCATAATCCGACGGCCTGCGAAGTGCAAGTGCATAGAACAAGGACATACATAGCTGAGGCCCGAGGAAGCCGCACTGCCAGATGGGGCGGACTGCACGGAGACGGAGAGGGCGAGGACGGCAAGGACGAGCAGCCGGTTGAGGGACGGCATGATTTAGAGAGCAAGGGGTGCGTCGGTGATGAAGAGTGTCGTGAAGGAAAAACCGCACAGCTGTAGAGGGGATGTTAGTGTCCACGATGGGAGCGGTGATGAGTGTATGTTTGGGACGCACCGGATGTAAGGGGAGAAGAAAGAGGTGGGTGGACTCGAAGGAGAAAGCGAGCTGAGGAACTGCGACGGCGTACGGTGAGCATTTATACCGCAGGAGGACATGCGCCAATCACCCATCGTCATCCGGGCTTTGGAGCAGCACCGAGGGCCGGTTGGCGAGTTACAGTGTAAGACACTGTAAGACAGCATCCAGGTCCTGCAGCTGCATGTTTGAGGAGCTGCATCTAAGGTCCCGAGTACAGTATGTGATGAAAACATCAACGCCGCCATCAGCAAAAATGTATCTTGCTCGGCGACGCTTGAACTTCCTGAGGCTTCGTAACAAGCGCGACAGGACCTCTGAGGACCTCAGGCTGTTCTGCCTGAGGTCCTGAGAGTCCCGAGACTGCGATTCCAGGCGCTCAGGGTCGTCCAGGGACCGCCCACTGGCGATCGGCAGCCATGCTGTAAAAAACATTTCGTAACTTGAACTCCCTATCCTGAGACACGGTGGATGCATTGCGCGCTCGTTGAAGGGAATTGATGAACCACGCCGAAAAATGCGAAACAGGGGGATGATGGTGTCACGGCAAACAGAGCGAACGATCGGCCCGGGCTCTTTATGTTGGTGGACGTCGATCCACCGAGCGACTCCGAGAAGAGGCGAGAACGAGGAGGAGTTGACGCGTTGACAGGGGATCCGGCGAAGGCACATCACAGCCTCCGTTGGCCCAGGATGTACGAGGATGTACGCCATGATGCATGTCATTGACGTGAACCTGTTTGGGGCGTTACCGCGATAAAGTTATCTCGCACAAGTACATGCGGAGCGTCAGGCACAGCGCCGCAATGCATACGTACAGAATACTTACCGTTCTCCTCGATATCGGGCAGTCATATGATGGCGGGTACGCGTGCGACGTCGTGGCCTGAAACATAACACTGACATCAGTAAAACTGCATCTCGCTCGGCGGCTCCCGATCTTCCTGAGACCTCCTGAGACCTCAGACCCTCATGCAACTCGCGGCCTGAGTGAGTGCATGGGGGTTCTGAGACTGTCTTTCCAGGCACTCAGGGTCGTCCAGGAACCGCCCGGGAAGAGGTAGGTTTGCTCATGCTACTTACTTGTAATAAAGGTGCTCGCAGACTCGACTTTGCGATGGATTTTTGCAGAGGAGTGTGATGATGATCGTTTTGCCTGTCTTTGTCGTCTGACGATAAGTGGACTGTGGAACAGGCCCGAAGCACAGTGGATTTGTGAGGGGTCGGCCGTAACAGGGGACTCGCCGCCACAACGTTACCATCAACGTAAGTAACACAGTCCGAGCGGTGCGTCACGCAGCCTGATGTGCGGTGATCGCAGCACCCGTAAATGGTCTGTTAGACGCTGGAATGGTCTGTTAGACGCTGGAATGGTCACTCGGGTCCCTCGGCCCGTTAACCGCGTGTTGCCTTGAACCTTCCCGGCCCACACTGAACAAGACCGCCGACGCTGCGACTCTGCGAGCTCCAACTTGTCCCAAGTCCTCAGCCCCGGTGAAAATCGACAAGCGCCCTAATATCCCAGAGCGTGCGCCGTCGTGAGCTGTCGTGCCAGAGCGGCCCCGTCGTGTCCCATCATGAGGCGTTCGAAGTTGAAGGAACAGGACGATCGTGCGTCATCTTTGCCGCCTGCAAGCGCTCGTAACGAGTGTCTTGTAAACCTGTTCGACGTCGACGGAGCAATAACAGTCCTCAACGTTTCTTGCATAACATGCTCAGGTGACCCATTGTCGTCACCCTCTCTACAGCACACATATATTCCTCCATCTTCGCTGGCGTCATTCAATATCTTTCCTTTCTTCTTCCCACCATCCCCTATCTCTGGCTGCTGGCTTCCCCTCCCCAGATCCGGCAGACTTGGCCAGTGCATGCAGGTGAATCCCTTCCCACTCGGGATGCTACCTCGCATATCAGGTAAGTCCACGGGCATCCGGTCTCAAGTGAGTCGCGGATCCCATCAGGGTACTTCGGAATTTTGGGTGCGTTCATTTCCTCAAGTTCCCGGATTCTCGCTACGGACTGAAGGTACGCCCAATTCCTTTTATCTCATGCATGCGACGTTGGGGATCACGCGGAAGCACGGCCGGGGCGAGTTGAGAGGTATCTGGAGGACACGCTGGCGGCATTGGCTCCGGTGACAGGCATGACGGGGGTCCGGGGCGGCCTTAGGGTGCACTGTGGGTAGGGTTCACGGTCAGTACTAGAGCGCATGATGCATAGGGCGCACAGCGGGTGTTAGGCGCACGGCGGGTAGCAGCGGGTAAAGCACACGGTGGATTTGGGGCGCGGTGGATTGGGGGTGCGGTGGGTGCGCGTTGGGTAGGGCGCGGGGTGGGGAGGGGTTGCGTGAGCTGGGCGGGGCGCGCAGTGGGCGAGGTGCACGATGGGCAGGGCGCGCGATGGGTAGGGCGCGCGGTGGGGAGGGCACGCAGTGGGGAGGGCACGCGGTGGGCAGGGCGCGCGGGCAGGGCGCACAATGGGCAGCGGAGGGGATGCGCGATAGGGCGGCATCGTGCAGCATCGTGCGCGATCATCCGCGATCGTGTCGGATGGGGTTGGAGGACTGGGGACGTTGAGAGACGATAGGGAATGGTCACGCAGGATGTATTGTTATGCACTGTATCAATTACAAAATCCCCCATCATGAAACGCACAAGGAGTAGTGCGCCAGCATCCCCCATCGTGCCCCATCGTGAGAATTGGCCCCAGCAGAAGCTCACGACCACGAATGACTCCGCACGCTCAGGAATGCTGGGGGATTTGTCGATTTTCACCGGGCCTCAGCTGTCGTTCGCCATCACCATTCCCCAAGCACCTCCAATGTAGCTCGTCTCTCCCGGCACTTTGGACATCTCTCACGGTTCGCTCCCTCACTCGCCCCATCCCAGACTCTACGACGCGACGCACGAGGAGCTTCACAAGTGGCTCGCAATGCGCCCTCGCATTCCGAACATGGGTGACCCCACGAAGGATATGGACGCGCTCGTCGACGTCGCACGGGGGGGGGTATACAGGGCGGAAGGACGAGTGCGGAGGTGCCGCGGTGGCTGTTCCTAGGGAACGACTCGATTGCGGCCGCGAAGAGGCGTTGCGGGGAGTTGCGGAAGGGTGAAGGGAGGTGGGGTCGGGACTTGGGAAGGACAGTGCCTATTGTATGGTAAGCGTATTTCGTGGAGTTGTGGATGTCTGCAGACGTTCCTATTATCCGGCGTAGAAAATATAATCATCTAGCTCGCCAAATCTTATGAATAATTTTGTTCTCATTCAATGCCTAGTGTACCGACAGGGAATGATACGGTTTGATGGATCTAATAGATCATAGCAGTCAATCTAGGCGCACCATGAGCGCCTCGGCAAGAGACATATCGAGGTTTTTTGCGTGCGGTGTTTGGGCACACTGTCAACCGCTTGAACGCCCATCTCGGGCTGCATTTCAATGACGTCAACCCCTGTCCCCATACGGCGGAGAGTAAAGCTGTGTTGGATGGAACTGGAACGACAAACCAGCCACCAGTGAGTCGTCTCCTTTCTTCGACCCATACCTCGCACTCACTCTGTACGGCTACCCAGCGCAACCTTTCCCGTCCCGCATATTGCATTGCATTGACTCTGGCCACGGTCGTCCAGAGTTCGACGTTAACGTTGCTATTCCCGAATCTGCCAGGTAGTCGTTTGGGCACATAGCGCGAGTATATCTTGCCATAATGGACATTCCGTCAGGTGAGGGCATCGCCGCACTCGGCTTCCACTGTGTTATAATAATCACTACGATTTCGGTCGTACCACAGTCGCCCCTGACCATGAGTTGAAGGCGAACGAGGCGTCCTCCCCCATCGGCGTGGAAGCTCCTCGTACGTAATAGTAGTCCCCTTTCTTGTGTCTTGTCACGGCGGGCATTCCCGACTTTTCGGTGGTAGAAAAGGCGTAGATAAGTCCTGGCACGTGGTTGCCCTCTTCGACGCCTTTTTATCCCATTTTCCCGCGACTTTCTTGCAGTAGAATAGGAAACATTTTTTACCGATTTTCTGGCCGCAAAAAGCGGGTGGAGACGTCAAACTTTATACAGGAATAAAAGCCTTTGAAGGGGAAGACATTTATGCGAGAGAGAAGGCATTAAAAGGCTTTCATTTTTGTGCATCGCCTTTTCTATCGTCGAAAAGGAGGTGGACAGGAAACTTGCCAAATTGGGGCCACGGTCTTCACATGCGATCGTGCGAAATTCTTCAAAAGGTAATCCTCGCAGCCACTTTTCTCTCGCACAAAAGTCGCCGGACCGGCAAAGTCCTGCAACGCCTTTTCTCCCGTGGAAAACCCGTAAAGCAGGCAAACTTGGCCACAACATTTCTCCCAGTAGAGTAGTCTACAAACAGGTTACCAATTTCTACCGTAGAGAGGTCGATAGAAACCCTGTCGCGCATGTTTCCTCTTCGCTCGTAGAAAACAATGTGGGCAGTTATGTCGTAATGCGAGTGACATTTAGGCGTACGGGAAGGACCAATGCTTACGGACAGCGTTGGAGGCAGAGAGAGACGTAGATATGGAACTGTGCAATACAGGCTGGGTTGTGGGAATGGGGAGGGACGCAAGTGGAGAGTGGGAGCAACAGGGGCGGGAACGGGCAGAAACAGGGAGCGGTGCAGGCGGGGAGGAACGGCGCAGCCAAAGAGCGGCGCGGACGCAGGCGGAAGCGGTGCGGGTGCGGGTGCGGGTGCGGTGGGAAACAGCATGGATCACGAGCGACGCAGACGGGAAGGAGTGTAGACGGGGAGCGGTGCAAGCGGGGTGCGGCCTGGCGCAGGCGGAGAGCGACGCGGACGCAGCCGGGAGCGACGCGGGTGCGGTGGGGAGCAGCATGGATCACGAGCGACGCAGACGGGAAGGAGTGTACTGTAGACGGGGAGCGGTGCAAGCGGGGTGCGGCCTGGCGCAGGCGGAGAGCGACGCGGACGCAGCCGGGAGCGACGCGGGTGTGGTGAGGAGCAGCATGGATCAGGACGACGCAGGAGTGTAGACGGGGAGCGGTGCAAGCGGGGTGCGGCCTGGCGCAGGCGGAGAGCGACGCGGACGCAGCCGGGAGCGACGCGGGTGCGGTGGGGAGCAGCATGGATCACGAGCGACGCAGACGGGAAGGAGTGTACTGTAGACGGGGAGCGGTGCAAGCGGGGTGCGGCCTGGCGCAGGCGGAGAGCGACGCGGACGCAGCCGGGAGCGACGCGGGTGTGGTGAGGAGCAGCATGGATCAGGACGACGCAGGAGTGTAGACGGGATGCGGTGCAGGCGTGGTGCGGCCTGGCGCAGGCGGAGAGCGACGCGGACGCAGCCGGGAGCGACGCGGGTGCGGTGGGGAGCAGCATGGATCACGAGTGACGCAGACGGGAAGGAGAAGACGTTGGGCCCACAGATACCTTCAAGGTGTGGCAAAAAAGTGGCCGTAGCAGACGAAGGAAAAATGCAAGAGCATGAACGACAGATAGATTGTAACGAGAGGACAGGCAGATGTGGAACGATGAGATGAGGGAGCGATATATCAGGTCGTACAGTTCGACTGGGAAGCAATACCATAATGAATGTAGAGTGCACGTAGCTGAGTGTATTTAGACCAATAGGAGGACAGACAGGAAGATAATCGTGATGAGGATGAAGAAGGGAATGTATTGGGTGAGTGCAATCAAACGAGGGACAGAACAGCGAACCAGCGCGCGAGGGACCTGCCCCCAAATAGATGGAGAGATTATCGAGGCGAGTGACGGGGCTAACTGAAGGGAGGAAGCATGATAACGGAGTTGGGGGTCTTGAGCTTAAAGTGCGGCAACGCATGGGGACGCAACTACTCCTCCTGGCTAGCCTCCACGACGTCTATCACGCGGTCCAGAATGGTCTCTAGACGCACCATTTCCTGCATAAAGCATGAGCACCGACTCGCCATACGCGAAAGCTCTGGTCGACTCACCTCATTGACGGCACTGCGGCGTTCCAACAGGCACCGGTAGACCCTGGTAGCCCCCGTCAACTGACGGGCAGTGAACTCCAGGTGGAGAAAGTGGAGGGGTGGGACGTCGATGATTTGAGCAATCAAGCCCTGCAGCGCGGTCTTAGCAGTGTCAGGTCGTCCATATGAAAGTGTACTCACAGTGAAATTTTGGATGATGGATCGCTGATCCTCGAGTTGACGGTACAGACGCTCCACGACTTGCTCAAACTCCTCGCTTTGGGGGACTAAACCGACGGCTTGCACTGCGATAGCCCTGCGTTCGGTCCAGATACGTACCAACTGGTCGATGAGATCCTTGCCCTGAGAGACATACGTGTCCGGGATTGCGCCTGGGAGCGACGCTAGCAGTTGCTCCAAAATTTCCTGAGAATGGGGATGGGTGATCAACGTCACACATATGAAGCAAGGTAACGTACCTCAGGTTGCTCCAGAATGAAGAACACGTCAAGAGCAGCACCGACATCATCCTGCCAGGAGCAGATGCGTGCGAAGATGGAGCGCATGGTGCAGTGAAGGTTAGGAATACCCGCTCGAATGCGGCTTAGCTCGTTATGTTCGAGCCGGGGTACAAGAGAGTGCCGCGAGGTAAGAAGATCCCCCTATGTTCGACATCAGGACGATTACAGTGGCACAGCAAGCGCGACGATGAGCAACGTACCGCTGAGAGCATGAGACGTAACATGCCGCTCTGCTTGATGAAGTCTTCGAGATGGTCGAGAAGGCGGACCGTTGGATGCTCCCGACGGAAGCTACGAGCCACCGCACGGGTGTCCTCCTTGGTCCTTTGTGTCACGGACGTGTGGATGTCGGAGAAAATCCGGTTGAGCTCGTTACTCCACAACAGAGGAGAATTGGAGAAGTCGTAAGCCTGGAGCACGCTGATGCGAAGATGGGATGAGCCAGTGGCGAACAATGTGGCAAGACCATGCATATGACGTACCAAAGGACCTGGGAGTCGAGGTGAGAGACGAGGTTGTCGATGTTCTCCATGTTGATGATGAGGACAAAGTTGGGTTCGATGGCGGCAGTGGCTTTGAGGGCACGGAGTAGCTATGGAGTGAGGATAAGGGGATATGCAGCTGCCACTCACAATCTCGACAACTTATCCTCTCCAGTGGGGAGAATGGCCCTTTGTCCGGCCATGTGTTTCGCCACTAAGGCAGAGAGACCTAGGCCTGGACCGATGAACTCTGTATCGTGCATGTCGGGTCGGGTGTGGAAGCGAGAAAGGACTCTCAGACGTGCTCAGAGACAAGCCACGATGACGAGGTCGATGAGCCGGCGTGTAGAGCAAGGGCAAGCGAGACGTGGGCAAACCTTGTCCAGGTGTTGTATAAGCGCCGACATCCTCCCAAGGGCGCTATGCCGGTATTGCACGCGTAGACGAGCCTGAAGTCTGTGTATACAGTGTGTAATGGCATTTACCGGCGCCGGCTGTCCTTGCGCCGGCGACATACAAACGAGGGATATAAAATGGCGGAAAAACTTGGCCATCGTTGCGTAGATATAAGGTTACATGGAATGTTGGAAATCAACGTTAGTCTGTGTGTGCTGGAGAACGTGCGCAGGAAAGGCAGCAGCCTGAGGGTCTGATGGTGTTGTAACAGTAATAGCGAGCAGCGTGGTAAGGAGTAGATGGGGACGAGTCGCAATCGAGAAGTATTTGGAATGAAATGAAGCACCTGGCTCTTCGAGTATGAAAGGTCACATAAGTAAAGGAAAGTATGAAAGATCATGCAAGTATGGAAATCACGTTCTAGAGTGTATTCGATGCGGGCCCGGGGTGTCAAGGAGAACATGAACCATCAACGGAGGCGCAGGAATGGATAGCGTGCGGGGGGTTGAGAGTAACCGAAGCCAAGCTCTAGGATGAGGTTCAGAACGTGAAGTCGTAGTCTTCGTCGTCAATCTCGAGCTCGCGCACAACATGAGGTGCTTGTGCTTCCAGCCACGTCTTGTCGTAGCAGTTCCTCCAGAGGCCTACCGGGGCAACGCCATCTTCGTAGCAGTCGGCCCGATGCACCCGGTCGCGGGGAGGGTTTCCACCTGTGGCCCTCTTGTGCGCTGGATGACGCCAGTCGTCCCGATACATCCGGTCGATTTCCCAGAGGAAGTTCTTCAACTCTGCGCTCTGCCATCTCGCCATGCGGATGCGCCATTTGGGAGGGTGCGTCTTCTCGTCTCCGTCGGTCTCGTCACCACTCATGTTGACTGGCTCGAGCAGCTTGAAAAACCTGACATGGCGAGTAAGACTTCGCCTCACAAGGAGAGCCTCCCGGGACTCGTGAAGCTGGAATGGGTAGTCAGTGCCGATGAAATGGATGCTAATCATGTCGACTAATCTCACCGTCCTCCGACGCGAGCGCCGGCAGGCTGCACGAGCCAGTTCCGCTGCCTTCTCTTCCGACAACGGGGTCTTAGATCGCCGCCACTTCTGTCGATAGTTGGGCATCTGCTTGTCTAAGATCTCCCCGATCCGGTCCCGCGTCAACAGTTGTGGGGGGGTGGGGTTCTTCCCGTAAGCACCGTTCGCGACCCGTTCTAGATATCGGTCGATGAAAACCTCGCGGGCCTCCTTGTTAAAGGGCTTCGCCCAGCCGAGGTCGAAGTCGATGCGGAAGTTCTTCGCTGTGGGCACTATACTTGGATCCCTAGCCTTGTACAAAGCCAGCTCGTCCTTCGTGAGGGCCGGGCATACATAATAGACGTCTGCCCAATCGGTGATTTGTAACAACTCTTCGAACGTTCGTCGCATACGCGCCTGATAGTAGAAGTATGAGTGTAAATCCCCAATGTCTCTAGAGCAAGGGCAAGTACATACCCGTAGTAGGGTTAGATGTTTAGTCAGCTCCTCGTTGGTTAGCTCAGTGAATTCCCCTTCGCCGGAGTCCACGTTGTGAGCGCTCACTCCCCGAAGACGAGTGACCTTCAACTCGATCCGCTGCTCGCGCATACGCATACGCAAAGAAACATCTTGAAGCTTCTGCTCGCGCCTGTTTCCTTTCGGCCCGCCAGTATTAGCAGGCGAGGATGATGGACCAGGTGTCTGCTGAGCTTGGACATTCACGAGAGGGGCGAGTTGCTCCCGGAACGCCCTGAACTCCTGGGTCTGATCTTCCACAGCAGAAGTTAGGCTCCGCATGTGCTGAACAAACAGCAGGGTTGCGTTGACGTTCATTTGCCCCGAGACATCCCCCTGCAGACCTCCTTCCTGTTGGTAGTGCCGATTTAATGCGACCTTCTATACAACAATCATTGATCTCTTACCGCGGACAATGAGCGCGGGGCCGCTCATGGGCATCGACCTGAGGAGTAGGGCTCGGCTGTTCATGCATGGGCTCATCTTCGGTGGAGGCGTCCATATCGACGTCCGTCGCTCGAGCCTGACACCAAGCTATGTAAGCTCGCGCACCTCACGTCTGAACTCATAAACTAAGACGTACCTTCCCCTTGTCGACGAAAAGTTCAACATCCTGGGAGGTTTCTTGGTCAGGTATACTAATGATTAAGGGTGTTCTTATTACTTACTACACCGTTGGGGAAGGGAAGAGATGAATCCGGCCGATGCTCTAAGGATCCCCTGGTGGATGAAAAGCGGGGCGTGGTGGTCTCATACTCCATGGGACGCAACGGCTCCTCCGTGTCCGCGATCAAGTGAGACATATTGACGCGTTGTTGAGGGGCGGGAGCATGCAGGGAGTGCGAAACACCAACCAGGCCTTGAGTTGGGCACCCGTCCCGCGGGGTTCCCGACGCGTCCGCGCGATGTGGAGATGCAGGAGCGTGCATCGAACCCGCTGCTCCAGCTAAGTCCTGGGTAGGTAGCGCGTTTGCGGGACAATCGACGTACCCAGGAGGCGTTGAGGTGCGTGCACGGGAACGGCCATGGAAGCCAGCTCGCCAACAAATCCTTGAGTGGGCTGGACGCCCTGTTGGATGGCCGACACGTCCATGCGGTGACGAGAAGTATGAGCGTACATGGGCCCGAACATACCACCAGGGCTCGATGCGTTGGGGTA
This sequence comes from Ganoderma lingzhi, assembly GCA_026283605.1. Classification (NCBI taxonomy): domain Eukaryota; kingdom Fungi; phylum Basidiomycota; class Agaricomycetes; order Polyporales; family Polyporaceae; genus Ganoderma; species Ganoderma lingzhi. Next base: position 2,637,442 of record JAPJYM010000003.1, on the reverse strand, counting down.
ATGACGCGGAGCAGGAGTGTGCATGGATGCCGACACGCCAACGAAGTTCTGAGTAGGCTGCGGGCTCCACGAGACATTCAACACATTTTGGGGATGTTGAGGGATGCCCGCGGGAACGTGAGGGTACGCCGACGCGCTGGCGAAAACCTGAGTAGAGCCAGACGTATCACCGTTCCCCAGCACTTCGAAGTCGCGTTGGGGGCGCAGGAGCGTGGGTCGGACCTGCCGCGCCAGAGAAGCCTGGAGTAGGTTGCAATTGGTGACCGACGATCGACGCGCCCGGTAGTGCTGAGAGTCATACAGAGGAGCGCGCATAGAAACAGATTGCGCGCGCCCGTCGATGACCGACGCGTGCGTTGATCTCGACGCACCAGTGAAGCCTTGAGTGGGCGTCGCACCTTGCGGGATGTATGCGTCCATATGATGTTGAGACGCAGAGATGTATGTCGAGCCAGGCACATGACCGTTTCTCGACGCGTCTGGGTAATGTCGCAGAGCAGAAGCGTCCATGGATGCCGACACGCCAGTGAAGTTCTGAGTGAGCTGCGGGCCCTGCGAGACATTCAACATATTCTGAGAGTGTTCAGGGATGTACGCGGGTGCATGCACGGACCCCGACACCCCAGCGAAGCTCTGCGTGGACGGCGCGCTTTGCGAGATGCCCGACGTGTCCATGTGGTGCTGGGGGTCGTACGCCGGAGCCTGAGCGTGCATGGACGCCGACACCCCAGCGAAGCTCTGCGTGGACGGCGCGCCTTGCGAGATGCCCGACGTGTCCATGTGGTGCTGGGGGTCGTACGCCGGAGCCTGAGCGTGCATGGACGCCGACACCCCAGCGAAGCTCTGCGTGGACGGCGCGCCTTGCGAGATGCCCGACGTGTCCATGTGGTGCTGGGGGTCGTACGCCGGAGCCTGAGCGTGCATGGACGCCGACGCGCCAGCGAAGCTCTGCGTGGACGGCGCGCCTTGCGAGATGCCCGACGTGTCCATGTGGTGCTGGGGGGCGTACGCCGGAGCCTGAGCGTGCATGGACGCCGACACCCCAGCGAAGCTCTGCGTGGACGGCGCGCCTTGCGAGATGCCCGACGTGTCCATGTGGTGCTGGGGGTCGTACGCCGGAGCCTGAGCGTGCATGGACGCCGACGCGCCAGCGAAGCTCTGCGTGGACGGCGGCGCGCCTTGCGAGATGCCCGACGTGTCCATGTGGTGCTGGGGGGCGTACGCCGGAGCCTGAGCGTGCATGGACGCCGACACCCCAGCGGAGTCCTGCGTGGGGGCGCGCTCTGCGAGATGCCTAACGCGCCCGCGTGATGTTGGGATGCGGCATTGAGGTAAGCATCCGCTGGCTCGGGGGGGAAAGGGGGAGGCGACGCATTGACTCTGGGATTGGACTGCATGAGTGACTGGTCTATCTGATCTACTTCCACGAGCAGTTGATTGAGGACCTGAGAATGTTGTGCGGATGTTCCGGCATGTGCAACGGGGCTGTACTGCCCGTTTGAACTTGGTTATAGTGCTGAACTACAATTTTTCGCTCGTCCTTTGTGAGCGAAAGCCAAGTCAGGCGTGCTGCCTCATCGTCCTGGAATCACGTCTCAGCCATCTAACATCTCGTGCTTGCATGGCGAGAAACACTTACGATGATTCCGCTTTCGCCATGCCAGTCGTAAGCCGCCTTCTTCACGGCTGCTATCACCTCCGGGGGAATCTCAACAGGAGATATGTTCGCTCGCCTGTCGGAGCGACTTGCATCTCCGTCGACCTGCACAACCTGTTGGAGAGCATTAGTAAACGCATGTACGAGGGGCGAATAAAGAATCACCTGCGCCTGCGACGCTTCACGAGGTGATGCAGTGCGCGGTGTCGTGACGACACCAAGGGCCGTCGGCATTCGCCGCGGCGGCGGCGACAACACGGGTGGAAGACCCGTATGTCGGGTGGAGGATCCTCGACGAGTCGTTGTCGTGCTGTTTGACCGCTGCAGCCCCCACCGCTTCCGCACTGGACGCATCTCTCTCTGAAAGCTGTATGAATAACCCACGTCTTGACCACGCAGACCTTAAACATAAACGTACCTCATACTTCTCACTCAGCTGGAGAGGAGGAGGGTGAAACTGGGTTCGGTTAGCGTGGTTTGAGAAACTTCATTCAGAAGCGCACTCACAATTTTCTCCGATCGCGTGGCTTTGCCATTGTCCATGTGGTGAGCGTAGACACCCTCGACCTGCCGTTTTTCCCTGAGGGTACTCGGGAGGTTATCATACCTACCAGTGAAGGGGTCAGGTCGACAGATCGTACCAGCAGAGGAGGGGCTATGTCTCTGGGATGGCGAAACGTGCCCGCCCTCTGAGGTCTCGTTGAAAGGTGTTGGGGGTTGCATGGGATGATTCTATGGAGAGGACCGTCAGAAGGAACAAACTTATATGGACCAAACTCACCATGCTCATTGTCTTGCAACTGTTATCCTCCGTTTGAAGAGATCACATTGAGTTACTAGTCATCGGGGTTTAGCATCCATTTGCAGTGGAAACTCCCATTCAGCCACTTATGCCCTGGCAACGCCCTCGCAACACGCCACACAAAGGCATCAATGGCGGCAATGAGCCAAAGCTTAATACTAGACATCATGATTCACACCTTATGTACGCAATCCAATGCGCAAAATGGCTTGACAATGCGTGATAATTCTTACAATACCGTTAACCACGGCTGCATGGTTCCACGAAGTGGTTACCTATCGATTAAGCATAAGTGTCCCCATGGATGCGAAGACGATACAGACAAGTAGAGTTGGCTCCCCAGTTGTTTGTGACCTCCAGCACCATCACCCCAAAATACATGCCTGCCTCCGCGAAGTCCGCCTCCAAAGCGAAAGTTTGCACGTGGGACGAAGCGCGTATATCATATTCAAAAGCGCCCAGAAGAACGAAGGTGTAGCCTCGCGTGGCCTTGGGACCAGTACGTCCATGAATACGATGGGCGGTGGTATGAAGGGACCGTTCGAGATCGCGCAGACGGGCCTGATTCGTCCCTCCGTCAACGCCCCCAAAAGAAGCATCGAACGTGGTGCACGTCCGATGTCCGCGGCGATCTCGAAAGGGATGTGGTCGATCGAGACGTGCGTTGGGTAGATCATAGTGGATAGCCGAAGTCCTAGCTGGACTGCGCTGCCGGAAACCGACCAGCAATTGCCGACGTGGATGTGTCGTCGTTCAGCGCCGCTTCTGGGTAGCTGTTCGAAGGTAGGTCGATGACTCCCTTCGGCGTAACAAGTTTTGTGAGCTCTGGTAGGATTATGGCCCCATCTGCGAGCAATGCAAAGTCGCGGCGGCCAACGGGGTCGCGAAGGGCCTTAGTCAAAGCACGGTCTATATATGCTTTGATGGCCGGGTCGACATCGCGCGGTCCTGGCGATGGTGACAATAGGAGGTTCCAGGTGCAGGCAACAGAGAAGCACAAGAGGGAAATGAAGAGGCCAGATAGGACAGCGATGCTTCGTAGACTGAGGGTGACCGAATGCGCTGTTCGACTGTGGTTCGTGGTGGCCATGGCGTCTGTAATGCGGGGATTGGATCGCGTTGTCGCTCGAGGACGAGGGCGGGAGGACGTCGGCTCTCGATCTGCGTCTCTCACGGGGAGTACGTCTTCATCCTTGTCGGTCCTTCTCCGAATAGGTTGTGCCCGAGACCGAGTTGCTGTCATACGAAATGGGAACTCAGACATGGCCAATACGTGTCATTGCCAGTAGAACGACATACCTGGTTTGTTAACGGTCGAAGATTCAACTTCGTGGATAAATCTGTTCGGGCTGAAGGGGTCGACCATGGAAAGCGGCAGTTGAGATGAAGATGGTGGTTGCCACTGAAGAGAGCAGTGGCGATGACGCGACACGTTGCCTGAGGACGCATAGAAGCGCCCGTTGCGGCCTGCAGCGTCGCTCCGAGTCAGTCCTCATCGTATTCAACTATTGTCATACACGTCTCCGCACACGTTCATAGCTAGTACGATGTCCATCCCTATCCCGATGCGGTACGAACAGACAGGGAGGGTATCTAGCTCTACGGGCCATAGCGGTGGCGTCGCGGCAGTCGCTTTCAATCCAACGGGTTTCCTCCTCGCGTCCGCTGGGCTCGATCACAAAGTATGCATATGGAAGACATCTAACGGTCAGCTTGTCCACACTTTCGTGGCTCCTAGTGCAGTCTTGTCGCTAGCTTGGGTCTCGGCGCACGGTCTCCTGCTATGCGGAACGCAAGACGGTAGCGTTCTCGCCCTTTCTGTCACTGTGGTACGTCTTCTTGCCGTCGCGGCGTTCAATGCGGTGATAACTGACATTTTCAAGTCCCAACTCCATGCCATTAGCTTCCCTCGCAGTCACAACTTCCCCGTGGAGCATCTTGCCACGCACGGCGATCGCCTTGCCTCGGGTTCTCACGAAGAACTGGCAATCTGGGAAAGAATCGACGGTACGGCAGAAATGTCGAGATCCGCCATCCGCACTTATCAGACATTACAGGTCAATGGAAGCACTTGTTAGATCTCCCACACCCTCCGATGAACTCGACTAATGAAGATAGCGAGGTGTTGGTAACTAGCATTCACTGGACGCGATCTAGGGATCGCAGGTCGATTCTGTTAGTGACGTACCTATACCATGGTTATGTGTGAGTATACTCCGTTGCGCATGAAAGTAGTGCTTTTTAATTTCGTCAAACAGCATATACGATACCCGGGACTGGAGAAGGCTCCTAACCACCCCCTTGAATGGTTATATGTACGTGGCATTTTCTCTTCACCTGCAAATCTTTAACGATCGTCATAGCGCAAGTGCCAGCATTACAGCCGACGGTCAGAAGTTGATTGTCTCAAATATGGCCTCCGGATTCGACATTTACGACACCACGACGGGCAACTCCCTCGGGACACTGACCCATACCGTGGGAAGGGTTTTCGCGGTCCCGGTGCTCTTCGTACACGGCGGTAATGCAGTCATTGCTGGGAGTACCGTTGGTGAGGTACACTTGTGGAACGTCTCGACCCTTCGCCTACATCAAATTCTGAGGCTCAATGGTACGGTGCCGTTGTGCAGGTATATAATAGATTAACATACCGTAAACTCATGCTCGTTTATAGCTGAAGACATCGTTTTGGCTCTTGACGCACACTACGACTCGAGCAATGACCGTTTCATGATCGCTACTGGTGTCGCCAATCAGGATGCCACAATGGCTGTAGCTCTATGGCACGCTGAAGACGGTAGGCAGCTTCTCCTGCGCTAGCATACACACAACCTCACCTATCATAATTTAAGGTGCCGGGAGGAAATGGAGATTCTGGCTTCGTCTGAAGAGCTGGATATCAGACTCTGACTGCCTCAGCGTACGTATCGTATTTCTGAATACCGGTCAACTTTACCCATAGGTTCCACAGATCGTCGTGTATCTCTTCCTGGGCCTCTTCATCGGAGCCATGTCCATAGCCCTTGGACTATTCCTTGCCAGGCCGCAAAATGGGAGTACACTGGCGTGGCATCGCCCTTGAGACATTAGTTGATCTAGCGAAGCTTGACCACTCAAGCGTGGGTGGCCGAGAAGTCTGCGGTTCGAGCTATGTAGTCTACGTTCAGTATAATGCCGCCGTCAACAGTTAACCATTCGCCCGCTTCATTATGATATGCTATCCCTTCTTCATTCGGAGCAAAAATTGCGGAGCCTGCTTGCTCTTTGTGTCACGGCGGGGAGACCCAGTGATGAACCACGAGGCGCCACCACAGGCGCCTTTTCTGTTCAGGTACTCCCTGTGGCACCCACCTCCAGCCCTCTACTGCAAGTTTCACGACTGCGTATGCTTACATTGGTAGTTAGATACACTGCTGTGGCGGGTAGTAGGGCTCCGAGGTGTGGCACGGAGCAGTCTGGCGCGGTGTGGAGCATCCGCGTAGATGAATTTTGATTGACAACATAAACATTGATATTGCTTCGGATGCATAGGCCCGAGAGCTATCTACTTGGCCTCGAGACACCTATGATACAGGGACTACGGCACGGGGAATACGGTTACATCGGCAACTCAAACCATCGGTAGTCAATCTCAGTAGTCGAGTCCTCGGAAAGCTCATCGAAAAGGCCAACCTCCTCGAGAATGGTGTTCGCGAACTCGTCGTCTTCGAGTATAACACTTGCAAGCTCGTCAAATTCGTCCGAATCCAAGCTGAAGATGGAGGGTTCGGCATTGACCAGTGTCGCGGGAGTGCTCAGCTCTGAGCCAACGTCAGAGCTGGCGCCAGAGTCCGAGTCAACGTCGGACGCCGAGAGCGACGCCGCAAAGCCCGACGACCCCAAGAGGAAGTCTCCGACAATCCTGGGGGCAGGGATGATCCCAAGGTCACATAAGTCTTGGACCGAGGGCGCGGCGGACGTAACGATGTTCGCCGGAAGGACTCGGTCGCAACACTCCTCAAACTGATCCAAAGAGGCCGCGGTTGGAAAAATGAGGTAAATACCGGCAGCGGGCGCTCGGTAGGTAACTGTGGAGGTAGTCTTTCGGGGAGACGTGAGCAGATGGAGGGTCAAACATGTAACCAAGGCTTACCCAACGACTGCAGGTGGACATCAGCCAGAATTGACCGAAGTTCAGGAGCAGAACGTGACTGGGATCTGTCCCAACGACTACAATGAAAGCTACAGTAACACGTTAGTGACGAGTAGTGAACGACACGCTATGTTCTTCACGCACCTGCGCCATTCTCATGCACGACGACGGACAGGCGGGCTTCTACCGCCCCAAACTCGTCGACGACTCGAGAGCCCCAGGCATGGACGGTAACATACAGGGCCGAGAACCTAAAGCATGCCCTCAATTAGTCACAATATTTACGAGTTGCCGTATAGCAGAGACTTACTGAAGCGTCCAAGTAGGCGACATATCGGTCGAGATGGGCATGACAGGCAACAAGGCAACGTGAAGCAAATGCAGGTGAGAGGAGCGTGCGTGCGGGGAGGTTAACAGATGAGTAACTGGAATTGGGCTGGGCTTACATATATCTACTGGACGCCTCTGGAGAATGGCGATGGACGTCTTCATGGTCAGGCTTTGAAGGCGAAAGGTGAAAGGTGAAACAACGACTCGAAAGATGACTGTTGAAAGCCCGAGCTTGTCAGGTATAAGCCGCATTGCTTCGTCGACGGACCGCTCGAAAACAAATGCAAGAGTCGACGACAAGGTCGTGCGTGGAGAGGATTCACGATAACTGAGGGGCCTGAGGACGGGGAGGACAGGGACACAGGGCAGGGACCAGCAGCGGCCACACGTGGCGTTTCCACGACCCCATAGGCGCCTGGCTCCGCGTGACGTCTGTTTCTAGATCTGTTACTGCTTTGTCGACCGTTCTCCAGTTCTAGAGCCAACCTACTTTCTTTGTCTTGCCTCGCGGTGCCTCTATATATCTATACACCATGGTATATGTTCTGGATCGATTCGTTGCCGTCCATCCATTGCATTCCCTAAGGTCGTTTGAAAGCTCTTGGCAGTGCAATGTCTGCGTAAGTAAAACATATCTTGGTCCGCGTTTTTACCTCGCTCGAAACTCACGCCAGCCGGCAGCCCTCTTATTGATTTCTCTTCGGCCAATGTGCTATACTCAGAAGGAAGGATCGATACCGGGGCTCCCGATATCATCCTGGAGCGGCAGGCTGTCAGGGTAATACTTGCGGAGCTGACGAACCAGACATGTGCATGGCATCCATTCCATGGTTTTACGCGTACAACCCTCTTACCCGTCCCCGTAGATGGGCTAGTGATATTTCAAGTCTTTGAATGTGGCCTCACGAGGAACACTCCGATGCCCCTGGTCGAGATGCTGATCCCGACCCGCTGGTGTCTTTTGCGTGTAAAGAGGTATTGACGGTTCGCGGGTTTCGTAGCTGATTTTTGTGGCTGATTGTCATTGGCAGCAATCGCGCACAATCACGGTCACTTACACCGGCACTCCAGAGGTCGAACGTCGTCTGCACTTTAGCGACACCCTGGAGTTTTGGAACATGATGGAGATTGTCTCCCGTCTGAGGTCAGAGGAGGAGGTACGCATTGCCGACCTCAAGGCACGTCTACGTCAGGTCCGAACGACCGTACCGTCTCACTCCGCGGACCCTGTTCGCGATGCCTGGTGCCAAAACCACATGCACACATCGGGTATGACCTTATTGAGCCTGATGCTTTCGGTGTCTGACTCGATTGTATTGCAGAGAACATCGGCCAATCCACCGTCTCCGGCTCGCCGACCACAACCATTGCCGGATCACCGACCATTTCTGGTTCACCCGTCATTATTGGCTCCACCGACAACGCTCATTAGTCCCGTTATCACCATGCTTGCAGAATCATGTTGATTACTATCCATTGTCCGGGAGCCATTGTACTACGTAGAATGACTAGCTAGCCCAAACGCCAGATGCATGCTCGAGAATTGGATGTTGTCTGCGTTCTATCCTCTTTAGACATACTAACGAGGCATATAAGTTGTGTGCCTTGCGCCGGCATGGTCACCGACCACTTCAGCCCGCTTTTACTTTTACACACCCACCACCCAGCAAACCTCTAGCAGCACTCATGAGCGACCCTCTGCGAGCCTATACGCGTATGTACTCCGGTTCGGATCATTGCGGGAGACTCGCTCATTGGATCTTGTGCTCAGCGACGCAAAACTCGTCTTCTCGACGAGCGACGCCACACTGGTTGTGGAGCAGCACCCTCATGGTGCCGTTGTCCCGCTTTTTCGGGAAATCAAGGCTTACGTCCTAGTTACTGAGATCGGCCCTGGTATCTGTATGTTCCCTGGGCCTCTCAAATAGTTATGACAAATACTGATAAGTTCTGCGCACGCAGATTCTTTGAGCGCGACACCCCTCGTCGAGGGAGGTCAATGCGCTTCCCCCGCTACACCAGCCATCATGTTTCTGGTTTGGGAGACCCCAAACACCTCACACGACGAGGTAAGTTTCTTTCCTCGTTGAAATTGGCACCTCTAGCTCTAGCTCACGCTCATTCGCAGAACTACCTGAAAATCACATTCACGACAGAGCGTCTCCGCTGCAGCCTTCGCTTCCGGATCGAGGAAGAATTTTGGCGGCTCATGAAGTTGCTTGTCGACACGAAGCTCAGTAACGTCGCACGCCGCCAGGAAATCAAGACCTTGCTTCGCCAGTCCATTGCATTTATCCCTGTTGTGGCGGGGGACGTAAAGATGACAGATCTCTAGTCCTATGTGCAGATATTAGCCCCTCATGTATCATATACAAAGACGACGTTGATCCTAGTGATGTCGTACTACCAAGATGCAGGACTTCTATGAATTGGAGAACCCTACGTAATAAGCGAGGCGTTACACTCATGGCAGGAGTATGCGGGAGCGTAGAAAAGCGCGGTCCCGACGTCGGGTTTACGTCGGGCGATGTGTCCTCCAGCCCGATGGAGCGTGTAGGAGTATGCGGGAGCAGGCGGGGTGGCGGCCACGACGTCGGGTTTCTGTCGGGCGAGGCTGGAGAACGCCTCGCCTGAGCGCAGAGGAGTACACGGGAGCATCGCCGAGACCGCTGGAGGGAGGTGCGACGACGTCGTTCTGCCCATCGGAGCAATGCGGGAGCAGGCGGGGTGGCGGCCACGACGTCGGGTTTCTGTCCTCCAGCCTGATGGAGCGCAGAGGAGTACATGGGAGCATCGCCGAGACCGCTGGAGGGAGGTGCGACGACGTCGTTCTGCCCATCGGAGCAATGCGGGAGCAGGCGGGGTGGCGGCCACGACGTCGGGTTTCTGTCGGGCGAGGCTGGAGAACGCCTCGCCCGAGCGCAGAGGAGTACACGGGAGCATCGCCGAGACCGCTGGAGGGAGGTGCGACGCGTCGTTCTGCCCATCGGAGCAATGCGGGAGCAGGCGGGGTGGCGGCCACGACGTCGGGTTTCTGTCCTCCAGCCTGATGGAGCGCAGAGGAGTACACGGGAGCATCGCCGAGACCGCTGGAGGGAGGTGCGACGACGTCGTTCTGCACATCGGAGCAATGCGGGAGCAGGCGGGGTGGCGGCCACGACGTCGGGTTTCTGTCCTCCAGCCTGATGGAGCGCAGAGGAGTACATGGGAGCATCGCCGAGACCGCTGGAGGGAGGTGCGACGACGTCGTTCTGCCCATCGGAGCAATGCGGGAGCAGGCGGGGTGGCGGCCACGACGTCGGGTTTCTGTCGGGCGAGGCGACCTCCAACCCGACGAGGCAAGGAGGAATTGACAGATACACCCCATCGATGGATGCTAGAGTACAACCGGGGTTGTTGAAGGGAGATGTGACCAACGACATCTACATCTTCGACCTGTGAGAGTATGGTGTGCCTCGGGCGATAGCGTATGTAACCAATTAAGCTCGACTCCATATGTTAGTTAGGAGCGCAGAGACGGTGGAGATGTGTCGCAGCCACTACGAGAAATACGATACCGTTATTTTCAACTACACCAGAGGGTGGGAGGAGGACATACATGACGTTCTCTGGCGCTGATATCATCTCACTCTTGGGAGTCCGCTCACCATGCTGTCGAGGAGACAGCTCACCAGGGCTAGGGTTGACATCCAGACAACAAGTCGAACGAGGCTCGAAAGGTGCCCGCAGTGGTTGGAGGAGATGTTGTAGTGGATACCGACATTGCCTGCGGGCTGGGGGCGCTCGAGGCGTTTCAGCCACGTGACGAGTGCGACTAAGCGAGACGCAGGGTTGAATCAGAACTCGTCCGATAGCCCGACCCCCGCCCCCGTCCAACTTCCTCTTCCTCTCTTAGGACGACTACTCACTATACCATAGTCGCGCATCGTGCACAGAAGGTCGACGATTCATTTTGTATCCAGTGAGGTGGCCGGCGAAGACGAGGGGGTACGAAGATGGCGATGACAGTCAGAGGGTGGAGCGCGGGTGGACAACAAGCAGGACACTGGACAGGCACTGGGCCTAAGGAGGAGTTGGGCGGCGGCGGCGTTAGAAACTGAGGTACGTGGATTGTCGAGCCTATCAACTTGCAAGCTCAATTGTGTTTCTGTCTACCTCTCTCGCCTCCGCGTTCCTCTCTGCACTTGGCGTGTGATCCATTGAACTGTTCCTTGAATGTACGTCCTGTCGAATTGTGAGCTAAGTTCATGGACCTGACCCGCTGTACTACGCCCAGTGCTGCACTCTCGTAGTTGTGGCCGTGAAGAAGCTGTGGCCGCCAAACGCTGTCAGGTCATCAACCACGCATTGTTGCCTACCAGCACGGATGACATTGGACACTGTTATGCAAATCAGCTGGCTTTGCTCAAAGGTTCATCGATTTGCATCTCAATGTCATCAACCCCGTTTGACGGTACATACCTTTTCTAGGTCGACTTTGCTTTAAATTCGTTCGCTCGCCCGACTTCATCCCTATCATACTCGCCTCCACACGCCTCACACTTGCTCTGTGTCACACGCCTTCGCCCGTCTCCAAACTCAAGGATGGATCCTCCAAGTGCAGCTCCCCATCCGAGCCCACCTTCCCCTCCTCCGAGCGCGGCTCTCGCTTCCCCAAGTGCAAGTCTTGCTCTCCCAAGCGCCCCTCCAGCTGCTCCTGTTACAGGCACGGTACGTATGTTTTAGTGGTCGTGCATCTGCCCCAGCGTCATGCTCATGCGATCCTGTTTTCGGGCAGGGTTCCGTGGTCGCGATACCACATGCTCATCGCGGGCGTGAAGTGGTGTCGCATATCGTGGACGTCATTCTTACAGCCCTTGTGCTCATCAAGTTTCCCCTCGCGCTTCTTCTCGCCTGCCTCTTCACGATTTTGATATTCGTGACTTGCGTTAACGTCTTCCTGTCCATCATCCCCCCGGCATTGCCGTCGTTTTGCGATCTCCCTGTCACATCTCGGCTACCAATCTGCGCGATCTCTCCAACCCCGTCCGAGCTCGCTTTCGGTGGCTCTGTCTTCGATCGCGCGGATTTTCCCAGCTTAGTGAAGATTCAAAATGTCGTTCTGGATGACCTTGCTGCGGGTTCTGCTAGTGGCAAGGACCTCGCCCTCAACGTCAAGCACTCGGAACTCGCTGTGAAGGATCTTGCCGTAGTTGTTCGGGCCAGCAACTTGACGATGAAGGTGCCCCTAGGGGAGGCTCTCGTTGAGTTCGCAACCGACGCAAGAACAACTTCCCGGAGCCTGCAGAAACTTTCCGCGCGCATCAACGGTGCGGTTGACAGGTGAGCTACACCCGCCATCCACAAGAAGCCTGGCCGTATGACTAATTTTATTGAAACTGCAGCATCGTTTCGTACAACATGCACGCGCTTCGCACCATCGAAGCAGCCAAGCAGAAAAGCGTGGTTGAAGCGGGCTCTACCGTTCTCCGCGCTTTCCAGGCGTCGATGAATGGATTCTCGTCCCAGATCACTAGCGTTATGCTGGATGCAACGGCAGCTATGGCCAATCTGGATATGCTGGAGACCCGCTTGCTCAACATCCACGATCTTTGCATTCAGGAGAGCCTTACGACCGCGATTGCCCTGGATGACTTGCTTTGGGAAGTCTGGACGATTATTGGCGGCAACTACTCCAAGCTGCGCGACCTACGACACCGTATGGCAGTCTTGAAGGAGATCCAGCAATATCGAGCGGTCGCGGTCGCTTACGTCGCAGCGACAACCCAAACCGTGCTTCTTGTTGATGCACAGCTGTCGGAACTTCGCGATCGACTCACCGAGGCTGTAGTTGACCCCGAAGAGATACCGATAGAGGTTCATCTGGCCAGTATCGAACGCAGCCTTCTTCGACTCCAGGAGGAGAAGTCGAACGTGCAGGTGGCCCGCGTAGGATCAGCATAGAATCACATCCCGTTACGTTCCAGTCCCAACGCGTTTACTACCCTTACCCTATGTCCTCCCGTATATTTTCTCTTCTTCTCTCATCCTCCTCCTCCCCCGTGTGGCATGGACATAGTAGAATTGCTATTCATTGGACTACGAGGACTCGGGCGACGCGTGGACGTCGCGTCGTCGTCGTCGTTAATCTGATTCCGATTGCTTTGTTCCTTTGTCATGCTCATGCATATATCGTTCAGTCTCGCCTACTCCCGTCTTCCTCTCTCTTACCAACTTTCTCCCTCCACATCTCGACTGCTGGATCACTCGACATGTTTCAGATTTCAGAAGCCATCGTTACGATGGGTGTGGCCCTCACCTTCGCACTACTCATCGCAATGTACTACGTTTTCAACCGCGCCACTCCTCTTACCGGGTTTGCTGTGGATGGCGTCTCCAGCAGGCACACATCCTTTACTCGGGTGACTGGGAAGCGTCGTGAGGGGTACGTCTGTCAGACGTGTACATCAACGGTCAGGTCTAATGGATTGCAGCGTCAATGCAGGACCACCTCACCAGCATCAGGACCAGACGCCCACTTACCAACGCGCAAAGTCCATTCTACGGGCTGAGCAGCCGTCGGCGTCTCATGAGGCAGGCGTCGCTGGCCCACTATATCCATACGTGGATGCGGAGGAGCTGTGGCACAAGGAGTTCGAGGATGAGCAAGGCTCAGCTTCTGGAGAGTCGATCCAGTCACTCAAGGGGAAGGCATCATCGCACCACCGCCACCGCCGTGCGCATTCTCTGTCGGAGGATGACGTCCCACTTGCTCCTAGCCCGCTTTATTCCACACCGGCAGCCTCAGTGTCTCGAGTCTCCTCGTCGCGCACGATGTCGGTCGCCCCTGATTTCACATCGACGGCTTCTCGCGTAGCCTCTCGGAGTCGACCCTCCACCACCGATCCAGAACCGGTTCCAGAGGACGATTGGGATGGCGTCTCTACCGATCACTCTCTGTTCTCCGCTGCGCATCACCGTCTACCCACACTACCAGAGGATGAACCCGTGGAAGATGTCAACGAGGATCTGTTCCCTGTCTCCGCTCCTCTTCCCCCCAAAATCCCTTCGCGGCGTCGTAGCGCAACCCCTGACGTCCGGCCGGCGCCTGTATCGTCTCGACGCACCAGGACGGGGACAGAGGTGACTCCCGCCTCCCGCTCTCCGACACCCGCGCCCACCGTTAGTACGCAGGCGTCATCCGCTGCCCAAATCCTCCCCTCTCGCGCGCCGTCGATTCCCCCTTCCGCATCTCGCGCGCCGTCGATTCCCCCTTCCGCATCTCGCGCGCCGTCGGTTGCCCCCTCTGCGTCTCGCGCTCCATCGGCTGCTCGCACCGCGTCTCGCGGACCATCGATGGCTCGCACTCAATCGATAGTCTCTTCTACGTCGACCTCCTGGTCTTCACTGTCCGCTCCAAGTCGCTCTGAAGTACTGCCGCCGAGGACCGGCTCTTCCGCAGGTCGTCATAACCCGGGAAAGGCTGTCGCGATCAGCCGTCAAGCTACTCCACTGGGTTCAGCATCGCCTACTGAGGTACGCTAGGTTGACGTTTGCCCCCCATGTTAACGTTCTCAATGTGCTTGAAGCTTGCAGCTCATTTTCCCCGCCAAGTCTACCGCCGTCTCCAGCACAAGACCAAGACCGGCAGCATGCGCTCCGTGGGTTCAGAAGACAAGGCTGGCCACGAAGACGACAACCAGGGATATGTCGTCACCGCATGGTTCGAGTCAAAGTCGGACGCACTCCTCCAATCTCCCCCCGACCTTCGTCTCCATCCAGAGCTCCAGCTTGGTGATATTTATTATCACACCACCGGAAGTCGGTATCAGCTTTGGTGCTGGACCGTGAACAGCCAGGGCGAACCATTCTGGGACGAAGCGTGTTGGGGCTACGAGCGCAACGCTCTGTTCCTCACCCTGACTGGGAGTCTGCAGAGGCCGTCGTGGGTTAATCAGCGCAGGCTTGCGGCTCGCGAGCGAGAGATCGGAGTTCAAAACGATGGTGAGTTGTCTTCGGTCGCGTCCGTAGAGTTTCATGACTGAATCTGCGACGCCTAGCAGCAATTCTGATCAAGAACAAAGTGGATGATTGAGGCGAGCGGAAATTTGACGGACATGCACGCCGTCAGCGCATCTATAGGCGGCGGGGTATGATGCAGGCATCAGGCCCAGGCTGTCTCCAGTTTGCGCTCCTTCACTCCGCTCTCCTCCGCACCGCTGTAGAATTGATTCCCTTCACTCCCGCTCTCTCTGTAAAACTCTGTCCTTACTCAACCCTCACCTCATGTATCGTACTATCACTTCTGAACAATAATGGACTTGTGAATGCCGGCCGTCCTCCATCCCAGTCCATGATGACGTTCTTGATGTTCACGTCCCACGTGATAGGGTGGTGGGAAGCACGTGCTGTGCAAGCGCCTTCATTGATGACGGGACCATTGACAATCGTGGACTCTAATCCTATTCCCACCTCCCCCCGCCAACGCCTGCCGACACTCCTCTTCGACACTCGCCGCCTTGCTCCAGAAGCCGACACCTCTTGAATAGGATCGACTGCGTCGACGCCACGCATATACTCGCTCTGACGATGTCTGGCCATGGGGGAGTACCTGAACGCGACTCAAATTGTGTCGATGATGCAAGGCCTCAATGGATACTGCGACAAAGGTTAACATAGCAAGGTGCGTCCTTCTCCTTGTGTTTTGTCCTTTGGAAAATTCAACGACCACAGGCCTTTGACTTCATGCTGGTTATATATTCCGACTGTCAGAGTTCCCTGTCCTCCACTCAACATGTTTCTCAACGAACTCCTCGTGTGGTTCGTCATCCTTGCGCCGTTCTTCTGTCTTCTTCTCTCGGCCTTCGTCGCTGTCGCGACGTATCGCGCCGTCGTTTCCTGGAGGGATGCGGAGGCCCTTCGTGAGGCCGCCCAGCCCAACTCTGTCCCCCGCAACCCTGCTGGCAGGGCTCGTCGTCGGACTGTTCGGAATGGTGTTGCTGGTGGCGAGGACCAAGAGTACGTTTTACTTTTACTCGCCGTTTAGCATCCGCTGACACGCTTCCCTCAGGGTCGGTCTGAACGCGGCCGTGCCGAGGGCGCGTCAGAAAGCCCCCTCTCGGGGTATTTCACGCTCTCTCGCAGATGCGATGGTTCAGACCTCGTTCATGCTATTCAGGCGCCCATCTGATCGTTCCATCGACGAAGCTGGACCTTCAAGACCTTCTACTCATATCGTTCCTCCCTCATCCTCGAATCTCCCGGGCCCCTCCGCTCGACGTCAAGCTACACCCGGTCCCTCCGGTTCTCGTCTCGATGCACCTGGCTCCTCCGCCGCTCGTCGTCACGCACCTCGTCCCCCCACCCCTGGGCCCTCGGCACCTCGAGCCGTTGTTTGTGACGCTTTCACCAGTCCTGTTGGTATACCCACCACCCCCGGAAGTTCTTCTCGCCACGTATCGGGACGCGGCGAATTGTCCATGGTGAGTTCATGTTTGACGATCTCATGCCCATACTCATCGTTGACTGATGCGTACGTGACCACGCAGTCCTCTCCCATCAAACGGCGCGTGAGGAAGTTCACGCCCAGAGCGAAGACTAAGCCGGAACACGATCACTTGCCCGCTGAGCCATCGCAGGTCGTCATCTCGTTTTATCAACCTGAGGACCTTGGCGATGAGCCGATCGATGCGCCACCTGACCTTACCCACGATCCGGAACTCTCCCTTGGCGACCTCTTCTACTACATGATGCGGGACGGACCTACCAGCTCTGGCTCTGGAGTGTTGGTCGCGACGGTCAGCCCTGGTGGAAGCCGGTGTATGTGGGTTACCAGCGCGAGGATGGCAAGTGGCTCCTCGTCACACCCCATTACAAGGTGCCCGGTTGGGTCACTTGGGATCGGTTTAGCAGGGTGTTTGACTTGAGCCCGTCCTCGCGCGGCTGAAGGTACATCGCTCGGTATAACTCAGTATAGCTTAGTATGCAGCGTTTTTAGATGCGTGGTAAATGATTTTACATTCGTTCATGGATTTTGTATTCACTTTGTGTTGCGTTCCGTACCCCCACATGTCGGCCATGTACTCTCTACATATGCTGTCTGTAATTGAATGTTTTGCCGTTAAATTTTCTGGTATGCTCAGTCCGTGGGCCACTGGCTCCCATTTCGCCGATCGCCGGGCTGGCTTGCCGTAATGGTAAGCGTCTGACTTCCCGCACCGTGCTCTCGTGCTTCGCGCTACCAACCATCCCCAGTACCACTCTCAGGAGCGCATGATGCTTCTTGCCCATGATTTTGGCGCAGCAAGGACCTGCATGGCAATAAACCTGCGTTGTTCCTCCCAAGTCAAGCGTCTACCCAGGACTCCCAAGTCAAGCGTCTATCCAGACATACGCCTTGAACTTCATGCGGCTCTCCGAACGCCACACGCCGCCCCTTTCCGCCATTCGCTATCATGCTCTACACTTTCTGTATGCTCGGCGGCCTAGCCACGCTACTCCTCATGCTCTTGCGGATCTCACGGGGATTTCGCAACCCACAACTACCGTATGTGCGTCGGACACGAACTCTCGCCTACCTATACTCCGCCACTGCCACCGTCAAGGCACCTCATGCTACCTATCTCGTTTTTCCTGCTCCTGCCACCCATCCTCATATGCTTGACGTGGTTCCCACCGTCTTGAGAGATTTCACAGAAGAGTTATTGGGCAAGGACGCAGAGTTCGTACCTCTGTTATTCGTCGTTTGTATCCCCACTGACCTGCATGCCAGACCTGTGCACGTTGAACGTGTCAAAAATGTGGATTCCGAACAGCGTCTTGCTGTTTCTCATGTCGGGGGCGATGTCTCAAGGCGGCGCCCTTGTGTGACCTTCAACATCCAGCCGATATCACAGGCCTCACCCCCACCGATCCCTGGTCCTTCTCGTGAAGACGCATTCTCGAACATAGCACACCACGAAAACGCATCATTGGCCGGACCATCTGGTATCAAGCGCACCCCCTCTCCTTCGCCAAGCGATGCTTCCGCCACTCCCAGATCCAGGTCGTCGTCGTTGTCAGCAATCTCAACCTGTCCAAACAGCCCTACCGCCACTCACTCCGCAAACTCTTCGACCACACCAAGCGGAAACCTACTCAAGACCTACTCGTCACTCGATGTACGTAAACCTCTCTTGTAGACTGTTGGATCAATCTGATCTCTTAATCCAGCCTACTGCGTACCTTACACGCGAAGAGCGGACAGCAGCTGCTTCCGAGGGAGCGGATGGTGCCCCTTTCAAGGTTTACTGGTGGGAGACGCGCTCCACGGAGCGCATCTCTTGTCCTCCGAACATTTCTACTCGCAGAGAGCTTGCAGAGGGCGATATTTTCCTCCATAGATGGGGAAGTTGGCTCAACAACGGCGGTGAGCACGTTCAGATGTGGATTTGGATCGCAGAGGATGGGCGTCCTTGGCGATGGAAATCAGTTCATGTGGGGTACACACGTTCGGACGGTAGAGTGCTGTGTCTAACGGAGAAGCGGAAGTTGCCATCCTGGCTCGAACGCAGTTGGTTCATGAAACGCAGAGCGCAGAGTGAGTTAGCGTCAGCGAAATGTTGCCTAGCGGTGGCTGACACAGGGTTGCAGATCGAGTGTAACGGGCACTTTGACTCCTCGCTCCTAGTGCGGGTGCCAGTAGTGTAGTGTTCTGTAGATCCTTGTTGTACTACACTGGTAGTGTTAGTTTTACCGATACGGCTCGGTTTTGAACGGCGTCTGCTGCTGCGTTATTAAGCGCCACCCTCTCTTGGTCTTGTCCTCCATCACTCGCGCAAAGGCGTTGTGCTCCCCTTCCTTTTCTTCCTTCTTGAAATGAGAAAGCCTTTTGCTGATGGCGTGCAGACCATATCTATGGCTGCAATGTATGCTACAGTTCAACCACCCGTTCCCCCGACGACCCGTGTCCGCTCGACCCTCCCCGGTGCAGTCCAGCAGAGATGAGCCTGGAGCTCGATGAGAATTCCCCAGAGATTTCGCCGCCTTCTTCGCTCGCCAGTCTCCGAGATGTTCTCTCCACGAACGCGTATACCCAACTTCTCCAACTTCAGTAAGTTGTCCTGCGATGTATCATATCTTTCGTGCTTGACTGTTTTCCAGGAATGTGGATCTTGTTCGGGTTGACCCCAGTTACTTGGAACAAGAGTTCGCCGAAGCCCTAAGGGAGTTGGATCGTGTGGAGTCGATGACCGCGACGTTGTTTAGAGCGGTGTTAGCCATTAAACGTACCCAGGTCCGTGATTTGCTTGCTCGTGGTACTGACATGGTCTGATACACAACAGAAATCTGCCGACGAACGAGCCATTCAGATGGAGGATGAGATCAAGAAGCTTCATGATACTATGCACAGTCTCGTGAGTCCAGCGAAAGCGTGCTATGCTCAGGCGGAAGGTGCGTTACAAGGATAATGTGTATATATGTTCAGACTTGAACGTCATCACAGGCGCATTGCGAAAGGAGCGCAAGGACTTCGAAGATTTCAAGATTCAATATGCCGAGCGGTTGGAAAAGATGCAAACTTCACTAACGAAAGCCGAGCTCGATATATCGGTCCTCAAGTCGCAGTGGACCTCCAGCAAGAAAGCACTGCAGGAACTAGCCGAGCAACTGACGCCTACGCACGACTTAGCCCGCGAGGCGACCGAACAGCTGCAGCAAATGGACGAGAAGCAAGAGATCATCTGGACTACTGTGAAGGCGCTTCGCGAAGATGTGCATGACTTTACCCATCACTCACGCAGTGTCGATTGGGCAGAGAGCGGTGAGTGTGCTACTATGAAGTCTGGGATTCTCGCTCATGAATCCATAGACCGATCATCCCTCGAATCAGAGCTTCGCAGACCACCCGAAGAGGATCAGCCTCCGCCTCTGCCTATCCCAGAGGATCAGCCTCCGCCTTCGCCAATCCTCAGCATGCCCACTCTGCCTATTCGCAAAAGCGATGGCTGGTGGTATTCGCCGCGCGGGACGGCCGCGTCGCCTGCCTCGCCTTTAGTAAGCTTCCAGTTGATGCTCTTTCCGCTGGTGCTGACGTGCGTAGTGCTCGAGTTCGGATTCGCGGAGTCTTTCTGATGACGCTTCGCCGGAGGAAGCCTCAAGCAATGCCAGAGACTGTTTCTTGCCTGATGAAGGGTTTGAGGATGCGGCCAAACCAGAGGATGCACCCGGAGAAGCGACCTCGAGCCAAGGCGAGGGCGATCAAGACATGGCCCCTTCTGACATAGAAGATTGCGACAGCGTATCAAACGTATCGAACGTCTCGGTCGTTAGTCGTCAGCTGTTTGGCTCACATGAAAGCCTGCCTGCTGTGGGTACGAATGCCATTGTGGCCGCCAGTACCGGCGAGGACGAAGGTCCAGCACAGGCCGACGGCAAGGCAATAGATACGTCCGTAGCCAGTGATGCAGCCAACAGCGCAATAATTCCCCTCGCCACTTCCCCCGCGCTTTCATCTGCGAACAGTTATTCGGATCATTTTCGAGGACATGCAAATCGGGTACGAGGTCTCATCATCATCTGTTATTCCCCCACTGATGATAGGCTGTAGCTCGTATTCGGCCTACGAGCCCGGCGTGATCGTTGGTGCGCGCAAGTCCTCTGCAAAGCTGACCTGGTTTCTCAATATGTAAGACAATTTCTTGTCTTCATCGTACTCCGTGCTTATACCCGCCAATCAGCTCCTGGATCACTTCTCTCCGCCTCTCTTCGTCACATCGTTCTGTCTGATCCTCGTCTGCTGCTTTGGTTGCTTTCCTCGTATTGTAGTTCTTACCCCAACCGCTGTCCCCGAACATCCGTTGTGGGAATGGGCGTCGTCTCGGCCTTGAGCCTGGAGCTCAGGTCTTACTCTTGTACCGATTTGTCGTAAGGTACCGATTTCGTTCCTTCGTCGATGATCGATGAACGATGAACATTTGCCATGAGCCCTTAATCGTCCATCAATTAGCGCTCTAAGTGCCTCTCCACAACCACCACTACTCCTCGGCCACCGCGTCCTTGTACATGAAGGCCAAATTTCACTGCACATGCTCAAAGTGTATCAAGAACGTCTTTTTTCAGGGTGACGATGAATTTTTCGGTCGATTGGTAGCCGAGAAGACGCGGAAAAAACACATCGAAGCCGACGAATGGCGTCAAGAAACTGTCTCCAACACTATCCTCCTCGCCGCCGCTTCGCAACCTCTATCCCGTCAGGGTTCGATGTCGCTGCCCGTGCGTAGGCGAGACTCTGAGATGGATACCTCGTCAGATCGCACCGTCGATGAAAACATAACGGCGGTAGGCACCATGGTCCACGTTGTTTGAGCCACTGACCAATTCTTCTCGAAGCGCGACGACCCCGACGAGCCCCGTCCTATTGACATTGACTCAAGTCAAAGCATGGGGTACCAAGACAATGACAATGTGAGTCCCGAACTCTATACATGGTTCGTGTGTCTCATAGCACGGCGTAGCAGTCCCCCAGAGACCCCACGTCTACACCCGAGTTTCAGGTTGCCGTCCGCGCTCGGGAGAAGACTTTGAGTCGAATAGACAGCCTCGTACACCGGGTTTCCAATCGGTTTCCTTACGGGATGAAGTTAACGTTCTCGGACGAGCCTTCTGCAGCTTCTCCTCCGCCCGAGCCGAAGGAGGGCGCCTTCGTCGAAGCCTACCAGTGGCTGGTCGAGCAGCAGCGTTACCTCTCCCAGGAGGTACCTCTTCTAGGTCACCACGAAATGGATCAGCGACAGCGTGGATTGCTGCGGACGATTATGGGAGCGATTGCCAGACTCGACAGGATCAAACAACGGGAGTGGAACGACTACATCCTCGCCAGTGCCTTGCGCGCTCTTCGTGAGCAGGGGACGTTAGGCCCACAAGTCGTCGAAAGCGGTTAGTACCTGTTTGTACTCATCGCAGTGTGCTATTTACAAACCCATGGCTACCAGGTTCCTCGAAGCTCGCCTACGCCAAGTCCTTAGAGCCCTTCGTCCTCACTGCACTCCTCATGGTCATTGTCTTGCATTCGCTGGCTGCCGCCTCCCGCATTTATGCGCAATATATCCTTGCAACCGTGCAGGCCGTCCTCTATGGGGCGGCAGTGTGGTGCAACGCTCAGTGTGGTTGGCCCTCCGGTCTGACCCCTGCACAGGCAACATTGATAAACAGTATCCCCGACGACGTCCGCACGGTCTTAACATCGCTCGGTCTGGAACCTGACATCATACGCTACGCCTGTTGCCCAGCTTGTTGCGACGTCTATCCCCCGAATACCGACAACGCCGATGATCCGTATCCTCGTACATGCACTTCCCAAGAGACAGATAAACCGCTCTGTGGTGCCCCCCTCGTCTACGAACAGAAGCACGCGCCGACTCGTAAAGGCGATAAAGTCCGCAGCACGTTCGACGCCGTCCGAGTGGCCCCGTATCGTCGCATCCAATCCTGGCTGAGGGACCTCTTTGCCCGTCCGGGTTACGTGGAGATGATGCGCAATGCATGGAACGCTACGGGACGTTCGATGTGGGGGGATCTCTTTCACGCACCTGGCTTCCAGACCTTCCTCGGCCCCGACCGCCGTACTCCGTTTTCCTTGCAGCCTGACGGCTGCGTACACCTTGTCTTCAGCTTATTTGTTGACTGGTTCAACCCGTACGGCAACAAAAAGGCTGGGAAGTCGCAATCCGTCGGTGCCGTCTACTTGATATGTGACAACCTCCCCATCCATCTCCGATATCGACCCGAAAACATATGCGTACTCACAGTCATTCCCGGTCCGCGCGAACCCGAGCTGCACCAGCTCAATCATCTCCTTCGACCTATCGTCGACGAGCTGCTCGTACTGTGGCACTGCGGCATGCTCTTCAGTGGGGCGTCGGTGCTGGATCCACCATTCCTCGTGAAGGCGGCTCTGATCCCACTCGTTTGCGATATACCTGCCCTCCGGAAGACAGCTGGCTTCGCAGGCCACATGTCGAAGCACTTTTGCTCGTTCTGCGAGCTCTCAAAGGATCGGATTAATGACCTCAATCGGTCGGAGTGGCCGCGCCATGGTTGGGAAGACCACCGTCGCTACGCTAAGGCTTGGCGCGACGCTCCGACGGAGGCCGCACGCGACGCGGAGTTCAAGTTGCACGGCATTCGTTGGAGCGAGCTCCTGCGGTTGGAATATTGGGATCCTACTCGCTACGCTGTCGTCGACGCCATGCACAATCTATTTCTAGGCGAGCTGCGCCATCATTGCCGGGAAGTATGGGGTCTCGACGTGAAGGACAAGACTACCGATTCGCAGAAGCTGGATCCTCACACGCCGGAGCAGCAGCGAGTTCAGCTTCAACGCGTCATCGCCGGGCTGAAAAAGCTCTCATCAACTGCTGTCGAGAAGGTTCGCAAAGGATACATTGTGGCCGTGGCTGAGATGAATGGGGTCGCGCCAGAGGCCGGGAACTTCACGAAAGCTGCGTACGCTTCGGCTTTGGTAGCCTGGGTGAGTGGTCTCTATGATGTTCGGTGTCTGGCGTGACATTCATATTATGTAGGCTAGGACTACAGCTGGACCTATCAAGCTTCCGCCTGTGCTCGAGGAGGCAACGACTGACTTCCACATAGCTCAGGGCCCACACGATATCTCGAGATTCCGGGTGCTAGACAAGGACACCATTGACCAGATCCGGGCGGACATCGCCGCTACCTCCTTCCCTTCATGGATGGAACGGCCTCCGAGGAACTTTGGTAGTCCATCCCACGGAAAACTGAAGGCCGATCAGTGGAGGACGGTCTGCACCGTCAGTCTTGTCATCACACTGTGTCGGCTGTGGGGTTCGTCATCGTCTTCTCCTAGGCAGCGGCTTCTCCTCGACAACTTCTTGGACCTCGTTCGCGGCGTCGACCTCGCCGCCCGTCGATCCACAGATCCTGAACGGGTCAAGAAGTTCGATCGCTACATGCTCCGATACCTGACGTCGTTGCGCGCACTATTCAGCCACCAACTTGTCCCCAATCATTATCTCTCGCTGCACCTTCGAGAGTGCCTTCTGCTCTTTGGACCTGTGCAGGGGTGGTGGGCCTTTCCCTTCGAACGCTTCAACGGCTTACTAGGGCGGCTCAATACCAACAACGACCCAAGTGCGTAAATGTTGTCCCTCCACTCATTGTTACATGCAAATCTAATGCGCTCTCAGCCAAGATGGCTGTGACCTTCATGCGGTACTTCTACATCGGCGCGAATCTTCGCTGGCTGATGAACACAACCAAGTGGCCGGACGCACCACCCTACAGTAAGATGATCGCCGCGTACCAACAGGCCGTTACGAGCGTCTCTCTGCGAGGCGTCAACGTCGCAGATTTCATCCCGTCCGAGAACTACGCGAACGATATGAGCGAATACGCTGCTATGTACGACGAGAAAAAAGAAGTCGAGCTCAGCCAAGACGTCTACCGCGCGCTTCTCAAGCTCCTTAGTCTGGATGGACTACACACAAAGGGACATCACATCGGCAGCGTCGACCGAGACGGCATAACCTTCGCAACGCGCAGGGCTGGGAAACGTAACTCCTTCGTCCTCTTCACTACGCCCCTGCCACGTTCCCCCGATCCTTTCCCTCGTGCTGGGCAGATATCCGATATATTCCTCCACGGACACCGCGTGGACGGACGGGTCATTTTCGAGCCTTTCTTCCTCATCGATGAGCTCACGCCACTAGCCCCAGCCGATGCTAGGAGGGATCCTTACCGTGCGTATGACGATCTAGAGACGTGGATGTTTTACAATAGGTTTCAACGTATACCCCAACTGGTCCGTCTTGAGGACATCAAATGCCACTTCGCGTCGCTGGTTTGCACACCGGAAGACATCGGGCAGGAATGCATGGTTGTACGCTCCCTTAATCGAGTAAGTGCTCTCGGTATGCCTTGCCATCTGCTTCCATCTGACCATCACGCGTCGATACAGGATTGACCGACATAGGATCAAAGGGCCTCCGCTCTGCTTCCCTCTTGCGGCATTGTAACAAATGTTCCGCTTTCGGATCACCCGCTCCGCTCCACTTCGCGCCGCCACGCTCACCATCTCGCCAAGCGTCCTGTACGAGATTGACGTCTTCTGTACACCACCTCCCCCTGTTCGTCGCATATCTGCTTTTCGCCTCCTTCGCGCCTCGACGCTCTGCGCCCCTCCGCTTCAAGTTCTTTCGACTCCACTATTCCGCTTCTTCATTTCGCACCTTGGCGCTCTGCGTCTCTCCTCTCGTCTTCTCCTCCATCGTACCTCACTGCTCTACCCCCCTACGCTCTACGTCCCTCCTCCTCTCTTCGTTCTGCTTCTCTTTTTCGCCTCGTCTCCTTCGCGCCTCGACGCTCTGCGTCCCTCCGCTTCAAGTTCTCCCGACTCCACTATTCCGCTTCTTCGTTCTGCCCTCTTCGCGCCTGCGTCTCTCCCCTCGTCTTCCCCTCCATCGTACCTCGCCGCTCTGCGCCTCCCTCACACCCCAGTGCTCTGCGTCCCTCTCGCCTCCCCCTCTTTTGCACCCCGCCACCCTGCGTTCTCCCCCTCTTCGTTCTGCCTCTTTTGTCTTTCATCCCAGCTCCTGCCTCCGTAATCACGTCCCTTGCTCCCTCTCCTGGCACGTGGTTGCCCTCTTCGACGCCTTTTTATCCCATTTTCCCGCGACTTTCTTGCAGTAGAATAGGAAACATTTTTTACCGATTTTCTGGCCGCAAAAAGCGGGTGGAGACGTCAAACTTTATACAGGAATAAAAGCCTTTGAAGGGGAAGACATTTATGCGAGAGAGAAGGCATTAAAAGGCTTTCATTTTTGTGCATCGCCTTTTCTATCGTCGAAAAGGAGGTGGACAGGAAACTTGCCAAATTGGGGCCACGGTCTTCACATGCGATCGTGCGAAATTCTTCAAAAAGGTAATCCTCGCAGCCACTTTTCTCTCGCACAAAAGTCGCCGGACCGGCAAAGTCCTGCAACGCCTTTTCTCCCGTGGAAAACCCGTAAAGCAGGCAAACTTGGCCACAACATTTCTCCCAGTAGAGTAGTCTACAAACAGGTTACCAATTTCTACCGTAGAGAGGTCGATAGAAACCCTGTCGCGCATGTTTCCTCTTCGCTCGTAGAAAATTTGCGAGAAAAGGCGCTAATGAAGGCAACCGCGTGCCTGGCCTTTTCTACGCCTTTTCCAGGACATAAAATTTGGGAATGCCCGCCGTGTGTGTCACCCGCACGTCCACCCCTGGCCGCTGCAAATTGCAGTGGTTGACGTACGGAACTTCGTCGGGTCGCAAGACCAATTCCCTGAACGTGGGCATGGATAACACTGACGAATACCATATCAGCGCCTTGGGCCCGGGACTTGGACAAGTTGAACAACCTCCGGAAGAAAATGGAGGCCATTCGCGAGTTACTCGTCACCGACCTCTTTGAGATGAGGGACGATATACGAACGATGAAAGACGATATGCGGATAATGAAAGACGATATGCGGATGATGAAAGACGATATGCGGATAATGAAGGAGGACGTCAAGCAGCTCCGCATGGATGTCACAGCCGTTGCGGAGGCAATTGGCGACGTGAAGTCGGACGTCACTGCTGTTTATCGCACTATAGAAAGCTGACGTATGTCATCTACCCGATTCCCCCACGCCTCCCCATCCGAAGTTCATGCTAACAACTTTTTTGTCGTTCAGCTCTCGAATATGATGCCAACATGTCCCGGCTGAATTGAACAGGTCGAGAAGCACACATCTAGATCTGTACAGTATATAAGCGCTGTCCTCAATCCACTGATTCTGACTGAATCCGGTTGTGAATCATTGGTTTCGTCCATATCATAACATGCGCATCATGGACGACGCTAACCATTTCCCCACAAGAACGCTGTGGATACAAGCTTGAATTCGTACGTCCACTCAGCCCGTCTGATCCTTGTCATTGCGCGCCTCCTGGCGGTTTCATTGACCGTGACCTCGTACGTACGCGCAACAAACGGTACCACCAGGCTACCAATGCACCGCCGTCTTGCAGCGCGAGCACCTCAGCAGCTTGACGTCCCCCGATGCTTGCTTCTTCCAGCTTGCACCTATCGCACACATCGCCGCTGGTCAGCCACCCTAGGGCCATCCGAGTCGCAGGCCCGGGGCCTGGCTTATCCGCCTTCGACCCAATGGCGCCGACCGGAGCCTCCGCGTCGGCGGGTGCAGCAGGGCAGCGGCCGGGCTTCTGTCAGTGAACTCCGCCCTTCCCCTTCCGGGCCCGGGTCCCGGACATGGCACTGTGCGGTTCAACTTCCAGGATCTGCTCGGCGTGCGCCACCCCGGGCCCCATGAGCGGTGAGCGATGAGGGGCGACAGAGCGACTCTCGTCAGGTGCGGCGCGAACGTCCGCCACGCCGGCCCGTTCAACTTCATCATGCGCTCGACGTCCTTCCCCCGCCCGCAGCTGCACAGCGGGTCGCCCTGCCAGTGGTCGCCTGGGCAGTGGGAGGGGGGGGCTCGTGCGGGATACGGATGCTGCCGTCGGGCTGAGCGTACTCGTGCGTCCACCGTGAGGTCGTGCGGCCGCTTCCATGCGCGCATCTCCGAGATCGGGATGAAACTCTGCCCAACGACTCGGAGGAGCGGGAGCGCCTGCCGGATGTGCGGTAACACTAGCACCTCCAGTTGAGAGCGCGAGCGCGGACGCGTCGCAGACGATCGTGTGCCCCGCGGCGTCGTACCGCAGCTTCTCGACGAAGAGGAACTTGAGCGACTCACCCTACGGCGGTTAAGTTCAACTGATTTGATCTTCCGGCACGCACTTTACGCATAGAAACGAACACGGTTCAGATGGGCATTGCGCAGGGTCGCTCTCTGCCTAGCAGAGCAGCGGAGCTAATACGACCACATAGAGACAGATCTAGAGCAATAGGCGGTTCAAACGAGTACGAAACCGACATACTAAAAATAAACACAGAGCGCGATGGAAGGGCATGCTATAGACATGGAAAGGCGATGCAACGGGGTATGTGCAGCATGAAGGTATAGTGATGTGAATGCAAGTGTCCGATAACGTGACGATGCCGAGGTTTGGAGACGAGACGATGTGACATGAGGATGGGGCCAGGATATACAATGCGAAGGGGAAGGACGAGAGGGAAAGGAAAGGAAGAGATGAGATGAGATGAGATGAGATGAGATGAGGGAAACCCGAGGGAAGAAGGCCAACAAGCGCCAGCCACGCGCAGCTATCCACCGCGCAGCCTTCACAGGCCATAGTACCCGTTGAACACCGAAGACTCGCGCGACGAGTCCATCGAGTCGTTGCCCCGGCCGGGGTGGTAGAATTCCGGCGACGACGCGAGCCCAGCACCAGCCAAGTTCGCCTGGTCAGCCGTCGGCGGCGCGATGGGAGCGGGGGTCATGAGGGGCTCGGCGACGAAGTCGAAGCTGGAGTGCGTGGTCGGCGGGAAGACCCACTTGTTCACGGCCGCCGTCTGCGGCTCGGGGTTGAAGAGGCCCCGGAGGAGCACGAGTCGGAAGCAGTGTACGGATGGGCCTCGGAAGGTCTAGCACTCGATGTGGTGGACATGGGGCTCCAGCCGATCTGCTGCACCTGTGCGGGCGCGGACTTCTTCGCTGTCGACTTCTTCGGGGAGCGGCGAGACGAAGAGGGGGCGGGAGTGTGCTTTGTGCGTTTCTGGGAGTGGGTAGGAAGGCTGAGTAGGTCGTCGCCGTCGGCTTTCCGCTTGTTGCCCCGAGCGTACTTCGAGTTCGGAAACATCGTCCCCTTAACAGTGGGAATCTGGATCTTCGCCACGTCGTCTCCAGCCTCGAACCCATGGTGCAAGCTCCTGTGGCGGATCAGACCAGATGTATCCGAGTAGTCGTTCGAGCAGGCGGAGACTTGGCCATAGGCATCGACCCAGAGGTGGGGGCAAACGTGCCGTTTGCCATCGCTGAAGACCCACACAGGTCAGCGCGGCGTTCGAGGAAGTCAACGACACTCCTTGATACTCACTGTTTCGCACTATAGTGCGTCTTCCAATTGCCAAGCTGAGTGAAGCCGGGGTGATTACGCTCTTTGACAGGGCACATGATTAGCCTAGGGACCGCCCGTCAGTCGCCATATTATGGGAGAACACAGATAGCGACGTACCCTTCACGAGTGTGTTGGCGCATGTGGCGCGGAAAATCGGATTTGCGCGATACTGAGCCGGAGCAGAGGGCGCACTGATACTGGATGGCGAGCACACCCGTCAGCGCGTGCGCACACAATCCACATGGCAGGTAGACGTACCCTAGTGACCATAATTCCATCCTCGTAAACGGTTTTCATGATACAGACATCCGAGTCGTTGTCGGTGGCTTCTGTGCGGATAGGGGCCATCGCAATCGGGGGTTATGAGGATAGAGGAAGGCGTGGCTGTAGCAGGAGGAGGGTGGCTCTCGACGACGAGAGGAGTGTTCCGGAGGGAGGAGATGCGTTCGGAGGGAGGAGTGGTGGACTCTGGGTGGTCGGGGATGCGTTCCTACCAGCCGAAAAAGCCCCCGCTTTATAGCTCCCCATCCCGCCCCCAATCGCCTCTCGATTGCTTCTTGGACGAGCAGCGATTGCTTTTCGCCATCTATGGCAGTTCGCAATCACGACCAAACACCCACACCGCGGGGGACCATGCGTACCTACCGTAGATGGCAAATGTCTCAAAGACTTGTTTGCTGTTGTGCTGCGACCTGTTTGTGAGTTTATTTGTTCCCGCCGCATGCTCACGAAGCTTACCATACTCAGTAAGTCTTCCTCCCCGCCGTATGTGCTGCTGTTTGGTTCGGCTCAGATCCTGTCCGCACCCTTGAAACTCGCATTGGCACCCGCTCTTAGCGACGCCCCCAGAGATGTTCTCCAAACTTCTCCCACTGTGTTCTCAAGCAACATTGCCCTCCTGTCCTTCGAATATATCAAAGACCGTTACGGTTTCAATATCGTATGAGCTCTGTACACACCGTCCTCCTTCCGACCGATGCCTTCGGACCGGGCGCTGCGACATCGACGAGGATCTCTACTTCACGTAGACGTTCTCCGCACCCCCGCACCCCGTCACTGACAAGCTTGGTGACAATCGGGACTCGAAGCGGTCCTGCATCGTGATGACGTTGTGTGTGCAGCGCTTTGGCCAACTGGGCATGTCAACCGCTTTTGTAGCCGTACACAAGGCGAGCGGCATGACCTACAAGTGTCCTTTATTCCAATCAGTACTAACATCCGTACAAACTATCAATGGGGAGGCTTTACCCAGGACTTGGACAGGCAGGGCACGGGGTCTTTTGAGCCTGAGGAGGTCCCGCCGCCTCGGTTTCGACAAAGTAGTGGACAACGCTGTCCACTGTGCTGCGGGTGTCCCCCGAGTGTCTCCTTGGAGACCACGGCTGACGTTGAGCGCAACTGGCGGGATGGAGTTGGGGGCGGTCAGGGGGTGGTCGGTTGAAAACAAAAGACGCATTGGTGTGGACATTCAAGGCCCGGGCGCCATCGTGGACGGGACGGCGCCTGATTGTATTTGGCGCTCGTCCTCGCGGCCCGGCTTGCCATGGGCCATGCTCATCAAGAACGCCAACAACGGTCTGCGATATTCGCCTTGCCTTTCACCATCATCATGCCCGTCCCGAGCACCTCCAGTCGAACCTAGAAATTGCATCGTTTTTCATCAGAAACTCTTTGCAGTTGGCTTGCATGTGGCATTAGTCGTCGAAGGTCTCGACAACTGGAAGGACTGATCGTTTTGCGGCTCCAGGTCAACACGAGCAGAGGTTCGTTCACGATACGAACTGGCGCCACACCCGAAGGCTGAAACGTCTACCATTTCCAGGCCTCCATTAAGTATGTTTGCGGTATGGACAATGCACAGAACCTACTGTCACGGCGGGCCCGGGGTTGCGTCACGGCGGGTGATGTGCCTTAGTGTGCCCGCCCTTACTTTTCAATGCACGTCTTCGCCGATGCTGAAGCACTCAGGCCAACTTGGTCGTACAGATACAGCAGCTCCTTTTATGCGGCTGCGTATATTGCGGAATGACCCAGCCGGTACAACACTTCCTACCGATGTAACAGTGCTACCAGTATTCTGGCACCCTTCGCAATGTTCCTAGGAACTATACAACGGCTGCCCTATCGCCGCGCCGAATTGTTCTGAGTCCGGTATGTAATGCTTTGAAATACGCCAGTCGTCCTTACGGCTGACGGATGTGAACATATTTTGCGGTAGAGGTGCTGTGCCTATATGCACGGTAGATGAGACAAACATCTACTATCCGAGGCGGCCAGTCGTCGTTGAGGCTGCTTTCCAGTGAGCCCCAAATTCTCATACGACCTGGCGTCATGCCCGCATAGTAGGATGTGGGCTCAGCGAAAATATTGTGCCTCGGGGTATAAATTGAGCCCGTTTTCGCGGCTAGGTCCCCACCAAAACTCCCGTCTATCTATCAGCGCATATACCATATCCACACTCACATTATAACCACATCATAGTCATGTCACGGTCTGACGTCATCGAGACTACCTTCTTGGCCGACGCCGTCCTCTTCGACACGGTACGTTGTCCTCGGACTTCTCTCCTGTCTCACACTAACTGAACGCACTCAATAGGACGGCACCCTGATGGACTCCATCGCCGCCGTGGAGGCGGCGCGGGCCAAGGTCGCCCTCGACATCGGCCAAGACCCCGCCGACGTCATCTCCGCCACCCACGGCAAGCGCGCCGTCGACAACCTCGCCCACTTCAAGCCCCACATTGCGGCGCACGAGATGGACGCCGAGGTGCAGGCGTTCGAGGAGTCCATCCTCTTCTTCGCCGACGCCTACGCCAAGCACGGCCCCGGCTCTCGCTCCCGCTCGATTTCCCCCGTCGAGTCGTCGCGCTGCTCGAGCAGCGAGTCGGACTTGGGTGACCGCCTGGCCTCGCCCGTCCGCCCACGTTCGTGCGCCGCCTCGATACGCTCCTTGTATACGTCTACCAGCCCTCGATGGACGTGAGCGAGCGTCGTGATCGAAGAGATTGAGGATACCGACGTGCCTGTGGTCGAGTGGAGGACGAAACTTGCGAAGAAGAGGCACACGTTCGAGGCGTGGCAGATGGAGGCTGCGGCCGTCCACCGCTCGGTGCAGATCCCGCCTGGGGTGAAGAGGCTCATGGACTCCATCCCCGAGGGCCGCTATGCGGTCGCGACATCGGGTGCGAAGACATACGGTGCGTTTATTTTGTATCCCGCTGGGCTGTGGCTGACCTCGACCTCTCTCCATTCCACTCCGTTCGTCACAGCCTATGGGTGCATGACGCGCGTCGGCATCGTGCCTCCCGCCGTCACCATCACCGCCGACGACAAGCGTCTCAAGGCAGGCAAGCCCGCCCCCGACCCGTTGCTCCTCGCCGCGAAAGAGCTCGGGTACGACGCGACCCTGTGTGTCGTCTTCGAGGACTCGCCGTCGGGCATCCGCGCGGGCGTCGCGTCCGGGGCTACGGTGATCGCGCTCTGCACGAGCCACGCGAGGTCGAAGATCGAGCACTGCGGGGCGCACTTTATCGTGGATACGATGGAGGGCGTGCGAGTGGTTGTTGAGGGCGAGAGGCTGAAGTTCGTTGTCGCGGAGAGGATTTGGAGTCGTGCTGCTTGAACGGGTTGAAGATGCTCGCGCCCTGGTGGCGTATGGACTTGGTGTTCAACGTTCGAGTTTGTTCGATACGATCGTAGATGTAGTAGTATAGTGTGCATTCCAGAGATTGTCAGAATGCATTGAATATACGGGCCTTGTCGCCCTCCCTTGCTCGCTCGTTTCGCTTGTGGGGGCCTGACGTTGATACTGAGTAGGGGGATACGATGCGCACCAACCTATTTAGAGTGGCATTCGAAATATTGTCGGATGAGCGGAACGCACGGTGACGCGAGTGCTCGCACCACCATGCCAAATATACGAACGCTGCTACGCCCCGCATAGCACCTCGTGTGTTTCGTTGAAAGACTCGGACATCTATCACCGTCGAACTATTTGATACACCAACTGCTCTATGTAACTACGGCAGGCCGAGCCTGTGGCGGACCGAATCCGGGAGCCCCGTGTTGAAGTTCTCCGACGGCCCCGCCTTGGTAGGCTTGCGGTTGCTGGGAGCCTTGGGCTTGGAAGCGCTAGGCGGAGCCGACGTCCTGAGGGGCTTCGACGGCTTCGGCTTCGTGGCTCTGAGGCCGTACCTGTGACGGACCGAATCCGGGAGCCCCGTGTTGAAGTTCTCCGACGGCCCCGCCTTGGTAGGCTTGCGGTTGCTGGGAGCCTTGGGCTTGGAAGCGCTAGGCGGAGCCGACGTCCTGAGGGGCTTCGACGGCTTCGGCTTCGTGGCTCTGAGGCCGTACCTGTGACGCACCGAATCCGGGAGCCCCGTGTTGAAGTTCTCCGACGGCCCCGCCTTCGAAGGCTTGCGGTTGCTGGGAGCCTTGGGCTTGGAAGCGCTAGGCGGAGCCGACGTCCTGAGGGGCTTCGACGGCTTCGGCTTCGTGGCTCTGAGGCCGTACCTGTGACGCACCGAATCCGGGAGCCCCGTGTTGAAGTTCTCCGACGGCCCCGCCTTGGAAGGCTTGCGGTTGCTGGGAGCCTTGGGCTTGGAAGCGCTGGGCGGAGCCGACGTCCTGAGGGGCTTCGACGGCTTCGGCTTCGTGGCCCTCGGCTTGCGCACCTTCGGCTCTCCCCCGGCCGGCTTCCCAGCGTTGCCCCCCGTGGGCTTCTTGCCCTTCGGCTGCTTGGCGGGCCTCGGCTTCGAAGTCTTGGTCGGCTTCGGCTTCGCGGGGGCGGGCTTCTTCAGGCGGCGGCGCTCGAGGGCAGAGTCCTCGTCGTCCTCGAGGTCCTCGTCGTCGAACTCGCGAGCCTCGAGGTCATCGTCCTCGTCCTCGTCCTCGTCAAACTCGCGGGCCTCGAGGTCGTCCTCGTCCTCCGCCTCGTCGAACTCGCGGGCCTCGAGGTCGTCCTCCTCCTCGTCCTCGTCGTGGTCGAAGTCGCGAGCATCGAGGTCCTCAGCAGTCTCCTCGACGAAGTCGTCGATGGGGGCACGCAGGGAAAAGGCCTCGGCGGCGTTGTTAACCTTCAGACAATCAGTCAGCCACAAACACATAGTATCCGTGGTCCATACAACGTACGGTGCTGAGGCCAGTGGGAGCGGCATCGGCGATAGGGGCGGACTGCACGGAGAGGGAAAGAGCGAGAACTGCAAGAACGAGCAGACGGTTGAAGGATGGCATGATGATGTAGGGAGCAGTGAATGCGTTGGCGTTAGATAGTAGATGGTAGTGTCGTAAAGGAAAAGCCGCACAGCTGTAGAGGGGATGTTAGTTTCCACGATGGGAGCGGTGACGAACACTTGTCTAGGACGCACCAGCTGTAAGGGGTTGAAAGAAGAAAAGAGGTGTGTGAGCTCGAAAGAGAAGGAAAGGGAGCTGAGGAACTGCGATGGTGCATGGTGAGCATTTATAGTGGATGCGCACGCAGGGGGACATACGCCAATCACTAATCGTCATCCGAACCGCAGACCTCGCAGCAGCGTCAAGGGCTGGTTGGCGAGTTACAGTGCACATAGCACGGCATCCAGGATCTGCAAACGCGTGTTTGAGGAGCTTGAACTCAAGGTCTAGAGTACACTGTGTGATGAAAGCATCAGTGCCCACTGCGCTTGGCTTGCCCGGTGCATTCTGCGCTGGATGAGTCTGGATGAACGGAATTCTTGAACCATGCCGGAAAATGTGAAACAAGGGGATGGTGGTACCACAGCAAACAGAGCGAATGATCGGCTCTGTATGTTGGTGGACGTCGATTCGTCTGGTGCCGAGCGAGAACGAGGCGAGAACGAGGAGAAACGAGGGATTCGTCTGCGGTGCGGTCGCCGGAAACCGCATGACGGGGAATCCGGTGAAGGCAGACCACAGCCTCCGTTGGCCAAGGATGTATGAGGATGTACGCGATGATGCAGCCATGATGCATGTTATGAGCGACAACATGTACGGGGCGTCGCCGCTGTAGGAAAGCCCGAGTTACTCCCACATGCATGCGGAGCATCAGGCACAACGCCGCAACGCACACGTACAGAACACGTACCTGTTGGAACCTGCGTGTTCCTCCATGTCGGACAGTCGGATGATGACGGGGCCTGGAATATTGCATGTGAGGACATTGTGAGGACATATGCCTGACACTTCAACAAGTTAATTTGTAGTGCTCGCAGACTCGCCTTTCAAGGAGCGGATTTTGGCAGAGATTTCTCATGAATCGTTTTGCCCTTTTGGTATGGCGATAAGTGGTCCAGTGTAGTCTGTGGAAGAGGTCCAAAGTGAGCTACTACGCATACTACCAGTGGCATCAATGTACTAACGCAGTCCGAGCACCGCAGCGTCGCAGCGTCGCAGCGTCATGCAGCCTGATGTCCGGCTACTTATGTGCGGTAATCGGATCACAGCGGATCACAGCGGACCACCCGGTCAATTGGGTGAAATGGTCTGTTAGACGCTAGGATCTACTCGCCGCCGGAGCCCGGTTAACCGCGAAGTTTATGCAAGACGCCTTCCCGGCCCACCATCAAGGTGAATCAACAAGACCGCCGACGCTGCGAGCTCCAAGTTCTGTCGTTCACCATCATTATTCTCTCCCAAAGCACCTCCAATATAGCTACCAATTGCACTCCTTTCCGTCGGAAACCGACTCGGTTCGGATATGATGGAATTTGTACTGGCGGTGGGTCTTGACGAAGACTGACTCTCCGTTTACGGCCCAAAGTCAGCACTGGAGGAGGTACGTTTATGACATCATATGGACCAGTGGTGGCGCTGTCCCTGCCGCAAACCGTGACGCAGTGGCGATCATTCCGCTGTCAGGGCGGGGTCAAGTACTAGGTTTCACCGAAGCACCCAGGTCAACTACGGTTCTCCTAGTTGTTTCCACACGACGCATTGGTGCACATTTCCCCACCACCGCAGTCGAGACGTGGCAGACGGAAGCTGCGGGTGTCGACCGCGTGGTGCGGAACCTGGGGTCCGGGGTGAAGAGGCTCATGGACTCTATCCCCCAGGGCCGCCATACGGTCGCGACTTCCGGCACAAAGACTTACGGTGCGCTCTGACTCCAACCGATCTCATTGTGCTGGACGTGGCGGACCTTTCCTTCTGCTCCTCAGCGTACGGCTGCATAACGCGTGTGGGACCATCACCGCCGCCGACAAGCGTCTCTGATCAAGGCCGGCAAGCCCGCCCTCCTCGCCGCGAGGGAGCTCGGGTACAACGCGGCGCAATGTGTCGCTTTCGAGGACTCGCCGTCAGGCATCTGCGTCGCATCCGGGGCTCGTGACGGTGATCGCGCTGCGCACGAGGCACGAGAGGCCAAAGATCGAGAACTGTGAGGAGATCGAGAACTATGGAGGACGTGTAGATGCAGATTAGAATTGCATTGAACCTACCGGTCTTGTCACCCTTCTTGGCCCGCTCCTTTCGCATGTGCCCAGCGAGAGAGCGTTCGAAATATTGTTGGATGACTGGCGGAATGCACGAGGAGGCGAGTATGGGCACGGCATGCCAAGTATATGAAGACTGCTACGCGTCACGGAGCAGCTCAAATGTTCCGAAGAACTTCTATCACGATCGGACTACTTGATACACCAACTGTGCTAACTACAGCCTCGACTTCATGGCCCTCGCAAGGCGCGCCTTAGTCTTCTTGGGCTTCGTCTTGGGCTTCGTCCTCGACTCGGTGGTCGTCGGCGCCTTGGGCTTGGGAGCCTTAGGCGCGGGCCTCTTGCGCCCGCGGGCCTCGAGGGAAGAGTGCTCGTCCTCGACCTCGCCCTCCTCGACCTCGCGAGCCGCCTTCGTCTTCTTGGGCTTCGTCTTGGGCTTCGTCCTCGACTCGGTGGTCTTCGGCGCCTTGGGCTTGGGGGCCTTGGGCGCGGGCCGCTTGCGCCCGCGGGCCTCGAGCGAAGAGTGCTCGTCGTCCACGTCCTCGAACTCGTCGTCGCCGTCGTCGTCTACGACGTCGCGCGCCTCGAGGTCCTCGTCGAAGTCACGAGCCGCCTTCGTCTTCTTCGGCTTCGTCTTCGGCTTGGTCCTCGACTCCGTGGTCTTGGGAGCCTTGGGCTTGGGGGCCTTGGGCGCGGGCCTCTTGCGCCCGCGGGCCTCGAGCGAAGAGTGCTCGTCCTCGTCCTCGCCATCCTCGACCTCGCGCGCCTCGAGGCCCTCGTCGAAGTCGCGAGCCGCCTTCGTCTTCTTCGGCTTCGTCTTGGGCTTCGTCCTGGACTCGGTGGTCTTCGGCGCCTTGGGCTTGGGCGCCTTAGGCGCGGGCCTCTTGCGCCCGCGGGCCTCGAGGGAAGACTCCACGTCCTCGACCTCGTCCTCGTCGAAGTCACGAGCCGCCTTCGTCTTCTTCGGCTTGGTCTTGGGCTTCGTCCTCGACTCGGTGGTCTTCGGGGCCTTGGGCTTGGGCGCCTTGGGGGCGGGCCGCTTGCGCCCGCGGGCCTCGAGGGAAGCGTGCCCGTCGTCCACGTCCTCGAACTCGTCGTCGCCGTCGTCGTCTACGACGTCGCGCGCCTCGAGGCCCTCGTCGAAGTCACGAGCCGCCTTCGTCTTCTTCGGCTTCGTCTTCGGCTTCGTCCTCGACTCCGTGGTCTTGGGAGCCTTGGGCTTGGGGGCCTTGGGCGCGGGCCTCTTGCGCCCGCGGCGCTCGAGGGAAGAGTCGACCTCGTCATCGTCGTCGTCGTCGTCGTCGTCGAAGTCGCGAGCATCGAGGTCCTCGGCGGCCCTCGCGACCACGTCGTCGGTGGGTGCACGCACGACCACGGCCTCGGCGGCGCGGTTCACCTGCAGGCATACGATGAGTCAGCACAGTCCGACGGCCTGCAAAGTGCGAGTGCGCAGAACAAGAACGTACGTTGCTGAGGCCCGTGGAGGCCGCATTGCTAGATGGGGCGGACTGCACGGAGACGGAGAGGGCGAGGACGGCAAGGACGAGCAGCCGGTTGAAGGACGGCATGGTTTAGAGAGCACTGGGATGCGTTGGTGATAAAGAGTACTGTCGTGAATGGAAAACCGCACAGCTGTAGAGGGGATGTCAGTGTCCATCATGGGAGCGGCGACGAGTGTAGGTTTAGAACGCACCGGCTGTAAGGGGAAAATAAAACAGGTGGGTGGACTCGAAGGAGAAAGCGAGCTGAGGAAGTGTGACGGCGTACGGTGAGCATTTATAGGGGAGGAGGACATGCGCCAATCACCCATCGTCATCCGGGCTTTGGAGCAGCACCAAGTGCTGGTTGGCGAGTTGTTTACAGCGTAACACAGCATCCAGTAGCTGCAGTTGCGCGTTTGAGGAGCTAACTCCAAAGTCTGGCGTACGGTATACGACTATCACCGTCGCCATGGTGCTCGCTGCTGTGCGGCACATTGCAAAAGGCTTGGAATTGCCTACACTTGATCACTACGCTTGGCTTGGCCGACTTGTTCTGTGCTCGTGAAACAGAGTCGTTGGACCATGCGGACAAATGCGAAGCAAGGGGTGATGATATCGTGGTGAATAGAGCGAAAGATCGGCTCTTATCTCTGGATGTTAGTAAGTGTTGATCCACGCCTGATCTAGGCCGAGCGAAAACGAGGCGAAAGAGGAGGGATTCGTTTGCAGTGCTGTCACCAGAACCCCCATGATGCGGAATCCATCTGGCGTGGCGCATCACTACGTTGGCCGAGGATGTATGTACGCCGTGATGCATGTCATGGAAGCTGGGTGTTCATATGGGGCGTTACCGCCGTCAATACGCTGGATGAAAAATCCGAGTTAACTCCCACATAGATATGGAGCATCAGGCATGGCACAACGACAACATCTGACAACATACACGTAAAAGATGAGACAAAATGCCGTGGTGCACATGGTAGATGCTGTGCAGGATGACGATGGCGATGGGGCCTGATGGGACAGGGTGCGACGCCACGGGAACGGGAATGATGAGGACATTTCATTCCTAGGAACAGTGCTCGTAGACTTGCCGCGTTTTAGAGACCGGTGGATTTTTGCAGGTGTACATCTCATGTCTCCCTTTCCCCGTCTTTGTCGCTCGTTTAATGGGACGACAGATAGAGTAGGCCCGTACCAGGCATTTGCTATGGATCGGGTCGGAGACAGAAGACCAGAGGAGACCCCACTTTCAGTCCGAGTCCGAGTCGCAGTCCGAGTCGCAGTCAGAGCGCAGCACACAGGCTGATAGGCGCCCGCACTCAGTAGTAGTCCCATGATTGGCACATTAGACGCCTTACATAAATTAAAGTTTACTCTCGTTTGTTTCCCGCGACGCTGTGTCCCGGATTTTATGTAAATTTACGAACGCGAAACTCCCGTCGTTCACCATCATCACACCACCCTATATTAGCTACATACCCTTTCCAAAATGTGGAAGGCGGCTGGATGGGAAACCTGTCTTCAATCAGAGGGGCGGCCCCAGCACTCCAAACCCAAGTTGTACTACACGCTAAACGCAACGCGCGGGGGAGATTCCGAGTCTATGTGATCGCGGCTTCGACGGCGCGACCTTCGTACCGGGAGAGTTGGGGCCGCCGATCTCATTGTACGGGGTTTCCTCTTCAAGAGAACTCGAGGAACACATGGGCGAGGCTCGTGAACGTCGGGAGCATCGCGCAAATTTCATCCTTGGTCCGACGGAGTACTACTGTATTACTATTAGCGAGACGGTGTCCTCGGGAAACATCTACTTTAAATACTTACGAAGAGATCCCGCTCTGTACGGTAGTCATCCTGGCCAACACCGGCTGCGATCCGCCGTTTCGAAGAGAAGCTTTAAGCGCAGAACCGAGGACCCCGATATCGATAGGCCCAAGTGCGACTGCTGGCAGTCGTCCGGCGGTAGGGGGGGAGGTCGTCGGTTTCACTCGAAGCTCCGTACTGGATACGTAGGTTTGCGCCGGGGGTGGTTGGCTCAACGAAGCCGAGCCGATCTCGCCGAAGGACAACAACCGTCTTCGAAATGTGCCATCATGATCAGAAAGCTATGCAAGAAGCGAAGCGACGGAAGCGCGTTATTCAGTCGGCGACAAGTCATCATATGTATGTACATAATGTAGATCGCAAATCTGACACAGCCAAATAACAGTCGAGGTTAAACCCATGCGTACCACGTCGATGTGGTCATATTCATCAATATTGCGAAGGAGGTACGGTGCAGGTAAGACGGCGTACGTACCGTGACCGCTATGTACATGCCGCGCCTGTAAGTGAGTCCTAGCGAGCAGTCACGCAATATGTATAGAGAGAAGAACGACCACTGTCGATATCCGTGCACGCGGATGCGTCGAGGCGGCTTTGACTGGGAAGACAGCTTGGATGGCACGCGCGGCGACGTTTATCAGAAAACAGCGAGATTCGGCGCCACATCCTCGAACACGTCCGTCCCCTCCCTCTTCAGAACAGCCGGGCTCGCCGAATCGGTCTTCTCGATCATCTTCACGCCCTTCTGAGACTGATGGGCCGTCTCGTCGGAGTCGGAGCGCATTATCTCGTCGGAGCCGGAGCGCATTATCTCCCCAAACTTGATGCCCCATCCGTACACATCATAGCCGATCCAATGAAGGGACGTGCTTATGCCGGACCGGGACAAGACGACGACGTGTGCCTTCGTCGGGGAAGAGCGAATCCCATCTGTGTCCACCGCAAAGCCCGAGCCCGAGCCGGACTGCTGGGGCGCCGGCGCGAATCGGACCAGCAAGTGTGTGAGGGATGGGAGCGAGCGCGGGGAGCATCGCCCCGACGCATCCCTGCGTGTGGGGGTGGGGGAGGGGTGTAGTCAGCCTTGGAAGCTGGTGGCGGCAGAGAGTGATGGATGCCAATACGCAGACAAATATACTCACGAGCATGGAGCCGACCAGTAGCCGACCCGACGCTTGTCAGTCACGGCGCAAGTGCAGAGGAGCAGCGTCAGGCGCAGGGTGGATGGGCCGAAGGGAACCTCCCATTGTCCAGTCTCTCGGCCCGGGGGTGTGCCAATCGAAGGCGTCCATCTCGATGCGGGGCCCATATCGTGGAAACAGAAGGCCACGCGTCGTGGCATTGTGATTGCCATTGACTCCTGTTGCGTTCCCGCGCGTCGTCGAAGAGTCTCACATGGTAAGAGACGTGGCGTGGGACACCCGCGTCATGCCGGCGCAGAACAAGTTTGGATACGTTGGGGAAGACAGCCGTCACGTCGGCCACAAACGTCTTCGACGTGGTGTCTCGTATACCAAGCCTGTGCACCGTCACGAGGGAAATATCGGTGCGCGGGCATCGGTGAATTACAAGCTCGGTAAGCGAGCGAGGAAACAGGTCGAGAGAGATGTCCGCATCGCGCAGGTTCTCGTTGGCGGGAAAGTTGAGGAACGAGAGGCTACGCAGAGGAAGGCGGGCGAATCTGCGCAAGACGGCGGGGTCGGTGTTGAAGGGCATGGGCATTGTCAAGTCCTCGAGATGATGCAGCGACTCACGAGAAGAGGGAATGATATATCTCGAAGGAACCACCGGCGGATACGGATCCGTCGCAGATTGCGGCAGTGGCGCAGGATATCGAGGAACGCGGCCGACCACTCTTCCCGAATAGCAATGAAGCGAGGTTTGGAGGTGTATTTTTCATCGCGGCAACCACCCGTGGATATGCAGAGCTCCATGTTTAGATGTGCACGAGAGGAATGGCCAGCCTTAATGGGCAGGAACCGGCGGAACGAAGGGAGTCGCGTGAGCTGAAAATCGACGTCAAGGGACTTGGGACGTGCACAGAGGGGGAGCAGACAAGTATCGAGGAAATATCGATAAGTCCTCATCAGAACAGAGAGGTCCCGCGTAGAGAGTAGATCGATGACGTAGTTTTGCACGTCCACAGGTACTGTAGTTAAGAGGGACGAGGAGGACCTAGCAGCGACTCGGATGTGCTAGTGACCTGAATATTGAGAAGATTATTTCATCTTATCAAAACGGCTTGCTATGCTATATCGCTCACGTTCGAGGCATGATCGGCTGGAAAGCGGTTGGGGTCCCGAAGAATGTATCTTGACTTGGCATGGAGAAGTCGAAGCTGAACGTCATTTTCTGGCCTTTCGGTGAGATGAACCCCGGTATTGCGACGCTATCCTTGTATGCCGAGTGAATTCGATCCGATTCACTAGAGAAAGTCTTGGTGTGCTGGGCGAGGCGATGCGGCTGTATGGATATCGATCCAAGACTGGCAAGGGTGGGATTAACAAATATTCGGTTCCTAGGCGCCCTACAACGCCTGTTCTCAACAAGCGCTCTTCGTCGGAACGGCCCGGGGACAAAGGTTGTGGTGTGAAAGCTAAGTACTGTTGCTGCTAACTTGCTGCGTATATGTGAATCTAGTAGCGTATAATGTCGAGCGACGGTCTGACGTCCTTGAACGCGTCCATCCCCTCCCTCTTCAAAACAGCCCAGCCGGCGAGCTCGCTCGTCTTCGTGCAGACGGGACTTCCCTGAACCGCTTGTCCCTCGGGCACACGGGAGACTTCCCAACACTCCAAACCCAGATCATACACCTCCAAGGCAATCCAGCGGAGCGAGCGGCTCGCTTGCGCGAGGCGCGCGATGTCCCTCTTCCGGATAACATTGGCGATGGCGCGAATGTCCCGCCCGTCGAGACGTTCCAGGCGCAGCGGGGTATACCGCAGCACGAATCTGATTCGCAGGTATGCGAGGCCCGTGAACGCGGGGAGCATGCCGCAAAGGGTATCCTGCATCCAACATCATGCGCGATCGGTTCAAAGGTCTAGGTGGCAGTGCATAGGTATGAACACGCACGAGCACGGCCTTTTCGAGGTCGCCGTTCCAGCCTGAGAACCGGACGCTGTGGTCGCGCGCCGTGTGGTGGAGCATCGTCAGGCGCACCGCCGACGAGACCGACGGCCCGAAGTACGAGCGCCAGTCGCTCGAGAACGTGAGGAAGCCGTCGTCCATGTTGACTCGAAGCTCCACGAAACTCGGGGAGGCGTCCGCCAAGACGGGCGCGAGGTATCGTTCTTCGCTGCGCCTTCTGAAGGGGATGGAAATGCTGGACACGTGTCTCGGGAACCCGAGGCAGTACAGCTGGCACAGGTCCTCGGCCCATATCGTGGAAAGCGACGGCCACACGGAGTCGCCATGCTTACTAGACCGCTTGCGCCACTCGAGCTTGCTGAGAGGCCGTGCACCGTCGACGATACCGGGCATGGTGAAATACAGAGGGCTCACCCCGTGCCGGCGCAGGATCAGCTCGATCACGTTTGGGAACGCTGTCGTCGCGTCGGCCACGAATGTTTGGATTGGCAATCGAGTACCCCGTACGCCGAGTTTCCGCACCAGCGGAAACGGAGTGTTGGTGGGTGCGCCGAGGTCGATATCGAGCTCGGCGAGGGAACGAGGGAGACATTCGAGGGAGACGGGCGTGAGGGGTGTGTTGTCATTGAACCCGTCTCGCCGTAGGAATGAGAGACGGCGCAAAGTAGGAAGGAGGGTGAGGCGACCCAAGATGTCGACGTCAGCCTCATCGGGCATGCAGATCGACAAATCCTCCAGATGATGCAATGACGAAGTTATGGTGTCCATAAGCATAAGAAGGGGAAAGGGCACCTCCCCCATGAACCATCGATCGATGCGGAGTAGTTGGAGATTGTGGCAATGGCGCAAGATATCCAGGAATGCCGGAGACCACTCTTCTGCATTGCGCAGCATCTCGACGGTGTCATATTCGACTGACAATTGGATGTCGCTTACTGCAATCCAAAGGTCCTTGATGAGGTGTGCCCGAGACGAAGAGCCGGCGTGGATGCGCAGGAACCGACGGAATGAAGGAACTCGCCGAAAGTCGCATTCGTGGAGAATGATCCTGGGGAGTGCACAGAGAGGCAACAGGCAAACATCAAGAAAATGTTTGCACGTCCTCATGAGAGTCGATAGATCCGGTATGGGGAGGAATGAGATGATGTAGCTCTGCACGTCGAGATTGACGGTGATTAAGGTGATGTCGGGGGGTTCCGATGAAGTGCTGGTGGGAGCCTGGGCGCGACACGATTAGTGTATCTGCCGCATGAGTACTTGAGATTTCTTTCACTCACATTCGATGCCATATCAATGACCACACGGTGTTCGGGTTGGGGCTAGCAGGGGAGGCATCTTGTGTGGGTGGCATGATGGAGTCTAAAGCTGAATTAAACCCTGGCATTTCAACGTACGCAACATACATACCAATCTTACAACACAGTCCGATAAAGTACCAAGGGGTCCAAGCTTGTGAGCCGGGTGGCTGGTAGAATGTTTGGAGGGAGCGGACGAGAACCTTTGAAGAGAACAGACGCTGACTTTATAACACAAGACCTGGCGCTTATTCGCCTCAATCACCAGGGGCTCCAAGTCTAACCCGCTTCAAGCACGAGGATTGCTGAGTGCCGCCCGCTCTAGAGTCACCATAACTAGAACGTTGAACGAGGTATCGGATCCGCTCAAGGACAGGTGTTGGACATTCGAACACTAGAACAACGTGCTTACTCCATTTCCAGATGAAGCAGCGACCCGGCCTGCGGTTCGGAGAACCCCCTCCCCCCTCGTGCGCTGAAAGAGAGGCAACTCTGTGATCCGCAGGACCTCCCAGAAATGGAATGGGCAGGAGGATGGTGTTCACAAGAGGGGTTCCATCCCACATTGAGCATCCATGTAAGGCGACCAGAGACAAGTACCACCATAGTCGACCGGGATCTAAAGGACAAGGAGACTCGTTCATATAGGACCTGACGATAGCCGGCGTCGTAAGACGAGGGGTGATAAACGGATCCTTCGATACATCTATATGCGCGACCTGTGCAACGTACGACGATCCGTCAGCAAACGTCAAGACTAGGGAGCACCCTCACTCCTCACTCAGTAGCACGGCGCATCCTTGAGCCCCACAACACACTTCTCCATAGTATCCTCCGCCCAGCGGACCTTCTCATGGTCCGCCTCTCCCAACCCCAGCCGCTT
Organism: Ganoderma lingzhi; assembly: GCA_026283605.1. Taxonomy (NCBI): domain Eukaryota; kingdom Fungi; phylum Basidiomycota; class Agaricomycetes; order Polyporales; family Polyporaceae; genus Ganoderma; species Ganoderma lingzhi. The sequence continues at coordinate 2,592,495 of JAPJYM010000003.1, read as the reverse complement.
CGCCTGCACGAGCACGACCAACGCCAGGAACAGCGTGTACCACAGCCGCTTCGTCTTCTGCCGCGCGAACACGATCAACGGCCCGCCGTAGCCCTCCACGAACGCCGCGCTCGGCTCCAGGAACATCGTCTCCAGCAGCGGGTCGCCCCACAGCGCGTGCCCGACCGACGCGAACGACGTCACGCGGACCTCGGGCTCCTGGTCCCCCGGGCCCGGCGCGTCCTTGTCCATGTCCTTGTCCAGGTCGAAGTCGACGAACGTCGAGTGCTCGTCCGCCGCGAACGACACGAGCGACGGCACCTCGCAGTCGTCGAACAGGAAGAACCCGATCGCGCGCGACAGGTAGCGCCGCACGTCTTCGTACGGGAGCGCGATCTCCGCCTCGCGCGCGTCCTCGATGATGGTCTCGAGAAGGAGCGTGAAGGCTTCCTGCCAGGAGTAGAGCTCGTCTTTCGCTTGCGTGGGGAGGCCGAACCAGTCGTTCTGGACGCGCTCGTGGAGCTGCTTGAGGTAGGAGCCGAGGCGGAGGTCGAGCAGGGTTTCTTGGCGCGGGGAGAGCTTTCCCGATGCGCGGACGAGCGAGAGCGCGACGCCGCCGGGGTGGGCGAGGAGTAGGTATTGGTATGGAACGAGGGAGGCTGAGGGATCGCACGCAATGATTGTGGGAGTGGGGACACCCGATTGGGAGGCGATGAGTTTGAGGAGGGCGTGCTCCGTCTCGAGGGAGTTGGGTAGATAGGATACGGATGCCAACTCCGGTGACGGGAGCGCGGCGGTTTTCAAGATGTAGGATGCGCCGTCATCGATGCGTGCGAGGAATGTTCGAGTCGGGGTGAACGCGCTGTAGTCGCAATTAGATCCGTGCCTCCAGACGGTGAGAACAGTCCACTGTCCACATACTCGAAACCATCTTGCTTGAGCTGGGAGAACTCTACGATGGCTGTAGGTCCTCCACGGTGATGCTCGAGGATCCGCTGGATATCTGCCTCGCTCACTTCGTACATCTTCGTAGAGCACCTACTGGTCACAGCGGCGGAAGAACGCAGGTTATCGATAACACAGACGCCGGTACTGTATGTAGGCCAATCTGGGATGTTGTCTCGGATTGGTGTTCTTCCGGAGAAAATGGGGAGGTCGCCGTGGGTCGAATATGCGGTGTTATTGAGACAGGTCGAGGGTACGTACAAGAGCGGCGCATACGCATATAAGACGCGGTCTGCGACGAGGAATATACCAACTTGCGTTCACTCCAAGCTGTAGGTATTCTTCTCGAGCTACGCGGAACAGTCAGCACCACAGACGACCACTTGAGGATTATCTGCTCACCTCAGCCTCGAGCTGCCTCCTCACTCGATACTCCTCGTCCGCCTTGATCACGATATGGTGGTCATCCAGATCCTCAATGATGAAGCTCTGCTTCTCGTTCATCGTCAACAATATCTGCTTGACGGCCGAGTCGCTGTGGCGGAGATTAGCAGATATCGGCGTCCCGAAGAGGGTAAGATTCAGAATCGCCCCACTAACCAGGTGAGAAGCACACCTTACGAGAAGCAGCGGTGAGCGACGTCGATCCCGAGGTTCTCGCACGACGCACCTCTTATGGCCTTCATCTCCTACGCTTTCCCTCCGCGCCCTGCTAATTCCCAGGTGTGCACGCGGCAATAGCCAAGAGATGAGGTATGAGAGGGAGATGGTGGCCGAAGGGAAAGAGACGAGCCCGGTTGACGCCGTGGGGGACGGTGATCTCAGGCCCCGGAACGGCAACTGCGACAACTTCTAGGGCTTCCTTATGCTCATCGCCCACGTTCGTCTCAACCACAACCTCCACCTCAGTACTAGTCGCAGCGTCGGCGCCCTCCGCAGAACGCTTGTCGCGGGGGTTGATAAGCACCACTCCACCTCCACAGCTCCGCACTCAAACATTGAGGCACTGAGGAGAACGTTCACCATGCCGATCCCGCCAGCGTTGTTGACCCCCGACCTCTTGTGAGTCATCCCTCATCGAGCGGTCGCCATCGCCGTTGCTCTTTCGTTGCGTGCATGTTCGCTCATGCTTGCCCACCCGGTTTCCCCGTTGCCGCGACCGTCTGTCCATTTTTGGACTTATAGGGCACCTGCTGATGGCGCATACCCGTCGCCCCGGCGCGGAACACTCACTGGCCAATCTCCCCCTAAAGGTCAGGACATTCTGTCAGCTGGATCGTTGTCCTGATTGCTGTTGCTTACACCGATGTCGACCTCCGCACCCACAGTGCCCACCCCGACATCCGTTGTCGAAGCGGCGAAGCGCTTAGCGGCCTGGACTGCAGTGGATAGACACATTCTTCCTGATCATAAGGTGCGCCGTTGCGTCTGTTGTTCACGACCTATCCCTTGTGTTCACCCTCGTCCGCATACGAAGGTCATTGGCATCGGTTCTGGTAGGGCGCTGTCCGTACCGTATAGTGCGATCTGTGCTGACTCCACATATTAATTAGGCTCGACTGTCCCGTATGTGGTGGAGCGCATCGTCGCGCAGGGGAAGGAGGTCAACAAAGACCGTGTCTTCATCCCGACTGGTACGTCGTTGCAGCTACTGGTTATGACGAGAGCGAAATCCTCAGATACGACCTTCGTTACAGGCTTCCAATCTAAGGAGCTGATCGTGAAGTCTCAGCTTCTCTTGGGAGACGTCGACCAGTATCCAGAGATCGATGTGACCATTGACGGTGCCGATGAGTAAGTCGTGTCAGCATGGGACTTTAATCGCAGAAACGCTGACTGGGCTGGGAACGTTAGGGTCGACCATGACCTGAACTGTATCAAGGGCGGAGGTGGTTGCCATCTGCGTGAGAAGGTCCTTGCAGAGGCTGCTGACACGTACGTCTGCGCCCATGTCAATGTCCAACGGCTGTGCTGACATGAGGCGATCAGCTTCGTCCTCGTCGCCGACTACCGCAAGAACTCTACCGTGCTGGGTACAACTGTAGGATCTACCAAGTGCTCTTCGCGATAAACAGCACTTGACTCTGTTTCGGTAGTTCCCGCAAGGCATTCCCATCGAGGTGGTGCCCTTCGCATACACGAAGATCCTGCAGAATTTGCATCTCATCGGCTCCCCCAATGCGTCGCTCCGAATGGCGAAGTCAAAGGCGGGACCGGTCGTCTCCGACAATGGGAACTTCATCATCGATGCCCCCTTCCCGGAAGAGATCATGAAGGATCCGTATACGGTGCGTGTCACTTCGCCTCCGCGCGGATCCGGAGAGCGCGTACACTGACTTGTACGCGCTTCTAGCTCTTGACTCGCATCAAGATGCTCACGGGCATTGTCGAGGTCGGGCTCTTCTGCCACATGGCGAAGGCGGCGTACTTTGGCAACCAGGACGGCAGTGTGACCATCAAGTGGCATGATGGTCGTGTGGAGAAGGTCGACCAGAACGAGAGCGCAGTTGAGGATTAGATCATAGTCAACAATTGCCGGGCAAGAACTCTGCGGAAGGTAAGCCTTAAAATACCGTTTTGTATGATGAGCCTCCTAACCTGTTGTTTCATTAGATGTGTGCTGTATATAGTATGTAAAGCTTGTATGAACAGTGGGGTTGAACGTTGAGACGCATAAGATTATGATTACTTGCGCCCAGCGAAGTGACTGGACGTCTTCGCAACTTCTTAGTCACTTGTTTGATGCATTTAGAGACGTCCGCGGCCAGAGCCCGAGTCAACTGGGAGCCAAAGAAACTCATTTGGAGTCAAAACCTGTCAGAAACGGCCAAGATAGTCACTGGATGAGTGCTACCAGGTGCTACCGACATCGCCGAGGATGATGCCGAAGCGTCTAAAGTGCCATATTTGGAGTAATGGGTCACATGGAGCGGAGCCGCCCAGCGTCTCGGAAAAGCTTGATAGGAGCACACTCGTCCAGCACAGTCCCTCCCCATCGCTTCAAGCTCGTCCCTCCCGGCCCCTCAAAACTATCGCAATGGTCAGTCCTGTCCCTACAGCCGTCTCTGAGTCCACTCTGGCTGTTCTTGCGTTGGATCGAGGCCAGAAAGCCGCTGGATGCAATGCGGGGCCTCCGGATGTACCTCCACGGCCAAATCAATGGAAGACTGACACGCCCCCTCTCCTCATCTACAGGCCTCCGTTGAACTCGCCGCAACCTACGCCGCCCTCGTCCTTGCCGACGATGGCGTTGAAATCACCGTGAGTTCCCATTGTGCATTCAAACTCTTCACGCAGTTGCGATTCTGATACACCTCCTGTGATCCTCGCATGCAGTCGGACAAAATCCTCGCACTGACGAACGCGGCATCCGTTGAGCTTGAGCCCATCTGGGCGTCCCTACTCGCGAAGGCTCTCGAGGGCAAGAACGTCAAGGAGCTCCTTTCGAACGTCGGTGCTGGTGGCGCTGGTCCCGCAGCTGCACCAGGAGGTGGCGCGGCCGGTGGCGCTGCGGCTGCCGAGGCACCCAAGGAGGAGGAGAAGAAGGAGGAGGAGAAGGAGGAGTCCGACGACGACATGGTGCGTACACCCGCTTCTGTGCGAGAGCGGGCCGGGAGTGCTGACCTCGGGACGCGTGCAGGGCTTCGGTCTCTTCGACTGATTTTCCTCCGTTCTTCCCTTCCGTCGTGTCTCTATGTTGCTCTGGTGCTTTCGTCCCGCATTGCATCTCTGTACGCTCCCCCACCACCACATGTTGCGTTGTATTATCCCATGCCATCATTACTGCGCAAAATCGAAAACTGAAAACACCACGCGTACCATGAGTGACCGGAAGACATCTGGTGTTATATCATGATGATATATTATATGCCCCGAATCCCTGCGCCAATATTGCCTGTAGGCGCCCGTCCAACACGGGCGTTTCATCTGAAAAGACGTTCAAGTTTTGCCCGCCTGGTTGATGACGCGACCTCGCGCTGGACTACCAGCATGATTCCACCCGGTACCACCTCTCCTCATCTTCGCATACTCTTACACGAGGAATGGACTGGGGGTATATGACTCAAGCATGATAATGGTGAGTGTGTACTTGGCACTTTATACGGAAGCATGCACGATAACCCCGACCGCCTACTGTATGCGTCCCAGATGCGCCCATATATTACACCAATGCCGATCCAATGCGCAGAACCGGTGGCGGAAACTTAGCCCTACATTCGCGCGAGCGAGATATGCTTGCTTTCGTTTGATTGGAAGCACAGGACTGCCGGTTTTCGGATCCATGCAGTCCGCTGTTGACAGCTGTCATTTTCACTGAGCGGGGATCATGGTCCCCTATTAGTACTGGTAAGTTCGAAGTAATAAGTAATGTGGGACGAGACGAGTCAGTTGGCAACCACTGCCTTTGATATCAACCGTCCACCGAGCCTTGGACTTAACGCACTCCAATCTGCTAGGAAATTGAGAAGATAAAAATTAATATTAAACACTTCGCCACTAATCCTTCGACTGGGACCCACCTATTGTCCAACGGTCTCTGCAGCATACGAAGGTGACGGACCTGTCCATCCTCGTTACGGCTCATCGTGCGCGCTCGCCAACAATAACCAGTATTGCTCCCCAGCGAATATGGACCTCGGCCATTCAACCCTCCGTGTGGCGCCACCGGTCCTACACTAACGGTCAATATATTTGTCTATAACGTCATAATGTTTACGGTTGGTCCACGGGTCTATGCACGTTGTACGTACACGGCGTTCACCTGTCAGTGCTCCTGCCTCGTTCGCTGACTCCTTGACAAGCCAGATATATTTTCCTTGCCATGCTTGGCTGGACACTTCATGTCCTCGGGGATACGGCGCCGCCGTTCAAGTCTAGTATGCACGCAGTAAGATTCCTCCACCCACGCTATACTTAGGGTCGTAGTAACATTCGTTCCATGTAGACTGGAATGTTCCAATTCCCAAGACTCTGACGATCTCCGGCGAGTAGAATGATGTTCATACATATAGCACGGTCCATCCTGACGTCTTCTACCAAAGTCGTCCAGCCCTATCCCCTCACCTCCGCCATGGCGACGTTGGAGGACCCCCAGGCGCTCATCCTCGCTAGTGTCGCGACCCTAGTCGCAATATGGATAGTACGATGGAAGACCAACCCAGTGAGTACGTTCCGGGAGATGCGATACTAGAGTGCGACGCTGATCGTTTGGGCAGCTAAGTTCGATTCCCACCGTTGGTGGATCGGATGCGCCAGGGCTGTCGATATTGGCATGGCTCAACTTCTTGCGCCGCGGGAAGGACTTGCTCCAGGAGGGTTACCAAAAGGTGTGTTTTCGTCCGACTATACAATCGGGAACTACTCAATCCTGTGACCCACAGTATCATGGCTCGACGTTCAAGATCGCCCTTTTCGACCAATGGCTTGTCGTATTTTCCGGGTCCAATATGGTCGACGAGCTTATGAGGCGGCCCGATAGTGAGTTATCGTTCTTGGAGGGCATTGAAGAAGTATGAAGCATTGCACAGTCCTGCCTCCGGTCTCCCGCTGACTTGTCCCCATCAGGTAGTCCACATGAAGTACACTGTCGGGCACGAAGCCTTGGGCGACCCGTACCACGTCGGGATCATCAAAGAGAAGCTTACGCGCATGCTTCCTACCGTTCTCCCGGACTTGACCGAGGAGTTGGCGATATCCGTGCAAGAATACATCCCCACCCAAGGCGACGGTCAGTGTCTCGCCGTGCTGTTCGCCTCGTCCGCCAGTGTGTCTGAAAAAACTTGTGCGTGCATAGAATGGACCGCCGTGAATGTGATGACGACGATGCAAAAGATCGTCGCCAGGGCCAGCAACCGTGTCTTCGTCGGACTTCCACTTTGTGCGTCATTTCGTCGAAGATACTTATCGGCGGTCCCACCAGCTAATGCATCCGCCGCTAGGTCGCAATGAGGAGTTTTTGGCATTGCCCCTTCGCTTCACGTTGGATGTGATGAAAGACATGGTAGTCATGAGCATCACTCCGGACATTTTGAAGAGGTGAGCTCGGGCCATCTGAAACGAGCGAATTATTGACCGTTCGACCAGGCCAGTTGGTCATCTGGTTAGCAGCGCGAGGCGGACTATGGCGCAAGCCATGAAATATATCCAACCTGTGATCGCCGAGAGGAAGGCGAACCTGAAGGACTTGGGCGAGGACTGGTCCGACAAGCCGGTGCGTTCTGTTGTGAACGGATGGTTGATCCACGTTCGCTCACGAGCTGCTCCAAGAACGATGTGCTTCAGTGGATCATCGACGAAGCCGTTCGCCGGAATCACTCCGATGACAGCGTCGTCGAGCGAATATTCCTCGTCAATTTCGCGGCCATCCACACCTCCTCCACCGTGCGTATTCGTTCGTCATCGTCGGCTGGGCAACACTGATTCTCTCCTTCATTTGGCCTCGTTAGAACATGACCCATGTCCTTTACGACCTCGCCTCAAGACCGGAGTGTATTCAACCACTACGAGAGGAGATCGAAGGTATCGTCGCAACAGACGGTTGGAGCAAGTCAGCCATTTCCAAGATGTGGAAGCTTGACAGCCTGTTCAGGGAGTCTTCGCGGTACCACGGAATCTCCCTCAGTGCGTATTACCCCCACATTGTCGCTGGACCATCAGTAATCTGACTATGCTCGTGCTCTGCAGTTGGCCTCACACGCAAGTCCGTGAAAGGCATCACCCTCAGCGACGGGACGTTCATCCCGAAGGGCACCGTGCTCGCGACTGCTGCGCGGCCGATGCACCACGACGGCTCGAAATACGCCAACGCGGACGTGCTCGACCCGTTCCGCTTCGAGAGGATGCGGCACGGCGAGGGCGAGGGCCTGAAGCACCAGTTCGTCAACACTTCCAACGACTTCGTCTCCTTCGGCCACGGCAAGCACGCATGGTGAGTCTGCCCCCCCCCCCTGGGCCACTTCCTCACCTCCCGCGTCGCCTTGAAGGGTACTGATCGCTGCATACATGCAGCCCGGGACGGTTCTTCGCGGCGAGCGAGCTGAAGGCGCTGCTCGCGTACATCCTCATCAACTACGATATCAAGCTTGGGGGGGACGGCACCCGGCCGGCGAACTTTTACTATGGCACGAACGTCGTCCCGTCTGTCACCGGACAGGTGCTGTTCAGGAAACGGCATGCGCAGGCTTCTTGAATGAGTTTCCTGTGTACGTTAGTAGCACGATGCGGCCGCGACGAACGCCTTGTTATCACAGAGATATGGCATACCTGATATTAGAAGTATAGAATATTTCCCATGATGCAACGCTTCTCATATAACGGATGTTCACTTGTGTATCATACAATGAGTTGTATCTCCTGCTCTCTGAACCTTCTGTTCTGATACCTTCAATTTCAGCGATCGGTCTAAACAAATGGATGACGTCACGTGACGTGAGGCATGTTGGTGTCGCTGACACCGAACGTGAACTTGAAAGGGTCACCATCTTCTTCGGACCACCTCTGTTCCTCTACCAGGAGCTATTATACCCTTTGATTAATCTTTTTCCTCTCAAGGAGCGGGCGGGACCCCCAACTTTGACTTCGACTTCTCTACTGGCATGCTGATCCGGAACGAGCTACTAATGACGCGCGACCCGAACGGCCTCCTGCTCACTTCTGGGGTCTCGAATGTGAGTGGAATACTTCAGTATTTAGGGGGCAGTCGAATCGAATGATGTCTTGTGACAGGAGCCCGGCCCCATGTCATTCAACGCTCGTCCTTCCACCCGCTTGATCGCCTTGAACTTGGACGTACAAACCCACATCATGTCTTTCCTCTCCAAGCAAGACTTGTCGGCTCTCATGAGGACATGTCGTCATTTCCTCGACGCTTGCGTTCCATCTCTCTGTGCGCACTCCGGCGACCTTCTCCACGAGCTCGATCTGACTGTCGTTCCAAAGTTCCACCAGTTCCTGCGCATCGACTCCGGTCTTTCTTCTCGCGCGCACCTCATCAAAGAACTATGGATCGCCGTCAGTGGCACGTACTATCAGTTAGACGTCGACGAAATCATCGGCGGCACCACACGAAGGCATTGGTCTTCCGCGTTCTTGCATATCCTCCGCCATTGGATGATGCCTACGACAACACGTTCCCCACATCCGCTCCTCTCCCCCCCAAAATCCATTCCCGGCGTCGTGCCACAACTTGCGACAACTCTGCATCGACCTATGGCTCGACGACAACATCCCTTTCCCTCTACTCGTGGATGCCATATCTTCGCTCCAACGGCTCGAGGACTTGACACTCTACCCGCCGGGAGGATTGCAAGATGCCGAGGTCGATACATTGCGCAAACTCGCTGGCCTTCCTTTGCGCCGCCTCGCGTTTCTTAAATACCGCGAAATCTTCCCAATCCTGGACAATGCGCCTGTTCCCCTCGAAGGACTCCCTCGCTCGTTGGGGGAGTTAGACACTGACGTTTGCATGCCGGTCAGCCACCCCTTTACGAACGTCCGGACGCTTGGAGTACGCGTACCCACATCCGACACATTCGTCGCAGACGCGACGGCTGCGTTCCCCAACGTAACCCTGCTTATCTTGCGCCGACATGTCGAGCAGGATGTGTTAATCAGCATCTCTGGGGGTCCGTGTCCGCTTATCCAACGCGCTCGAGCACACAACGAGGTCCAGTGGCAATCCCGGTATCGGGAAGCGTGGCTGTCGCTGTCCGCGGTCTGGGTCGTCGATCTGTGCATGCTATACGCGGTCGGGTTCTCGAGACAGGCGCCGTCCCTTTCTGTCCCGTTCGGGAACGTGGGGGAAGGGGCGTACATGGCGTCGGTGCTGGCCGACACCTCTCCGAAGTTCCTGGAGCTCCGGGTAGCCATCGACGATCTCCCCTTGGTACCGCCGGCGGACTGGCAGTCGCTTCTGGGCCCGTCGGTATCCTGTGTTCTGCGCCTGAAGTTGCTGTTCGAAATGGACTCGGACAACCTCAGCCGCTTTGGCAGCGACGACCCCACGGAGGGTGTCTTTGCAAGTCTCTGTGTTTATTTAGAGGGTGCCGTCGCACTGATTCCATGCATCGTTGGACTAAGGATGACATCTGCGCGACGCTCCCGGCGTTGACGGGCCTCACCCACATGCTCATCAAGTTCGCGGCGAAGAAAACCCCATGCCCGGAGTTCGAATGTCGCCCCCTCGACGAGTACGAAGTCGAGGCCGTTGAAGAGGCGATCAAGACGTATCTCCCCCGCTTTGAGCAGGAGTGTACGTCTCTCCAGTGGGTTGCATTTGACGTCTACGACCTCGATTTGGAGTGTTGGGAGATCCCTCGTGCGGGTGGGGGAGCGAGCGAAGAGGGTCAAGGAACTCGGAGCGGCCAGAGCTCGTGGACGAAGACGAGCAGAGAGTCTGGCCTGGCGGTTTTGAGTAGGGAGGGGATGGATGCGTTCAGAGATGTTCAGCCGTCCCTTGCGGCATTATCTTTACTCCGCGAGGAAGACGAAGAGGAGGAGTATGGGACAGACGAGGAGCCCGAGTGGACAATGTACTTCTTCGGTCGATGTTAGTTCCTAGTACCTGTGACGCTGCAAAGATAGTCAACGAGACACTGTAGCCTAGGATGTACTTCTTGTTTTGTTGAAGTTGGGACCGGGGACTGCGTATGACGGTCTTCGTCGACTTGAAAACGGTTGAGCCCGTCCTCAGGCTATCCGACAAATGGGGCTGGGGACGGACGTTATCCGTCATTGGATATAGGAATCCCTCAATGCAATGCTCCCTGTTCTCCCATCCCTCACGCACCAATTGCTCAGGTTCCCGCTCTTGGCTTCTAAGTACAATGTGAAAGTGTCGACTGACACCATCTAGAAGTACCTCCGCACATTCTCCGGTGCGAATTTGTCTCTTCGATGGGTCGATTCCACTGTCAAGCCAATGGCATTCATGTGTGACAACGGTATGTCCAAGATGGTAAACTCTGACTGCCAGACGCGCGTGGACAGCCCGCTAACACTACCTCTCCTTCCTCTTTCTATTTGAGCCACATTCTGCAGCATTGGAGCCGGACGACTGGAGACCCTGAATGTGAAAATATCCAACGTAAGGATAAGTCGTGCATTACCATGATGCCACTCACAAGATGCAATGTTTCCAAGTGCGCGGCCTGATCACATGATTACCGAGGGAGGAAAGGAAAGGCGAAGTCATCAAAATCACATGAATATGGCGGTCAAGCGTACGCACTGTTGCAGCCACCGGGTCGTGTCTGCGTTGAGGATTACGGGGGTTCGCGGCCTGCAAGCTACCAGACTCTGGGGGCGCGTCTGCTACGGACGAACTGCCATGGTCCTCCGCGCTGGAATCAACCCTGCGAGACGAAGACGCCGCCCCGGTGAATACGCGATGGCGGGAGCCTGCATGACTTCTAGTACTACTTGCCGCGTCGACTGTCGACGTCTTCGATGGACCAGCTGTAAGAGAGGGGGGGTGATGCCTCGAGTGCTGGGCTCCATTGCCATCCCCATCACTTTGAGATCCTACCTCCGCCGAACATGGTTGAGAAAGCGAAAGACGTGGAGGAGGCAACGCAGCGGCGACCGACGAGTCCGACTCGCGCTGCGTCCTGCCGGCCTCGGAGCGGGACGTCGAGGGGTCGCCTGGCAGCGCGGAAGGAAGCGCCGGCTCAGGATCGCGATGCTGGACGTTTTTTAGCATTTGCCGGACCTGCTCGTCTGGCATGCCCGTGGCGCGGAATGCCGCCTCGTAATCCTTCCTGCCGTCGGGACCCTTGGGCGTTTTGAGGCAGAGATATGTCTCCTGGTCTTTACGGCTCATGCTGGCGTACTCCTGGGGCAGTTGGCTGCCGTCAGGAAGCCTCTTCGCACGGAGCGGTCCAAGCGCCATTTCTTCGAGGTAAGCAAGACGGTCCACTCCACGACGTTCGGAGGCTTGATCTTGCAACGGCCGGTTCGTGCGGTCATGCTCCTTGCCAGAGATCCGAGTACGAGAGCCCGAAGTGGAGGTACGAGAGTCGCCAACGGCTGTCGCTGATGGCAGAGGTGGTACCGCATACGTAGATGGCAGAGGTAGAACTGCAGGCGTAGACGGCACCGGGGGAACGTAGTTGCTTGATGCCTCAACAGATGCACCGTCGCCTGTCGTGTCCGCAGAGGCACGATTGTCTTCCCGGGAGATGGGGTCGTGCGAGGCATGGGGTAGGGGGTGTTGAACGAAGGCGTCTGAATCAAGATGGAGTTGGCGGGGATCAGGCTGTTTCTTGCGCGCGAGGTAGAGATCTATGGGACTAGACTCTCGATTGCGCCTACGCTGAGCAGATTGGGTTGGATGACGCTCCTCGGGCGCCAGACTAGGGATGTTGTCGTACTCCGTACCTGAGGATTGCGCCTGAGGCAGCACTGTATCCTCCTCCGAGATACCGACAAATCCTTGGTGACGGAAGGGTACGGGAGTGCGAGCAATCGCTGGTGTGTAGTTGGCGCTGGGTTGCCGGGAAGTTGCGGAACGATAGTAGATCCCTGGCGACATCAGCGCGTTTGCTGCAGCCTGTCGCGCGCACGGGTCAGCACTACGGGTTCATTCCGGAACAATGACGGTCCTACCTGGCTCAAGCCTGATAAAGAGGGTGTACTAGCCTCTGGAGGCGCGTCAACCCGAATGAGATCTATGGTCTCAGGCTCAGGCTGTTCATCACCCTCCTCTCCGGCCCGCTAATATGACAAAAACAGCGGTCAGAACCATACTAGATCTCCTCAAGAAAAGGCCAGCCATAACCTACCCCTTTCGCACTTGGCAGAACATAGCCAGGCGCGTGCCCGTCGCCATCGGGTAGTACGTCCACAGGCCAGTCAAACCATGAGCTCTGGACTCTTCCCTTGTCGGCCATGCCTCCAAGCAAGGTGTCCTTGGTCTCTCGAAGGAAGTGTCGGAACCAGGGGTTCAATGCGTCCTTGTTCGGGAGCTGTAGAACGTGGCGTGCTACTGGAATTGACTGAACCGGGGTGTCGCCTCCTTCCGAAGTTGAAGACGCGTTTGTAGATCGCTTGGGTGCCTTGTTCGTCTTCTTCCCTCCCTTGCGACTCTTCGGAGGTTGGTGATCCCATTCAAGATCGATCCCCAGTGGCTCTTCTTCGGCATTTGGTCTCCATGTGCGATCCCTACGATCGGAGGGAGGGCTTGGGACCGGCGAGAAGTCATTAGAATCGCCACGACCACCCGTTCCAACATCAGGGTCGCTGTCTCCACGGCGGGATACATTGCGAGGCGTCACTACATCTGGGTCGAGGAAGGTCTCGTCCTCGCGGTCTTTGTACAGAGGTCAAAGATGTTACAGCGTAAACGGTATGTTGGATAAAGTAACAGACGTACACGTGATATCGGTCCGGCGAAGTTTGCGGGGAGGCGACCGATCAGAAGGTGAAGTACGGTCATCTAAACCTGTCGGAGGGGGGGTCTGGTCACCTGTCGGAAGCTCTTCTCCACGAGAGGCCGAAGAAGGCAAATCCAAGAGAAAGGCCGATCGGTTGTAAGTCCAGACGGACCAGAACGACCCACACATCATGAGAATCTTGATAACATCTGATTCAGGATGTCGTTCGAATGCGAGCAGGGCTTGCCTCTGCCTTTGAGACTCGGTCTCTAGAAAGATATCAGAGGCTATGTCGCGAGCATCCACAGTATCCGGCTCGACGGCTCCCATGGGCTTGGCTTCCCCAAGGAAAAGGAGTTGCCCCTCTTTCCCCAAGGTATTGGACATAATGGTGAAATCCGGCTGAGCATACTCCTGTCGGACCTTGTACTTGCCATCTGCAGTGGAAATGTACGTCCGACGGATGCAGGCGTGTTGTGGTCCGCAGCTGACCGCGAAGTGGTTGACATCAAACGTTAGGCCATACGTCGCAAGAATATAGTTCCATGGCCTGTACGAGAATAATTCCCATTTCCGTCTTTCCGGGTGTTGTGCGTAGTCCAGCAGAATCCTCAGTGTTCGGAAGAAGTTTGCTTTGGTTAGGACAACAATGTTCTCGTCATCCTGCCGCCCGTATGATAAGTCTAGTCCTCGTATACATGAGACGAGTAAGACCTCACCAGGAGCTGACTCTGTACCCGACTCGACTCGATTGCAAGTGACGTCTGCATTTTCGACGACGTAGTGTAGTCCGACTACCATGATGTAATTAAATCAGGAACTCAGATTGACCGAGCCATTGCCAGAGAGAACATACCGGCGCAAGAGATGGAGGTACTCAGTGGATGACGCGAGAGCTGGGCGGTATGTAGAGGAGGGACGAGGTGAAGCGTTCAACTTCAAGGGAGACGTGCAAGAGACGTTGGCGGGATGCTCTCGTTGGAGACACTGGCATTTGAAAGGAAATCGAGGTTGATCGATAAGAGCAACGGAACTGGCCCGTTGGTGAAGCAGCCGCACCGTATATGGTCATCGCAAAGGAGCGTCCAAGGTCGACTTGCATTGTCCTCTGGCAGTGGCAAGTCGACCGTCATTTAATACATGTAATTAATTAATTCATTGGTCGAGTTGGCATTGTCATTGGCAATCGATGAAACGGCGCTTGATGGTGGGAATAGATTAATAATACGCTCCTTCAACACAGCCGGCGTCTCCGTCCGCAAGTTGAGCATCCTACTCACCAACCACTTGTCTTCGAACCTCTTCTCTCTCGACCCTCCGTAACCTGTGCCGCATCTCTATCCTCGCGGCATACCACAACGAACACCATCTCCATAATCGAACAGGACCTGCTTGTTCCCGTCCCGTTTGAGATCGTTCACCGCAATTCACCCATGGATCCCTCGCCAAGCAACAGCGACTCCTCTTCTCCACCTGCATCCAGTTCAGAAAAACCTTCAAATTCGCGCCACTTGACCCCGCGCAACTTTGTATGGGGTGTGAGTCTTTGTCTTCCTCGGGTCCGGGTACACACTGACGAGCCTAATGTAGGAAAAGGTGATCAGGAACGCCCTCCCGTGCAAAATGCTTCCCGCATGGCTCAATCCCCTCCGCGTCGACATCAACGACCCCACGGAGCTCCCGCTGTGTTGGTACGGGATACCGTTCTTCCCAGACATGGTCTTCGCGTACGCTCAGCGCATCCGCGTCGCGGTCTACATGAAGTACCCCAACCTGTCAATGGGCCTCAAGGTCGGAGACTTTGACGCCTACGGGACGTGGCCGCGGCTGGTCAAGTGGTTCGAGGACCAGTCTGGCCTCACGATGCACCTGCAGCAAGTTTGGGGTCAGCCGAGATCCATCCTCACGTTCTTCAACAATCACGAGATCCCGCGCGTCATGGAAAAGAAGCAGTGGGAACTTATTGAGGTGTTGTTAAGCGAGATTGGCTATCCGGTGGAATGTAAAGTCAAGTGGCATCTTGATCGCAGACTGGATGTGCGTCTTCCCATCTTCTGCGACGCTGCCTGGCCGCTGACGAGTTCACGATGTCCAACAGTATTAGGAGAGCTCATTAGTATGATTCAATGTCTGTTGTCGCTATATGTTTATCTTGCTTTTGACACTGTTCTTCGCACCTCATTCCTCGCTTTGTACGATTACCAACGCTTGACTTTATGAACACCCCTTCTAGCTTGCTTCCTCAGGATTCCTGGGCGTCCGCGATGGCGGGGGCTCAGAGCCAGGGTTTCCGTTGAGTAAGTTCCCAGTTCCCATCACCAACATACATTAGATGCCGTTTGAACTCAATGCCGACCCCCCTTGACTAGGTTGGTGAATACCACAGACTCAACGCGCTCTAATCATATCCGGAATGTCCAACGCCTCCTCTCGTGGGTCGTGCAGAGTGCGACCACCGTGGCCCCGGATGCAACTCTCGCACGGATGCCTGACGGCGAGTCCTCGAAGACGACATACTTATTGGGTCGTGTCGTATCGTACCCGAGCGTTTTCGTTGCGGCGAGGAGGAACGGGTCGGGGGCAGGCTTGCCAGCCTTGAGACGTGTGTGTGACTCGTCGGCGGTGATGGTGACGGCGGGAGGTACGATGCCTACGCGCGCATCATGGCATGCAGCCGTACGCCGAGGCGAAGAACGAAAGGTCAGCCCACGTCCAGCACAATGAGATCATGATCAGAAGGCAGCCGTGAGTCTTTGCGCCGGAAGGAAGTCGCGACCGGATCGGATGGTGGCGCCCCTCTGAGCCTCTGCACCCGGGCCAGACCCCAGACCCCAGGTTCCGCATCGCACGCCGGTCGACAGCCGCCGCTTCCGTCTGCCACGCCTCGACTGCGGCGGTGGGGAAATATGCACCAATGGATCGCGTGGAAACAACCGGGGGAACCGTAGTTGACCTGGGTGCCTCGGTGAAGCCTAGTATTTGACCCCGCCCTGACGGCGGAATGATCGCCACTGCGTTTGCGGTAGGGACAGCCCCACCACTGATCCGTATGATGTCATAAACGTACCTCCACAGTGCGGATTTTGGGCCGTGAACGGAGAGTCAGTCTTCGTCGAGACCCACCGGCGGTACAAATTCCATCACATGCCGTCAGAAGCCAACTGACCCTGTTTCCAACGGAAAGGATTACAGTCCGTAACTACATTGGCAATGGAAGTGCTTGGGGAGGGCCCGGGAATGATGATGGATGGCGAACGATAGGACTTGAGCCCCAGCGAGAACGCCTCCTGTTTCTAGCTATTCTTACCTTTTTCTAGCTGGCGCATAGGCAGCATTCGAAGGGAAAAGGTAAAAGCATGTAGAAGCATGTAGAAACATATACGAACAGATATTTGCCAAATTTGGCTTTTCCTAAGTGTTCCCATCTTTTTCGGTCGATGTCAGTGTGATCTCTTCTATTATGCCAGGCAGAAAAAGCGGGGAACAGACCCTGCGCGCTCGCACGTTGCATGCTGCGTGACCTCGCCCCCGCGCCGCCTGCACACCTTGGTTTGCGGCCTAAACCGATTTATTCGAGTAAATAATTATACGATACAAAAACTACACGGCGTGCGCCCCATGCGCGGCCCTGTCGCGCTCGCGGACCATGCTCGTTCGAATGCGCGCGGCCGCGCTCGACTCGCGCGCGTCCTGTACCCCAGCCCTATCCCCACTCGACCGCGCACCCTCTGCTCGACCGCGCATCCTCCCATTCCGCCGCGCCCGCATCCATGCCGCATCCCGCCCACCCGTGCTTGTGCCTCCGCTCCCTGTCAATTGCCCGTTCCCTTCACTCCTGCCATGTACTACCGCCGCGCCCCTCCACCCGCGCGGACGTCCGTGCTGAAGAGGTCGCGTGCCTAACAGATCATCGCGGTCAGCAGCTGATAAGCGCCCCATTCTCGTGAATCCACACACCTTTAATTACGCGCCGTCGCTAACTGAAAGGGTATACGAGACTCACCGGGGCGGGGGGCGTTAAGAAAGGGAGGGAAGGGGCTCGAGAGGGAGGCAGGGAGATGGGGGATCGAAAGCAAGAAGTTGGGGAAAGGGCGGAAGACGTCCTCCCATCTTAAGAGAACGTCGGGCGCGTCAATGGCGTCATCGACGGCGAGGAGTGGGGAAATCGGGGGGCGGCCAAAAATGGGCATGGCACAACAAGTCGAGTGAGCGGGCCGATGGATTTGACAATGTCATTTTGCTTTTGGGGTATGTCATTGAGTCAAGCGCCCAAGATTGTCATACAACTCGAATGGAAGTGCTTTAAGAATTGATGCTAACTATGACCACATTTGACAACTTCGACCTAAAAATAGGCCGATTATAGGAAGAAAAATATTTATATATTTACGAATCGCCAGCAATCGCTGGTAACAGAGGGCGTTCTGTCTGGGCTTGAGCTCGCAACGCCGGCGGTCTTGTTGAGGGTGCCAGGCGGCCGGGCCGGGAAGGTTTGCGGTTAACCGTGATCCGATTACCGCACATAGCTGCAGATCAAGGCTGTGTGGCGCTGCGGTCGATCCCTTCGGACCTCTTGCACGTATCTATCTTCTGCCTCGGGAAACAACTCAGCTCCCACAGACTCAAGTCCACTTATCGTCATACCAAAAGGACAACAAAAACGATACATGACACTTCTCTTTCTCTGCCAAAAGCCGCTCCAAAGGCGAGTCTGCGAGCACTACTAGATAACTTGTTGAAGTATCATGTCCTCACAACGTCCTCATATGCAATGTTCCACATCGCAGCGTCGCACGCACGCGTCGTCATCCGACTGCCCGACATCGAGGAACATCTAGGTTCTAATCGGTACGTGTTCTGTACGTGTGCGTTACGGCGTTGTGCCTGATGCTCTGCATGCATGTGGGAGTAACTCAGATTTTCCTACAGCGGTGACGCCCCATACATGTTTTCGTCCATAATATCTGGCATCACGGTTGCATCTGGCCTACATACTCGCACATCCTTGGCTAGCGGAGGCTGTGATGTGCTTTCACCGGATTCCCCGTCGTGCGGCTTCCACTGACCGTACCGTAGACGAGTCCCCCGTTTCTCCTCCTTCTCGCCTCCTTCTCGCCCGGTGCCAGACGAATCGACGTCCACCAACATACAGAGCCGATCATTCGCTCTGTTTGCCGTCGCAGCGCCACAGTCCCCTTTTTTCACATTTTCCGGCATAGTTCAAGAATTCCGTTCATCCAGCGCAGAATGCACCAGGCAAGCGCCGTGGGTACTGATGCTTTCATCACACACTGTACTCTAGATCTCGGATTCAAGCTCCTCAAACACGGCCCCATTTGCAGATCCTGGATGCCGTGCTATGTGCACTGTAACTCGGCAACCAGCCCTTGGCGCTGCTCCGAAGTCCGAGGTCCGGATGATGATTGGTGATCGGCGTATGTCCTCCTGCGTGCGCATGCACTATAAATGCTCACCATGCACCATCGCAGTTCCTCAGCTCCCTTTCCTTCTCTTTTGAGTTCCCCCACCTCTTTTATTCTTTCAACCCCTTACAGCTGGTGCGTCCTAGACGAGTGTTCGTCACCGCTCCCATCGTGGACACTAACGAACGTCCCCTCCACAGCTGTGCGGCTTTTCCTCTACGACACTACCATCTAGCGCCAACGCATCCACTGCTACCTACACCATCATGCCGTCGTTCAACCGTCTGCTCGTTCTTGCGGTTCTCGCTCTTTCCCTCTCCGTGCAGTCCGCCCCGATCACCAAAGCCGCTCCCACTGGCCTGAGCACCGTACGTTGTATGGACCCTCGGATACGATGTGTTTGTGGCTGACTGATTGTCGGAAGGTTAACGACGCCGCCCAGGCCTTTGCCTTGCGTGCCCCCATCGACGACTTCGTCGGGGAGGCCGCCAGTGGTGAGGCCCTCGATGCCCGCGACGACGGCGAGGAGGGTGAGGGGGTTAACGAGGGCGACGAGGGCGACGACGCAGACGACGGCGACCTCGATACCCGCGACAACGGCGAGGAGGGTGAGGGGGTTAACGAGGGCGACGAGGGCGACGACGCAGACGACGGCGACCTCGATACCCGCGACGACGGCGAGGAGGGTGAGGGGGTTAACGAGGGCGACGAGGGCGACGACGCAGACGACGGCGACCTCGATACCCGCGACAACGGCGAGGAGGGTGAGGGGGTTAACGAGGGCGACGAGGGCGACGACGCAGACGACGGCGACCTCGATACCCGCGACTTCGGCGAGGAGGAATAGTTCAACGGTGATAGATGTCTTTCGAAACATTTGAGCTGCTGTGCAGCCGCGTACTAGCAGTGTTCGTATATTCTGCATGGCGGTGTGAGCACTCGCCTCGCCGTGCGTTCCACTCATTCGACAATATTTCGGATGCCACTTTAAATAGGTTGGTGCGCATCGTATCCCCCTGCTCAGTATCAACATCAGGCCCCCACAAGTGAAACGAGCGAGCAAGGGAGGGCGACAAGGCCCGTATATTCAATGCATTCTGACAATCTCTGGAATGCACACTATACTACTACATATACGATCGTATCGAACAAACTCGAACGTTGAACACCAAGTCCATACGCCAACAGGGCGTGAGCATGTCTAATTCGTGCAAGCAGCCGCGCTTTACACCCTCTCAGACACCACGAACTTCAGCCTCGCCCTCGACAACCACTCGCACGTCCTCCATCGTGTCCACGATAAAGCGCGCCCCGCGCCCCACAGCCTTGATCTCCGACTTTTCGTGGCTCGTGCAGAGTTCAATGACTGTAGCCCAGGACGCGACGCCCGCGCGGATGCCCGACGGCGAGTCCTCGAAGACGACACATTGGGCTGCGCCGTACCCGAGCTCCTTCGCGGTGAGGAGGAACGGGTCGGCGGGGGGGACGATGCCCATTGCCCACACGCGTCATGCAACCGTACGTTAGGACAAATAACGAGGGGTCAGCCACGTCCAGCACAATGATATCAGTTGGAGTCAGAACGACGCACCGTACATAAATCGCGACCGCATGGCGGCCCTCGCGGATAGACCTCTTCACCCCGAGCGGTCGATAGCCGCAGTCTCCATCTTCCACGCTTCGAACATGTGTGTCTGCTTAGCCAGTTCCCTCCTCCACTGCTCGACCACAGGCGCATCGGTATCCTCAGTCTCTTCGATCACGACGCTCACGTCCATTTCATGCGGGTAGACGCATGGCGAGGCGGCGCACGAACGCCGGGCGGACGGGCGAAGACGGGCGGTCGCCCAAGTCCGACTCGCGGCTCAAGCACCGCGACGACACGACGGCGGAGGGCGTCGTTACCCCGCCTTCGACAAGATGGGGGAGATCTCACGGGAGCGGGAGCGGGAGCGGGGGCCGTGCTTGGCGTAGGCGTCGGCGAAGAAGAGGATGGACTCTTCGGCGTCGAAGGCCCGGACCTACGCCGCGATGTGCGGCTTGGACTGTTGCGAAGCTGTCGATCCCGCGCTTACCGTGAGTCTTCAATCGTCGACGTCGAGGGGCACTTTGGCCCATGCTGCCTCGGCGGAGACAGTGGAGTCGGACATGGTCCCGTCCTGGTCGACGTGTTCAGTCAGTAAGGGGCGAGAGTGAGGAATTGGTGGCAGGGGGCTTACCATGTCGAATAGGACGGCGTCGGCCGAGAAGTTGAAGGTAGTCTCTATGGTGTTAGAGCGTGACATGCATGACTATGATGTGGTTGGAAAGTGGGTATGCATGTACATGCTATATGCGCTACGAGAGAGAAGGGGGAGGATGTAAGTTTGGTGAAGACGTAGCGGTCGAACGGGGCGAGTATATACCTCGAGGCCAGCGTTGGACTTGGTCCGCTCGCTAAGTTCACATCCTACTGTAATGGCATGACGCACTGGCAAGACCGTATTAAAATTTGGGACTCACTGAAAAGCAGTCTCTACGACGACTGACTGCCTCGGATAGACTGTTCGTCGAATCTACCGTGCATATCGGCACAGCACTTCTGCCCCAAAACACGTTCACATCCGTTAGCTTCACTAAGGCACATCGCTCGGTACGCAATACTGCCCTGATAGTGGGTTCGGTGCATTTTTCATGCCACAAACGCACTTGGTCGAGGCATGGAAAAGGGAGATGTTTAGTCTTTCGGCGGTGGGCCACTGCACTGATCCATATCATGAACATACCTCTACCCGTGTTGACCTTGTCGAGACCTTCCGCTACTAACGCCACATGCAAGCCGACTGCAAAAAGTTTCTGATGAAAAGAGATGCAATTCACTAGACTGGAGGTGCTCCGTACGGGCATGATGGACCATGGTGCCAGTGGTGAGCGGCAAGATGGACATCTTGACTGGGTGATCCGCTGTGATCCGATTACCGCACATAGCCGCATATCAGGCTCGTGACGCTGCGCTCAGACTCCGTTACGTTGATGGTAGTAGCTCACTTCGGACCTCTTCCACAGACTACAGTCCACTTATCGTCATACCAAAAGGACAAATAAAGACAGGAAAAACGATACATGAAACTTCTCTGCCAAAATCGGCTCTAAAGGCGAGTCTGCGAGCACTACTAGATAACGTGTTGAACTATCATGTCCTCACAATGTCCTCATATGCAATGTTCCACGTCGCGGCGTCGCACGCACGCGTCGTCATCCGACTGTCCGACATCGAGGAACACGCAGGTTCCAACCGGTACGTGTTCTGTACATGTGCGTTGCGGCGTTGTGCCTGATGCTCCGCATGTACTATGTGGGAGTAAGTAACTCGGGCTTTCCTACAGCGATAACGCCCCATACATGTTTTCGTTCATAACATGCATCATGGCTGCATCATCGCGTACATCCTCGTACATCCTTGGCCAACGGAGGCTGTGGTCTGCCTTCACCGGATTCCCCGTCATGCAGTTTCCGGCGACCGCACCGCAGACGAATCCCCCCTTTCTCCTCGTTCTCGCCTCGTTCTCGCTCGGTGCCAGACGAATCCACGTCCACCAACATACAGAGCCGATCATTCGCTCTGTTTGCCGTGGTGCCACCATCCCCTTGTTTCGCATTTTTCGGCATGGTTCAACAATTCCGTTCAGCGAGCGCAGAATGCACCAGCCAAGCCAAGCGCAGTGAGCACTGATGCTTTCATCACACACTGTACTCTAGACCTTGGATTCAGGCTCCTCAAACACGCGTTTGCACCATGCTATGTGCACCGTAACTCGCCAACCAGCCCTTGCCGCTGCTGCGAGGTCCGCGGTCCGGATGATGATTAGGGATTGGCGTATGTCCTCCCGCGTGTACATGCACTATAAATGCTCACCATGCACCATCGCAGTTCCTCAGCTCCCTTTCCTTCTCTTTCGAGCTCACATACCTCTTTTCTTCTTTCAACCTCTTACAGCTGGTGCGTCCTAGACGAGTGTTCGTCACCGCTCCCATCGTGGACGCTAACACCCCTCCACAGCTGTGCGGCTTTTCCTTTACGACACTACCATCTACTATCTAACGCCAACGCATCCACTGCTACCTACATCATCATGCCATCCTTCAACCGTCTCCTCGTTCTTGCGGTTCTCGCTCTTTCCCTCTCCGTGCAGTCCGCCCCTATCGCCGAAGTCGCTCCCACTGGCCTCAGCACCGTACGTTGTATGGACGTCGCATATGATGTGTTTGTGGCTGATTCATTGTCTGAAGGTTAACAACGCCGCCGAGGCCTTTGCCCTGCGTGCCCCCATCGACGACTTCGTCGAGGAGACTGCTGAGGACCTCGATGCTCGCGACTTCGACCACGACGAGGACGAGGAGGACGACGACCTCGAGGCCCGCGAGTTTGACGAGGATGAGGACGATGACCTCGAGGCCCGCGAGTTTGACGAGGACGAGGACGAGGACGATGACCTCGAGGCCCGCGAGTTCGACGACGAGGACCTCGAGGACGACGAGGACTCTGCCCTCGAGCGCCGCCGCCTGAAGAAGCCCGCCCCCGCGAAGCCGAAGCCGACCAAGACTTCGAAGCCCAGGCCCGCCAAGCAGTCGAAGGGCAAGAAGCCCACGGGGGCCAAGGCTGGGAAGCCGGCCGGGGGGAAGCCGAAGGTGCGCAAGCCGAGGGCCACGAAGCCGAAGCCGTCGAAGCCCCTCAGGACGTCCGCTCCCCCCAGCGCCAGCAAGCCCAAGGCTCCCAGCAACCGCAAGCCTACCAAGGCGGGGCCGTCGGAGAACTTCAACACGGGGCTCCCGGATTCGGTCCGTCACAGGTACGGCCTCAGAGCCACGAAGCCGAAGCCGTCGAAGCCCCTCAGGACGTCCGCTCCCCCCAGCGCCAGCAAGCCCAAGGCTCCCAGCAACCGCAAGCCTTCGAAGGCGGGGCCGTCGGAGAACTTCAACACGGGGCTCCCGGATTCGGTCCGTCACAGGTACGGCCTCAGAGCCACGAAGCCGAAGCCGTCGAAGCCCCTCAGGACGTCGGCTCCGCCTAGCGCTTCCAAGCCCAAGGCTCCCAGCAACCGCAAGCCTACCAAGGCGGGGCCGTCGGAGAACTTCAACACGGGGCTCCCGGATTCGGTCCGCCACAGGCTCGGCCTGCCGTAGTTACATAGAGCAGTTGGTGTATCAAATAGTTCGACGGTGATAGATGTCCGAGTCTTTCAACGAAACACACGCGGTGCTATGCGGGGCGTAGCAGCGTTCGTATATTTGGCATGGTGGTATAAGCACTTGCCTCATCGTGCGTTCCACCAGTCGTCCAACGATGTTTCGGACGCCATTCTGAATGAGTTGGGGCGCATCGTATCCCCCTGCAGCGCGGTGACTATCACCACCAGGCGCCACATGCGAAATGAGGGAGCAAGGGAGGCTCTGCGATTGTATCGAACAAACTTGAACACCAAGTCCATACGCCACCAGGGCGCGAGCATCTTCAACCCGTTCAAGCAGCACGACTCCGAATCCTCTCCGCGACAACGAACTTCAACCTCTCACCCTCAACAACCACTCGCACGTCCTCCATCGTATCCACGATAAAGTGCGCCCCACAGTTCCCGATCTTAGACCTCTCGTGGCTCGTGCAGAGTTCAATGACTGTAGCCCAGGACGCGACGCCTACGCGGATGCCTGACGGCGAGTCCTCGAAGACGACACACTGGGTCACGTCGTACCCGAGCTCCTTGGCGGCGAGGAGGAACGGGTTGGGGGCGGGCTTGCCTGCCTTGAGACGCTTGTCGTCGGCGGAGCTGGTGACGGCGGGAGGCACGATGCCGACGCGCGTCATGCACCCATAGGCTGTGACGAACGGAGTGGAATGGAGAGAGGTCGAGGTCAGCCACAGCCCAGCGGGATACAAAATAAACGCACCGCATGTCTTCGCACCCGATGTCGCGACCGCATAGCGGCCCTCGGGGATGGAGTCCATGAGCCTCTTCACCCCATGGCAGGCAGGATCCGCACCGAGCGGTCGACGGCCGCGGCCTCCATCTGCCACGCCTCGAACGTGTGCCTCTTCTTCGCACGTTCCGTCCTCCACTCGACGACAGGCGCGTCGGTATCCTCAATGTCTTCGATCACGACGCTCGCTCACGTCCATCGAGGGCTGGTAGACGTATACAAGGAGCGTATCGAGGCGGCGCACGAACGCCGGGCGGACGGGCGAGGCCGGGCGGTCACCCAAGTCCGACTCGCAGCTCGCGCGACGCGACGACGCGACGGAGGGCGTCGTTACCCCCACGCGGACGAGACGGGGGAGATCGAGCGGGAGTGGGAGTGGGAGCCGGGGCCGTGCTTGATGTAGGCGTCGGCGAAGAAGAGGATGGACTCTTCGAATGCCTGCACCCCTGCGTCCATCTCGTGCGCCGCGATGTGCGGTTTGAACTGGGCGAGGTTGTCGATGGCGCGCTTGCCGTGGGTGGCGGCGATGACGTGGGCGGGGTCTTGGCCGATGTCGAGGGCGATCTTGGCCCGCGCCGCCTCCACGGCGGCGGTGGAGTCTGTCAGAGTGCCGTCCTAGTGATTGCACATTGACATCCGTCAGCTGTAGGGACGACTACTGTGTTACAAAACATTACACACCGGACTCATAACGATTCCGCTTCACGAAACCAGTCGGCGCGGCGACAGGGCAGCCGTTGGATAGTCCCTGGGATCACTGCGAAGAGGGCCAGAATATGGTTGAGATAATGATGCTGTCGCAGCGCAAGGAAGTGGCGTACCGACTCGACCATTCCGCAATATACGCCGCCGCATAAAAATAACGGCTGTATCTGGTATACGATCAAGTTGGAGTGACTGAGTGCTGTGCTTCGGCACCGGTGAAGACGTGTGTTGAGAAGCAGAGCACACTAAGCACTGCCCGGTATGTAACCCAGCTCTGACACTGACAGTGGGTTCAGTGCTTTCGACACCACAAACGCGCTTAGTTGAGGCCTGGCAATGGTCCATGTTTCAGCCTTCGGGTGTGGCATCAGTCCGTATCGTGCACGTACCTCTCTCTGAGCGCTCAGGTTGACCTAGAGCCGAAAACCGAGCAGTCCTTCAAGTTGTCGAGACCTTCGACTACTAATACCACATGCAAGCCGACTGCAACGAGTTTTTGATGAGAAGAGATGCAAGTCATAAACTAGTAGACTGGGGGTGAGCTCGGGACGGGCGTGATGATGGTCGCGGTGAAGATGAACAAGTTCGCACGGCGTCCATTGCGGGCCGGGCCACGACGCCGAGCGCCAAACCCGATCAATCGCCGCCCTGGGCCAATGCAGGCCAATGCGCCTTTTGTTTTGAACCGACCGCCCCCTCGTCCCCGACTCTCTCGCGCTAGTTACCCTCAACGTCGGACGTAGTCCAAAAAGAGACACTCGGAGGACACCCGCAGCACCGTGAATGGTTTTGTCCGCTACTTTGTCAAACCGGGGTCCTGCCAGGTAAAGCCCCCCCATTGATATTCTGTACAGTTGTCAGTACTGATTGGAACGGAATACAGGACTCTTCTGGGTCATGCTAATGACGCTCGCTTTGTGTACGGCTACAGAAACCGGTTGACATGCACAGTTGGCCAAAGCGCCGCATACACAACGTCATCACGATGCCGAACCGTTTCGAGTCCCAATTGTCACCAAGCTTGTGGATAATGGGGGGCCGGAGGCGGGAATGTCTTCGTGAAGGAGAGATACTCGTCGATGTCGCATCGCCCGGTCGGAAGGCATTGGTCGGAAGTCGGATCTCGGTGTGTACAGAACTCATACGATATTGAAACCGGAACGGTCGTTGATACATTCGAAGGACAGAGGGCAGTGTTACTTGAGAACACAGTGGGAGAAGTTTGGCGAACATCCCCAGGGGCGTCGCTAAGAGCGGGTGTCAATGCGAGTGAGGGTGGGGACAGGATCTGAGTCGAACCAAACAGCAGCACATACGGCGGGGAGGAAGACTTACTGAGTATGGTAAGGTTTCTGAGTGAGCGGCGGGAACAAATAAACTCACAAACAGGTCGCAACACAACAGCAAACAAGTCTTTGAGACATTTGCCATCTACGGTAGGCACGCGTGGTCCCCCGCGGTGTGGGTGTTTGGTTGTGATTGCGAACTGCCATAGATGGCGAAAAGCAATCGCTGCTCGTCCAAGAAGCAATCGAGAGGCGATTGGGGGCGGGATGGGGAGCTATAAAGCGGGGGCTTTTTCGGCTGGTAGGAAGGCATCCCCGACCACTCAGCTCCTCCCTCCGAACGCATCTCCTCGCTTTTGAACGCTCCTCTCGTCGTCGAGAGCCACCCTCCACTTGCTACAGCCACACCTTCCTCTACCCCCGTATTCTCCGCTCGCCATGGCCACCGCCCCTTTGGAAATGACCTCTAGTATCTGGGATTGCTGCATCGAGAAGACCTTTTACGAGGACGAAATTGAGATCTCGAGGGTACGTCTGCGTAGTATGTATATTGCGTGCGCACGCGCTGACGGGTGTCTGTCTATTTAGTTTGAGTGCACCATTTGTTCCAGTTCAGTATCGCGCAGGGCCGATTTTCCGCGTCACATGCGCCAACACACTCGTGAAGGGTATGTGGTTAATGGTGTTGTTCCATGCTATAGTGGCTGACGGATGTCCCTAGGCTCGTCCCTTGCCTGCATCCTGGGTGTAAGCACCCCGCCTTCACCCAGTTTGGCAACATGATGACACACTACCTGGGACAACAGTGAGCACCAAATAATACCCCCCCTTACATCGCACCAACACTAACATGGCTGAATCTCTAGCAAAGGGATTCGGTACCGTTGCCCCGAGCTCGTGGTCAACAAGAACGGCCACGAGGAACAGTGTCCCTGCGACTACTCAGATCGGTCCGGTCTCATTCGCCACATGAAGGACAAGCATGGCTGGCGGTCTTCCAGGAGCAAGACGACGGCGAAGGCGAAGGAACCTGCCATCAAGCGGGAGGCGGACGACAGCGACGACCTAACCAACATTTCTGCACCCTCCTCCAAACGCGCCAAGCCCACACCCTCCCCTTCCTCGTCTCGGCGCTCCCCGAAGAAGCCGACGTCGAGGAAGTCTGCGCCAGTGCAGGTGCAGCAGATCGACTGGAGCCCCACGTCCACGATCCCAACTGCTGGACCTTCCGTGGCCCGTCCCTTCACCGCTTCTGGCTCGTGCTTCGGCTTCGGGTGCCCCACGACCGACCGACCCCACATGCAGTCGCAACCCGCCGCTAGCATGGCCCTCGCAGATCCCCTTGCTCACTTCCCCTCTGCCACGCCCGCCCAACCAGGCAACTCCGGGGACCTCTTCAACCCCGAGCCGCAGATGGCGGCCGTGAACAAGTGGGTCTTCCCACCCATCACGGACTTCAGCTTCAACTTCATCGCCGAGCCTCTCCCCCCTCTCCCCCTCTCCCTCCCGGCCGTCAACGGCAACAGCAACGGCGACGGGACCATCGACCCGAGCATGCTCATGATCCCCGCTCCCATCGCGCCGCCGACAGTCGAGCAGGCGAACTTGGCTGGTGCTGGGCTCGCGTCGCCGCCGGAGTTCTACCACCCCGGCTGGGGCAATGGCTCGATGGACTCGTCACGCGAGTCCTCAGCGTCGCCGGGCGGCAGCGTGTTTGACGGCATGCCGCAGTGGTTGCCGTTCCCCAGCGATCCCCTGTTCAACGGGTACTATGGCCTGTGAAGCTGGCGCCCGAGTGCGGGGCGACGCTGTGGTGTGTTTGCTCTCCTAGGTTTCCCTCGTCTCGGAGATGAGGGGTCGTCTCTCCCTTTCCGTTTCTCCTCGTCCTCCGGCTCGTCCTTTCCATTGTATATCCTGGCCCCATCCTCATCTCACATCGTCTCGTCTTCAATTCTCGGCATCATCGCATTATCGAACACCTGCATCCACATCGCTATACCTTCACGCTGTACATACCCCGTTGCATCGGTTCTGGACCCTTCCCATGTCTATAGCATTCCTTCCATCGCGCTCTGTGTGTATTTTCAGTCTTTCGCTTTTGTACTCTTCGTCGTGCTGTTGGTTATACTGTACCTAGTCTGATCCGCCTATTGCTCCGTCTCGATGTAACCGTATTCGCTCCGCTGCTCTGCTAGGCAGCGAGCGACTCTCTGCAATGCCCATCTGAATCATGTTCGTTTCTATGGGTGCAGCGCGTGCCGGAAGATGAAATCAGTTGAAGTTAACCACTGTCAGGTTCGTTAAGGTTCGCAGGTTAACAATTCCGCGTCTTTCGTTATAGCTTCATCTATGAAAAAGGGTCGCTGGGATGCGCAGTGCAATATCCGTCCAACTATCGCGCGCCGACAATCCGTCGAATATGCTGCACAAATCGCGGCGTCAGTACTTCACCTGGCAGATACCTATCGTATTAAGCAGATCCCCCGAGGTGGAGCGCGCACGTTTTCCCCCCACATATTTACTCCTGTTTGCTTGCTTTACTCACTACTTTACCGTTCGCGAAATCCTCCTATAATAATCTTTTATATTCGCGATCAATATTCCTCGGCAGCTCTCTCCAAGCAGGAGGCGGAGCGAAGCGACTCGGACGCCCCCCGGCTTGTCAGACGTACCCGGATCTGGGAAGCGAATGGTGATCAGTCACTCGTGTTGCAGAACACATCTCAGATATGACGATCCCACTAACATCGGCCAACGACGCGGATGAATAGTGGTTGCCAGATCGTCCATGGGCGCACACTGGTGCCGCGGGGATAGCCCAGTGGCACGCCGGTCGTTCCGAGCCATGGGGGATACTGTGCAGTTTTCTAGTCCGGCATCCTCTTTGACGTAGTGCCAGTGAGATTCATGATTGTACTTATGTGCATCCTGGAGGTGCACTCGTACAACTTACGGTACAAGTGGGAGGAGCTGGACTTGGGCAGCTGGCGTTGGACTGAAATCCGGGCCGCAGTGCCGAAGGCTAAATCGGGTCAAGATTCCGGCGTCAGGAAACAGGCGCCGGAAAGCCTCATGCCAGTGGCGGCGAACGAATCGCTTCTTGTCTCTGACCAGCGCGATCCTCTATCCTGGCACAGTGCACAGTTATCTTCAACTTACTCCATAGTCTGTCCAGGCCTCCGCTGCGGCAGTGGGGGCGCCTGTTGTGCTGTGGGCGATCTTGACCGCTGCTTTACTGGGGCGACAGGGCACCGCCTATCAGTCTGGGAGCCTGAGCCTCGAGCAAATCTTACCCCTATTCCAGCAGGTAAAGCTACCCAATCTATCCTTTGCACTGGTGCTTGTTCACGGATCAAATAGAGAGTACAGAGCGAAAATCATTTTGTCCCGAGGCTTTGTTTTGTCGCCGACAAGATTGAATGTCGCTAGCCGGTCAAAGCGTTGTCACGATGTCCCGCCTGCATGTGCTTGTGGACTACTTGGCATCTGACGCGAAGGCCGCCAGATATATCGTCGATATCGCACCTACATTTGCGGGGAGTATTAGTCCCGGGGAACGAGGACGGGTGAGTGCAGAGTCAACCTCGCGTATGATCGAGCATGGTTAACCTTGAAAACGAACGCTGGGGGAATCAGTATGTTGGAGGTGTTCAAGTCAGTACTGCAGACAATGTATGACTCGGACAAAATAGGAGTATACACGGCGAGAGGAAGACCTTCGTATGGTAGGTTTTCATAGCGAGCGGCGTGGGCGAACAAACTCACAAACAAATTACAACAGCAATGCGACAGCTACCGGGTACGGTTAGGAACCCGGCGGCACGCTTTGGGCGATCGCTGTGGGTGTTTGGTGGTGTTGCAAACTGCTATAGATGGCAAATTTTCGCAATTGCCGCTCGCCGAGGAGCAATCGAGAGGCACTCGGGGAACAGGTTGTAGTACTATAAAGCGGGGGGGTGGGGGAGATGGTGCTTCAGCCGAGAGGAAGTCATCCCCCGTCCGTGATCCTCCCGCCACCAAACACTTCTCCTCCCTTTCCGACCCACTTCTCGTACGGAACCCGCCTCCCCCCGCTCCCGCTCCTACTTGAATTTCATTATACCCGATCCTTATGCCTCGCGCATGCGCCACTTCAAATGGTTCTTATCGCAAGGGAATCTTCTTCCCAGTTAACCCAGCCAAACCATCAACCTTACGGGTAAGTCGCACCCGATAGAACGTATCTTCATATACATATACTGATGCATCGGCGGTTGATGTAGTACTGGTGCACCATTTGTGGCGACTCGGCAGGTCGCCTAGCAGACTTTCACCGACACATGGACTGCCACTCAGACAACTAGTGCGTAACCACGTAGACCCTTTTGCTGCCATCACCACTTAACGGTTCTGTAGTCAGTTTATATGCGAGCGGTCTGGCTGTAGGCAGCTTGGGAGACGTGTAGGATTTCGTCAGAAAAGCAATCTGTCGACGCACCTGAACACTGCGCAGTAAGCATCGCTCCCACCGCTCTCTTCTACGACTCGTGTTCACACCACGCCGCCATCCAGTAACCCCACCAATGAATACGCGTGCACCCATAGTTGGAAGAACAAGGATGGTACAATCGAGGCCTGTGCTGCCCGCTTCAAGGGCAAGGCAGGACTCACCTCACATCGCAGCCGGGCACATGGCTTCAACGAAGGCGACGATCTGTCCAAGATTAGTACCCCCACCCCCGAAGGCGCCGACTTCGAGTATCATAACGGTCACCGGCGTGGACGGAGGGGCGATTCGGCCGGCGCGGTTATATACTTCCCGGACTGGTGTGGCAACGACCATGCCGCGGAGGCACAGTTCGTTCGGGACGTCCTTTCCAACACGGAGCAACTCAAGCAGTCTCTAGCCCAGCACGGCGTCCCTTACTCTACCTTGCCTTTCCACTGGCCATCCGGCTCCAGCGGGGGCAAGCAGACGACGGAGAAGTCCTCCCTGGGATCACCGCTGCCTGTGACGCCGGTGCAGTACCAGTCGCTCGCTGTCCCTTTGGCCGGCACTGTAGCTCGGAACCCCTTGCCGTACCCACTGACGACGGACTTCCCGGCGCTCGCCACCGGCTCCTCCACCACCGCCGACGTCGGCCAGCAGGTTCACGCCTACAACCCAAAGCCCCCCGCCTTAGCCCCGTTCTTTACCCAACCCCTCGCTTCCGGCTCCGCTGTACCTCCACCTCAACCCGCCCCGACACAAGGGACGAGCCCGGTGCATAACCGTGACTGGACGGCCGCGCCACAAGCCACGAACTTAGGACTCCGTCTCGCCGACACCGTTCTCATCCCGATGCCTAGCGGACCGCCAACGTTCGCTGGCCATGTCGACCGGAGCGACATCATGGCCTGCTTATCGCCCGGCGCCGTGCCTACGCCGCTCTCGCGCGACGTTGTTAACGTCGAGTCCAGCTCGTGCCCCCGTTACTACGGCCTACTGGAAGACGCGCTGCCGGACAGGGTGGACGACACGTCGCCGGAGGCGGTGAGCGAACCGACGGCCGGGCCCGATTATCAGTTCCTCCAGGAACCGTGGAGGTGGTTCCCCTGCGGGGACGAGGACCCTATGTAGTCGGTTTCGGCTTGTTTGCCTCAAGCATCGCCCGCTTGAGCGGCCCCGGTCACGATGGTTTCCGATATTAGTGTCCTTCCCAGTTATCGTACATTGCTTACGTCGTTTTCTCCAACAGTGTCTCATTCACGTTTCTTAATGGCTCTCGTTTATATAGTCCTTGTGGCTCGTTGCTCCTTCCACGCATCCTCGCCCTTCATTGTACTGTATCCTAGTATTATGTATACTTAATCTTTACTCCACAGTTTACTTGTATATACCTCGGTTCTGCTCTCGTACTGTATTTCTAGTGTTTAAATTGCTTTCACCATGTATATACACCTATGTGTTGTGATCAATGTTTTGTAATTGTTTTTTTGCACCGACCAGGGTCTGGGCCCGCTTACATATTGGCTATGTCTTGGCGCCTGAAATTGTTCGGGGTTTGCCGAAAATGGTAACATGGGACGCAACTACGCTCGCGGCTCGATGTTTCTTCCAGCATCCCCTCATTCTCTGCGAGACATGCATCCCACGACGTAAGTAGCAGTCATGAATCTATGAGTTGGCTCGACTGAGAGGTCATGTTTTTCGGCACTGGCAGGCGATGGAAGTTCTTACCGCAGCATCGTCGGGAGCGTCCATTACGCTCGGCTTCTTTCTGTGTTCGCTGGGCTGTCGACTTAAAGCCCCAGTGTAATGCGTCTCGGGCACTATTCTGAGCCTCCCTTGACACTCCACCATGGCTTCCTCCCTCTACTTCCCCGGCAAATATTTCTTCTACCCTATCGGAAACACCTCCGCCGTCTGTCTCACCAGAGATGTTCCTCCGGACCTGCCAGTCAGTATCCTTCTGCTCCCATGCGGGGACCCGAGGAATGTGCTCTACACGGTGTTTTGCGAAGAGTCTAACCGTCGTACGTTCAATCTCGGCTCCTGTATGAGCTTTCCCTAAGCTTGACTGGCGGTTGTAGTTGGCAGGTCCTTGGATTTCACTTGCTGTGATTTTGACCCTGGGGTCTTAGGTGCGTCGTCCTTCGACCACGAGCTCGTTACGTTCTTATGCGCTAGTAGCGAGGGACGTTCTGTTGTTGACGATGATCATGGACGGTATCGCGTCACCAACTATGTGGAACATTTTCTTCCACATGTACCTCGATGCCGACTCGCGTTCGACTCTATTGTCCCACTCTCAAAAGCTCGCATCTTACTCTTCCGTTGGCGCTTGGCGCTCGTCGCCGTATGGCGCCACGATCAGGATGGGCACGGAGCACACCTTCGCTGAGTTGCGGCGTCACTGGGAGCTATACGCCGACTTCTACCACCCGTCGAAGCTGCACCGACTCCGAACGCTTCAGGCGACGATGGAGAGCAAACTCAAGAAGGCCTCCCCAGACTCTTTTGGTTTCAATATCAGTTCCGCTCGCTCGGCCGGTCCGTTGTTCGCAAGGTTCCAGACCATCCAAACGATTGGCAGGCAGTTCGAACGCTACTGGGAAACCGGAAGTACCTTCACAGAAAAGCGCAAGTTTGCGGCTGCGACCTACCCAAACTCGACATTCTACTACTCCCGTGCTCATGAAGGGTTCGACGTCCACTACGGCACGGACCCCATGCAACCTTTCCATCATGCTCCCCTCCTGGGGAATACGAACCGGACTCTCGCTATCGGAGACTTAGTCGAATCCGCCAAATCCCAGTTCCACGACTGGTGTTCCGCCTTTCGGAATACCGTATCGCCTCGGGCTGAGAAGGCATGCAGTGCTCTTGTTGTACGCTTCCTTCTTGGAGAGGCGCTTGCTGTTGCTAGAGCTCTCAGGGACTTCCCTGAGCAAGTCAGTATTTCGGCTCACCCATTCGCCGCACCCAAGGTGGCACCATGGACCACCCACGTCATGGAGTTGAACCGGGAGGAGTATGCCGGCTCCGGTGCGCCCGCTCGCTTCGACGTCATCGACACCTCGAACCTTTCCGACCACATTGGCATGCTCAACATGTTACTCGCCACCGTACCCCTCCTCACGCATTCTCCGAGCTCCGCGCTCTATACTGAATCACTATTGACTCATACTTCCGATCCGAGGACCGAGCTGGAATCGAAGCTCTTCCCACCATGGATGCGTTGTCTGGGTTTACCACTAGGTGTAACACGCACGAGCTAATCACCACTTCCACACTCGCCGAAGACTCGAGTACACGCCAGCACCACCAGACAATCACCTGGCGACGACCTAGCAGCGGGGACCCATCCACACACACTTTCCGGGGCTCTCGTCCCCCTCTGTCCTTTGATACTCGACAACTCGCCAAGTTGATCCACAGCATTTACGTTCACCTCTACAAAACCGAAGACCCGATGCACCTGCTAAAGATGGGTCGTGACGATTTGTTGGGGACCATCAAACAATCCTCGTCTACTTGTCCCCCACGCGAGGCCATCGTCGTCCTCCTCGACTTCATCCGCACCCATCTGCATATATCCATGGAGCAGTGGTCTGATGTCGTGCGCCTCTTCCTCGGCATGCGCTCCGAGGATGCAGCCACATCAAGATTTTTCGACCGACTCGGTGACGCCGAGATCCACGCCCAGCTGTACCGTTACGGGCTTTACACCGTTCCCGGGCTCGACCTGGTCCGCAAACCTACGACCGGGCGATTATCGCTTTGGACGACCATGCCTCCACTCATCCGCGTCTTCCTTTCCGTCCCGCGCACCCACTTCGCCAAACTGGAGGGTGTCTCCCACACGATGCCCACCCCATGGCTGCGCTGCGTGATTGGGATGCCGCATGGAGAGCACATCTTCCAGTCGGTGGATGCAGCGTTCGGGAAGCTCGTGGACACCGGGACGGCGGCCAAGCCGGATCTGGCCTTCCACGAGGAGCCTGATGGGCAGACAAACGGCTCTGATCTCGTCTTCTCCTTCGTTGTCCCGAGTCGCATCCTTGTCGAGGGACCTGCTAGTGCCACGTCTATCGGACTGGCGGTGCGAGTGGACCCGATGGCGGCACAACTCCTTACACCCGTCCTGGGACTTGCGCTGTGTGTGTTCCAAACCTCCTTGAACGACACGGACTACGTGCACCTTCTCCCCGAGCGTACTCTCCGATCTGGCGGCCAGCCCGCGCCTGGAACGGCCCCATCCCAGCAGCCAGAGTCAGAGGGGCTGGATACCATCGGGCACCAGCGACCCGTGCACGTGGAACTAGATGCCGCGGGGAAGCGCGTTGCCTCTGTGGCGGCGAAGCTTGAGATCACGAACACAACGACCCAAGCCGCCTTCGCAGGTGGCACCACGCCGACCATCTCGCAATGTTCTCCGTGCGCCATTCAAGTCGTTCTCGGTGGCCGGACGCAGACACTCGTGTACCCTATGCCGATCGTGGGTAGCCGGCGCAAAGTGCGCCTTGCGCGGAAGTCCTCCTACATCGAGGTAAGTACTGTCGTATTCCCATACTACGGCGACCCCGTTGTGACGCTCCGAGTTGCATACTCATTTGCTTCATGCAGGTGATTGTCCCGGTCGCGATCCCATTCCTGGAACCCGACGGCCTTAGGCTGAATCCATTCCCAGTGGTCTGCACGAATACCTCTCTCTCCCCTTGGAACGTCCATCGCATCTTTCTCGATAGCCTCCCCATTCTGAACTTAACCAAGGCAAACATTCCTCAGCTTCAGGAGTGGTACAATCCCCATGTCGGCTCCCAGCTCTCCGTCCGCGAGCGCGCCTCCATACAGGACCCTGCGCGCACCGACCTTCTTGCGAACATCAAGGAGACCATTCACTGTATCATGATGCGCTCCGCGGGCACGCAAGGTGGAAAGGAGCCCTCACGGGTGTTCGCACTGCGCGACCCTGCGACTAAGGATTGCGACACGTTCATCTTCGTGGACAAGGTCCGCTTCGACCTCTCGACTCACGCGATGGTCTGCGACGCGTTCGTCCTAACCCTTTCGCACGCGATCATGCCGCGCATCAAACCGGCTTTCGAGCAGCTGGCCCGACACGGGATAGAGAACGTGAAGCTGTACGGGCAGGAGACGCGCGGGTGGAAGATGCTGCTGCCCGCGCTCGTCGAGCGGTGCCGCACGTCGTGGGCGCATGGCGCGAACTGCGAGTACGCCGCGCAGGGGAGGATCCCGCTCGAGCTCGAGGTCAACAAGGGCGACCCGCTGTGCAGCTGCGGGAGAGGGAAGGATACGGACGGCATGATGAAGGACGGGGTGTGGAAGAAGCTCGCGCCGTTCGTCACGCGGATCGCGCTGTCACCCCTCTTCGCCGTGTCGTACCTGGAGCCAGTCCTTGAGGGTCTGAGCCAAGAGAAACTGCGCTCTCTGGCACCTGGCACTTCTCCGGGGTTGAATGCCAGCGAGGCGTCTTCACTGGCGAGATGCAATAGGTGCGGCAAAGAAGAATCCGGTGCCTTGAAGCTGTCGAGGTGCTCGCGCTGCCGGACGACGTTTTACTGCTCGGAAGCGTGTCAGAAGAACGATTGGAAGAGCCACAAGCTGCAATGTAGGAAAAGTTGAGAACCCAGCGAAACTTATTCTGGCGTCGAACTGGTATTTCGGAGCTTCGGTATCCAATCCTTATGTTCGTCTGTGGATCTAGCAAGGTCCGTCGGGACCTGCCGACGCCACAAATCAGTGTCGATCATGTACCTACGGGACCTATGTACCTTGCCCAGTCATGCAATGTACGTCCTATTCCAAGTTGTGCTCGTCGGTTGATTCGTCATCGACTCACTTGAACCTCAAGGAAAAATCTGTGCCCTGGCGGCAGATCCCGGCGACCCTTGAAAGCAGCAGCCCTTACTGCAACGCCTGTCACGCAAGCTTAAGGTTTCGACGATCTTGGTCTGAACATATAAAAGGCCAAGCGAATAGGCTACACTCGCCCAGAGCCCCTCTTTACCCTCCACCATGGCGTCGTCTTTCTGTCTTCCCGCACCATATTACTCCTACCCTATCGGAAATACCACCACCCTCTGTCTCACTCGGGATCTTCCTCCCGACGTGCCGGCCAACATCCTTCTCCTCCCATGCGGCGATCCGAGGAACGTCCTCTACACTGTGTTTTGCGAGCAAGCAAACCGCCGTACGTTCAATCTCAACTGTATATGCTTCACCCTCCTTTGGCGCTGAGCACCGACGCGCAGTGAAGAGAAGATTGGATTTCACCTGCTGTGACCATGATCAGGGCATCCTAGGTGAGTACGTCTTCGTTCACTCGCTATCCCCGTCCTTATGCGTTGATAGCGAGGAATGTCCTCCTGTTGACGATGATCATGGACCGCATCGCGGTGTCGACCATGTGGAACATCTTCTTCCACATGTACCTCGACATCGACTCCCGTTCGACTCTCGTGTCGCAGTCCCAAAAGCTCGCGGCTTACGCTTCCGTCGAATCCTGGCGGTCGTCGCCGTATGGCGCTGTTATCAAGATGGGGACCGATCACACCTTGGCTGAGCTGCGGCGTCACTGGGAACTCTATGCCGACCTCTACCAGCCATCGAAACTGCATCGACTTCGAGCTCTTCAACAGACGATGGACGCCAGGCTTAAACACGAAGCTGCGACTTCCCCCGAGGACAATCTCACTCCCCTCCGTTCGGCTGGTCCGCTGTTCTTACACCCCCAAGCCAGTCCTCTTTTCAGTGAGCTTCACCGATGCTACTGGGAAACGGGCACCACCTTCACGGAAAAAACCAAACTGGCAGCCTCGACCCACCCCAACTCGACGTTTCTCTATTCCCGCGCGGGGGAAGGTTTCAGCATCGCGCCCAACGCCCATCCGATGATCCCTTTCCACCTCGCACCTTTGTTCGGAAACGCGGGTGACGAGACTCTCACCATCCAAGACTTGGTCGATTCCGCCCAGTCCCAATTCCGTGCTTGGTGCTCTGCCTTCCAAGCTACCGCTGCGATGGAGAAGACCTCGGCAAGTCTCGTTGTGATCCGGTTTCTTCTCGGGGATGTTCTTGTCGTTGCCCGCGCCCTTCGAGACCTTCCTGAGAACCCTACTAGTGGTGCTGTCTGGGGTCATCCGCTGACTGTACCTAGGGTGGCGCCATGGACTGCTTGCCCAATGGAGTTGAAATTGGAGGAGTACGCTCACCTCGGCGCGCCTGCACGCTTCGACGTGATCGATACTTCGAATGTCTCCGACTATCTCTGGTTGCCCAATCTCTTCGTCGCTGCCGCTCCCCTCCTCGCTGGTGCCTCAAGTTCTGTGCTGTATACGGAGTCCTTCCCGCTTCTTACCTCCAACCCTAGCATTGAATTCGAGGCTACGCTCTTTGCTAGTTTGTCTGCTGTGGCTATCCTGATGGACCTCGCTCCCGTGGACGTGTTATCGGGCTTCACTAGCAGGTGTAATACGCAAGAACTCTTCATCACTTATCTACGTTCGACGGACAAAGACGTACACCAACAGAGGTTCACCTGGAAGCGACCTAGCAGTAGCGACCCGTCGGTATACCGTGATGGCGGCCTGCATCCTGGCGTCATTTTCGACACTCGTCAGCTCGCCACATTGCTCCACAATATTTATCTTGGCCTGTTCAAAATCGAGGACCCGATTCTCGCACCGATAATTAGAAAAGCGTTGGAGGCGCCAAGAAGCAACGACGCGGCAACACGGGCCCTCGTACAGGCATTAATCGTGTGCCCCTCTCGCGAGTCGTTCACCGCCTTCCTCGGCTTCGTCCGCTCCTCCCTGAACGTGTCCGATGAGCAATGGTCCGACGTCATGTGCTCCTTCCTCGACATGCGCTCGGAGGATCAACCGCACTTCGACAAGCTCAAGGATAGTGACTTGTACGGACAGCTGTACCGCTACCGACTGCACACCGTTCCCGGCCTCGACCGTGTCTACAACCCGTCGACCACACCTGAACCTAGGCGACTCTCACACTGGAAAAGCGTCCCTCCGCTCATACGCGTCTTCTGCAGAGTTCCATGCGCTGATTTCGCCAAACTGAAGCGTGGCGCGGCCGAGTCTGAGGCGCCTACCATCGTGTGGCTATATGGTGTCCTCGACATGGGCCCGGAGCGAGACTCGCACATCTTCCAGTCGCTCGACGCAGCATACGGAACCCTCATCGACACGGGCACAGCTGCCACCCCAAACTTGTCCTTCCGGGCGAACCTCGCAGGCGGGATGAACGGCAGCGATCTCGTCTTCAGCTTCGTCGTTCCGAGCCGTGTCCTCACCGAGCCGTCCACGGGTACCATCATTGTTAGGCTTTTGGTGCGCAGAGACCCAAACACGGTCTTGCTCTTTCCTCCGGTCCTCGGCCGCGCGATGTGCATGTTTAGCGCGAATCTGGAGGATACGAACCGCGTACACCTTCTCCCGGAGCCGCAGCTCCCGCTCCCGTCGTCTTCACCTACACCGGTAGCTCAACGAGACGGGGTTGTACCCATCGGATATCAGCCGGCCGTGCATGTAGATCTGGACAGTACAGGAAAGCAAGTTGCATCCCTGACCGCGAAGCTCGAAATCACGAACACCACAGCCCGGGCTGCCTTCGCAAGTGGAGCCATGCCCGACGTTTCGCAGTTATCTCCTTGTTCCGTTCAGATCGTTCTGGGCGGACGCACGCAGATCCTTGCGTTCCCCGTCCCTGTCGTGGGCAGCCGACGTAAACTCCGTCTTGCGCGCAAGTCATCCTACATAGAGGTGAGTTAGCGACTTCATAAGTTGATCTCGTTTCGATTTGACTACTCACTTGCCCCGTCCAGGTGATTGTGCCGCTCGCGATCCCGTTCCTACAGCCCGACGGTCTCAAAGTGAATCAATTCCCAGTGGTCCGCGCGAACGGGTCCCTCGTTCCCTGGAATATTCACCGCACCTTTCTCGACCAGCTTCCTACCCTGGACATAGCGAATATCAGTCCCAGCCAGCTCGATAGCTGGTGCGCCCCGCACCTCTTCTGGCAGCACTCCCTGCGCGAGCGCACTCTCAGGGGGTCCAACGATCCCGCACGTTCGCACTCTGACCCCCTTGTGAACGTCAAATGGAGCATTGTCTCTATCATGGTGCAGGCCATAGGATGTGGGACCCAAGGGAGCCAACGGCGCGTGTTCTCGCTGGAGCACAGCGTGCGAAAGGACACAGACACGTTCCTCTTCATCGACAAGCTGCGGTACGACGTCGCGGCTCACGCGATCGTCTGCGACGCGTTCGTGCTCGCGGTCTCATTGGGGGTCTTACCACACATCCGGCGGGCGCTCTCGTTCCTCGTCGGGGAGGGTGTCATACCCATCTCGGTGCACGGCGGCCGCGGGGTGCCGGACCCGAACTCGGAGATGTGCGCATGGAAGCGACTGCTGCCCGCTCTCGTCGAGCGCTGCCGCACGACGTGGGCGCATGGCCCCAACTGCGAGTACATCCAGCCCGACGGTAGCATCCGCATTCCGCGCGAACTCCCTCCAGTGCCGGGCGACCAGGGCGACCCGCTGTGCAGCTGCGGACGGGGGAAGGACGTCGAGGGCATGATGAAGAACCCAGTGTGGCGGATGTTCGCGCCATATGTGACGAGGATCGCGTTGTCGCCGCTCTTTGGGGTGCCGCACGTCGAGCAGATCCTGGAACCGGACAGTGTGTCCGGGACCCGGAAGGGCGGAGTTCAGCCCGGTCCTGCTGCTCCTGTCATTGCGGGAGCTCCGGTCGGCATCATCGGGTCGAAGACGAGGCCCAGTGACTCGGACGGCCCTAGTGCAGCTGAGTCGCTAGCGGTACCAGCGGCGATGTGCGACAGGTGCAAAAAGCAAGAATCGGGGAACGTCAAGCTACTGAAGTGCTCGCGCTGCAAGACCGCGGTATACTGCTCGGAAGCGTGTCAGAAAAGCGACTGGAAGGCTCACAAGGCGCGATGCAAGAACTGAGGCCTGAGGGCGAAGTTCAAATGGTTCATCGGGGGCATCCCCTGTTGTGCTCGATTCCCAAGCCCATAGAATGTTGCCTGGAACCAAGAAGGGGCGCAGTGAGCGACACGCGATGTGGTACTATGGTTGACTCTTCAGGCTTCACCCTCTGTCTCATACGTGGCATGGACTCGCGGCTCGATAGCGATGTCAAAATTAGCTAACGAACATGGTCAAAGCGTATGTACATACGTGTATACTGCCCATTCTGTCGCTGGAATTTGCGTTTGTAGGCAAGCGAGCGCTTAATCGCCTGCAGTTTCAGTTTCCCGACGCTGCGATACCCGGGCTCGCCGGTTGCATTTTTTGTGCTTATCCGTTTGCCTCTGTCCCACGACCTCCGTACACGAACACGGGAATATATTCTCTTTGCTTACCTCGGAGACTGTTTTGATTTCTCCAACGTCCGTTGGCCGTTCATTCATGGTGCGTACAACCGTGTCGTACTAGCCTGAGTACAATTACATGGGAATAGAATCTACTCAAGGTTTCGGTAGGCCCGACCGTACAGGACTGCGAACCGATCCTTATCCTGATCCCCATCAACGTCCGATCCACCATGGCGTTGCCTCTCAGTCTCACTGCGCTGTACTACTTCTATCCTATCGGAAACACCACCGCCGTTTGTCTCACTCGCGACCTTCCTCCAGCCAGACGTGCCTGCCAATATTCTTCTGCTCCCATGCGGTGACCCGAGGAACATTCTCTACACCCTGTTTTGTGAGAAGTCAAACCGCCGTACGTTCCATCTCCACAATATGCACTTTCCTCTTGCTCAACACCGCACACTTACAGTGCGGAGGAGCTTGGATTTCACCTGCTGTGACCACGATCCGGGAATCTTAGGTGCATATATTCTGCTTTTCCGGCTATTTGCGGTCTGATGCTTTGACAGCGAGGAATGTCCTCCTGTTGACAATGATCATAGACCGCGTCGCCGTGTCGACCATGTGGAACATCTTCTTCCACATGTACCTCGACATCGACTCCCGTTCGACTCTCGTGTCGCAGTCCCAAAAGCTTGCGGCTTACGCTTCCGTCGAAGCCTGGCGGTCGTCGCCGTATGGCGCTGTTATCAAGATGGGGACCGATCACACCTTGGCTGAGCTGCGGCGTCATTAGGAGCTCTATGTCGACTTCTACCAGCCGTCGAAACTGCATCGACTTCGCCTTCTTCAACAAATGATGGACGCCAGGCTTAAACACGAAGCTGCGACTTCCCCCAAGGATAATCTCACTCCCCTCCGTTCGGCTGGTCCGGTGTTCTTACACTCCCAAGCCAGTCCTCTTTTCAGTGAGCTTCACCGACGCTGGTGGGAAACGGGTACCACCTTCACAGATAAAAGCAAAATAGCAGCCTCGACCCACCCCAACCCGACGTTTCTCTATTCCCGCGCGGGGGAAGGTTTCAGCATCGCGCCCAACGCCGATCCGATGCTCCCATTCCTCAACGATGCTGTGTTAGGAAACGCGGGTGACGAGACTCTCACCATCCAATACTTGGTCGATTCCGCCCAGTCCCAGTTCCGTACTTGGTGTTCTGCCTTCCAAACTGCTACTATGGCAGTGAAGTCCCCCGCCACTCTCATTGTGATACGTTTTATTCTCGGGGATGTGCTCGCTGTTTCCCGCGCCCTTCGGGACTTCCCCGGGGACCGTCCTAGTGGCGCTATCCAGAGTCATCCGCTGACTGTACCGAGGGTGGCGCCATGGACTGCTTTTCCAATGGAGCTGAACCGGAAGGAGTACGCTGACGCTGCCACACCCACACGCTTTGATGTGATCGATACCTCGAATGTCTCCGACTATCTCGGCATGCTCAACCTTTTCCTCGCCACTGCTCCGCTCCTCACTGCTTCCTCGAGCTCCGTGCTGTATACGGAGACCTCCGGGATCCATGCGTCCGATCCAAGCATCGAATTTGAAGCCACCCTCTTCGCTCCCTTGGCCGTTGTAGCCCTCCTCATGGACCTCGCTCCTGTGGATGTATTGTCAGGGTTCACTAGCGCTTGCAGCATGCACGAGCTCGTCCTTACCTTCCACCGCTCGAAGGACAAGGACGCACACCAACAGAGGTTTACCTGGAAGCGGCCGAGCAGTGGCGATATATCGGCATACCCTGAAAACGGCCCTTGTGTCCCGGTATATTTCGACACTCACCAGCTCGCTAAACTGCTTCATAACATGTACCTTGATATGTTCAGAAGCGAGGAGACGATCTGCTTGCCGGCAACCTACAAAGCTATACACGGGCGCAACGACAAGACGGGAAGGGCCCTCTTGCAGGGTGTAATCACGTATTCCTCTCGCGAGTTATTCACCGCCTTGCTCGGCTTCATCCGCACCTCCCTGCGTGTATCCGAGGAGCAGTGGTCGGACGTAATGCGCTCCTTCCTCCACATGCGCGCGGAGAACCAGCCGTACTCCGACACGCTCAGGGACAGCGACTTGCGCGCACAGTTGTATCGTTATAGACTGCACACTGTTCCCGACTTGGAGCTCGCCCGGGTCTACAGCCCCTCGAGCATACCAGAGCCTGGGCGACTCTCATTTTGGCCAAGCATCCCTCCGCTCATACGCGTCTTCTTCAGAGTGCCGCGCGCTGAATTCGCCAAGCTAGAGCGTGGTTTCACCGCGCTCAACATGCTGGCCAATGCGTGGATGCACTGTATTGTCGACTTGGGTTATGAGCGGGATCCGCACTCCTTCCAATCCATAGACGCGGCGTACGGGACCCTCGTTGACACCGGCACGGCAACTGCGCCGAGCTTGTCCTTCCGGGAGGACCCTGATGGTCACAAGAACGGCGCCGACGTTGTCTTCAGCTTTGTCGCTCCGAGCTACGTGCTCACGGAACCGCCCGCCATGGTTAGGCTGCAGGTGCGACCCGAGCCAAACACGACGTCGCTTATTTCAGACCTCGGGTACGCGTTGTGCGTGTTTAGCGCGAACCTGGAGAATACGGACTTCGTGCACCTTCTCCCCGAGCCGCAGCTCTCGCTCACAATTCCCAGTGGACCACCTTCTCTTATACGTGCGGTACGACAAGAGGTCATGGACATAGGATGCCAGTC
The DNA here is from genome assembly GCA_026283605.1 of Ganoderma lingzhi. Taxonomy (NCBI): domain Eukaryota; kingdom Fungi; phylum Basidiomycota; class Agaricomycetes; order Polyporales; family Polyporaceae; genus Ganoderma; species Ganoderma lingzhi. The sequence goes on along the minus strand of JAPJYM010000003.1, from coordinate 2,548,247 downwards.
CCCGGTGCGTGTAGAGCTGGACAGTGCGGGAAGGCAAATCACATCATTGGTGGCGAAACTGGAAATCACGGATACTGCAGCCCAGGCTACCTTCGCAGGGGGCGCCATGCCCGACATTTCGCAATGCTCCCCCTGTGCCGTTCAGGTAGTTCTGGGCGGCCACACCCAGACCCTTGTCTACCCGCTGCCCATCGTAGGCAGCCAGCGTAAAGTGCGTCTTGCGCGCAAGTCGTCCTACATAGAGGTCAGTCTTAGTCGGCGAATTTAGTTGATCATGCTTCCACTGAACGTACTCACTGGCTCTTCACAGGTGGTTGTCCCGGTCGCGATCCCGTTCCTCGAGCCTGACGGCCTCAAGGTGAACCAATTCCCCGTGGTCCGCGCGAACGGGTCCCTTGTACCCTGGAACATCCACCGCGTCTTCCTCGACCAGCTGCCCGTGCTGAACACATCGAATATCAGCAAAGGCCAGCTCGACAACTGGTACGGCCAGCACCTCCTTTGGCAGCCCTCGCGGCGCGAGCGCGCAGTGTACAACAGTGACCCGACACGCTCCGACGCGCTCGTGAACATCAAGATGACCATTCAGGCGATCATGCGGCTCGCCGCGGGCCTCCGAGTCGGAGCACGGTCCAGTGGGCGCGTGTTCTCGCTGCAGCACAACGTCCGGAAGGACAGCGACACCTTCCTGTTCGCCGACAAGATCCGCTACGACGACGCGGGACACATCATGGTCCTCGACGCGTTCGTCCTCGTCGTCTCCGATGAGATCTCGCCGCACGTGTCCGCGGCGCTCCCACACCTCGTCGGGCAGGGCATCGTGCATATCCCGGTGCATGCTGGGGAGAAGGAGATGTGTGCGTGGAAGCGGCTGCTGCCCGCGCTCGTCGAGCGCTGCCGCACGACGTGGACGCACGGCCCGAACTGCGAGTACGCGAAGCCCGATGGCAGCATCATCCGCATCCCGCGCGAGCTCGTGGGCGACCGGGGCGACCCGCTGTGCAGCTGTGGGCGGGGAAAGGACGTCGATGGCATGATGGAGGACCGGGTATGGCGGATGTTTGCGCCGTACGTGACGAGGATCGCGCTGTCGCCGCTCTTTGGGGTGTCGCACATCGAGCAGATCCTGGATTCGCTTGGGACGCCCACGCTCCAGGACGTGTTCAAAATGATACTTGAAGCTCGGTCTGGTCCTCAGGCTGCCAGTTTACCCGCTCGGGTCGGAGTCATCGGGTCAAAGACACGCGCTAGTACTACTGGCAGCAAATCGGGTGGCCCGAAGGTAGCTGTCGAGTTGGCAGCGGTCCCGGTAGCGGTGTGCGGCAGGTGCAAGACACATGAATCCGACGGTGTCAAGCTGCTGCAGTGCGCGCGCTGCAAGACGGCCCTGTACTGTTCGGCGGCGTGCCAGAAAAGCGACTGGAAGACTCACAAGTTGCGATGTGGCAAGACTTGAGGGCGGAGAGTTCAAACGATCAATCCGCAGTTGTGTTCTGTCTTCAAGCTCAAACCTGTCCCCAGATCGTCTCAGTTTTGGCCCTTGGGCACTGGCGTGGGCCATGTGCAAGTTTCCGGGTGCATGGCCATGGCAGGCGGAACCTCGCATTAAATGGCATGAGAAGCGAAGGACGAAGATGGTGGTTTCTCGGAGAAAATTTAACCGCGTGCCGTACAATCTGTATCTACGTCTACTTACGAGCAATATATACAAATCGTGGCGCGGGATGAGCGAAATCCACCACGTAAGCCAAGATGCAACAACAGGCCATCGCGTAGTCATCAAGGGGAACGTCGACGTCCTACTATACGGTTGCCTATAGAACTTATGTAATCGTCGTAAGATGGGAGTTTTCGGGAGTCGAATCTCGGAGCGCACACACAGCAAGTGCTCGAGCTCCCTATCCGCCGGCATCTGCGAGCCAGCTCCCCCTCCTCCGGGCCTCCTGAGCCGCGAAGCATATGCCATAGGCAGCACACGATGGAGACCCACTCTGCCTACAGGTGAGATGCGCCCCGGTGGTCTCACTTGTTGGAATTTGTGTTATGTAAGCGAGCTTGCGTCGTGCTCGCGTCTCCGACTTACTCGTCTTGTCCCCGTCTTGTCCCCGTCTTACCCGTCTTATACTGCGTGTTATGTCTTGGAGTATTGTTCACTCGTGTATTTAGTACAGCCTGCGACGCGTCGTTCCTTACGCGTTTGCATCAGTGTTCAAACGCGACTCACTTTCTCCCCCATCTTCGCTGCTCCCGCGCGCCCGTTCTTTCCCACATCACTTACTCATTCTCACCTCCGCGCACTGCCTACAGGCTTTTCACGCTTTTTCAGCTACCCACCTTCCCTCCCTTACCCAGTGCTTTCCTCCGTACCGCTCGTACTCGGAATCTTAGTCTGGGTGTCCCGCGCCGCGGCGCTCCGAGCGTGCATCCGAGTCCCTCTCCCTCCCCGCGTGTCATGCGAATCAGCGGAAAAGCGACAGAAGATTTGACTCTACTAGATCTGCGGCATTCATTACAGTAGGGCCTGGGATCATCCCCAGTGAGAACTCGCACTATATACAGCGATTTACAGTGATCTGCAGTGATTTACATTGATTTCGGCGGGCAGATCGTCGTAGACAGTGCTATACCGGTGTATATCTAGGATTGTCCTATATATCGAAGAAATTTCTATCTACGTTGGTCTAAGGCGACCTAAATACATCGAAAGCGAGCTAAATCGATCTACAGCTATCCAATTCTTCTGCGGCTGCTGGGACTGCCGGATCGGCCAATGCATTCGAAAATGGTATTTTCATTGCTTCATCTGGTACGCGACTACATTCAGACCGACATTGCGTCATACCCCGCGTCACCGCCTCTCCCGCCCTCCCCCGCCGCCGCAGCACCCAATTGGCATTGCACTAACGTGCAATGGCGCAGCGCGTACACAGTCTTGCAATTGAAGGGAGAGATCTGCAAACATATGGATGGGAGGAGACACAGCATGAATAGAAAGCAACTCACAAGAAGATTTGGGGCCTCGCCCAACCTGCTCCCTGCGCACTCTACTCCCCACGACGACTTGACGGGGCTTGGTGGGGTCGCGCTCTCATCCTCGCCTACGTCCTTGGTTGACGTCTTCCCCGCTCGGGCCGCTCCGAGAAGGCCCCTGGCCGACCTGTCAGGACTCGGCCTGTGACTCGTCCTCCGCATCGTCAACGCACCCCTCCACAGTGTCAGACGCCTCGGATCTGCGCTGTCCCAATATGTCAGCTTCGATTCGCGAAAGGAAAGAAGTGTAGTACGTAGTACGTTGAGGGCGAGGAGGCAGACAGGGGAAGGGAGAGACACTGAGAGGAGGGAAGTGGCAAGTGACAAGTTGCGCACTGGCAGCTGCACGGTGAGATGACGCCAGCGAGCCTATGACGGTGTGTGGACGTCCGACTTTACATACTTTGCTCGAATTTTCGTCTGGTTGGGCGCTTGAGAGTTAATGAGTAAGACGGTTCGGATGAGCAAGCGAACTTTGACAAAAAAAGCCATCGTTGACTCAAAATTTGAGAAGTTGACGTGCAAACTCGTGCCGCTGCTCGACGGGTGTGTGGAATGGATCGAGGTCGATCGCTTTAGATAGATGTAAATTGTTTTATATCTACGTAGAAATATGTATATATAGCGGGTTTTCACTGGGGATCATCGATCATCTTGGAGGACTCGGATTCAATTTGCGTCCATGCAGTCAGACCAAATGAGCTCATCTGACGTCAATCACGAGAGTAACTAGCAGTATGTACAGATGATGATGGTGCTCATCGAATGAAGGAAGATATCCGGGTGTTACGGGGTCAAACAATCTCATACGACTCGCGGGACCTCCCAATCGCCAGGAGGACCTTTCTCTTCCGCTCTGTGAGATCCTCGGGAACTGCGAGTCCAGGGTAGTAGACTTGAAGATAAGCGTCTAGCTGACTAGCTCCAAGCGCCTGTACTGCGTCGAGAGAGACAAGCGGAGTGAGAATGATCTCTTCCCCCTGTCAATGATGCAGCAGTATACGTCAATGCGTAGACCATGAATATGAGCATCGGCGCCATATCCGAACTAATAGACCGAAGCTACGTACGTCTGGGCCCTGAACCAGCGTGTCCCACGGGAGGGTCCCATCGGGACCAGGTACCTGTTCAAGGTTTTCGGGACGCGGTTGCGCCATGTTTGATAGCTGAACAACACGAAACAAGATGTAAGCAAGGACTTATAATGGGGAGATTGGGGAAGATCAGCGAGATGGCCTACCTGAGCTCTCTCAATTCGTAGCAAATCCGTGAAGCGGGAAATGTTGGACGTCTTCGACGTCACCTTGTCAACATCCTCCCTCAACACCCTGAGGTCCTCCTTCATCGTCCGCATATCGTCCTTCATCGTCCGCACGTCCTGCTTCGTCGTTCGTAAGTCTGTCTTCATCTCGGCGAGCTCTTTGACGATCATTTCGCGAAGGGCGTCTATGCGCTTGTTGTGGTCGTCCAATCGTTGCGCGATCTCAGGTGCTAGAATGATACGCGTCAGGATTATCAACGTCAACGCGTAGGAAAGGAAACCACATACAGGCTTCTGGGGCGCGGTCGGCGACGAGGGAGTGGGCATATCGGACGGCCTCCACCTTCGCGTTCTCTGAGGTGGCGGCTATGGGTTTAAAGATGCAATTATCATCGCGGTTGAACCATGGTTGCAAAGACGTTACCTGAATGAAGGGTCTTCATGGCGAAAAATATAGCAGAGATGATGTCGGCGGGCTTGGGCGGCTTGCTCGCAGCGTTAGGGACAGGGACTGGATAGTCGTGACTCAGGTCAAGAGATGGGGGTGAGGCAGGTTGCGGCTGGGCAGCCATGTTGCGGTAGGGTGTGAGAATGAGGAATAGGTGAGAGGAAGACGGTCGACTTACTCGTAGCTAGTTTATGGTCGGAACGAGACACTGGCAGCCGCTCGTCACCCTCACGTGGACAGGTCTACGTCATCGAAATGTAGCCCCCGCTGGGCGTTCAAGCTTCAAGCTCAAGTTCAAGAGGTTCGTATAGCTTGGGAGTTTGTGACCGTGAATATTGCCAAACACTGCTGGCGAAGAACCTTACTGCACCATTTGCTGGCGTCGAATTACGAGCATTGCAGTGCTCAGACAATCATGCATACTATGTAGAGGACATCCACAATCCAATAAAACACGCTCACCGTACAGAAAACTCAAGTGTCGTCCTTTCCAAGCCCCGACCCGACCTCCCTCCACATTTCCGCAACGCCTCGCAACGCCTCCGCGCGCCCCTCCGCAGCCGCAATCGAGTCGTTCCCAAGGAATAGCCACCGCGGCACCCCCCCGCCGCGCCCCTCCGCCCTGCCCTCCCCACGCACGACGTCGACGAGCGCGTCCATACCCTTCGTGGGGTCGCCCATGTTCGGGATGCGCGGGCGCATCGCGAGCCGCTTGTGCAGCTCCTCGCGCGCCCCGTCGTAGTCTGAGATGGGGCGAGTGGGAGAGTGAACCGCGAGGCGCGGCGAGGTGTCGAACGTGCCGGGGGAGACGACGAGGACTCGGATGTTGAACTGGGCGAGCTCGGCGGAGAGTGTTTCACCGTACGCTGTCGACAGTACAGTAGGCCGCGTAGTCAGCGATGGGAGCAATGCGGCGAGAGCGGAGTGGGACGCACCGTGGACTGCGGCTTTGGTGGTCGAGTATGCTCCTGCCCGGCGGTGGTGTCATGACCGTTAAATTTAGGTTTTGCTGGGACGCGCAGTCATATGTGCTCACCGATGCCCTAAATCTAAACTTTATCATGCACTTCTACCGTCGAGCAACGAGGGAATGCGCACCATAAATTCGCTTTTGTATACCGCGAAGCCTCCGAAGAGGACGAGCGTCCCCGACCGCCGCCTGCGCATGTGCGGAAGGAACGCGTTGTTGACGTTGATCGGGCCGGCGAAGTTCGTCTTCATGAACTGCATGAACATGTCCGCCCTGTAACTCAAATTCAGACACCGTCGCCTTTCCCAGTGTACAAACGACACTTACCCCAGCTCTTCGCTGGGGCCGGTCACGGTGTATGCGGCGTTATTGACGACGACGTCGACGCGTCCCCAGTGGCCGATAGCCTTCTTCGCGGTCTCTTGTAAGGCGTCGAAGGACCAGGTAACGTCCAGCTCCAGGACGAAGATACGGGTTCTGTCGGTGTCGGGTTGGGCGAGCAGTGGGTCAAGACGCCTGGCGTCACGCGCCGTCGCGATCACACGATCGCCTCGCGCGAGGATACGCTTGACAAGTTCGAGGCCGAAGCCTCTGGAAGCACCTTGAGGCGGCCGCTGAGAATCAGTTCATGCATAGATATGGAAAGCTGTGGCGACGGCGTACCAGTTACCAACCAGACGAGTTGCATGATGGGCAAAGTCGATGGTATGGATCCAGACCGCCTTCTTCGTTCATATATGCTCAAGTGCACCTTGATCGCAGAGTTTGCACGACTCAGGCCACTGGAAAGTGGGGCCATGATTCGTAAGCTCTAGGCAATCTCGCAGCGGAGTCGCACTGAGAAGTTTGGGCTGCGGTGTGAGGCAGAACTTTGTTACACATGCATATAGCCACTGTGGTCATACGCTAGAGACAGATGGACATGAAAACTCTACTGACAAGGCGTACCGGGGGCACGACTGCCTTGGGAGAGATCGTGCGTCCATCCTGACCAGCGTCGCGCCCCAGAAGAGAGTGGATAGGAAGGAAATTCCTGTTGACCGCTAGTGACGCCTCGGCCGTCAATTCCTCGCCTCGAGCAAGGTAGACGCAGCCAACTATGGAGAATAGTAAGAGACCTTGATCTCGAGCATATTCACCGCAACACTCACACGAGGGACATGGGAGGAAAGGACATACTGTCGACATACCAACAGCACTCTACCCGTTAGCCATCGGCGTCGGCGGACCTTGTGATCCCTCCGGGGTGTGCTCGCCGTTCCCAAGAACCTCTTCCAGCTCTTCCTCCTCCTCGCTATCGTTGCTCTGTGCTCCGTTCGGCGTCTCTGCTCCGCTCACGCTCGGCTCCTCCCCCGCCGCGCCGTTCCCGCCACCAGGCAGGCGCGGGTCCCAATCGAGCTCTTCAGGCTCCTCCTGCTCAACCTCGACGCGTGCCTTCCAGTCGTACTTGTCGCGTAGGAGCATAACGGCGCGGGTAGCGCGCGCGACACGCTCATCGTGCTCGGTGCGGATCTGGGCGCACTCCTGGAGAACGTCGTCGTACTCGGGGTGGCGCCCACCAGCCCGCGTCGCAGGGACGTGACCGAGGACCCCAAGGGAGCCCTTGGTATCCATGTGCTCCGCGAGGTGGCGGACGGTGTCGGACTCGGCACGGAGGACCTCAGTCGTCTGCGTGTTGCGGAGGAGCGGGATAAATTCATTGTCGAGCTGCGCGTCTGTGAGGCCGAGGCGTGCGTGTACCGCGATCTTCTCGTACGGGTTGTCGCGCGGGGCGGATGAGGAGGATGAGGCGCCGGGCTGGGACTGGGACTGGGATTGGTGGGCGGCGAGGAGGGACATGGAGAGGTTGTGAGACTGGGAGAGGAGGATGTTGTACTTGGAGAGGATGTCGGGCCAGGCGGGCATGGCGTGCTGGCCACCCATCTCGAGGGTGCGCTGGAGGAGTTGGATGGACTCGATGATCTGGTTCGCCTTGAACCTGAGGGACTCCAACTGCCCCACGGGAAGGTTTTGGAGGTCGAAGGGCAGCCCTGAGGCGCTGGACTCTGGGGCGGGGACGGTGACCCCTGGGATGTTAACACCGGGGATATTCATCAAAATATTGCGACCTAAGGACAAAATGTATGACTATATGCGCGAAATACGAGAGAGTGGAGGGTGGTTGGGAGGAAATACCTGATCTGGTGTGGTTTGGTTGGTTGCAAGTCGCGAGGCGCGAGTGGCCCAGGCGGTGGGCGCGTTGTCGATCGCGCTTCGCGTCATCTTCCCACGAGGGTTGCAACCTTAAACAGTCCGGAGGTCGCGACTCGCGTGGTCTTCAACCCCTCCTCTCCCCCTCACCCGTCCCCTTCATGCTCTCCCGCCTCGTCCTCCAACGCGTTTCTTCACGCGCATTTGCGCCCAATGTGGCCGCTACAGCAGCCTTGCGCTCCGCGCTCGTAGCACGTCACCACCTGGCGCGGACTTTCCTGACAACTGCACAAGTGTCCGAGCCTGTTGCGAAGGACTCAGAGGGCGCCAAGTCCAAGGCGAAGGCGAAGGCAACTACCGTGAAGAAGACTGCTACGAAGAAGACGACAGCGACCAAGAAGGCTGGGACAACCAAGACGACAGCGAAGAAGTCCAAGGCCAAATCCAAGAAGGCCGAGACAGAGGACCCTGAGGCCCGCCTTAAGGCACCCCTGAAGAGTACGCCTTCCTTCTTCCAGTCTTAATGCATCGGTCGTGTATTTTATATATTGATGCCTTTCTTTTGGCTCTCGTAGGCATCAAGCTGAGGAAGGACGAGAAGCCGCCGACTGGGCCACCCACCGCCTACTCGCTATACATCCGCCAGCTGTACGCGACAGGCACCAAGGTCAGCAACCACGACGAGTTCATGGCCCGCTCCAGGGAGGCCGCCGCGCAATGGAAGCTTCTCTCTGAGGAGGAGAAGAAGGTTCGTCTCCCCCTCAGTGCCCCTTTCCCTCACCCTTTTCCGTCGCTTACCGCCTCGGCTTGCGCATCCTATCGTCAATCTAGCCATTCCATGAGAAGGAGAAGGAGCTGCGTGCGGAGTACCACTCGAAGCTCGCGGACTGGTTCACCAACACGGACCCGCGTATCATCTCCGCGTACAACAAGCAGCGCAGGGCCAGCCACAAGAGGCAGGTCCACGCCCCCCTCGAAATCCGTCCCCACAAGCCCACCCCCTCGTTCATCCAGTAAGTCCCCTCTCCTGCTCGTCCCTTCCGAGTCCATCTTCGTCGCTTCGTCTATCGCGTTTGTAGTGATGATGATGAGTCGCGCTAAATATGTTGTATTCTTCAGGTTCACCCGGGAAGTCACGGACCAGATCGAGGTGCCCGCTGGCCTTTCTCACAAGGAGGCAGTCGGAGCCCGCTCGAGGGCGATCGCTGAGAAGTGGAAGGCGCTCCCCGAGGAGGAGCGGGAGGTGTGTTTCCTTTCCACTAATGGTCTCCGGTAATGTTCGTTCGGTGCAGCTGACTTGTGTGTGTTCGATCAGCGCTACAAGACCCAGTACAGGGATGCCCTGAACCAGTACAAACTGGAGCACCCCAAGGCCCAGCCGACAGTCTGAGGGGCCCGGTTGGGTTGAGGGGTCTCCCACCCAGCTTGTCCTCTTTGGCCCTCGGAAACTCCCTCAGTCTTCTCGCCGCTTCGTCTGTGGCCTGTAAAGATGTCGAATCAATGTACTCGGCACACTTGGAGACATTCCTTTCCTCACTTGCACCCGGATTCAATCTTGGCCATGCCTTCAAGCTTCCCCCTTCAGACCCCTATGAAGCACCAAATGGGCCCTCGGCAGTATGTAGATGTCTACCTCCGTCGTTCTCAGTGGCATCTTTGTATGTTACAATATTACGTCCACCCTTCATTCGGTATTCTACCTTTATGCACTAAGCTTCCGGCGATAGTCGCCCCTGTGCGCTCACCATAATGATCATATTCACGACATGGGTACGGACGGCGGTACGTCGGACGCTGTGGGACCAGGGTATCACATCTAGCATACAGCCAACTCGTGTCATAAATCAAGATTATATATCGGGGCGAGTCGGGGCCCACGAGCGGGCCTCGGGTAAGGCGGGAGGTGTTCGGGAGAGGAACCTCCACGGGAGGACGGGGGAGTGGGAGGCACGAGGAGGTGGTAGTGGTGGTAAAGGAGCGACGGCGGGGTTTAGGACGAAGGGTATAAGATATAAAGTAGGCGGAAGGGTAAACTGGGGGCGGGGGCGCGCGAGCCAAACAGGTGCGACGACGGAGCAGCGTAATGATGCAAAACAAACACGAGACGGAGCCGGAGTCAGCGGGCCAAAGGGACACACCCCGCATCCGCTCTCGCTCCCTCCACGGGAGGAGAAAAGGGGAGGGAGGGAACGGAGGCGATAACGAGAGCGATAACATAGATAGATTGTCACAACGCAAGCCATATATCATAACCGTCCAGCAGCCACAACGAGTCCGAGAGGATCATCACAGCCGGTGCCCGGGCACGGCCCAGAAGATCATGGTCAGCGCGACGGTGCAGGCGGCGACCAGCACGGAGACCCAGATGGCGCGGCCGAGCAGAAGCTTCTTCACGTACGGCTCGCGGATGCTGAGTGTCCGGAACGGCGTGGACTCGGACTGGCCGAGGAAGACGAGCAGGGGGTCCAGCTCGTATTGGTGCGAGATGAGGAAGAGGATGGCGAGCGTGTATGGAATGAAGAGCTGTACGAGGGTTGGGGACGGCGCCAATCAGCAAGAAAGTTACGAATGAAGTTGGATGATGAAGCACTGGGAACGAGATGGGGGCGATGAAAGATGGAGAGAAGCACTCACGAAGAAACGCTTGGACTTAGGCTGGACGTCGAGGAATATGAGGGAGAAGCCCGCCGCGAGCCCGATCCACAGGATGACGAGCCCCGCTATCAGGCGCACGAGCGCGGACACGGGCGTGAGGTTCCCGAACGCCTTCGCCCTGAGGAACCGCGGGAACGCATCCTGCTCCATTGCGCGGTAGCAGTACTCCTTCTGTGCGTGGAACATATCGGGGATCTGCGCCATGAGCGAGATTTCGGTCTGCGTCTTCGGGTCGTGCGTGCTGCTGAGCGGGAACGAGTGGATGCGCAGCGCTGGCGGCAGGTAGATCTCGTGGTTCTCGTTCGAGCCGGGGGCGGCTCCTGCGGGTGAAAGGTAGCGGTAGTAGATGCGCTCTGCCGACTCGATAAGGTCTCTACGGCTAATGGCCTGCGAGCGCGGGATGACAGTCGGCGCACGCGAGGCGCGCTTGAAGAGCGTCGGTGTACGGCCAGAGAGCGAGAACGGTGTGGTCGACCGTGGCGGCTCGGTGGTCCCGACTGCGGTATGTCCTGGGGAGACGGATCGCATGCGCGGGCTGGGGCTGCGTGCGGTCTTCTCGTCGAACCCGCCCGCCGCGAGGTTCTGCTTGTCCTGGTCGCTCAGCATCTCTCCCGTGCTTGCCGTGCTCCGCTTCGTGCCCGTGCCCGGGTTAAGGCCGACGACGGTGCCGTAGATGGAGCCTCGTCGCCTAGCATAGTCCCAGTACTCGGGCCAGTCTTCGCGGATGGTCCGCCCCGACTTGCGGACGTCCTTGAAGTAGGCGCGGCAAAGGTTCTCGTGCTGCTGTACGTCAAGCCAGAAGTCTAGAATGTCTTCTGCGCCTTCACGCTGGAGGAAAAGACTGGATATGTCGTGGACCGTAGATCAGACATGAGGCGGATGAAGGGGTGAGGTGGGGTCTGTCACGGCAGGCAGCCTGGCAACTCACTAGAACATGAATAGGTCCACGGGCGGGCGTGTGCGGCGGGAGAGGACCTCGGTGAATGTTGGAAGGCGGTTCTTGCGGTCCTTTGCCCAGTCATCTTGGCGGCGTTGCTCGTCGTCCATCGCGGCGTCGGCGTAGAGGGTGGGAGGGATGAGAGAGGAGCGCCGGCGCGAGCGACAACGCGACGACCGCGTTCAACAACGGCAAAATTCCCATGAGACATAACCTCATTTGGGCTTATCATACTTTTCAATTACTTATTAGTCGAACTTACGGCATGATAAGTCTCCCGAATATTCGCCAACTAAACACGACGGCGACGGCTGCCACCTCGCCGTTCACCACCATGTCGTCGCTCGCCAAAGCTTTGTCGCCTGCGGTTAGAGAGATCCGCATTCTGTGCTGCCAGACCGGCGCTGCGTCGGCGGGGACGAGGTAAGTTGCGCATATACCGACCGCTACCGATGTGAGCAAACTCTTTGCCAGGCAATTCATCACGTCCCACTACCCTACGTTGAAGCAACACAACCCCGACCTCCCCATTCTCATCCGCCAGGCCAAGGGCACTCCGGCGCGGGTGTTTGCGCGGTTTGGTGCGTCCATTAATTGTCGTCGCCGAGCGTCGCTAATAAGGCGTTGTGTAGAACGAGGGCAGGAGAAACACGTTGAGGTTGAAGGACTTTCGGCCTCAGATGTTGCGTCACGAATCTCGCAGCTCGTCGGCTCGTCATGAGCACGGTTGCCTGAACTTGATGTACTTGCCCAGCTATCCATTCACTACTTGGACCATTCTCGGACCCCATGGCTGCGGCGACTTGGTGTGAGCTCGTATAATCTCGAGCAAGATGCTGCAGTAGGTATGTCTTAACGTTCAGACCTTCGATACCTCTCTACCTGTCCTATGCATCAACCTTGGCTCTCGTTGGTGCATATATGCATGCGTGGGCGGGTGAGTACCAGCCACTCAATGTCTCAGCGAACGGAATGTACGTCATTGCACGGTTGTTTGATGTCGACCCCTGTCCATGTACGGAGGACCGTCAGCCAAGGGTCAGCATTCGCTGCCTCAACGCAACTTCTCTTAGGCCATAAATCAGCAACTCGTGAGTGAGCCTCCCATTTCCTCAACCAACGCGCACCTGCTTCCTCTCCTTGTGAAACAGCCCATTCAACCACGAAATCTTCATCCCAAACCCAACCACCAAGAAGTTCCTCCCCCTGAACCCTCGAAGCCCCACCCACGAGCAACGATACTCTTCCCGTCGTGAATTTACAATGGATGTTGATCAGCCAGGTAAACTAACATCCTCCGACTATGGTTCCATTGTATTGATCATCGTAACTTCCATGCTACCGCAGATGCCGCTTACCACGGCCCCGTTGTTAAGGATACTCCTCGTACGTAGAACCCTCCCCTACATGTTTTGCCCGTCCGCACGCCCGCCATCTCGAATATTTCAAGAGAATCGCAATGGTTGGCGTACGGGTGTCAAGACCGCTCCAGTCGTCGGCGCCGATACTAACCAGTGCATTAGCTGCCTGGGCCCTGCCCCTCATTGAGGCGGTTAAGGAAATGCGCGAGGAGATTCGGAGCGCAGACTTGCCCCGCTGGAGGGAAGCAATCACCGCCATCCAAAACGACGTCCAGGCCGTTCACCAGGAGCTCGCCGCCGCCAAGCTCTCCGATGTCAAGGACGATATCGAGACAATGAAGGAACAGCTCGAAAGCCTGCCAACCAAGTCTTATGTCTCAGAAACGCTCAAAGATGAGCTGAAGCCGGTCAAGGCGGATATGGACATTGTTCAAAGGGCTCTTGACGGTAGTAAGGAAGGCTATGGCTCTGCCGCCCCAGGCCAGTTCGAGAGAACGATCGCTTACACCAATGAGCTGTATATTAGCAGCAAGAAGGTACGTTATCCCCACGTGCCGTGAACCTCACTCTGTTTAACGTTGCCTAGTCTTCAAACAGGATGAAAGTGCATCCCCTCGACCTTCAACAGGTCCCCGCCCAAGATGGGACCCTCCCGTGGAACACCCGTGTTCGGGACCCCGACGTGCGTGCCATTGTAGCTCTGCTCTTTACACGCATGCACCCATCGCTGACGTGTATCTACTGCCACCATCGACAGGGCGAGGAGATCGTGCTGCCACCCCTTGTCTCGCTCGACGCCGTAGATTCGCTTGGAGCCAGCCAGCTCGCGGCATACGTTCAAGTTTACTACCCGGGACATGAGATCCCTGAGGATCTCACGGAGCGGAAGAGACTGATTCTCCGGTCCATTGGGAGGGCCCACGAGTCGTATAACATTGTTTGAACCCATAGCACCCCGATATCCTTGCGTCAGACGAACGTGCATCTGTACTAGTACCTCCCGAGGTATCTTCTATTTGTTGTATATCGACTGCATGAACGCAAACCATATGTCCTCAGTAGTATCCTAAAACCCTATCATGGAAAATGCATGATTCGTGCTTGGTGCATGGTGAACTTAGAATGTGTACGTCCACTAGCGCTACGTCCTTGCTCTTAACCATTGCTTGGCTCTGATAATATCAATCCTGTTTCTCTTAGGATCCCCTACACGAGTACACGTTTGCCAGGTAACGTTGCGAGGGTGCATATTCCTACATTACTGCTTTCCAACAATCCACGCTTCTGACCCTCTTCGGTGTGGGGGCTGTGTTCCGGCCCGGGGTTTTGAGAGGTCTTGGGATGGGGTTCGACAATGAGACGTAGCGGCGGATGCACTCTCCCCCTGACACAAGGCTCTCGCAACGTCAGACCCTCACCCTCAATTTTTGCATCGCGGCTTGTGAGTCTTCCAGTCGCTTTTCTGGCATGCTTTCGAGCAGTACACCGCTACGTTGCAGCGCGAGCATCTTAGCAGCTTGACGTCTCCCGATTCTTGCTTCTTGCACCTTCCGCACATCGCCACTGACGCGTTGCTTCCGATACCGGTGTGCGTTTTCGACGCGATGGCACCGATCTGAGTCAGCGCATTGGTAGAGCCAGGCTGAGGTTCATGCACATGCTGCAAGCCCTGGGGTCCGAACATATCCTCTGATTCCAGGATCTGCTCGATGTGCGACACCCCAAAGAGCGGCGACAGCGCGATCCTCGTCACGTACGGCGCGAACATCCGCCACACCGGGTCCTTCATCATGCCCTCGACGTCCTTGCCCCGCCCGCAGCTGCACAGCGGGTCGCCCCGATCCGACTCATCGCCTAGCAGCTCGCGCGGGATGCGGATGCTGCCGTCGGGCTGAGCGTACTCGCAGTTCGGGCCGTGCGTCCACGTCGTGCGGCAGCGCTCGGCAAGCGCGGGCAGCAGCCGCTTCCACGCGCACATCTCCCTCTCCCCGGCGTGCACCGGGATATGCACGATGCCCTGCCCGACGAGGTACCGAAGCGGCGAGGACACGTGTGGCAGGATCTCGTCCGACACGACGAGGACGAACGCGTCGAGGACCATGATGTGCCCCGCGACGTCGTAGCGGACCTTGTCCACGAACAGGAAGGTGTCGGTGCCCTTCTGGACGTTATGCTGCAGCGAGAACACGCGCCCAATAGCATTCGCTCTTAGGCCCACGGCGACCTGCATGATGGCCTCGATCGTGCCTTTGACGTTCACGAGGGCGTCTGACCGCGTCAGGTCATTTTGGTACGCCTTGCGCTCGCGCAGGGAGAGCTGCCAGCAGACGTGGGGGTTGTACCACTCGTCGAGGTCGTTGATGCTGATGTTCGCTCTATTCAGGACGGGGAGCTGGTCGAGGAAGACGCGGTGAATGTTCCAGGGGACGAAGGACCCGTTCGCGCGGACCACAGGGAATTGGTTCACCTTGAAGCCGTCAGGCTCCAGGAATGGGATCGCGACCGGGACAACCACCTACACATAGGCCAGTTCAGTACCTCCACTCAAAGCATGATCAAGTAAATCCGTTAACGTACCTCTATGTAGGATGACTTGCGCGCAAGACGCACCTTACGCTGGCTGCCCACGATAGGCACGGGGTACGCAAGGGTCTGTGTGTGGCCGTCTAGAACGACCTGGATTGCACAGGGAGAGCACTGCGAAACGCCGGGCATAGCGCCTCCCGCGAAGGCTGCCTGAGATGCAGCATTCGTGATCTCGAGTTTCGCTGCCAGAGATACGATCTGCTTTCCCGCACTGTCCAGCTCCACGCGCACCGGGGGCTGGTGTCCGATGGCTATGGCCTCGTCCTGTCGCGCCGCCCGTGTAAGAGAACCTGACGATGGCCGACTCGGAAGCGGAAGCGGGAGCTGCGGCTCAGGAAGAAGGTGCACGTAGTCCGTGTCCTCCACGTTCGCACTAAATATCAACATCGCCAACCCCAGCGCGGGAACGAGGCGCGGCGAAGTATGCGGGTCGGTCCGCACCTGCAGCCTGACCATGGCGTATGGTTCCGTGAGCACGCAGCTCGGGACGACGAAGCTGAAGACAACGTCGGCACCGTTCTCGTGGCCGTGGGGGTCCTCCTGGAAGGACAAGTTCGGTGCAGCTACTGTGCCGGTGTCAATGAGGGCACCGTACGCCGCGTCTACGGATTGGAAGAAGTGCGGATCTAGCTCATGGCCCAAGTCGATGATACAATGCATCCACGCATTGACCGGCATGTTGAGCGCGGTGAAACCACGCTCTAGCTTGGCGAATTCGGTGCGCGGCACTCTGAAGAAGACGCGTATGAGAGGAGGGATGCTTGGCCAAAATGAGAGTCGCCCAGGCTCTGGTATGCTCGAGGGGCTGCAGACGCGGGCGAACTCGGGGACGGTGTGCAATCCATAGCGATACAACTGTGCGTGCAAGTCGCTGTCCTTGAGCTTGTCGAAGAACTGCTGATTCTCTGAGCGCATGCGGAGGAAGGAGCGCATGATGTCGGACCATTGCTCTTCGGATATTTGCAGGAAGGCTCGGGTGCGGATGAAGCTGAGGAAGGCGGTGAACGACTCCCGAGAGGGATACACGATTACGCTCTGCAAGAGGCGCCTTCCCGTCGCGTCGTTGTGCCCCTTCATCGCTTTGGCGATTGCTGGCATGTGGATTGTGTCCTCGCTTCGGAACATGTCAATGTAAATATTGTGGAGCAGTTTGGCGAGCTGGTGGGTGTCGAAAGATGCCGAGACACGAGGGCCGTTTTCAGGGTATGCCGACGGATCGCCACTGCTCGGTCGCTTCCAAGTAAACCTCTGTAGGTGTACGTCCTTGTCCTTCGTGCGGAGGTAGGTTGTGGCAAGTTCGTGCATGTTACACGCACTGGTTAACCCCGACAATACATCCACAGGAGCGAGGTCCATGAGGAGGGCTACAACGGCCACATTAGCGAACAGTGTGGCTTCAAATTCGATGCTTGGATCGGACGCATGGATCCCAGAGGTCTCCGTATACAGCACAGAGCTCGGGGAAGCAGTGAGGAGGGGAGCGGCGACGAGAAAAATATTGAGGGTGCCGAGATATTCGGAGACATTCGAGGTATCGATCACATCAAAGCGCACAGGTGCACCAAGCTCAGCGTACTCCTTCTGGTTCAGCTCCATTAGACAAGCAGTCCATGGCGCCACCCTAGGTGCGGCCAGCGGATCATGACTCTGGGCAGCGCCACAAGTAGGAGTAGGGTTCTCGGGAAAGTCCTGGAGGACGCGGGCAATGGCGAGGACATCCCCGAGGAGAAAACGCATCACAACGGGAGTTGATGGGGATTTTACCGCCACGATGGCGGTTTGAAAGGCAGAGCACCAAGCGTGAAAATGAGATTGGGCGGATTCGACCAAGTCTTCGATAGTGAGAGTCCGGTCGCCCGCGTTCCCGAACAGAGCATCGTGGGGGAATGGGATAATCGGGTCGGTGGTGAGACAGACGTTGAAACCTTCCCCCGTGCGGGAGTAGAGAAATGTCGAGTTGGGGTGGGTAGAAGCCACTAACTTGGTTTTGTCTGTGAAGGTGGTCCCCGTTTCCCACCAGCGTCGGTGTAGCTCGCTGCAAAGGAGACTAGTTTGGGAGTGGGAAAATAGGAGACCAGCCGAACAGGTGACACCGACGTTATCCTTCGGAGCGGTTTCAGCGTTGTGTTTCGACTTGACGTTCATTATTTGTTGGAGAGCTTGGAGTCGATGCAGTTTCGATGGCTGGTAGACGTCGGCATAGAGCTCCCAATGACGCCGCAGCTCAGCCAACGTGTGGTCGGTGCCCATCTTGATAACACCACCATAAGGCGACGACCGCCAGGCCTCCACGGAAGTGTAGGCCGCGAGCTTTTGGGATTGCGACACGAGAGTCGATCGGGAGTCGATGTCGAGGTACATGTGAAAGAAGATGTTCCACATGGTCGGTCCCGCGACGCGGTCCATGATCATCGTCAACAGGAGGACATTTCTCGCTATTATTGCATCAGATCACACATAGCCGCAAAGCAGGATATATGCACCTAAGATGCCCGGATCGTAGTCACAGCAGGTGAAGTCCAAGCTCCTCCGCACTGTAAGTGTGCGGTGTTGAGCAAGAGGAAAGTGCATATTGTGGAGATGGAACGTACGGCGGTTTGACTTCTCACAAAAGAGGGTGTAGAGAATATTTCTTGGGTCGCCGCATGGGAGGAGAAGGATGTTGGCGGGTACGTCTGGAGGAAGGTCGCGAGTGAGACAGACGGCGGTGGAGTTTCCGATAGGAAAGAAGTTGTATAGCGCAGTAAAACTGAGAGGCGATGCCATGGAGAGTCGGACATCGATGGAGGATCAGAGCAAAGATCGCGACCGGACATTTTGTGCTTTCCAGTCCCTTACCGGGGCGGCAGCGGCAGCTTGAGTCGGTTCTATTCCCACCTGCGACACGGACTCAGGAAGGTTACTTTCGGCATTTGCCGGCCACGCACGATGAGTAAATAGCTGACTCCAGAATGCCCAGTGTACACATGGCGGTGGCGGAGATACAAGAGCATGCGTGATATGAAGCCGAGCCTTATTCCCAGTCAGAACGCCTCCCATTTCCAGCGATTGGGAGCCAATTCTAGCAATTGGCATCTTTTGCGCGCCATTGATGGCGCTTAATAGGTCTTATTTCGGTTCAAATTCATGTACATAGTTGTAAGTTCGAATGACTTTTATATATCAACTCGCCCAATCTGTACAACTACGCCGGGCGCTTGACGCGTCCTATGTCTAAAACTACATAACATACTGACTTGTTCATATGTAAGTACTAGTAATTGTAATTCTTCCATAGTCTTCCATCCGCCTCTTCACCAGCCCGAGCCCGACATGTCCATTTTTAGACTGACCCCCGATCCCGCCCCCAAAGCGACGCCATCGGAGTCCCCGACTTCGGCGACATATATAAGGTGGGCCAACATGGTCGCCCTTCGTCATCCGCCTTCTTTCCTCCCCCCACCATCTCCCCACCGTGCAACCCTCTGCCAGTGCCTCCTCCCTCCCTTTTGTTTTCTCTGTTGCGCCCCTCGCGCGCTATCGCTGATACAGGTATGTTAAGATGTGGATGCAAGCCCTATGACGTCATTTAATGTTAATGGTTGCCATTGCTAGGACTGCACGCGACGGGTGCGTGGAGCTCGATCAGAGGAGCACACGGTGGGAAGGAGGGCACGCATTGAATGGCAGGACGGGCGGGAAGGCGCGCGCAACATATGGGTGCACGCGCGGGGTAGCGCGAGCCCGTGGGGTCCCGCGCGCGAGCTGTTGACGAGCCCGCAGGTAGCGTACTGTAGCGTACACCTATCTGTGTAACTATTTTCGGACCCGAATAGAATTGTTCAGTGTACCGAATAAACGCGATCGAGCGGCGCAATCAAGCCTTCTTTTGAAGCTTTCCTGTCTTTTTGGGGCCAAGCACACAGAGGGAAACAGGCTCATTTCGAAGGAAAAAGATTTAAATATATTGCAAAATGTGATAGTGGACAACTGGGGTTTGCAGTCCATATGTACCCATTCACGTCTTTTCCCCCCAATACGGAGGGATATCTAGCTATGTATTCGACTGGAAAAGACTGAAAAGCTAGGTAAAGGGAGAGGTTCTCACTGGGCCTTATTACCGTTTGAAGTTTCGTACTGACTCAGAGTACTTACAAGTTATCCCTGGCTTGAAATAGGCACGTGACAGGCTGCCGGCTCTTACCAATGAATGTGGCAGGTTGCGGCGTCATATCGTTGGGACCCGACAGACCCGACCATCTTTACCTGCGTCCCGCGCTAACAGTTGCGTTGAAAGGGGTGCATTTGAAGAACCAGTACGTATGCGTATTGTCATACTACAGCACAGTGACACCTACAGCTAATCGCAGAACGAGGTACACAAAACCAGCCATGACGTCTCTCCCATCAGGAAAAACCTCCGTCTATAATGAGGCATCAATTATAATTACACGTTACTAACCCCGACTAACCGGTACTATTTGCTGACAACCTTCATCTTCCGGCGTTTTACAGCTCCTGTCGCCGTATTCAATACCATGCAGCAACTTTGTCTGAAAATTGAGCCAAGGGAAGGAGTGGAAGCTGGGGTTTTCCGTTCGGGCTACGAGGTGCATTTTCTCGAAGTCCGCTCTGCCCAGCCCTAAACATGGGCGTCAAGCCGCAATCTACCTTTCCGGTTCCGACTTCTGCCGCTCCGCAGCGCTCTCTCCCTTGACTCGCGTCCTCCATCCACGTCAATCTTGTCGTGACTCTATGACTGGCTTTCCCTCTCCAGCGACTTGTCTGCTGTCCTGCTGGTAAGAGGTACGTGCTTTTATTCCTTGCCTGATATCCTGAGCTTGGTCCGGCTTGAGTGTTTCGTAGGTCGTGTCTTATGACGTGGCAGGTTCGCCGCCAACGGCTCTGGTAGGTCCGGCCATCTGTTTCGGTCATATCGCTGTTAATGCTGACTCTAATGCCTGAGAAGGACATGCCTTCAAGCCGATGCTGTGTACAGTGTATGAGTGTCACCGTCCATCGCGCATGTTACGGCCATCACCAAGAGGACTCTCGGCGGCATGTGCAACAGCGGGCCTTCTTAATCTGATAAGCGGCCCCTTCCTCAGGCTCCATTTCACTTCGATGCTACGGTATGTCTTGTAACCTGTTTCTCTCCCTCCATGCTCATGCTCAGCCTTTGCCGCGATCCTGGGTCATTTGATGACCATGCATGCCTCTGTCCACCGACTTCTCGTTTACTGGCTACGCAATAGCCTGCCTGAATTGTTGCCCTGCACCGGGCCCTGGCGCGCTCCATACACCCCGCGCAATGTGCTTCATTTGGTACGTCCATTCATTACTTAGATGGTACACCACGTCTTCGTTATCATGTGAACTGACAGACATTTCACGGTAGTTTTTGCGCAATCATTGGCTTGCTTGCCATTGGCGGATGGGACGTGACGGAGCTGAGCAGGCTAGAAAGGGTTCGGTATAGTGTTGGACCTGTACTATAGTAGTGTAGTAGCGTTGTATGTATGTATGTCTTCAATATACGAGCTTTTCTTCCTTACATTTCTGTGTGATCTGCTGTGATCTGGGTCGTGAACAGGGGTTATGACGGAATATTGTCATTTTTGAGTACATAATTATGTCTCGTTTATCCATCGCTTTCCCCGGACCTTGATCATTAGACTAATCCGCTAATCCCGCTAATTATACATTGTTATCGCTCATTATGAAGGGAGGTTTTCCCTGATGCCGACAACGCTCTTAAATTTGCAACATACAGACCTGCCCAAAGCTGAGACGATCAGAATAATGGAGATATCAGGCAGCCCGCCCTCAGCTGGCCTCATTGGCGGGCCTCGGTACTCAGTTCTTGCCACACTGCAACTTGTGAGTCTTCCAGTCGCTTTTCTGGCACGTTTCCGAGCAGTACATCAGCAAAATCACACCTGATCCTGGGGAACTTTGGATAACTTACAACTTATGGGTGGTCTTAGAACTTACTGAGCTCCATCTTAGAGGGAACTTGGATGTTGGCAGACCTTACGCCCTGCGGACGTCCACCATCGCCCAAATAGGCATCTCTAGCGCTCATGCGAGCGCTGCCGCTGAGCAAGCACCAGCCATCTTCCATGGACATTTGAAGGTTAGGGGAAGTTTGCAGAATGGTTCTAGCTATACAATTAACTAATATACATGCCTGAAAATGTGACTGTTCAAAAAATGTGATCCCCATCTTCCTCGTTGGGTCTTTAGAGGACCAACCGTGACAGTCAACAGAGGACCGCGGTGCCGCGCGCCCCCGAGACAAGTTTTCGGGCACCTGCACGCTATAATGGCATACCGGAGGACAGCAACAAATATGTATTAGAATGCGATCTCATGAGAGTGATGATCGGCAAATTTATTAACATAGAACTCGCGGAAGACATCAAGACTCTCTGCAGGCCCAATTTCACGGAGAAGATGGCCGGTGCCTGCAACACCAATAAGGTGAGCAGATCGAATAATGGAATCTAAACTAATGACGTCCATCGGGTATGTGTCATTCTCAACCACATCTGGAGCTACTATCCACATGCCAGTGTCCGCATCTGGCTCATCTGCAACCGGTGAGAACCATGTAACCAGGGCACATGAAAACAACATCTGTGCGAACGAGAAAGAAAATAATAAGTGGACACGGGCGACATGCAATCCACGGAAGCCTGGGAGACTTTCATCATGAGAGATGAACACACAATCACGACGGGGCCGACCACCTCGCCAAGACTGTACGCAGCGGATGCGCTCGCGATGCATCCCTCTCGGACCTGAGGGGTCACTTGGCGTGTAGTAAATTGCGACTGCGGACGGGAAAATGCGCACATTGCCATCAAAAGGTGGGCAGCACAACAGGCCGACTTCCCGGGCAGTGTGCGGAGAGTTGGGATTGAGCTGGTCATAGAGGAAGAAGCGGATGAGCGACGGAAGAGAGGGTAAGTCAAGGGTGCGCGCGAGCTCGTGAACATTCCTCGGATATCCACGGACTGTGAAAGTCTATCAGCATCTAGTACTAACCAGGACTCAGAGAATGATGCAAACACTACTTACTAGGGGTCCTTGCCAGCACAACCTCTGCATACATGTCGAGCTTGTGTACCGCGCCAGACTCCTCATCATCCAAAGTGTCGCCACGAGCCACGGACCGTGTCGCAGATCTTGAATGGACAGGCTGGGGCACTGGATTAGGAGGTTAATGTGCAGAACCTCGGCGGGGGCAGCATGGGGGGGGCTCCAAGTTGCTGTTGGACAAGTCTGAGTCTGAATCTGAGTCCGAGTCCGAGTCGTTAGAATCCGATAAATGGGCGTCACTGATGAAGCGAGGCAGGCGAGGGCATGCACCCTGCAACATCCCACGTGCGGTAAAGTCGACACGGATTGCAGCGAGCTTGTCGAGCCGTTGGTTTGTCTGGACGATCTGCGCAAGGGCGCGGTTCCGGCTGGACCTGCGGTATGGCTGTTTGACAGCGACAATGTGCTTGGCTTCCATCATCGATGTGCACAGTCCGTTCGGAGAGCCAAAGAGGCGGATGAGACGGGGGTAGTGCTTGAGCGAGTGCTGTCGTGGTAGGGAAATCGTAGTCCGCACACCGGTGGCGATAAAGATGACGCGGTTTTGATGGAAACGTTCGAGAGCATTGTCAATCTTGTCCAAAGTAGCCTCATTGATAGAGTCACAACGTACAAGGTAACAGAAGTCGAGAAATGCGCTGAATGCGCGTACCATTTGTTGTGGAACATGCCCCGAAATCGCGGTGAGATAAACCTGTGCATCAAGGGAGGAACAATTAGGTGGATGGCTTCGGAGAACACGTCAGCCTTCTGAAGTACGCACTTTCATTAACGCCTTGGAGTCGTCACCCGTCCATTGCTTGAATCCTCGACCTTCTGGAAAGCGACGAAGCCCCGGGAACGGTGGGGTTGCCGCAATCCTGAGAGACATAACAGCGAACTTGAATCAGCTTTGGATCATGATTGTAAGTGGCTGCGTGCTCACCGCCGATCAATGTCTGCCATGATCACAGCAGCGCCAGCCCTTCCATGCACCGACTCGAGGTACTCCTCGACCCAGGTTACTAGGTGGTCCTTGAACGTGCCTTTGATCACTTGGTGGAGGAGATCGGGGGACAGAAGTTCGTGAATGTCGGCCCGGGGAAAGTATGCCGTGAATGGCTGTAACAATTCGATGTTAGTAGGATCCATGCTTCATACACCAAAAAGGTATTGCGGACTTACAACGAGGTCACCAACAATCCCATACTCGTCCCATAACTCTTTGAGGGTGAGACCATCAAGGAGCGCAGCTGTATGCTCATGTGAGCGCCGTGACGCCTGTCCTGTATCCAAATCTTCTGGGTCTGCTGTGCATCTGTCACATCAAGGTAAGTTCAAGAAATCATTCTAACACGGATAGATTAATGGCTAACCTTGGACACCAACCCTGCACCGTACAGGCGAGCAGGACCTGTTCGGGGTAGTCTGCAATGTATGGCCCCAGGCCATAGATGATGCGACGATAATATCCATCGCCGCATAGGACAACATCATAGGTAGACATGTACTCGCGCAAAGACTCGAAGATATACCGGAGCGAGGTGTGAAAAAGTTCACGGCGGAACTTGCGGAACTTCGGATCATTCACATACTGTCTGTCCGCTGCGAAGTGCAAGCATGGTTGGATCAATGACCCCCCATACGGAGCGACATTCAGCGATACGTACTTTTGGGAATGGCGAGAAAGCCAATCAAAGTGATTGCGTTTCGGTGTGAACGACGCATGCTATTGGTGACGTTACCATTGGTGAGATAGAGAGGGTAGTACTCGTTCTGGCCAGTCGCTACTGATACGGTCATCTTGTCACTTCCGATTGCCGTCGCACAGAATGCCGCGCCGTGGTTACGGGGATCGGCCGCAATAGTGTCCTATTGCAAAACCGAGGATGTTGATTGATGCGCAGAGAATTAGATACAATTCAAGTGTGCCACGTACCGCCTGAGCCCACACCCAATCACCCGACATGAAATCTTTGAAGATACGCCTCCCGTCAGGCCCGAAAACGCGCTTAGGAACAAAGTCGATGTCCCGAGCAAAGTCAGGGTTGCCGAGCTGGTTCCGAAGGACAAGGCGTGGGTTTCGGAAGAGGACTGGATACTCTCGGATCTGCCATGAGAGAAGAGGCGCGGACGTCGATGTAGAGCCATTCCAGGAGACTGCGAACTCCTGCCAGGCAACATTGCCATTGGATATCTCGTCAATCGTGTCGTGGAGGTGGGCCGCGCTTGCAAAAGGTGGTTCATGATCTTCGGGGAGCGTGGCTGCCCACAGTTGCATTAGTTCGTTAACCTTCCCAGCGGACATCTGGACACAACGGTAGAGAAAGTCGGCAACTTCAAACTGGACGCGCGACTCGAAAGGGGTGTAATCTGTCGGAGTTTGAGTTTCAGGAGCAGGTGGAGGTGCGTCTTCAGGGAGAAAGTCCCCCTCCTTGTTACAGGGACGAGCTAGAAATAACAGTGAGTACATACCGTACCACTAGCAACATTGGGAGATGTGCACAAACCATTCAACAAAGGGTGAAACTCTACTCGTGCTAGGCCGGTGCGCTGCCCTGCGCCCTGCGCTGAGTCTTCTCTGTCTTCCATGTCGACGAGATCATCACCGTCATCGTGTAGATCAGGCGGAGGTGAGTCCAAGATGGACGGGGGTCGTGGGGAAGGGGATGGAGGAGAGTGAAGCCGACGAGGTTCTTGTTGACCGCTACCAACAGTCCGATGGGCACTCCAGACATGGTGTTTGAGGCCGCCTCGGTCGGAAAAGAGTTTGGGACAGCCTTGAACTGAGCAGGGGATGTCCTGAGGGCGAAATCGATGTTTGTTGCTCCGTGGCATAGTGGACACTGAGAGGATGAGACAACAACCGTGCAATGGCGATCAAAGGGCAGGTCCGCGGAAAGTGAGGGTCTAACGAGACTTGTTAAAGGCGAGTGCGAACGACTTGGATCAGGCACTGGCAGCTGACCTTAGCAAATGGAGTCGTCATTGGGCTGCACAGATGGCGATGGCGCGGTCGCGCACGGACCCCAAACGACGGCACGATGCCAAATACAGGCCCACTGCTCCGAGTCGTGATGCGGCCCCGCCCCCAACTCTCTACCTCCCCTCCCTCACAACGATGGCACCAAACTCGCGAAAGAAGACCTACGAGCTTCCGCCCGCCCTTCAGACCCGCCCCAGAAATAAGGAATGGGTTGTTGGAGCCCCTGACATGCCTAACCCCCGCAGAACCCACGAGGAGGTCGTCCAAGAACAGACTCAGAAGGCTGCGGCACAAGCACGTGCCAACGTTCAACGGGATGCTGCCATGAAGCGAGCCCTAGACATAGAAGCATTGTCAGCGGAAAACGCCCCCACCATAAGTCAAGCCACAGCCAATACCAGCAGCCCATTAGACTCGGTATGGGTCAGACTGTGCTTGATTTTGAACTCACCAAACCACTGACACATTCTAGACACGAGTTCTCCGCTCCCGAACTCGTCCCACTGCCGTGTCCGCCAGAGCAAACGACTCAGAATCCTCTGCCAATGTTCCTATGGAAGGTTAGTACTTTTTCATTGAGCCGCCGTGCTAGGACTGCTCACCGCGATTATGATAACCAGTTTGCGACCCCTCAGTATGTGATGCGCTGCAAGAGGAGCATGACGTCCAACCAGTCGAGGAGTCCACGCCATCTAGCGGCGATGAGTTCAAACTTGATGATCGCGCCGGTGGTGACGAGAACAACGAGAGTTCCTCTATGTCAGGCATGGAGGCAGATAGCGAGGACGATGGGCATAAGGGAAGTCAAAAGGTGAATAAAGGTAAAGGCAAGGCGAAGTCAGTGGACAAGGGGCGAACTCCTGGCGCTGTGGGAAAAAGGAAGCACGCCTCAACGGGCATGGGAGAGTCCGAACCAACGTAAGCTGGTATTCTCCTTTCTTCCTAACGCTCACATGTCCTCCTATCCCAGTCCCCGCCGTGACAAAAAGAAGGCCAAGGCATCTCGGACCCAACTTGCACTTATTCCCGGATGGGAGACGGTTCACCGAGGTCCACTAGCTGAAGACGCTCCGACGCAAGTCTCGAAGAATCCCTATACAGTGCTCCAGCCAACCTCTCGGAGTAGCCGTTCCTCGACTGGCGCCGCCAGCATCCCTCCCAGCAGCAACGGAGACACCAGCGACGACAACCACAACTTCACTCATGGTTTCGCCGATGACGATGAGCTCGATAAGTCTTATCCACAAGACATGGAGGAGACGCACCCAAAGGACTTGCGCGCGGCACTTCGTTACCAGGAGCGTAAGGCAGACTCGGACGCCGAGCGTGGGCCTCAGTTCGAGCAGCAGGCTCGCACCAACATCATGGTATGTCCAAGTCGACTCTATCACTGTGAGAGAACATGCGCCATGATCAGTGCCACGTTTATAACAGCATGCCACCACCAAGGTTATCACACGTACCTTCACCACGAAGACCGGTGCGAAGCATGGCGGTACTACCAGTACCGCGAGGTTGGCTACCACTTCGAGCGCCAGCACTGTCGCTCTGCATCACAATGACACTGCGGCAGCCCGTGTTGAAGTCGATGGCCCGGCCGACCCCACCGAGCCTTCAAGTCGTGTTCGTGGCAAGAAGGCGAGCAGGCCGAAACTTGAAGACATTCCTTCTCCGCTTCGTAAGCTATTCACCGACCGCTTTGTACCTTTAACCCGTCAGTATCTGGGGACGCAACCACCATGGACCGATATCTCCCTCGGAGAGCTCCAAACCATTTATGAGCGCGCGTTCGGAACACTGGCAGACGCCAACCCTCTCGCAGAGGGTGACAAATGTTTCAAATTGGTAAGTCGTGAACGATGCCTCGGACCGCGTATCATACGTACTGTAACATCCGTGCCTAGATCCAATCACGCATCAACGACTGGCGCAGCAATTTTTCGCTGGCTGCAATTGCCAAACTTCGCGAGATTCTCGGCGACCTCAAAGAACAAAGCCCGGGAACCTTTCGTTCAGAGGAGAACAAGGGACAGTATGCTCAGTATCTTCTCGGTGACGGTAATAAGGCCGCGCCTTTCTACTGGGCGGAGTGGAACGAGGGTGTAAAGAAAGTTGTGAGTCGCATCTACTTTGACACTGGTATCTACCGGCTATCGGGATTCGGCTCTCTTCACGGTGTTGAGTCAGAACTCAACCTCAACCGTTTTTTTCCACGCAGGGACGATTGCAAGGTGATATCATCCTCGGCGCGTTCGCGAGCCACCTCAAAGAAGTTGGCAACTTGCCTGCCTCGGATCGCACCCAGGAACATGCATCAGGGGCACTGGTTATGTCAGTGATTGCTGTACGTCGTTCACCCTCATATTGCCCTTGGCCCCTTCATGCCACTGACAAAGCTCACCCGGGCTGTCGCAGGCACTTCATGCTCTTACTCACTTTCAGACTGGGGATTGGCGGCCTCCGAAGGGCCGCAAGGGTTGGTTCGCGTACGAGAACTACTGCGATACCATGGTTGCCGACGCCGACGGGAAGCCCAAGATGGACAAGCGCCTGTCCCGGGTTGTCAAGGTCGTCAACGATCTCTCTGACGCAGAGTGGCACGACATCCACACGGTGACGAAAACCCTTATCAATGATCGGAACGCAGCGGAGGCAAAGGCAGGGAGGCAGCGGCGTGGCAAGCATAACAGTAAGAAGTCTGGTACTGGCGGCGGCGTGGCCACGGGTGAAGACGGCGGAGGGTTGGATAATGTCGACGGCCAAGCCTCTGATGACTCCGATGTGATGTTGGTTGCAGATGCGTAGTAGAGGACACTTGTATGATTCACTGTGAACAATTTGCTGTGGTTTTGAATCATATTCCGTGGTTTATTGCCTGATCTACGTGATTCGAAGTGATCTGACTCATAAACTTACAACTGACCTTACGTGGCATCCTATCACGATAACTTATATAAGGATGTTGATAAGTTCTCCTATAAGACCCAATGACCTACGTAGGAAAGGTGCATAGACTACATAAGTCCTCCCGATCCTAGAACTTACGTTGTTCCATAAGTTCTAAGATCCCCCCCAAAGTTCCCTAGGATGGGGCGTGATTTTACTGAGAACACTGGAGATCTCTGGCATGCTGCCAGCAAACGGCAGCAGCTGCCAGCAGCCGCCAGCAGATGGCAGCAAATGATGGGCGGTGACGGAAAGCAGTGTCTCGGGCGCGTATGAGAGGATGGAGGCTTGTGATTGGTTGGAGAAGCACGCGTTGGGCGCCCTCTCGCACTTGCCACCATGATGTACTTCAAGTTGCACATTTGAGTCGCCATATGCCTGTAGATCAAATATTCAACCTTTGCCACAAAACGCAATGACCGACCGTCTCCCGCATAGACAGTTAGCATGGTAAGCATAGATATGGCTTCTTGCATACCATCCCAGGCTCAATATAGTGGTTGCGAGCAGAATTTCCAGTCCACTTGCTCTCGCACACCTCTGCCGGTGAGCAAGCACATTTCGTCTCGCAAACAGCTTCAGTACCAATATGTCGTCTTACAGGAACTGAGCAGCAGTATTGTGTCCAGCAGCAACACCGCCCCTTAGGCAGGATATTCTGTCTCGCCGTTAGGTCGGATTCTGGTGAGCAGTGATATCTGGTCCCGCAGACAGTCTCAGCACCGATATCATGTCTAGTAGACAGGCTAGATCTCAAGTTGGATATCCCGTCTCTCTCAAAATCTAGTGAGCACTAATATCCTGTCTCGCCCTGCGACCAAGGTTGCCGCCTGCTGGGCACTGACATTCCGTCTTGGAGACGGTCTCAGCATTAGTGTTAAATCTAGGCAGTTATCAGGTCAGTTATCTTGTCTCCCGCCACACTACCAAGGTTCATTGTAGTGAGCATGAATGTTCTGCCTTCTAGACGCGCTGAATGCTAACATTCTGTCTCACAGATTCATCGCACCTTATGTGGGATATCGCGTCTCCGGAATCACCAGACACAATACTATTTCTCTGAGCCATGGCCCCATCTGAGAGACGTGATACTCAATGCCGGCTGCGGTCTTCGCGTTCTGGGTCGGCCCGGGTTACCGTGGTACAAGTGCTGTGCTGAGTATATAAGTGAGTACTTCCTTCTAACTGCTGTCGTCCCCTCTTTCTCACATTGTGTCACTTAGCATGCCTCATCCTACGAGGAGAGGGGCCAAGGTAGCCCCTCTCCCAGTCCATGCTTCACTTGCTCATCTTCGACCATGTCCGGACTGTGGCTTTCGCGCGGGTGCAGCGCTCATGTCCAAAGGCATCTCTAACGAGGAGAATGCGGACTGTTGGTATGAAACGGTGTGTTTTTGCACTTTATGTTTGTTATTACGGTACTGATTTAACATGTTTTAGTGTTTAAACAACAGACCACTGAGGTATTCGACGTGCGATTACTTCGCTTGGCGCGAGGACACCCCGGAAGGAAGACCAGCCATTCCCGAGCCGCGAGCCTGCCCCGGTCTTCTCTGCACCTCACGCGCAGATGCAGGCAAGAATTGGAAGATGGTCAACGGCGAATGCACGTTTGGGGTTTGCAAAAGCTGTTGCCGTGACATCCAGTCAAACGTGTCTCCCCCCCGGTGGTGCAAAATTAGCGACCATTCAACTGGTGTCGTCCGTCCTGCCATGCTTCCCGGTATGTGCTCTCTTTTTGTGCTTACATTTTTAATTTACATGGGCACCTTAGCGCATGTTCTTACTGCGGCGTCGTCTGACCATGAAATGGAGGCTTTGGACCCTGGGGTGGAGTCAACCCATGGGCCAGTCACGCGGCGTGGCCGTCGAGGTCGTCCGGCTCGAGGTATGCCATGCTATCATAGCACTTCGGAGCGTACTCATCTGTTTCTAGTCCAGGGTCAAGGTCGCGGTCGAGGCACAACCACCGTGCAGCGTGGACGTCAGGCAGCCAGTCAACCAGCCGGTCGCGGTCAAGTCGGGTCTGCACAGCAGTCCTCACGTTCAGCCGCAAGCAGCCGACACCGTACTGCCAACGACAACCCTCTCGCTTAGATCGATCCCGATTTGTACGCCGATCGTAGTGACGACCCTCCTGCGCTTGATACATCCCGACCATCTGTCACGTTATCCATCGGGCCGTACTACCAAGCGACGCTGACTGCATCAGAGCAGCAACAACGCCTCCAGGCAGAGCTTGCAGAGACGGAGGCCTGACACGAACGCGCACGGGCCAAGCGCCATGAAACATCTCTTCGCTGGTGGAACGAGGTATATTTTCAGAATTAGTTTGATGCTCAACGCTTACTTACATTACTCCAGAATGACGAGTTGCCCCAGTCCCTTGTTGTCCCCGTACCCAAATGGCCTGAGTTCCACCCGCCGGACATCCCGCTCCTCGTGCAGGAGTTTCTTGGCGCTAACGGCCGGTTTCAGTACTGGGAGTCCAAGGATCGCACCTGGTTCACCGGTAGCACCGGCACTGCACCTCGTGATCTCCGCAAGCTCACCAAGGACGATCTGTGCTATCATTCTTGGGACATCAAGCGTGGTATCGGCATGCCCGGCGCTCAGGTCAAACGGCCGTCCCCAGAAACCTATGACCCTGCGGACGTGTTGCATGATGGCAGCGGAGCGTGAGTCAGTTGATGACCTATTGTGTCCTGTGGCTAACCGAACGTGATCACCTACCCAGGTCATATTTGACGACACCGCGTCGACATTTCAGGTTTAGCTCACCTGCGCCAACGTCACCTCCAGGTTCGGGCAGCTCGGCAGTCTCATGGTTCGATGAGACGGACACGCTTACACGTCCTGCAAGCGGCTCCGAAGCCATCGATCCTGACACCACCATCACCCAGGACTCAGACTCTCAACTCCCCCAGTGTCTCGATGATCCGCTTGCTGGCATCCTCGTATCTCAGACATTGTACACAGCGCCTCAGGCTCCCCTCCCAGCCCTCTTCCCGTCGGATTCAACTGCGCCCGCACCCGCCATTACTTCTGCACCCTCCGCATCAGTGCTCGACCTTTCCAGTGTGCCCCGGGGACCCCGTACCTGGCCATGGTGGTATGTGTGCGACATGGCTGCTGGTTTTGATGTGATGCGTGTCCTGCAGGACACAAACCCTAAAATGCCGAGAGATGAAGTTTTTGCTGAGGTTTTCCGACACACTTACAAAGTCTCGACGTACAACGAACAGTTCCGTGCTTGGCGGGCGGCAGGTAAAAATCCGGGGGAACGGGAGCGATGGATTGCCGCTGGACGTAGCAACCGAGGCGAATGGTCCGAGTTTATGCGGATGTGGCGGGGCAAGAAATAGATACAATTTGCCGATCCTGTTGTGTTCACCAATCTCCCGCCGACAGTTTCTGTGTTTACCTATACCTTTTGCAGGTTATTCTAATCTTATTTCGTTACATCGCAACATATCCACCTACTGCAAAATAATCCAAATTTTCACACCGCAAACGTGCATCGTTCAACGATGACCGTCGTATCCTCATCACGCGCACATGTGGCTATAGTTTTAGTGTTCAAGTCTCTACACCGGTGTACCTCTTCTCATCCCCTTACCCTTTCACCCAGCTTCGCTTGAACACCTCAGCTTTGTTCTCTATCGATGGCATCTCCATCTTCTGACACCCGTTCTATCCTTACCTACAAGCATTGGTATGTTCGTATCACTTTCGACATCTTAGACGTTTCTCACCCCCCCTCTAGGGATGGCCTTACCGTCGACACTCTGAAGGTACACCTCTCTCCACACGCTGTATTTTCACACTGTCAATGAGACTCATACGTCATTGTAGGCACTTTGGCAGGTCTGGCAGGGTACCAAGCTGGCCAACAATCTCAAGTCCACCTTCTGCAATGCTCTAGTCGAGGCGGAAGCCTCCATCGATTGGCCTTGCATCCATCGCTGGGTTGTGTACTCCATTGCCGACCCGGGTGAAAATCCTGAAAAAGACGTTGAGCTTCGGGGCTGGCTCATGGACCGTACAATGTATGGTCAGATTCAATCTGGAAAGGTCGTTATAGCCAAGCACTTCAAGGTATGTCACAGTCTTTTGTACATGATTGTCCCAGATGTTGAACGGTCGGTGATGGTTTGGGAAGGGTCTCGACCTGGCAACTGGGACATTCGCCACTGATCCTGTGGGGAATGAGGAGGCCCAGCCCGCCCCCGTTGCCCAGTCTTCTACCGCCGTGTCCTCCGCCATACCGCCAATGACTGCTGTGCAGGTTCCAGTGGCTGTTGGGCCGCCCACCCTGTCTACAGCACCCGGTCTTGCGTCGGTTGCGCCGCACGCTATGCCTCAGCCCGCCGCCGTCGTCGGCCCATCTGCCGCACCACCTCCGGCACCCATAATCCAGCAGGGTACTACCGTCGGAGCAGCGCAAAATGTTCAGACGAACCCCTCGGCACAACCGACAACCGCTCCACAGGCTCAGCCTGAGGCTGTCCAGCCGCCATCGGTCACAGTGGCGCCAGCCCCAGTCCACCGGTCTGTTGCCGAGTTGCTCAATGTGAGTATCTATGTGCTCTATCATGTCAAGCATCGTCTTTGACATTAACTATCACAGATGACAACTGGCAATGTGGATGCTGATCGTGCGCTTCTTGCTGAATGCATCCACGCGGTGGGCTTTGTACGTATCAGTTCCTAGTTCGGTTTGCACTCGCTTAATGTTCGCACTCATTCTAGCAAACTGTCGATGAGGAGGAGCCTGCATGGGCGAACACCAGTCTACCAACACGCAAATCTGGGAAGCTCTATGCCACAAGCGACGTCGCCCTCTATGGGCTCGACCCGCGACCTGATGCCCTTCACCCTCGGGGGAAAATGATCTTCGTCATCTTGAAACAGGCCGAGCTTCGGTACATGCCCCAGCTCAAGGCCGTTATCGTCAAGGGGCCCGATGTTTTCAAGGCGCTGGCTGCTGACATCCGTTTCCGTGAGGGTAGGTGACAAGTATTTGTACACGTGTTGCAATGCTAACATCGTCAATACAGGAAATGTTTGTTTTACCGTGCCTGTGGCTGTTCATGGGTCGGTCATGGACTTTGCCGTCGGGTTAGTAGATTCCAATGGCAACGCTCATCCAAACTCCGCCATATACCTGCATACCATACCCCTGAACCCTGAGATGTCGTCTCCCTCCTTCCGGAGCATTTGGTTTGGAGTGCAGTTTCGTGCCGACCCTGTACGTCCTACTCCTAAGTGAATAGAATTTTCGTCTTTATGTGTGTATCTTTAGTACTCCGAAGACGACTCCGTGCCGTCTGAATCAGAGCTCGTGACAGGTGACGTCTCTCAGACAGTGTCAGACCGTACGTGCCCTTTCCATATATTGTTAGCACGTAAGTTGTTAACAAAGGTAGCAGGGAAGGGCAGTCAAACAAAGTCAGCCCAGGTCAAGAAGATAAACGTCGATCTGGACGTTGCGCAGGCACAGTGGCTGAGAATGTCCAACAATGGTGCTTACTTGGAGAACGAGGCGATCAAACTGCTCCGGGGCACTCCCCCAAAGTCCAACTTCCCCTATGAAACCCTCGTCGCAATTGCCAAAACCATGTACGACCTCGCGAAGATCGGTTGGCTTCCAGATTCTGCACCTGACCCTGCTAAGGGTACGAAGATTCGCTTCAGCACGATCGGGCGGTTTGTAGGACGGATGGCAGGTTGGGTCGGCGGTGCGGTAAAGCTTCACGAGCAGCTTCAGGCTTACAAATCCGACAAAGCCGTTCAGAGCAGCCTCCGTCGTCGTCGTAACCGGCCAGTCGGTGTGAAGACTTTGCTCAAGGACATAAAGGCCACCATCGACGAGCATGCAGATGAGGGAGGAGATGTGGATGGGAAGGATAAGGACGAGGGCGAGGACGACGAGGACGACGAGGACGAGGACGAGGATGACGAGGACAACAAGCTCGAGGATGGGGATGACGAGGACGAGGACGAGGACGATGAGGCGTACTCTGCTGAGTTGGCACCGAAGGGCGTTCAGTATGGACGGCGCATCATCGACGAACTGGAGGACAGCAACGGTCAGGTGGACACAGGTGATGAAGGCAGTGCGAATGGGACAGGCAGTGGAGAGAGTGCAACCTCCGGACCTGCTCGGAAGAAGGCACGCATCAGTGGAAGGCAGAAACCGCAGGCAGGTGAGGACGATCAAATGTCGCTGAACTCTGACTTCTAGCCTGTGTACTCGTAATTGTATAGACGTGAATGTGCTAGTTAAATTTGAGGTCTAAACTTGCGCTTATAAGTGCTCATACCTGCATCGACGACGTTCTACTCTCCTACTGTCTTAGCACTCCTCGGGCGATGCTTACCCCTCCCATGGCCCATCCCTTTCACTCTCGCCGCGCATCTGGTGTTCGCGACTTGGTAGATCCTGCCGTTCCATTCCCGGGTGGCCATGATGACCAGGTCACCATCGAGCTTCCCTGCATACGCGTTGTTGTGGAGACGGAGGAAACTCAGTGGACGGATATTTGCCTTTCCCTCCGAGGAGGGGAACAAATGGCCGTGGTAAGTAGTATTTTTCAAGTTTCTTGGCAGTCGAGTCCGTCTTCATATTTTCTCAAGGTCGAGTTGCCGACTCGCTTGGAAGACCTCCGCACCATGCCATCCTCACTTTGGCGCGAGTTCTGGGCAGAGACCGAATCTAGTAGGCTCGGTCCGCTCATGAACCCCGACCAGCGGTGGGGTGTTCAGCGGCTGCTTGATGTTTTTGCCTACTTGGCAGACCATCACGATGTTGCGGAGCAAGTATGGGACCAGTTTGTTGGGCAGCCACATGGTTCCACTATAGGTTCCTTGTAATAGCAGTCACCCGGGGTGTGTAATTCCACAGTATTGCTGTAGAGCCGGTCCCGGCCGGTATGCCTAAACATAAGGGAGTGTAGTGTCCGGCCGGAGATGGGGTGGGGAAAAGCACTCCGGCCGGGTTTGGGGGGGGGGTACCCGGGGTGTATCAGCGCCTATTTTTCGAATGGTAGGTATGGGCTGTTAGATACCTTGGCTCGCTCTACATGCAGTTCTTTGATCACAATAACTATTTAACGGTCCGGACATGTACCGGAGCATTGTATATCTGTGGCGTATTAACAGGAAGTAAAGATATGCCTGTTAGATGGTGCCCCGGCGCCTCTGCATGTGAATGCAGTGCTCCCTCGTGTTGGGAGCAGGATGGGGTTGTGGAACTTCCTCAATTCGTATGCTAATTGTCCCGGACCTTTTTCCTCTGGTTGCTATGGAGCTTCTGACCTTGGGGAAGGGACAAAATGCCTGAATAGAGACACCATACTTATATTAATGGTGTAATATATGCTACTCGACCACCGAGCTCCCGTGCCCATTACTTTGAACTCGTTACATGGAAGGGGAGCATATTATAACCCAACTAGAGCAGCTATGGTGTCCCCTCTGGAACATGCCAAATATATGGGGGCAACATATGTTTGGGGCTCCCGGCCGGGCGATAGAGCCATGGGCACACATTGTCCGGCCGGACGATATATGCTGTTACTTATGTCCCTCGGCCGGACGTTATATGCTGGTACTTATATCCCTCGGCCCGTCGGGTATGGGTTATTGGTTGTAATGGGTAAATGTGTTACTAGAGAGAGCATATGATATGTGTTCCGCCAATCTGACTCATATATGTATATTCTGAGCTATGGTATGACCGGCCGGATGGTAGACCTGGTGAGGACTAGCAATCGGCCGGATGGTAGACCTGGTGAGGAATAGCAATCGGCCGGATGGCATATGCACGATCTTATGTTACCCGGCCCGTCATGTCCTGGGCTGACCGGAGGTGAATTCATAGTATTAACCAGCCGGCGGATACAATTGTGGACCAGTGAGGAGAAAGCTTCCACTTTGGTAAGTTCGTCTAGGCCACAGGCATGTGTTAATGGGACAGGCTAACATATGGAAACCAGCATGGAATTAGAGCGATATACAGTACTAAAATAACCCTTGCACATGCACATATCACTCTGAGCTGTTCTCACGTCCGTTGTCCAACGTATCCCATATCACCCTTGTTGAGTCGACCCTCGACAGGAGAAATGCATGGTACCCATCCCAGGATGGTGGTAAGTATGCTAGTGGGGTCCGCCTAAGACCGCGGAGGTTACCTTGTTGCTCCTCCAAAATCTCGACATCTCGAGCTAGCTGTGCTCGCTCGTCTGACAGGTTCCGCGATGTGTCCGCCCCGACGGAACCTGTTGGAGATGTGTACGGATTCTCAGGGAGTTCTGGAGATGACATAGAGTCAATCTCCTGAAAATGAAGTCGTCGATAGGTGAGGGGATCTTGGGACATACCAGACCCTTCGGCCATGCGCACGTCCTCTTCCCGAGTTGAATCGATGCCGGGCGGAGGAGAAGCTACCCGGAGCTGTTGAATGGAGGTTGTAGGGGTGTCTCCGTGGTTGCGAAGGTGGTAGGATGCCACCGGAGTGCGTTCCGAAATGTGGGAAGGGTCCGAAATGGGATCCGGGGAGATTGAAGTCTCTCGCTGATCCGCCCTCCACGTGTAACGATCGACCGGATGGATGGGCCGAGGAGACTCCGGGAGGTAGCGTTGTGTGTCTAGTAACCCCGGCGATGGCCCGCGGGGGGGCGGAGGGATGTACTGAACGTTCCGGATGGGCGGGTTCCGGATGGGAGAGTTCCGGATGGGAGAGTTCCGGATGGGCGGGTTCCGGATGGGGGAGTTCCGGATGCTGTCCCCATCATCGTCCGAGTAGTACGAAAAAAGAGTGAGGGGTTGGTGGACGTCTCGCGTCGGCGAAGGTGAAGACGAGTCTGAGTAGAATAAAACGGCCAGGTCGGAGGTAGTGGGAATGGGCGAGTCTCGACAAGGGGACTCCATGCGCGGAAGGGTGTCGGAGACCTGTGGCGGTGTGTCCGGCGAGTCCGCGACATACAAGGCCATCGGTCCAAACTCCGGGGATGAAGGATGAGTGGTGTCAATGTCGGAGCCCTGTGGGGGTGTGTCCGGGGAGTCTGCAACGTACAATTCCATCGATCCCGACTCTTGGAAGGGTGGATTCGGCGGGTCAGAGTCGGAGTCATATGTGAAGATTCCGGCCACCGAAATGGCGGCCGGAGCTATAGGGACCTCATCGGAGGCAGGCGGGACGATGGCGGTGCTTTTCTGCAGTGGTTCCGGATGGTCATCCTGGGTGGGCGGATCGGGAGACTCAGAGCCGTAACTGAACAGTTGGGGGGTGGGAACCCTGTCCGGAGTAGATGGCTCCTCTTCGGAGATGTCTGGGGCAAGGATGGCAATCTGCTGCATCGATTTCGGATGGTAGAGATGCCGTACCGGGGCCGTTTCGAGCAAAGGGGTGGGGGGAGCGGCATGATCTGTGTCGGGGCTCCCAGCTCCCCGGGATGAACCCACGGAATGCTCGGACTCTGTGTCCCTGTACAAAAGCAATATCGAATGTTATCATCTTATCGATGGCCCCAACCAGTATACGCCGCGGAGTTGCTCACCGTCGTGAATGCTCCGGCGATGATCCCGGATTTTCAAGTAGTAGAGCTTCCTGGACACGGCTAGGTGTCGGAAGCTGGATTCGGACATGTTTGACAGCCCGGGGGTTCTGATGCTGTTGCTGGAGGTTAATAGGGAATTACAGTAGAGAAAGGTATGCTTACATTGTGACTCAGCGCGTGCTCGTTTTTTGTCAGCCATGGCGGGAAATCTGTGTATATATGAGGGGGAATACACTATTCAGACCCGGACCGTTAACCCAACATGGCCCGCAGGGCTTACATGGGTTGGTGTTGCATAGACAAGGCCCATCGCGCTGTCGAACTACGGGAGAAGCATCTTCAACGCCAGGCGGCTAACTCCGGCTGGGCGCCTCAAAATTTTCCTCCATCCGATAAGGGATCTGGAGCCGATGCGCCACGGGTGCAATTCACTTTCAAACCCGAACCACTACGCGTAAACCACCGCTATGTCTAGCCACAAATCAACCGCCGAGCAACAGCAGAAGATGAAGAGGCCTCCTCCTACGCAGGAGCAGGTAGAAGAAGCCGCGATGTTCGCGACGGAGCTCCACTACGCATGGATGCACAAACCCGGCAAGGACTCGCCAAAGCGAGCGGGCTGGGACAGTCGGTTCCGACAGACGACGATGGACTTAATCAAGGTCCTTTCCCGGGCGAGGTTCCGGAAGCTGCCCCCTCTTGCGATGGGGGCGATTTGGGCGCACAATGTGGCAATTCTGTCCACACCGGAGCATGAACAACCGGTAGGAGAAGTCTGCGAGCTACTGGACGACGATAGCTGATCTACCGTCTTGCAGCGCCCATTCGACACAGATACCGTCATGCCGGTTCAAGAAGGACACATGGCCCTCAACCCGCCGAAGCAATTCGAGAAGGGCGCGCTGCACATGTCTCCGGATCCTGAGGGCCTGCTTCCGCTCGACCGGATCCAAGCGCATTGGTGGGAGCAGTACATGGATAGTGCGTTCGTATTTCTTTAATGTACCGCACCCATACTAATCAACTGTTCTCTTGATCCTTCATGCGACTCCATAGGGACGGAGGTTGAAGATCCCAGGCGCCAACCCCAGTTACACGTTCCGAGGACGGTCGGGACAGATCGGGAAGAACGAGGAGGCCTTCCGTACGCACATCCGATGAAGGTAAGCTGGTTTAAATTACTCGACAGCCGCATACTCACAAATGTATCTGCAGAAGACGACCAGGAAGCCCAGGGACCGTCCGCCCAGCCACGGGGCCGTCCTCGGGAATCCGGAGCCCGTCGTCAGGGTGCGCGTCCAGGTAGGCTGCTTGTTATTAACTTCCCCAGCTGTGTACTAACTGACACACCCGTGGAACAAGCCCAGAAAAGCCGGATGCAGTCCGCACCTCGACGAGGCCGTTCTGCGGATTCCGGCAAGCGTCGTGAGGCTCCGGCCCATATACCGGAGGCGATTGATGTCGACATGGAGCCGGAAGAAGTGCCTCGAGGAAGGGCCAACGACAAGGGCAAGGGCCGCGCAGCTCCGGAGGTCACAGACGTCGACGAGGACATGGAGGAGGAAGAGATGGAACCTCCTGCTGCAACACCATCGACCCGACACAGCCAGCGCGAGAAGAAGGCCTCATCACGGGCGAAGATGGCCACAACGCAAGGTGCGAGTGCCTCTGGAGGTGTGAAGACCACGGCAAGAAAGTCGAAGCGCAAAGGAGCTCCCGAAGGATCGGAGATCAACGACGAGCACGAGACCAAGAGGCTCCGTTTGGATTACAACTTGCCGGAGGAGACCGTGCCCTTTACCTGGGCGCCGCATGTACGCATCGACTGCATTCCCTCCTATGCATCAATTTCTAACTTGTCCTCATTATAGCCGCGCCCGTGCCATGCCTGTGTGGATGCCAAGGCACAGTGTCTGTTCTGTGGCTTGGTCAATTCCTCGTGCTTGCGTTGCTCGCAGAAGAAGGTGAAGTGTACGCTCACGGTTGTTGGCGCTCCGGTCAGCGCTGCCTACCTGGGCTACGTCTACTTCCGCCGAAGCCATTCGCCGGGCCGTCGGAATAACAACGTGCTGCCTCAGAGGGCTCCGAAGCTGTACGAACCCCTAAGTGGTTCGTCGATCAGTACAGCGCCATCTCAAAGGCCGATCGTCACAAGGGCCCTCCGAACGTCGATCAACATGCTCCGGCGCCACGGTATCCCTCTAACCGTGGCAGGCCTCCAATCCCGCTTCTCCCGGAGCTTATTCCGCCACGAACCTGGCCCATGGAGAGGCCGCTCGGCACACGCGGCAATCCCCTGCCATCCCAGGTCACTCCGAAGGCCCGTACAGTGGCGAAGACTCCGACTGGCGGTTCCAGGAGACCTCGAACGCGGTCGGTATCCCGAGCGCACTCGACATCTGCCTCCCCAGCTCCCTCCTTGTTCCGGACATCCCCACAACCCACATCCCCTCCCGCATCGACACCGGGAGGATCGTCGAACGTTCTGGACGACCCCGATGCACAGGCAGAATCGGAGCTCGAGTACGAAGACCTGGTTCTCCCTCCGGCTCCGGATCAGCCCCCGAAGTATGCGCGCAGCCACCTCCGAGGTCCTGCTCATCCTCCGGGCCTCGGTCCGGAGGATGAAGACGACCCCGACTATAACTCGGTCCCACGCAGGCTTCCGGATGGCTCGACGACTATCCCGGTTCCCCAATTCTCGCACACCGATGACTACGAGCAGTATTATCTTGCCCCCGCTCAGTATGAAAACCAGTCCGTGCCAAAACGCCGGGATACACGGGTACCAAGGACGACGACGACTACTCCGAAAACCCCGCGGGGTGACTTACGCTATCGTGCCACCGAACTCTCGGAGCATGAGTTCATGGCATATTCGGAGCATGCACGGGGCAGCACCTCTCGTGCCATTGAGGCTGACCCGGTTGATTCCACCGGCCACCTTATCCCGCCGTCTCTGAAAGGTAATGTCCCATGTTATGGTACTGCGCACATTTGCTTATGTCTGGATTATTTATTTCAGTCAATTGGTCAACATTGCCATGGATAACTTCGCAGGCCGATGATCAAGCCCCGGGCCGTATCTTGACCACCCCATGGAGACCTTGGCGGACGTGCTCGAGCTCCGCGGCATCCCCCTCAACCCCCCTACGGGCCTCTCGGCCGACCCCTCGAGCCCGACGGCCGCCGCCCCTCACGATCCGGGTACACCGCGGACCTTTACCCTTGGCCCAAACACCCATCGTCTTGTCGACGAGGCCCGAGAGCGGAACGTCAACCTGGAACCGATTGTCGTTACGGCTGCCACCCGGGCTTACGAGCTTGCCCGCATTGAAGAGCGCATTCGCATGCGCAGGCGCAATTCCATCCAAGGCTCACAGTCCATCGTCTCATTCCAAGACGCCATCCAGCGGTTGTACAACCAGGTCCAGGCCACCGACCTCGACCTCGCCGACGTCACTAGCATCATGATCGACGCACAGAAACATACCCGGACGTTGGCGGAGGCGTTCCGGAACGTACCCACTATCCCCGCCAGCTATTCCGCCCTCGTCGAGATGCTCGAAGTGTACAGCCGCCTCGAGGCCTTGTACCATGAGATGTGGGCTCGGCACGGAGCATTGCGCGAAGATGTCCGACCCCTTCGCCACGACATGGCCCGGTTTGAGAAGAGGGTGGAGCTTGTGGACCAACGGCTCGACGACGCGCCAACAGAGGCAGTTGAGCATATGCGCCCGGAGCTGGAGCTGTCAAAGAAGATCCTGGAGCGCGACCTTCTCCGTATCCACACCCAGCTCTCGTCGTTGGATCACACGTATAGGTCGAGCATCACGGACATCTCCAAGGGTGTTCAAAGCTCCATCAAGCCCCTCCACGACACCAACGTACAAATCTTGGATGACGTGAAAAGGGTCATGTCCCAGGCGGCCGTCCTTTCCAAGGAACAGACACTGGCCTCTGAAGACACCGGAAAGGTCGCGCTCCAGGTCCACGTTCTTGCGCAGCGTGTCCAGGCAGTGGAGGACCAGATGGGGGTCGTCTACGCACAGCCCGGTGGGCCTCCGGGAGGGTGGCTAGGGCAGCTGGCAGAGGAAGTAGCTTCGCCCCGTTTGGGCGATCCTGACGATCCGGAGCCCGCCCTTCCCACCATTGTTCCTATTCCACCCTCTGACGATCCTCCGGCCTCTCCCATGCAACCGCCTCCGGCTCCATCTCCACCTCCACCTTCGCCCCAACCGGCCGTCGTCGACGTTGTCCCCGGGCGAGCGATGTCAGAGCCCGCCGATAGCGCCCGGTTCGTCACTGGGCTCACCCCGCCTCACCCATTCCCACTGGGCATGTCTCCGCCGTCGCAAGTTGCCCAAGTTGGTCCGCGTGTGTCTCCAGTGCCGGTCCGCCGGAGCCCATTCAATTGGAGCCCCATACCCCCACTGGAGGACGTCAAACGCTCTCCGAGCGATTGGACGTCCTGGAGACGACATTCGAGGCCCGGGTCGAGGAGGCGGTGGCGGCACGGGTTCCGAAGGCCATCGAGGACTACTTCGGTATGTTTGGGCTTAAGCCGGATGACCTCCGGGACTTTGCCACCAACCTTGCCCGCACCCGCACGCAACGTCCGGAGCCAGAAGACCAGGAGATGGGTGAGCCGTCGCAATGATATCTTGGACATTTGTCTGTACAATATTGCATGTATTACGTAGCCGAACAATGTGTACTTCTCTTGCATAGCAGAAAATATGAGAACGATTGCCATTGTCACATGTATGATACAAAAACATTTCCACAGGCTAACACGTGCCTACCGACCCTTGTTGCTCTTCCGAGTGCGGCTCCCGGATGCCTGCGAACGAGTAGCAGGGGCGGCCTGGGTGTCGCGCTCCATCAGAGCTCGCTGCCGGCGTGTCTTGATCGTCAGGTCATCGCTGGCCTGGTTCCCGCCACTCCGGGCACGCTTCCGGGTGGCAGTCTGCTCAGCGCGAGCCCCTGCAGCCGCAGATGT
This sequence comes from Ganoderma lingzhi, assembly GCA_026283605.1. Taxonomy (NCBI): domain Eukaryota; kingdom Fungi; phylum Basidiomycota; class Agaricomycetes; order Polyporales; family Polyporaceae; genus Ganoderma; species Ganoderma lingzhi. Next base: position 2,505,247 of record JAPJYM010000003.1, on the reverse strand, counting down.
ACTGCCCTGCCCGGATGTCGCCATGCCTGTGTCCGGAACGGCTGGTGCGGATGCGGCGCCCCTGACCGGGTCGTCCGAGGCTGAATGGACGGTTCCGGCACGTCCGGCTGCTCATCTGCATCTTCGTCCTCGTTAGCGTCCGCTTGGGTAGCATCGTGGGAGGGGCGGGCATGTGAGACGTTCCGCCCGGGGCGGGTAGTTCTTGCAGTGGGTTCCGTCGTCGGGGGCATCGCTGGAGCACTAGCGTGCTCTTCCGGAGGGGTAGCGAAGCGATGGCCAACGTCCGGCTGGGTGGCCTTCCCTGCCGGGCGGGGTCGGTGGACCGCGTTCGCCTTGCAGAACTCCTCGAGCTCGGGAATCTTGTCGAAGGTCAGCAGGGTTATCGGAAGGTGGAAGGGGAGGTCCGGAACGTCTTCGTCGTCGTTTAGGAACTGGGAGACGTGCATGTCGCGAAGTGTGAGCCCCATGGCCAGGGCGTACATCTGGACTTCTCCCACTGTGGCGGAGGGCGTCAGACCCTTCCGGAACCAGTCGAACAGACGCTCGACATCCTGACGGTTGCCATGGAAGTCGTCCGGTAGGTAGCACGACCTATAGGCCCATGACAGCCATGCGAAGCCCTGTGGCGCATCCACCGGGACGGTCTTTTCAAGCTGCTCATGGATAGTTAGATTCGTCGTAATGGTGAGCGATACATAGATCGTACCTTAGAGCGGTGACGATTGAGCATGGCCTGGTATTCGGCGTCCGAGCAAAGGCCCCGAAGATACTCGAAGCGAGCGGGCCCACTGGCTCCGACGCTGCACGGAGGAAGTGGGCCGTTAGGGCTAGTCGCCCCGGAAATGGGGCTCTGTAGCTCATCGACTGCTGTTGCGCGCCCTTTACCCTTCCCAGGACCTCCGGCAACCCTCCGCGACCCTCGGACGCCAGTGGCTAGAGGCCGGTCGCTATCATCCTCCTCGTCCGGGAGATCGGCGGTATCCCCCTCGTCGTCGGACAAGTGTCGGTCACGGAGCTCGTAGTCACTGATCTCGGAGTGCCCGTCATCGTCATCCGTCTCTTCGTCCACTTCCCATTCTTCCGCATCGATGGTCTTCTTTTTCTAGCACTGCCAGCCTTTGTCTGTTTCTTCTTCGCGCTTGCGTTGCGTCTTGCGGTGGCGCGGGCAGCGATGTTGAGTTCCCTCACCCGCTTCCGGGTTGGCTGGAACATTGTCCGACGGGTCTTGGAAGGCGGCGACACGCTTCGGGCCGGTTGCGCAGGAGTCCCGGACGCGATGTGATCGTCATCCGGAGACGTGACGAAGGTGGGGGCGAACAGTCTTCTTAGTGCGACGGGCTGGCTTATTTGGTGCGATCGCCTCCGGATAGATTGCGGGGAGATACTGAGGGACACCGTCGACGATCGTCTGATAGTGACTGAACCGGAAGCGACGTGGCTCGCCCTCGGGAGCCTGATTGTCCGGGTTCTCCATAGCGATGATATGGTCGAAGAACTCAGCCACATGCCGGTCGACGATTTTGCTGGGGTCGCTCCATTGGAACGCATCCGGAAGCATGCCTGGGGCGAAGAAGCTGTTGGGGCTCTTTGCTATAGCGGTAAATGGGGCATGTGGCTTCTTCTGTCCGCAAGCAAACTCTGTTTGCAAGGTGAGCAAGACTATGGGGGAAACACACTACGGGTGAACGTACGGTAATGGATGCGGAGGTACTGTCGAAAGACCTGCTGCTTCCGCGACGTTTGCATCTTGTCGCCGTTCTCTTGATCGACGAGTATGGGTGTACCATCATCGTAGGTGTCGAATTCGAACGGGACGACACCGGCCGACTGCGTAGCACGAACGTCGTCCCGTAGGTCCTCGTCTGCATCTTCCGGCTTGAGAATGGCGGACCAGAAGTTCCAGAACTTCTTCCGGACGTTCACATCCCACTGTTTCATTGCCCGGAACTGCGGGTACGACTTGTCCTCGTCGACGAACAGCTCGGAGGTGTCGTAGCTACCACGACACTCAGCCGATGCGCTGTGCATATTATGTTACTGAAGCGTACCTGCACGCGTTGAGCTCTTTTTCTTCGTCTTGAAACACGCCGTATATGAATAGCGGCATACCGAATTGCTTCCAAAAGGTTCGGGACACCCCCTTCATCCAGCGGAGAGCCTGTTTCCGTGCAAGCCTGCTTTATGTCAGTTATAGTGACTGCCAGATAGTGGGCTCTACGCACTCGGGCTTCACATCGTCGTCCGGGCCCTCCTCGTTCCACTTCAGAGCCATCTCGTTCCAGGGATCCTGCTCGTCCTCCTCCAACGCCTCCCATTGCGCCTTCCGAGTGCTGTTCCATTGAGCGACATACCCTTGCGACTTCGGATCGATGTCCGGAAGGGCATCCTTGATCGTTGAACGGTTCTTCAGGCCCCAGCAACGCTCTCCGGTAAAGGCGCGACCAATCTTGAACCCCTGCTCCTCCTTGTTCTTCTTCGGTCCGTGGTTGCTAAACCAGGTATAGATTTTCTACCAACAATGCAGTAAGTATTCTATCTAACGCGCAAGGAATGCGACATACCTGAGAGAAGAAGTCGATGAGGAGGTCGGTGGCCTCAACCTCGCGCTTGACCAAGAAGTGCTTGGCAAGGGCCTCACGAAAGGCGGCCTTATCTGCGGCAGCCTTGTTCCGGTACTCGCCCTGTTTTTTCTTGAGCAGGTCTTCCTCGTAGGACGTTAGGTCGCTGCGGTGGGGGGCCATGGTGGGTAGTAGTAATGCTCAATGATAGAGGTTGACGCAGGGAGGATAATCGGTTCAGAGCGGACGGAGAGATAAAAATTATGGGCGGAAGGATGAGGTCTCACTCTAGAATGACCGTGAAGTGTGGATGCCTGGCCGGCGCCCGCACCGGCCGGACAGCACATGTAACCACTAAATCCCCGGCCCGTCCTTGCCGGCTAAGCGAAGGGCAGTGCATCACATCAAGTCAATTGCCACACGGTCATAATTGGCCAATGACCACTTTTTGGTTCTTGTTCTCCTCCATCCACACACCCCATTGCCCTTGACTGTATAACATATCGCTGAGCCTATGTCACCCGAGACCAGTGCAGGTCAAGTTGACCCGTTGTCCAAAATCGAGGACCGGGGGCGCACTGCGGCTTACATTGTAGCGCTGTATCATTTTCATCGATTGCGGTCACTTCCCGATTTGGATGAAGGACAAGCACCATTGTCGCGTCCCACCCCTCCTCCGATTTCATTCCAGCTGATGAAGGATTGCGACTCCGTTGCCCGAATGCTGGCACATGCAAGCCAAAACCAATGTAAATGAAATTTTTGGACCCTAACACGAGGTTCTGATGTGTCGCAGTGTCGGTCACCTGGAATGCAAGCGAGTATGCGAACATGCTGCCAAAGATGACTACTCTCAAGAAGGAAGTCGAAGATCGCCTTCTTCGAGAGTTCCCGCCCATCACCTCCGCAGAAGAGGTCATCAGTCGGACAGGCCCACTCTGCGTTGTACGGCACCCCACAGTGTTCCTGGACAGAGACGGAAATATTTTGGTTTGGTCCCTTCCCGGAATTCTGCCTCGGCACGCCAGGTAAGCACACCAATCATAATCATTTATCGATTTGCAACGAGGCCCCGGACGTCATAGGAAATCCTCCTCAAGGCATCTGAGGCACTCAAAGGCCGTGCAAAGCTCAAATTGACGCCTCCGGGAAAGCCTGAAGGGAACTGGCGGACTTCCGCTTTATACTTTAACCCGAGTCCGACGTGGGGTGCCGGAGTAGTCACACTCTATCCGGCAGGCTTCCAGCTGGGGCACACAGTACGTCTATAATTGTGATTGAAGCGCTTCTATGTAGTACTAAACACATTCAAGGGACCGAATTACAAGCCCCTCCCGAGTAAGGAGTCGACGAGTGCGGAAGCGTACCAATGGATGGCAGAGATGGAGGAGACGGGCGGCCTCCTCGACGGAATTCTAGCGGTAACTCACCCGGAACTCTACAGGGTCTCCCAGGAGTTGATCCGGAACATACTCGCGGAGGGGACCAGAGCGAGTGAGGTCATGCGACTTTGGCCCCACAAGTTTCAACTCCGTTCAATTTATTATCAATCGATTGTCACTGCTCCATCGGGACAAAAACACCCGTGCGGGATGGGTCGATCTCCTACTTACCCTGGGCACCTACGGACAAAAGGCGCTTCTCGAGCTCCACAACCTCGGTGTCTCCGTGCCGTACGATAGCGGAACGATTGCCGTGCTATGTTCACGAGTCATCCGGCACGGTGTCGCGAGGGTGGAGGGCGATCGACTTTGCTACGCGTTGTACATGGTTGAAAATGTCCATACTCACTTTGGCATGTCGGTCCCAGGCTTTGCTCACATTAACGAAGTCTGCGCCTTGTAGAATGTACATAGAACGTTCCTTACAAACCATTTCCACCTTGACACCCTTGCGAGTTCCTGCTGTCTCCAACAATGTCGCGCCGCCGCCCTTCGAGAAGGTGGAGCCATTCAAAGAGTATACTTTGAAGACCCGGAAGACTGGGCGCGGTCTGGAGACGACGACGAAGAAAGTTCGTCTCGATTTGCCAAACGTAGGGAGTCTTCCGCCCTCTTCCGCCGAGCCATCGCCAGCAGCGAGTGCCCGAACTACACCGGGTCCGGGTCACATCAACCTGCCGGGCATAGACCAGGGAGCACCTCTTGGCTTCGAGTTCACATTTGATGATGTGCCGCGTGCCGGAAAGGCAAGTCATAAATGTGTATACAATGCCTCCGTACTGACGGAACAATGGGAATACATATTCAGTCTCAGAACGACTTCCAGAGAGATTTTCTACAGGTTCGGGAGGAGTATCTCCACCGTGGACTTGCCCGGGAGGGACTTCCGGATGATGGCCTAGGGGTGTGCGGACACCCGGCTACATGGCGGTGCTTGACCTGTCATGGGATCCCCTCGCTCTGCGCTGCATGCTGCCGGGCCCGCCACATATCTCACCCGCTGCACCGCGTCGAGTTCTGGACGGGTGAGTACTACCATCCGGGGTGGCTCCGGGACCTCGGGGTCCAGATTCATGCCGGACACCGTGGCCAGCCGTGTCCCAGTCTCGGAACGTATCCCGCGGGGTCCATGCCACAGCCGGAGTATGCAGCTCCACCTCCGGATGACTCGGAGACTGAGCCCCCATATATGGCTGGAGAGGAGGGCCCCGACATTGACGATGAAGATGCCGAAATGGACTTCCGACCCGACGACGAGACGCTCGTCACTTCGGTCGCCGAGCTGCCACGCTTTGGGAGACCCTATATACACTGCTATGCCTTTGGCTGACTATCGCATGGTCCAGGGTGATCGGATGATGGTGGTAGTGGATTTGGACGGCGTGCACGAAATGTCTGTGACGTTCTGCTGTTGTCCGGATGCCCCCCGGGATGATCTGCAGCTCATCGACCTAGGATACTATCCGGCATCCATACACCGTCCCCGGACGATCTTTACCGAACGGGTGCTGGACGACTTTCTTCTCGCAAACAAGGAATGTAAGACCGCCGCTCGGAACTACTACAACAAGCTGCGTCGGACAACCAATGATGCATTCCCGCATATGGTTCCGGTAGGGTAATATGCCTCCAGAATTGAAACATCACTAAGTCGGTCGACAGGATCGGTACAAAGAGCTTCTTCGGGCATCACGACAATGGCGCAATATACGCCTCCGACGGTCATCCGGGTTCGGACACCGAACAGATACTATCGCTCCCGGAGCCATGGCTATCCGCTGTCCGGCATGTCCGCAGCCTGGTGAAAACCTTCCGGAGGGATGGGAAAACGACCCGGAGCAGTACGCCCTCTTCCTTCACCTGTTAGACATTTCTAAGCGGCTTGTAAGATGGAAATACATGCGCTCCGTTGTACTCGACGGAAACTTCTCCGCCCAGCATCGCCACATGAGAAACCCCGAGGATGATGTTCCGCTCGCCGATGGGCACGCATTTATGGTAACGGACGAGCCGTACAAGCGCCACCTGGGGACCGCGAAGGAGTTTAAAGAGGTCCGTGGCTATATTATTGACGTCCGGAGCCACGGAAAATAACATTCTACGCAGACCATCACCTGTAATGATCACCGGGCAGTGCTTAACTCTTCCGTCAGCAAGGGAAAGCTAGAGGCAACAGGCATCGGAGCCGCAGCATGCTCCCGCCACGGATTCTTTGCCCCTCATGCGTGTGTAGACTTTCAAGGAGGCGAACGGTGTGTCCATCCAAGCGTGGGGGTCTCGTTTCACGGGGACTAACGGCTGCCAGGCAACGGAATATGGACTACGTGCTCCACTGGATCTTGGCGTATCTGAACGGACTCACTTGCATTCTGGTTATGTACGACGTTATGTGCCAGTACTTCACCAACCTCTACCGCCGCTTCCGGGATAGCCCTTCGCTCACAATGCCGGACGGGCTGACGTTCATGCGCGGGATCGGCCAATTCCATGTTCATGGGCACATTCCCCCTTGCTTTCCCGATTCTCATCCAACTTTATCCGGGGAGCTGGAATGCAGGATGGCGAAATTATCGAGACATTGTGGAACAAGACGAACGCGATTTCAGAGTCCACACGGGGCATGTCATCCGCTCACCGACGCGAGGTGATCGACGATACAATGAACGATTCAAATTGGATGAAGCTGACTCGCATCAGTACGTCCTTTCCGACGCCTGTAAAACTACAACCTGACAGTACAAACAGCTTCAATACTCAACCGGAAGTGGCGACGGGTGTGCAACGAATGGCAACCGGCTCTGGAGGCGTTCAATAGCCTTGCCGAGGCCTCCGGAGAGCGGCAATGCCAGGAATGGTTGGCGGACGCACTCACAGCAGATGAAGATCGTATCGATGACGTGACGGCAATGGATATCTATGACGTGAATAGACAGCCGTGTACGTGCCTCACTGTATTCAAAGTGTACATGGCTGACTGTATGCAACGCAGTACCTACTCGGAAGGAAAAGGAGCTGGCGTTGACCCAGGAGGAAGGCGGGGCAAGCGAAGCAATGAAAGGCGCCGCAAGCTGGATCTCAAACGGTCTACGATTGGAGGAACAAAAGTGCGTAGTACCAATGCCCGGAAGGCATGTACTAATGCTACTTAGACTTTCAATCGCTTATACGGCACGCTCGCTGAAGGACTCTGCAACCAGCAACGAGCGACTGGCACTAGCGCAACGCCGTCAACGGCTGGCCACCACTATGAAGGTGTTCCACAAAGCGGCAGACAGACACCTCCGGACATCTATAAGCACAACTGGAGTACCTGTGGATGCTGATCCGACAGACTTCGGACGAGTATGGGACGAGGTCCAGGGGCTCGGAGGAAGTTGGGGCAGTAGCTCAGGGGTGCCAGGCCCCGGACTCCCTCCGGAACCGGACGAGCAGCCGCTTGCCCTTCCGTCCACGCTCGGGTATGCGTACCTTGCTCGGCACAATCTTACAGACCTTGCGGTGAAAGAACAGCAGCTCCGGGAAGGTCAGATGAATGACTGTCTGCAGGGGTCCGGACGGCCATCGCGTACAAGTCACTCCTCTACCGGACACGAGTGCGTACAGCCGAATCGTACCGGAAGAAGCTTCGGAGCTTCGATGAGGTGCGCGTAACTGACGACGGCCTGATGAAACACGTCCGGGCATATGGACAGGCTCGCCGGGCTATAGAACGCCTTTTCAATGATGACCCAACCGACACCGAGAGCATGGCACGCCGCGAGGACCTTCTCACCCGATACAAGGAAATACGAAGGGAGGACCTCGGAGTCACTACGGCGGTACTTGAACACTTTACACACGGCCTCCGGAACGTCCATACATCGTGGATATGGCATGTTGAAGATGCGGAGAATGCGCAGCGGACCACATGGCTTCAGGAATGTGAGTATACTTCATGCTTTCCGGGAGACGTACTCATAACTCGGATCACCAGTCCGTCGGATGCTTTGGCTTCGGGCGTATGCCCGGAAGTGTCGATGGGAGGAGGAAAGCATCCTGGTGCCCTTAGAAATGGACTGTACGATCCGGTTCTTCGTCACACAGTCAGAGAGATGGAGGACGTGGTCCGAGAGTGGACAAACACCAGGGCATATAGCATTCGCATTACGCCAAGCCACCATGTGGACTAACCTTGGTAACCACGCATCCCAGGCTTTTCTGAAAGCACGCACAGACTTTGTCTTGTAGCACGCATGTGAAACGGTTACGGACTCTGTAATGCACTTTTCGTCATTCGAACGACGCACAGATACAGACTACGTCCGAGCTGATACATGCGAGAACAAAACAAAAACATCAGTCCATGTTCTTGTGCAGGACGTTCCCAGCCTAACCCTTCTCATGCGTACAGATAACGCATATGCAGACGTCTGACAGACATGATGCGCCATCATGCCCGGACGTCAGAGCCGGCTAATACCACCGCGGGGGCACCGGAGTAGGTGGATCCCAGTACACCCCGTACTGCTCAACGAAGGTATCTGGTAAAAATAGTGTCAGTTGAATAAGAAGGGATAAATATGAGATATAAATTTTACAGCTATTGTACGCAGTACTCAGGCCAGTCAAGGCAAAGCCCCGGTTGATCGTGATCCATGCATGGGACAGAAGGGAGCTCTCAATCTCCTCGCGGTCGGCTTCCGGATCCGGCCGCATGTCGTTGACCTCCCGGAGGAGATCAAGTCGTCGATGAGACGTTTCGTGGAGTTGACGCCACGTCTGGGCTTCGGTGAGCCAGAATTGGACAGCGCGGGTGCGGGTGATGCGGGAATATTGCTGCGCGAAGTTGCGGAAGATTGTGAGCCGAGGGCGCCGACCAGGCGGTTTGTCCGCAAGGTAGAAGTAAACACGCACAAAATACCCATCCACCTCGTCGAAGGAAATAGAAGGGGAAGGCGCGCCACCATGCCTAGAAATTGGTCGATAATGTCTCGGACGTGCCACACATTGTAGGGGTAATAAAGGGAGTTTATATCTGCCAGAAAGGCATGAATTGCCAAGGTGACGTCGCTGGTTGGGACGTCGAAATATGGTTGGTAGTGATCCATCTATCTGGAATATGTCATTAGTTCTGTTTGCTATAGTGAATAAAGACTTACAGACTGGGGTCGCGAGATGTGATGGTGGTACAGAGCTGGCAAGGCTGAGGGACAAGACTTTGTAATGTCCCAGCTTATGTGGCGATGGAGGACAGTGCCGCAGCACACCGGCTGCTTCCGAGGGATTCGATATTAAGTCTTTGTGCCTGTGATGATAGGGCTAACAGCATCGAACCTATCCAAGTCACGTAGATCCTCGGCGATAATTTGCTTCTTTTAGGCGCCCTTGTACTGATTGAGGACAGGATGGTAGATAACACTGCTACACATCATCCCAAGCATCCGGCACTTTCGGAACACAACACACAACTCTGAAGACGTTTTCCGCAATGTCTTCAATGTCGTCCGAAGGAGGCACATCGCCACAGCCATTGTTTGCTGCATCCGCACTTTGGGCTGCCAGGGCTGAAGTCATTTTGGTCATGGCTCGCATCGGGCGGCACTGTCTGTACTTCCAGCACATCCGGACATTCTGACAACCCGCCGCTGGAACTATGGCCTAGCCAGAGAAACGGTATGCAGAGTGTCTGTGACAGTTTTCTAGGAGCTGTAGCTCACAACATTATAGTGGGTGGCTATACACGCCCTAGGACTTTCCGGAGCAATCGCTCTCCAGTCCTCCAACCCCGGGACACAGTGGATCAAACGGAAGTATACCCCGCACTATCCGTCTTGCTCTCAGCTATAGAATGGAGCGGCCGAAACCTTGTGTTCAGGCTGGACAAGCTCGACTCTGTTGCATTCCACACTGCAACCAGCCATATCACGAATGGAGTGCTGAGCAACCCACACCCGTGGGGCTTTGCTGAGTGGTGGGAGTGGACGTCCCAGGGACCTATTGGAGAACAGTGTCCGAGATGGTGGAAAGATCCTCCGCCATCTGTTGTAAGTGTCCGTACATTATGCGTAGCAGTATCTAATCACCTTTCACAGGCTCCGCCCATGCCGTTGTTCCAGGAAGACTTAGAGGAATGGAACCGGAGAGTCGACCGCAGCGCAGACACCAACATGCAGCATTTGGAAGAGAAGGAGGTGAAGCTCCGGGCCGTCACCGGACGAATGGGCAACACAGAGCCCATTGAATAGATGACAGTGCCTCATGCATTTGACTGTAGTACACGTAAAATGATGTTTTCCACGTAACACGATACACGTTCGCGTCCCATACAGCTGTTATACCGTCATACCTTGACAATAGAGCACTGTGCCCTCCTGATAAATACTGATCAACTATGTAAAATACAACTTCCGAGTGCACGCCGGCCGGGCAGTACTATCCGGAATTGTGTTGGCCGGCCGGGCGACACATTCCTACTAGATGTGCTGCCCGGCCGGTCTGCGACCCTCTTATTTTCATTGCTCTGCCACTCGTCCCGAGTATTGTGAGCTGATCCGGAAGAGACATTCTGTACGTACGAGAGATCCGGAAACTGTCTGGATGTCTCATGGGTGCGATGCCTTCCCATATGCCAAGGCAGAACCGGCCGGGCAGTACTATCTGAGATGGTGTTGGCCGGCCGGGCAGCACATCCCTACTGGATGTGCTGCCCGGCCGGTCTGCGACCCTCTTATTTTCATTGCTCTGCCACTCGTCCCCGAGTATTGTGAGCTGATCCGGAAGAGACATTCTGTACGTACGAGAGATCCGGAAACTGTCTGGATGTCTCATGGGTGCGATGCCTTCCATATGCCAAGGCAGAACCGGCCGGGCAGTACTATCCGGAATTGTGTTGGCCGGCCGGGCGACACATCCCTACTGGATGTGCTGCCCGGCCGGTCTGCGATGCTCTTCTTTTCATTGCTTTGCCACTCGTCCCGTACTGGGAGCTGACCCGGAAGAGACATTCTGTACGTATGAGAGATCCGGAAACTGTCCGGATGTCTCATGGGTGCGATGCCTTCCCATATGCCAAGGCAGAACCGGCCGGGCAGTACTATCTGAGATGGTGTTGGCCGGCCGGGCGACACATCCCTACTGGATGTGCTGCCCGGCCGGTCTGCGACCCTCTTATTTTCATTGCTCTGCCACTCATCCCGAGTATTGTGAGCTGATCCGGAAGAGACATTCTGTACGTACGAGAGATCCGGAAACTGTCCGGATGTCTCATGGGTGCAATCCCTTCCATATGCCAAGGCAGAACCGGCCGGGCAGTACTATCTGAGATGGTGTTGGCCGGCCGGGCGACACATCCCTACTGGATGTGCTGCCCGGCCGGCCACTATGTGACCCAACTCCTATCAACTTATTTCAAAGATGTGCTTCGAAATGGCTGTGCACAACACGAAGGAGGGAGTCTTGCTGTTATGTAAGTGCCTCACCTAGAAGGGCTTGGTATATTCTTCAAGTTCGCCACTGGCATTGATCCATGTGGACTTTACGGACCATCCACTCGTTGGACTTTACGGACCACCCACTCGTTGTGACAATGGGACTGGCATTGCTATTGTACCTGTCTATACATCAGAAAAGGGACAAACCATCACTGGATGACTGACCAGGCAGCTACCGGATCTGTGTACACAATGCTGCAGGACAAAAAGTCCTCAGAGCACCCACCGGCTCAACAGCACATACAGGTACCAGACTTGCCCGGCCGGAGGGTCTCAAACGCTTGCAGCCCGCATATACCACCATAACTGTGCAGATTGTATCCGGAAGCCATGGTTTAGACTCGGAACATCCTTTCAGAGCCTGGCATAAATCTTTCAGAGTGGTACAGGCTCCTAAACAGCCCCAGTATTTGTGCCGCGGACCCGGCCGTACAGCACAACAGCCTACAGACGGCGGACCGGCCGGGCAGCTATACAGGAGATGACGACCTACCGGCCGGCCATTGAGTTGCCCAGAATGATTCGGTTGATATATCATTTACAAACTCTCAAGATGGATTTTAATATATGTACCAATAAGACCAGCACAAATGCACACTGCCTGAATCGCAAATAGACATAAAAAGTGATGGGTCCCGGCCGGACAGCTGTACTGTACCATGGCTGGTTACCGGCCGACCGTCAGATGAGGCTACATATGTGCACGGGCCGGACACTACATATGGTAATGTAGGTCAGCCCGGCCGCCTCCGGGTGAGCAGCTCTTGTGTGGATTTACACACCCCGGGTGAGAAGCAGTTTCAAGAACTTTAATGGAATACACTCCAACCGGACCATGTTAGTCCATTCTTCCTCTCACACCGAGTTGTATGCTGACTGCCTGCCTTTATGTGCAGCAAGTAGTGTCGCAGGTTCCTCTCGGAGTGTGGATGCCATGCGCGTACCTGTAGCTACACCTGTACGATTAGCTACAGATGATAATATATGTACTCATTGCTCATCATATGCGAAGTGTGTGCACTGCAAAGGCAAAGGAAGGCAAATTGAGCGGCAAGACTCGAACATGTGGATGCTCGACTTAGGAGCATCCATGCACTTTATGTTCACTATGAACGACTTTGCCGACTTCCGCTACTATAAGGTCCATAAACTGCTCTATACAGCAGATGGCGTCACTTATATGACTGGTGAAGGAACGGTCTTCCTTCCATTAGATTCAGGGGAAACAATCAAGCTGACTAGTGTTGCTCTCATCCCTAATCTAACCCACAAGCTTATCTCCATGGGAGCATTACTCCGAGATGGAATGCAGGCGCGTGCATCAACTACCAGCATATCCTTCTTTCGGAGCAACAAGCTTGTAGTTGTGTTCGAACCACGCAATGTTGGTGATACAATCTATGTTACCTATTCGCAGCCTATATTGGCGCAAAACACTGTCACAGCCTCTGAAGCTGTAGACTATGATACTCTTCACTGCTGCTTAGGCCACCCTTCGCGCAATGTGTTGAGACACGCTCGGAAACACACTGAAAAGTGCCCACTTGTTGAGATCCCCCAGAAGGATTCAATCTGCCGAGGATGTGCGGAAGGCAAAATGCCTTCGCAACCCCATCCGCTCGATATTCGACGTGCATCCAGACCTTTTGAGCTTGTCCATACGGACCTCAAAGAATTCCCTGTCCCCTCGTACCACAAATACAAGTATGAGATCCTGTACTATGATGATTTCACATTGTATGTATGGAGCATTGGTCTTCGTACCAAGGACACTGCACTTCAAACCACACGACAATGGCTTACATTTGTCGAAAACCAATATGGTGCGAAGGTGCAGAAGTGGAAATCTGACTCGGGAGGCGAACTGAAATCAGATGCCTTTACGAACATGCTCAAGGATCGAGGCATTGATATAATCCCTAGTGCACTGCACATTCATCAACAGAATGGCCGCACAGAGCGAATTATTCGTACGCTCATGGATAAGGGGGAGGCTATGCGGCATGATGCCTGCATACCCCAATCCTGGTGGGAATTCTCATTCGGGCATGCAGTGCATGTGTACAATAGAACACCAATACGTCGCCTAGAATGGCGTACACCCTTCGAAGTTCTAAATGGCTCCAAGCCTGACATTAGTCACCTCCGTGTCTTCGAATGTGGAGCCTATGTCTTTATACCACCCGAAGTTCGAAAGAACAAACTATCACCCAAATTGGAGCTGATGGTCTACCTCGGTGTTGGGGCTGGAGGCCATAACCACAAGTTTATGCGCTCACCAAACAATGTTGTCTTTACAGCTGCTCAAGCACTGTTTGACGAACATATGTTTCCGAAGTGTTCACACGAACCAAAGCAGCAGAGGCAAAACATTGCCCCTGAAGAGTTAGAACGAAGCAAACCTGCGAACCAGGTCCCCGCTCCTTCTATTCTCCCTGACGATGACAAGGAACCACGTCATCCTCCCAAAATCCTTCCTAAAAGGAACAAGGGCAAGGCGCGAGACGTCGCACCTGCACCGCCGGCTGAACCCCCTGTACAGCGTGTATCACGCAGACAGTCGCTGCAGCAAGTGCCCAGCCCTGTGTTGCCGCAATCTCCTCCGGTTGAAAGGTCTCGGGTGAATTCCCTGCAACGACCTGTGAGAGAGCAGAAAATTCCAGTTTGCGATGGTAATGTCTACGGTGAATCACGGCACCCAGTAGACATTTTCAAAGATATTGAGAAACGGACATTGTGGAAAAAGATGGTTGAAACACGCGGTAAATCAAGTCGCTCTCGACCCGCCACTGTACCACCATCTAGGGATGAGAGGCTTCCCGGGCCTAGCTCTTCCAAATCACTTCCATGTTCACACGATAAGTCCGCTCAATGTCTTCCATCGAAATGGAACATGCCACGGGAACCTACCCTGTTAGTGTCATCTAGTGGTAGTGACGCTGAGGAAGAGCACGTCTCGGGCCCTGTACCACAACCCGAACCTGCAGAGATGCATGCTCATCCTCACTCAGGCTCTCCTAGTGAACACGGTTCAGAGGCATCCTCAGAGGAAGACTCTGAGGACAACAACGAAACATCAGATGACGACGACGACGAGGAGTCATCGGACGAAGCATCATCAGACGAAGTCGAAAATGCCCTGCGTGATCCAGACAGAACTGATGTGGCAGAACTATGCTGGGAAGGGGGAGCAGACCTTATCCAATACTTAATTGCGAAAGCGATTCCACCAGATGAGGGGGAGAAAGTCCCACCACAGAACGTGCGCGAGTGGACTTTCCGTGATATCGCCAGACTACCTAACCCTGAGTGAAAGGAGTGGTTTACCGCTTGCCGTGAAGAACTAGAGGCTCTTCGCAGCTGCAATGTCTACGACTTGGTCGACCGACCGAAAGGCCGGAAGGTCGTGAAAAATCGCTGGGTATTCGACGTCAAAACTGACGGTTGTAAGAAAGCCAGACTTGTTGCGAAAGGCTTCTCCCAAGTTGAAGGCGAAGACTTCGACAAGATATTCTCCCCAGTTGTATGCTTTGAGACAGTCCGTCTCATCATAGCACTTGCAGCACTCGAGGACTGGCATATCTCAGGCCTCGATGTATGCAGTGCCTATCTCTATGGCAAACTGGAAGAAGAAATATACATGGAGCAGCCAGAAGGGTTTTGCGCCCCTGGCACTGAGCACAAAGTCTTCAGATTGAAGCGTGCTCTATATGGGCTTAAGCAGGCAGGACTTGTGTGGTGGTGCACACTGTCTGAGTCCATGCAGTTGATGGGCTTTAAACGGCTCAGCAACGATGCAGGCATATACATCTACAAACGATCATCCGATGGTCAACTTGTAGTTGTTATCGTCTATGTTGACGATGCGCTCTTTTGTGGGCGAGACCGGAAGCTTGTAGCTCAACTGAAAGCTCGCTTCATGAAGAAATGGGAATGCCGCAATCTTGGCGATGCAAGTGAATTCTTGCATATGCGTATCATGCGCCGAGGTAGCAGTATCCACTTGGATCAATGCGCCTACTTGGAGAAAGTACTGGAACGCTGCGGTATGACGAATGCACGACCAGCTCCAACCCCACTTCCTGCCGGTTACCAACCTATGCCCAACAAAAGGCAGGCGACACCGGAGCTATGCTCCAGGTTCCAAACGGTTATTGGATCCTTACTCTATCTTATGTTAGGGACCAGACCGGACTTGGCATTCGCCGTGACCAAACTAGCACAGTTTGCGTCCAACCCGTCCGAAGATCACCTTAATCGTGCACTCTATATTTGCTGATACCTCATTGGGACCAAGAATTATTCACTGGTCTACAAGGGTGACTCTCAGGCTGGCCTTGTTGCCGGTACTGACTCTGATTGGGCATCGGACCCCAATACCCGACGATCGCAAACAGGCTTCTTTTTGAAGTTAGCGAACGGGATCTTCTCGTGGACTTCATGTGCACAGAAGACTATTGCTCACTCCTCAACTAAGGCTGAGTATATGGTGATGAGCGATTGCAGCCGCCAAGTAGTATGGGTTCGCAACCTGCTTGCTGAACTTGGCTACCATATGGATCATATACCACTCTCCGGAGATAACCAAGGGTCGATCTTTATTGCATCCAACCCTGTTACGGAATCGAGGTCTAAGCACATCGATATCTGCTATCACTACATCCGAGAAGTATATGAGAAGGGTATTGTCAATATTTTCTTTATTGAAGGAAATGACAACCCTGCCGACATCTTCACCAAGAACTTAGGTGAAGTGAAGTTCATTAAATTTTGCTTGCAACTTGGTCTCTGCTTTCTCCGGGCTGCTTAGAGCACCTACTACGCTTACGTACCTATATGGATACTTAGCAAGGGGGAGTGTTGAACTGGCGCCCAGCCACCGGACACGGGCTTCGGTCCGTGGTTCCGGAAAACCTTACTTGCCATTGTAGAGTAAGGTTTTCCGGATGGTCAGTCCAAACACCTGGCCTTTAGCTGCCCTGTAGCCCAATCGGGCAACTATACCGTACAGTCACCGGCTACCATAAGTAACTGGTACTGTGATCACAACAGTGATCACACGGACTCTTATATAATCCTGTACTCTACAGTAGTATATAAGACAGCTCTGTAGGAGCTGAATCGATAACACTTTTAACTCCTCCCATCACGTACGCTATCGTGTACTGCAAGCCTCTAACACCCACATCCAGGTAAGTATGCGGAGCGTCCGCTAGAGTTGCACCCGGGCGTGGGCCTTTGCCCCACCCAGGTTCAACATGCTCATCCGGTTTCATGCAATCCAGGGTTTTCCGGGTACGATCCGTCCCTCAATGAGGTAATCGTGAGCCACCAGGGGACTGACACCAGCCAGCTGTGAGTTGTAGTTGTCTTTTGTCGCGAATTGTGGTTTAAGCAGCCCTTTGAATGCAGCGGTCCTATTCTCATCGATCTAGATGTCTTTCTGGTACCACTGAACTCAACACTGTTCCCGGGTATCAACCAGTCAGTTTTGGTCCATCAAGGCTTCGCTGGAACTCAAAGCAGGTATGCGGAGTAGCTATGCTTCGGAGGCACTGTTCCCAACTAACGTCATCATCATTGATTACTCAGGTCTGCCCTACCCGTCCTGGCGGCCGTCCAACTGGCACTTTCCACGTACCCGACGAGGAACGTTACCGTCGTCGGACATTCCCTCGGTAGGTCGCGTCGTCCTCGCCATCATCTCTTCTATGCGCTTACCGTCCTGTAATATTTTTGAAGGCGCTGCAATCGCACTCCTGGATGCCGTGTACCTTCCCCTGCACCTCCCCTCGGACGTGACGGTGCGCTACGTCGGATACGCCTCTCCCCGGGTAAGATCATGTCACCGTCTGCCACCGCGATGTCCCCGTACTTGAGCTTAGTCGCAGGTCGGCAACCAAGCGTTCGCGGACTACGTCGACGCCCAGGGAATGTCCGTCACGCGTATCAACAACAAACAGGACCCCGTCCCGGTCATTCCCACCAGGGAGTTCTTCGAGTACCATCACGCGAGCGGCGAGATCCACATCCGGAACGATAACGTGTGGGTTGTGTGCCCCGGTACGTTGACGGTTATATATTGCGAGCCCTCCGTGGGCCATGGTGCGCAGCGCCGATACTACTACTACTGTAACTCGGAACAGGGCAAGACAACCCGAGCGACCAGTGCAGTACCGGCGCTGTGATGTTGTCCACAGCGAACGTTACCCAGCACCCGGGGCCGTTCGACGGAGTGTCGATTGGAGAGTGTTGAATGGCTTAATGGTTAACGGAAGGAGCTATCACATGTCACGTGTCAAGGCCGAGTTTGCGATCGAGGACAAGCATTAGAAAGAGGCAAGTTGATTAGAAGGCCATCATCCCTCAGCTCTCAAAGCGGGGATAAGGTCCTGCTGAAGCGAGGTTGGGGATGGAATCACGCTAGCTATGGATATCGTCGACGGCGACTTCCCATCCCCAACAACGCGTACAGACCTTCACAGTCGCTTCAGCCCTGACATTTCAGCTTATGAGTCTTCCAATCGCTCTTCTGGCACGCCTCCGAGCAGTACGACGCCATCTTGCAGCGGGAGCACTTTAGAAGTTTCACGCCGCTCGACTCTTCCTTCCGGCACTTGTTGCACCTCGCCACCGACGTCTTTGCACCAGGGCGCCGGCGAGCAGCAGGCGGGGCGAAATCCTCTTCCCCCTCTTCCTCCTGACTGACGACCCGCTCCACGTACGAGACGGCGAAGAGCGGCGAGATCGCGACGCGAGTGACAAACGGCGCGAACTTCGCCCAGAGGCCGCGCTCGTCCCCCGCCCCGGGCCGCAGCATGCCGTCCACGTCCTTCCCCCTCCCGCAGCCGCACAGCGGGTCGCCCTCCCCCGTCTCAAGCCCCAGCGGGATCCTCCCCGTAGCCGTGTACTCGCAGTTCGCGCCGTGCGTCCACGTCGCACGGCAGCGCTCGACGAGCGCGGGCAGCAGCCGCTTCCACGCGCGCATCTCGCCCCCGTACACCCGCCGGACGTTCACGACCCCCCGTTGCAGGAGCTGCTCGAGCAGCGGGCCGAGGGTGCGCATGAGCGCGGGGCAGAGCGGCAGGACGAACGCGTCGAGCACGACGGTGTGCGCGGCGACGTCGAGGCGGACCTTGTCCACGAAGAAGAGCGTGTCGCTGTCGTTCGTGATGTCGTCGCGCAGCGCGATGACGCGCGCGGGCCCTGCGCCCTGTGTGCCCGCGCCGCGCACCAGGAGGAAGTGGAGGGTGTCCTTGAGGTTCGCGAGGACGTCGGCGTCGCGCTGCTTCGCGGCCTTGAGGGCGCTCTCGCGCGCGGACAGCTGGGAGCCGACGTGCGGGTCGTACCACTTCCCGACCGTGGCGGCGTTGGCTGGCGAGATGTGCAGGACCGGGAGACGGTCGAGGGGGACGCGGTGGAGGTTCCAAGAGAGCGTCGCCTGATTCACCTTCGCACGCACGATGGGGAACGGGTCCAGCTTGTAGCCGTCGGGTTGTAAGAACGGGATGGCGACCGGGACGACTACCTGCCAGTGCGGGAGGTTCGTGAGTCCCAAAGTTTCATTATGCACCAGCGATCCCACGTACCTCGATATAGGATGATTTTCGCGCGATGCGCACCTTGCATTGACTGCCCACGATCGGCAGCGGGTACACGAGGGTCTGCGTGAGTTGACCGAGGACGGCTTGCATCGCACACGGCGAGACTTGGAAAACGTCAGGGTTGGCGCTGCCTGCAAGGCTAGCTTTCGCTTCGGCGTTCTCGATTTCCAGTCTCGCCGTCAAGGATGCGATACGCTTCCCAGTCGCGTCGAGAGTGACGTGCACCGACGACTGGGTCCCGATTACCGTAGACGCGGTCGAGTGCGAGCCATCACCTTGAGTTGGGAGTATATGTGAGAACGGCTTGGGGGAGAGCGGCTGCTCGGGGGCGAGGTGGACGTGGTTCGCGTCCTGCAAGCGCGCAGAGAAGATGGTCAAGTCGGGTCCCAGCACAGGCATGAGGATCTTCGCCGCCATCGGGTTGGTCCGCGCAGCCAACCTGATGACGACGTCATCGGGGGTGACGCTGGTAAGCAGGTGGCCGGTGACCACGAACGAAAACACAACAGTGGGCGCATCAGGATCCTCTATGACGGAAATGTCGGGGGCGTCGATGGTTCCGTTGTTGACAATAGATCCGTAGGTCGCGTCGACCGACTGGTAGACATGCTCGATGCGAGGGAGCGTGATGCAGCAGTGCAGCCATGGATTCGGCAGCTTCTTGGAGACGCTCTTCAGTTTCTCAAAGCTCGCACGAGGGACTGTGAGGAAGATCCGGACCAGAGGAGGAACGGCTGGCCAATGCAAGAGCCGACCGGCCGTTGGCCTGCCAGGGCGGTCGAGTCCGGGCACGGTGTGGAGTCCGTAGCGGTACAGCTGAGCGTATATCTCGTTGTGGCCGAGGGCGTCGAAGGGGTGTTGCTTGACCGCGTCGTCGTACAGGATGTCGAGGAACGCGCGCATCATAGCGGACCACTGTGCGTCTGGAACACGGGCTCGGGCACGAATGAGCGCGAGGAGCATGACGAAGAATTCGCGAGAGGGACACCAAGAGGACGCCCACGCGACTACCAGTACGGGGTTCGCCCGAGCACTGTGAGTCTTGACGTAACCCGGGTCCTCGTGTTCAAACAGGTGCGAGTACATTTTGTGCAGGAGATGGGCGAAATTATCGGCATCGAAGGAGACGGCGGGATGGACGGTGCCGAGCGAGGAGATAGATGGGTCGCCGCATGTGGGTCGCTTCCAGGTGAATGTTTGATGACACTGTTGCTTGTCGAGAGACATGGCAACAGGTATGGTCATTTGAGCGATCGTCAGTTCGTGCGTGTTGCACCTAGTGGTAAAGCCCGAGAGCGCGTCCATTGGAGCAAGGTGTAACAAGAGTGCGATGACAGATAGGTCGCCGAAGAGCTTGTTCTGAAGGTCTGCGATGGGGTCTGCATTGCGCGCCAGGAGAGATTCGGTATATAGCACCGCAGTCGGAGTGTTTGCAAGAAGGGGGGCCGCACATAGAAAGACATTGTGCATCCCGACGTCGTCATATAGAGTCGCAGTGTCGATTACGTCAAAGCGCACTGGGGCACCGAAGTCGGCGTACTCCTCTCGGTCCAAGTCCACCGTGCAAGCAGTCCATTGTGCCGACGCGAAAGCGGTACACGATCGCTCCTTTTGAGCATCTGCGTTCAAAGGCCAAACTTGGAGGGCGCGGGAAACAGCAAGGGCATCCCCGAGAAGAAAGCGTATGACGACTCTCGGATCCTCCTCGGCCTTCCTCGCCGTAGCGGCCGTCCGGAAGGCGGAGAACCATTCACGGAACTGGGATTTGGCGGACTCGATCAAGTCTTTGATGGTGGGTGTGCGATTCGTGTCTGCGAAAAGGGGTGCATGATGGAAGGGGACCATTGGATCAGTGGTGTAATGGACATCGAAACCTTCATGAGCGCGCAAGTGGAAAAACGTTGCGTTCGGGTGGGTAGATTTCGCCAACCGGGCCGCGTCGGTGAACGTGGTGCCGGTCTTCCAGTAGTGTTCGAACTGTTCGCTCGACAGCATGATGGTCTGAGGTTGGGCCATGAGTAGGCCGGACGACTGAGCGGAGGAAAAATGAACGGCGCGACCGTGCTCGAGCACTACCGCGTTACGTTTACGCTCCATCGATTTCTGAAGGAACTGGAATCGTTGCGCCTTTGCTGGCTCATAGAAGTCTGCGTAGAGGTCCCAGTAGCGCCGCAATTGAGCGAGGGTGTGGTCTGTCGCCATCTTGATAGTGACGCCATAGGGCGACGATCGCCATGCTTCGAGGGTGGAATAGGAGGCTAGCTTTTGCGAGTGCGTCGCCAGGGCTGAGCGGGACTCGGAGTCGAGGTACATGTGGTAGAATATGTTCCACGCGATTTCTGCAGGAACACCGTCTATGATTAAGGTCAAAAGGAGGATATTCCTCGCTGAAGGGTGTTCATTTTAGGGTTTGGATGGTGGGAGCTCGGCTAACGGAGGACGCACCTAAAACTGCGGGATCGAGGTCGCAGCAAGTGAAATCCAAGGTCCTTCCCACTGCAGAAACCCGTTGAGATCAAAGAGAAGCACAGGAGGGAATCGTACGTACTGCTAGGTGCCTCACAGAATACGGTGTACAGGACATTCCTTAGATCGCCGCAGGCCAGTAGGAGAATGTTTGCCGAAGTCTCAGGACCAACATCCAGCGTCAAGCACGTAGCGGATGTGTTTCCGACGGGTTGGAAATGGTACCTTCCGGGCCAGTAAAGAGACAAAGCCATGGAGACACGATGGGGTGGGAACGAAGAGATTCCGGCCGTTGGGTTGAAGTCGAAGAGGGAGGTTGGGTCGCGACGCCGCCTCCCACAACCGTTGCGCGTCTATCGATATCCCGTGGAAGGTACTGCTGTAATGGCATGAGCATCGTGCAATGAGGCTCGACAGCATTAGTCGGCGGCCTACCCGATTCATGGCATACTTTATCCGAATAAATACCATCTAGACATTTTTGGCGTAGATCCCAAGGTGAATCAGTACCAGAGTAGTAACGAGCTCCCGGTAGAACACAGTTCATTGGACACGGGTCATTCCCGTTGACAGACAATGCGCATAAAGATGAGGCACACCTCCTTGGCGATCCTGAGCAAGGTAATCGTTCCATCTCCTAGCCGAGTCGGACCAACGATGATGTCGAATACGCCAGGCCCCGACCCACGCATCTTGCTCTTGCCGTTCGACAACTTCTATTCCTAGTGAGACTGTTCCGCGTCCGCCAGCTACCCGCCAGCGCCATGGCCGTGGTCGTGCCTCAGCAGTCCGAAGCCAACGGCCCGAGCTGCTGTTTTCAAGCAGATATATACGCACCTTGGCTTTGTTGCGTCCGCTCTGAGTCGGTCCAGTCCACCGTCGTGGATTCAGGTAACCGTGTGGGGGCGACCCGTACCGTGGTTGTTGCATCGTTGTAATCAAGTCCGCTGGCAGTGGTAACAGGAGCCACACAACAAACACAGGCAAACAAAACAGCCTCTGCCACGGAGCGCCTACAGCGCTACTCGACGACGCCCAACGGTTTCCTCACTCAACGCATCCTTCAAGAGCATCAGTTCCACAACCTTTGCGCACCCTTCGACAATCCCATGCACGGGTCCTCAGTCATCAGCGTATCATCGTAATTCCTCCTTCCTGTTACTCTCTCTGTTTATAGATGAGGATCATGTACGGTTCTGAGCGCCTTGGTTGGGGCCGACATGGTCAGTCAAAAGACCCAATACTACCCTAGAAAGTTCTACTACTAATATAGGACCACCAGGCATAGTGTACATCGCAACTGCGACTATGGCTGTGCACAGTGCGAACGTCGGACGAACATTTGCGTTGAAGAAGACCGCAAGCTTCGTGGAGCCACATGGGATGTCGCACATGATTGGGCTCTTGTTCTATTACGAGGTGCGCTTGAATTGGACTACTCTGAGCGGATGAGTGTTATAGGCTCATGCAGATAGTAATAAGGACACTCGGGCATCCCCAAGGTTGTCGTATGGGGTAGATCACATCAAGCCGCGCAACTTTGTCTTCGGTATTGGAGAAAACGCGGGGAGGCTCCATCTGATTGACGTTGGGCTCTCTCGGCCTTGGATCAATCCTCGCACAGGAAAGCCATTCCCGGAAGAATCGAACTGCGGCTTCAGAGGCACTAAGCAATTTGCCAGTCGAAACGTCCACCTGCGTCACAGTAAGTAAGCATCCTGCCCCTTGAGGCTTGAGTCTCTCACACAGTACTGGAGCCGGGATACTAATCGTCCGTTATAGCTCCATCACGCCGCGACGACATGAAGTCCCTCGCATACACCCTAGTCGAACTACTTGCGGGCACCCTTCCCTGGGCCGATACCCGCTCAGACGACTCGGATGAATTATTGTCGATCATCTACGCACATAGCGGGAGCACCCTGTGCCAGGGCTACGACGACTGTTTCGCTCGGTTCATCGACTACACGCGGAGCCTTCAATACGAGGACACTCCAAATTACCAGTACTGGAGAGACGCGTTCCGCGAGCTTGTTTCGGGCCTCTTTAAAGCCGCGATGTTCGACCCGGACGATGCGAGCGAACCCCGCGTAGGGATGCAAAAGAACTTCGACCGCCCGCCACACACCGTGGATTGGCCGAAGCCCCCTCAGGCTGAGCACACTGCTGGTGGCAGCGACCCATTCCTAAGAGCGTACTCGGAGGGGACTCCCAGTCGTCAGATGGCGGAAGGCACGGATTCATCCCGAATCTGGGCTCCACTTGGAGCTGTGGAGAGGCCGTTCCGTCGGGCGATCTGTTCGGGGACGAATTCGCGATCGTCAAGGCCCACGTCGAGTTCATCGACACACCCCCAGACTATGCTCGTGGATTGTGCACTTATCCGGGGGGAGCTCCCCCAGAGACGATGAAGAACAGAACACCCAGTCGGACACGCAGTGCACATAGCCGCTCTTTGTATGCGCATCGGATATCGTAGGTGTTCACAATATACTTAATATGGTGATAGTATTCGCAGTAGTACAATGAGTATTACTAGACGATCCCCTCAATCTTTGGTTCTGTGCTCGTGCTCTGGCTTGCCTCCTCCGGAGTATCATTTCCGTGTCTCAAGGCTTCTCCGTCAATCCCTGCCAGCTCACCGGGGCTATTTTCGTAGTGACGGCTGGTGGCAAGCGTGTTGGCTGTAAGAGTAACATGGGGAGTTGGTAGGGACTCGAAATGCTGTGTGAGCCCCTTCTCCATGTGCGACCTATTGATGGCGACGAGAACGATGATGACCTCAGGATAGATGGCCTGAATAAGCAGTCGGAGAGTCCCGAGAAGGGTGGTGTGAATACTGACTCTAGTACAAAGAATGCAGACGTACAATCACGGGTATGAGGGCACCATTCGCGATAGAGTTGAAGGCTTCAAGAAAGCGCGATTGTGAGGGCGACAGAGCCGACATAGAATTGTATCGACCAATATGGAAAGTCACCATGATGGCCTGCCGAGTGTAAACGGATAATACTCACTCGGTGAGGGCATAGGGAATGCATATACTCACCCATAGGACGGAATAGATAGTGCCAGATTCGATCAGAAGAGAAAGCAGTTTCTGCACCTGGGAGGTCCGAGACCCCATGACGAAGTAACGCCTGAGACGCCTTCTTGACTGCCTAGAGACCATTGTATTGAGCCATACTGTATATGCATTTCATGTGTTGGCACATACCACGCTTTGTAGGCCACGAGGAGAGTGGTAATAACGTTTGTGCTAAGAGACAGCACACAGGCTGCAACACCAACGGGGAGAACGGACAGGCCCTCGAAGAGAGCTCCGAGGACGTTGAGGGCGTTGCCAGGGTAAACAAATTCTGCCAATGGCTGACAGCTTTTACAGGTGTCTACAACACCTAGAACTGTATTCAAACGCATAAGAGATACTCAGATATAAGGGACTGAAGATAGGAACTTACCGAACGTAGCCAACAAAAAAGCACCGCAAATAGCTTTCACAACACGGTTTTTATGCCAGACGACGCATGTTCTCCAACATATGATTATGTCAACAAGCACAACCTGTAAGAATGCCGAGTCAATAAACATTGCTAGATCCTACAAGGACGTCGGAAAAGCAAACATTGATTGTGAGTGTTGCAGCATTGGTGCAGCTTCGCACCATTGTATAATCCTCTCCCAAACCTTGTGGCGGATTGAACGGGAAGATAGCCCCATCGCCATAAGACCAAATAGAATATCCGGCAGTCATTAAGGTATTCAGAATGTCGTATTGATAGTGGAGAATGCAGACGACCATGTATGTCGTTGTGGAGGCCCAAAGCGCAAGAATTGTCAGACCCAGGACGATTACGTTTGGCCGTGCCCTCCCATTGCGTCTACGGACCGAAATGTGTACGTTACTCGGAACCGGCGGAAATAAAATAGAAGAAGAGACGCACTGCATAAGGAGCGCGTAGCCTGATATGGCGGACAGGATCGTGAGCACACCTAGTGGTATACCTCAGTGACCCGAACCTAGTTACGGTCATGGATTTGAATTCGACATACCGTACAACCCCCCAAGCACGCCCAACGTGATGAATTCCTCCTGAAACCTCATAGCATAAGATCGATACATTTCAGGGTTGAGTGTTGGCGAAGGAACTGAAAACTGATTGCTTGTTGTGTGAGACATTTGGGAAGAATATTGGGGAGTGACAGAGTGCCCGGGAGGGAGAGGCGGCTGAAAAATCGTGAGGGACCGAATCTAGACAGCCTGCTATTTATGCTCACCCGATGGGTTTTCAGCCGAGAAAGTGCGTCCGAGGACTCCTATCCGTTTGACGGCTCACGGCGTGCATTGGGGCTTGTGCTTGCTGAACCTGGGCTGGTCGGTGGTCAAACGTTTAACGTCCGATGTAAACTGAATGATGCTTTGAAAACTGCGCAGTGTTACGGTATTTCCTTAGGTCAGCAGGTACGCATATAGAAGTAACACTCCCCGACGCGCGACAGTTGACCATACCACGCTCCGGTTCGTTTGAACAGCCGTGGCTCACAATGCTCGGTTTCAGGCCTAGGGCGCCGATATCCATCAAGTGGTAATCGTGCTCCTAAGAAGAGAGGGACACTCCGGGCGACTTACGTCAAGCACCTACTACTGGATGCAGAAAGCCTGTGTAAGTGCATGGTAATGGTAGGAGAGTTAAAACGCACCTAAGCGCCACAGGTGGCATCTTTCGTTAAAGGACAGAGTTTAAACATATAGCCTCGCCACAAAAGCATTCCGGTCGAGGAGATCGCAACGAAACACGTTCATGCCCTTCCACTACACACGCGTACAGTACACCGTCTGAACATCCCAAAAAATAAGTTACCCCACAAGTAACTACAAGTACGTCTACGCCCAAGGGTTATCATCCGGGACGTCCACGATGACACGCGCATGCAACGGCGGCGTCTCCGCCCTCGCGATAGTATTCATCGTCGTCGTCTCCTCCACCACCTGCCGCTCGACGTCCATCACCTCCTCCGGCACAGGGTCCTCCTCCTCCCCAATGTCAAACACGCCCCGACCCTGAGGCGCGATCTCGACCTCACCCTCTTCTCGTAGCACCCCGTCCTCCTCTTCGACCAGGTACCCGCGGCGGTAGACACGGTGCAGGCGTGGCGCGCCCCCGCTACGCACCGCAGGCTCGCCCTTCCGCCGTTCATGTGTCATTTCAGCTTCGGCCGCGTGTGGATCCTCGACGACGAGGTCCACGGCGTCTGGATGCAGGATCGGTCTTTCCGAGTCCGGTCGGGGCGAAGGTGAGGGACGACCTTTGGGGCTGCTCCTCGAGGACGGACCGGACCCGGTCTGCGGCGATGCCGAGTTCGTCCGTGACAGAGGCCCCGGCGCTCGCAGTACGGGTGACGAACGGATAACAGGAGACGCGCGAGGGGACGCGGCGGGCGTTGGTTTTGCGCTTGTCCATCTCAGCTGTAAACCTCCCAGCCGTTCTGGTGGAGGCAACCGCTCCGTCTCCTTGTCGATGATAATTTCGGGTACCCCAGGGCCGGATCCACGCGTCTTGCCCTTTCCATTCGATTCGTACTGAGACTGCTCCGCGTTCTCCGTCGCGCCATATCCATATCCGCCCGATCGCTGTGGCGGTCGGCGGGGCCCGTTGAGCGGCGAGAACCACGCGGAGTGCTCGTGGCGCAATATCCGCTCCTCCGCGACCCACATCGTCTTGCGCGCCGTCTCGGAGCTCACGTCCACGCACGGATAGTTGTAGTCCCCAAACAGGTACCTCTTGCTGTGCTCGAACAGCGCCTCGTCCGTGTCGTCCAGGCCGTCGAACGGCAGCTCGTAGCCCTCCTCCGCGAGCGCGTCGCCCGCGCCGAAGCCGTCGTCCGGGGGCGCAGCGACATGCACGGTGTCGGCGGCCTGGTGCGGGAGCAGCGGCGCGTGCACGTCGTCGAAGCTGTTGCGGCCGGGCACCCGGAGCCCGGGGCGCGTCGACGCCGAGGTGGCAGGCTGCGGGAGCCAGTACTTGCGCTTGCCGCCCTGGCTGTAGCGCAGCCCGGCGCGGATGCGGCGGTCGCGGCCTGCGCCCTGGTGGATCTGGCCCTCGCTCGGCTCGAACTCGCGGTAGTCCATGCCCTCGCCATTCAGCGTCGTCTTGACGTCCTCGACGACGTCTTTCAGCCCAAACGCGTCCTTGAACGCGTGGAAGACGGGGAGGCGCGCGACGTATGAGGTGTGCGGGTCGACGTAGTCGCGCGTCGCGAACGCGTACATGTGTGCGACCGCGAAGATGGGCATCTCCAGGCAGATGAGGGTGTCGATGAGGCCCAGGGAGATGTGCTCCGAGTCGGTGTAGGGGCCGAGCTTCTTGATCGCGCCGCCGGCGACGAGGGCGGAGATAAAGAGGCCTTGCCAGAAGGAGAAGAACAGGATGCCTTTGACACAAAGGAACTTGGGCATTGGGCTGTGGCACCAATATCAGCCATGTACTTCGGAAGGCACACGACGAAGGATGGAGCGCACCGGAAGGGTTTGAGATCGTCGTTGACGCACATCCAGAAGATCGCGAGACAGTATAGCGCGAGACAGATACTGAAGTTGTAGACGACACTAACGTAGAGGTATCCGGAGCCTGCGGCTAGGTCTCCTTCATTGTACTTGCCTAACGCCTTCAGGATGATGGTAGCAATAGCGAGTAGCGGCTTTATTTGAACATACTCTACGAATGCAAACCGTCAGTCCAGTGTCCGTGCAACACGGAATGAAGAATAATAAACGCATATACCCGTGCAGTATGGGTTTATGCCGGCCTGCCCAAAACACCTCGACGGACTGCGTTGTAGCGAACCAATCTCAGCGGGTCAAATGGAGCCCACACAGGATAACTCGGAACATAAATCAGATGGAGGTACTCACGGATGATACCTCGTTTGAGGAATAAGAACGTATAAGGATCACTGACATCCACCTCCTTCCAGACCAAATTTCCAGGGAACACGGGGTATTTGGGCGGGCGTCCATGCAAGAGAATAAGCAACGACCGCTCTCCTCCGAGATAAGCGATGAGAAGGTCGAAGAAACAGTAGATCACGAAGGCCTGGGAGAGGTCGCCGAGTGTGAACCTACCGTCGCCCAAGCAACGACGTAAGCGAGCTCGGACGCACCTCGTATATGTCTCGTACAGCATCGATGAAGAAGGCGGCTTCGAGCGAGAATAATGATATGAAGGACGCGATTGCGTAGAGCGGGACCATGAGCATGATTCGTACGACTTGACTGCGGTAAGGGGGCTAGATTGAGCGCAGGACGGACAAACGGGCGACATGCGGGCGGGCGTACCGTTGTAGGTGAGGTTTCCTGTAATTCTTGAGGTGCATGGCGATGGACATAGCGGACACTCCAGTCGCGATAGCAGTGCAGGTTCCGGAGACGAGCAAGACAGGGAGCGGGAGAGACGAGCCGGAGCCATGCCCCAGTGTCGGGGCGACCATGATTGCTGAGGAGACGGTGTCGTGGGTAGCGAGCAAGCGTGAGTGAGAGTCTGCGCAGCCGCAAGTCGTCGAGGTCGGCGTTGAAGCCGAGTCCGTCGAGGTCGCTGCGCAGAGAATGCGCAGATGACGGCACCGAGAGAGGTTGCGGTTAGCTAAGCGCCTACGCCGACCGATTACTTAGGCGCCGCCGCCTGTGATCACGATGGGCGCTTGTGATTTCACGAGATCTTGATCTCAGGTCAGTGAGTGCTCCGAGTTCCCGGTCGTGGCGAACGCAGTCTGAACACCCAACGTGAACTTGCTCTCTGCCTCTATCATCTCTCTCTACTCACTGCAGGTGTTGCACTTAGCATCTTTGTATCAGACTGGCTGCGAGCGCACAGAATCACCTGGACTTCTCATCTACCACATCTGTTTGCTCGTAACCAACTCGGACAGAGGAAACGAGAACTTTTGAGCCCGGAGCCAGCTACTACTAGGCATCTATCATGGCCGCGCCACGGAAGGCAACCGTAGAGGATGAGGACCTAGACGACCTCGATGGTGCGTAGCCCGCCCTGTATCCGGCACAACCCTCGTCTCAATACCGTACGCGACCCAGATGTCCTCGAGCAATTCAATGCGCCACCAAAGGCCCCATCTCAACCTGCCTCCGCCCCAGCCCCGCCATCCGCGTCCGCATCTTCTTCCAAGTCACCTCCTTCCGTTCTATCGAAGGATGGATCCTCACCTCCCGCGCAACAACCACAGGCGAAATCGGCGGACCCATTCGGGATGGACGGGATGGACGGGATGGACGGGCTCGACGAGGACTTCGCACGCGAGCTCACGAAGGGAATGGAGTCTCTCTTCCGGGACATCGCTATGGGCGCGGGGCTCGACGACGTCCCCGACCTGGGCAAGGACGCGGAGAGCGCGACGGATGAGGAGAGGGAGAAGGCGTTCAGGGCCGCTTGGGAGGCGATGCTCGTCGAGGGCATGAACGGGACCTTGAACCCGGAGGACTTGGTTGCACCGCCAGGTGCAGGAAGAACGAAAGCAACTGCGGCCGGGAACGCGACCACGGCCGCGACTGCGTCGGGATCGGGGTCGAGTGGTGCGCCTCCGCAATCGTTCCAGGATAATATCAAGAGGGCGATGGATAAGATGAAGGAGAGCAACCAACAGGTGAGTTACATACTGACAGAGACTGTGGCGCGCATGCGAGTGACTTCCTCGGATGCATAGGCGGACGAAGCCGCGTCCAAGGGTGGTGACAGTCTCGAGGAACTCCTCTCGCGAATGTCAGGAGACTTGGATTCGCCGGAGTCAGAGGAGAATCTGAAGGGAATCCTGGAGACGATGATGTCACAACTCATGAGCAAGGATGTATTGTACGAACCGCTCAAGGAGTTGCACGACAAGGTACGTCGGATTCTTGTGAAATCATAACAAATCCTCATATTGGTTTCGCATCGTGCAGTTCCCTGGATATTTGAAGGACCACGCATCTACTCTCAGCGCAGAAGACAAGACGCGATATGAGGCACAGTACAAGATTGTCGCACAGATTGTCGCGACATTCGAGGACCCCAGCTTTACGGACGACGATCCACAAAAGGGCCTCAAGGTTGTCGAGCTTATGCAAGAGGTGCGTTGATCATTCCAGGTGATCTATCTAATCTACTCTGTCGCTCAACACACCTTTTCCGAACAGATGCAAGAGCATGGGTCACCACCATCGGAGATCATGGGTCCTCTGCCACCAGGCTTCGACCTCGGAGCGGATGGTCTACCAAAACTGCCAGATGGGTGCACCATTGCATGATGCTTCTGGGTTGCATTTGGTAGTGCATACCACCCACTGCTTGGAGCGGTTAGTTGGGCCGATGCAGCCGACATTGGACGAATGGAATGTGCTGTAATGTTACGGGACACGCGACTTGTGGATGACTTTTCTAATGCTTTGTATGCTTTCACGTGCGTAAATATGCGGGAATGTGAGCTTGATACAGTAACAATACACCCGAAATTCCGATAACAAAATGTTCCTCCCGCACCTTTCAAGCATTTTACTGCGCACGACTCGGACTTGTGTGCGAGCACGCTCCCGATGGGCGCTCCGTCATTTACTCTTGACTGCCACCTGTCTCTGCCTGGTCTCTGCCCAGACTGGTCTCTACCCACCACATTCTACCATGCTAAGCCACCTCCCTGCGAAAACCCACCTGCTTAGGGCTACCACCAATGTCCGGCCGAAGGCGTTCCCGAAA
This sequence comes from Ganoderma lingzhi, assembly GCA_026283605.1. NCBI lineage: Eukaryota > Fungi > Basidiomycota > Agaricomycetes > Polyporales > Polyporaceae > Ganoderma > Ganoderma lingzhi. The sequence goes on along the minus strand of JAPJYM010000003.1, from coordinate 2,473,968 downwards.
CCCCAGGGAACATGTTTACTAACCACCACCTCCCCGCGTCATGTGACGGCTCGCCCATACTCAAGCTCGCCATCGTCGTCTTTGGGCAGCGCTGCGTTGGGCTACTATAAGAGTTCTCTTCCAGCTCGTGCGCATCGCTCCGTCTTACTGCCATCACGACCTCCTAGTCTCTTCGGACCCACCTGCATCGCCCTCAGTCCCAATCGTAGAACCTACGCAACGAACACAATGGCTTCCGTCAAGGTCGGCGACACTATCCCGCAGGGCACGTTCAACTACGTCCCGTGGAGCGCAGAGCTCGAGAGCAACGCCGCCTGCGGTATTCGTGCGTACCCTTCTACCTTTTCTCCTCCGATTCGCGCGATTCCCCCCATCTGATATCTCCCCCTCGGGTTTCGTTTCGTCCCTCGCGGCAATCCCCAATGTCACTGTCGCAAACCCTTCAACGCTGTTGGACTCTACGCAGCGATCAAGCTGAACACGGACGAGTGGAAGGGCAAGAAGGTCGTCCTCGTCGCCGTCCCCGGCGCGTTCACGGTGCGTCCTCTGCGCGCCGCTGCCATGAGTCATGACGCAGTGGTTCCTCGAACTGAATTGATGAATGGTTCCTCAAACTGAACCGATGAATCGTGCGTGCGCATATAGCCATTGTGCCACGTGAACCACCTGCCGCCGTTCCTGGAGAAGTTCGACGAGCTCAAGGCGAAGGGCGTCGACGTCGTCGCGGTCGTCGCTGCGAACGACGCGTTCGTCCAGAGCGGGTGGGCGCGCTTCCTTGGGCTGAAGGATAAGGTGAGTTTGCGTTTCGTCTTTCGTCTGTGTCTTGCGTTTGGAGGGTGCGTGGTTGCTGCTAGGTCGAGAGAGGCCCGTAGTAAAAGCAATCCGTGGAGTGAGCTTTCCGCGACCTGTGCTTATCTGCGCGTTCTCTACGTAAGATACGAATGGACGTGGAGCTGGTTCGACAGAGCGCTGTGGGAGAACTTCTTAGTGCAATTTGAGTTGGCCGTCTTGGGCTTATTTCATAAACTGCCCTGCGTCGAGGCCTAGTGGTATCTCTGAACTCGCTGGCACGCCATACCTATCAGGGAACGCTGGTAGCCAGAGGCCTTCGATAGCAAGTGACTATATGCGCACGATTCCCTCGCTGACATCGCGGAATCTTGTCCAACAGATCCTTGCGCTTTCCGACCCCAACGCGAAGTGGTCCGCGCAGCTCGGTCTCTCCCAGGACCTGTCCGCTGTGGACTTCGGCACCCGCACGAAGCGGTACGCTCTCATCATCGACGACCTCAAGGTTACCTATGTCGGCGTATGTCATCCTTTCACGTGATGTGTTCCTTGAAACCACTAAATCATCAATGCTTGTTTGTCAGGTCGAGACTGAACGTGGTGTCACCGTGTCGGGCGCTGACGCCGTCCTCGCTGCTTTGTGACTACATGGCAGACGGGAAGCCGAGGCGACCCCCAGATTGTAGAACATAAGCGAAAAGTTGAAAGGTAGATGTACGAGCGAGCAGGGATGATAGAAGAATTTATAGTTGTTAATGTTAGAACGTCTCCAACATCCGCCCCCCTTAGGCCTCCAGTGCTCCACGCTGATCGTCGCAGCACACACACACCTTGCTTTAGTAATGCTACGGGAGTGCGTCATCATCGCATGCGCTCTCGCAACCTGATGCTGGGAATGGTCGATAAGACTGGACAGCATGGACAAGCATGGACAAGCTCGAACGATCGTTGGACGTTGGATGGCATGCTGCTTCTTTCTGACATGTACCATAACGTGACCTGAGCTCGCCGGCTTGGAAATGCGGTTCACCGTGCTTGAAATTACAAAACATATGCTTTGCAACTTCCAACCATAGCTCAGATGCTGTGTCGCGTCTGCCTCATGTCGACGTCGCTCACTAACGACACCAGGCTGTCACGAGCTCGACACCGACCCTCAACGCTATGGATACACAGAGCGCGGGTGCACGCTGCACTGCGGCGCATCCGCGCGATCACGTCTACTTCGAAAGTTGCAACTCGGCATGCGTGCCACCATACCCGTACCCGTGCGTGACCCATTGGAGTGGCCGTTGCATGGGAAGCAACCTTGTCCGCAGAACTGGGGAGTCCCACAGGTTCTCGCCCTCGCGCAAAGCTCCGGCCAATCCCCGGCATACCAAAGCCAATATGCTCCGATAACGCCATAGTGCGGATCTGATCACGACCCCATGGCCATCCATCGACATCGCAGAGGATCCATTTGCTATTCGGGCCAGGGATATAAAGGGCGGTCTCCAATAGCAATGTACTACCCTATCCTTCCCTCTCTCCATCTCCCCCTCATCCACCCCATCTTCCACTACTCGCGACTGTAAAAATGGCCTCAGTCAAGGTTGGCGACGAGATCCCCGCGGGCGTGTTCGTCCACGTCCCGTTCACGCCGGAGCTCGAGGAGCACAGCGCGTGCGGCATCCGTACGTTCTCGCCCCCACTTTAAGTTTCGTGCGGGCTCGCGATGCTAACGATCACTGCTCCCCCGTCTCGGTACGACAGCCACCAAGCTCTCCACCGACGCGTGGAAGGGCAAGAAGGTCGTCCTCTTCGCCGTCCCCGGAGCCTTCACCGTACGTCCTCCCTCTCCTCCTCCCTCTCTCCTCCTCCCTTTCCTCCTCTTCCCTCTTCCCTTCACTTCAACTTCGCCTCTGTGCCTCCCTTTGTCATTGACCCAAGCTCACTCGCAACCGCCCCTCTCTCGCCCTCGCAGCCCTCGTGCCACGCGAACCACGCGCCGCCGTACCTCGCCAAGGTGCCCGCGCTGAAGGCCAAGGGCGTGGACGTCGTCGCGGTCGTGTCCGCGAACGACCCGTTCGTGCTCTCGGGCTGGAGCCGCATCCTCGGCTTCAAGGAGTCCATCCTCGCGCTCGCGGACCCCGACGCCGCGTGGTCCGCCAAGCTCGGCCTCACCGTCGACCTCTCCGGGCTCGGCATCGGCCTCGGCAAGCGCACGACGCGCTACGCGCTCGTCGTTGACGACTTGAAGGTCACGTACGTCGGGGTGAGTGTTTATGTTTTTGCGTTTTTGTTTTGTTTCGGGGTTGGAGAGCGTGTGTGTATGGAATGCGGGGCTGACGGACGCGCGCGGTTAGGTTGAGCCCGACCCGACTCAGGTCACCGTTTCTGGCGTCGACGCGGTGCTCGCTGCGCTCTGAAGGGGTGGCAGTGGATAGATACGGAAGAAGATAGTCAAGGCATGCTCGGGTGTCGCGTTGTATATTGCAATGACCTTCCATGTAATACAGAATTGTGAACCTACGATGTGCGGGCAGCAAGCAATCCGGCTGTTGACGTCGCCAATATCGGGATTTCGTGTTGTTCAACAGTCTATCATTGCAGGCCTGTAAGGCTGAGATTTATACCGATAGCCTGAGTTGAGGCCCGAGGGATCGATCGGGGAGCAGGTCTGTCTTCGCGTGCACAGTTTGTTTAGGATAAGGTCCGCGGGCAAACCACTGGCACGGTCACACTATCCTCGCACGCGCGGTTGACCACGAACTTCTCGACGAGCTTAGGTGGAAGCTTCCGCGATGATGCGACCAATGACGGGTAAGAACTAGAATGAGGAATCGAAGTGGGAATTCGGGTGTCGGAGGAAGCCCGTAGCGTGGAGGCTGGACTGCATGCCTTGCGATGCAAACACTCATCTGTCGTCGCGATTGAGATGTCTTCTGGCGTTGTCAGGGAGAGAGACGTCCGTAGTTCTGGGAAGACGGAACGGACAGCTCCCGGGTTGTTGAAGGTGTCGACCATGATCCGAGTAACCATGCTGTTCTCGTAGGTTTGGTCGTAGCTATTCGTTCTTTCCATACAATTAGATCTATCGTGAAGGGGAACGAGATATCAGCTCGACGCTATGACATTTCAACAAATCCAATGTTACAAGCTCGTGGTACGTGTCTGCTCACTTTGGACGGTTCTTCCACTCCGCGATTGCTTCTCTGGCCAGAGATGTCTGGGTAGTAGGAACTCTTGACGATTATAGGTTTGTCATAAAGAAAGGTTGATGTTGGAAGCACATGTTCCGGGGTTCGCGTTATTGAGGATTACCTTTAAGTATACCACGTACAACCACGATGAGTGTCCGATTGGTAAGTCGGGAAGCGGCCTATTGAGTCTGGTGACCGCGTTCTGACCATTCAGAAAGCCAGGATATTCCAAGATACCAATCTCAATGACTCATAAAGAGACTGATTTGAAGCCCAGCCTGGTAGAGTGTTCGTAAGGTGATATCCGAACACCAGAAATTATAATAAAAAATTACGCACACAGCGAGCTTGCCAAATACGAGGGTCATGTGGACATCATTGAAAGTCCGTACGTGAATTCGTGGTCGCAGAAGTCGTGGTCGGACGGGCATATGCCGTTTGACGCGGAAGACGCCTGTGTGCGATAAAAATGAGTAAGTATTAGTCGAAGGGACATATGAGCGGTATCGCATTACTCCCGACACTCAATCACGACGCACCTACGGCCCCGGGACTTGCCTATTCCTCCGACAGAGTCGCCCCCGCCTAGACCAAAGGACTCGAACGACTTGTTGTACTATCAAACTCCCGAGGACAACCTGATCTGAACGCAATGGGCATAGACATGGCGCACAACATCCCCACCATCTATGGTGACGGAGGCCCGCTGGTGCACATCCCCGACGACGTGACGATTCCGCAGTTCCTGTTCGACCAGCACCACCCGCTCGGGGGCCAGGCGCTGCACTCGCGAAGCCCGACGTACTTCATCGACGATGCGACTGGGAGGCACATAAATGGAGAAGAGGTGAGTATATGCGCTCACCAACAGTGTATTCAGTACCCGGACCTTGTGGTCCATGCGCCTAGGCTCTAGACAGACTCGGAGCGTGCTGACGAGGACGGATAGGTGCGAGCACGGGTGTTTGGGCTGGCCAATTCGCTGCACATACGATGGGGCATTGGTGAGCAGTGTTCATGGTGGTGGTCAATGGACAAGCAGAGGTTGTGCTGACTGGAGATTTGCAGGAAATGATGACGTCGGTGAGTCCGGCCCGGCGCTTTTGACTCGGATGCAACTGGGCGACTTGACGAACTTGACCACTGACCATAATATCGATGATGCTCAACCTTGTCACCAACCCCCTCCTGCCCGCTAGTCTGTGTCTTTGGTCCTAACAACGTCGGTGAGTCCGTGTATATGCGCGCCGCTTGCACTAGTCTGATTTACCTCTTCTCTACAGACTACCCTACCGTAATCTGGTGCGTTTAGATGAGTGAAGATTGGTTGCATCGCTGACCAGCATCGGGTTGGACTTGTAGGGCCACTCACCGGGTTGGAGGCATCATCACGTACGTCCGACCCCTTCTCTTCTCCGCATTCACGAACTCACTGTCCTGCTCGCTCCTTCCCCCACCTAGTGGCGCCAATCCCGCCTACACGGTCGACGAACTCGTCTATCAAATCCAGACAGCCAAGGCCACACTTCTTTTCGTTCACCCCGACTCTCTCAATGTCGGCTTAGAAGCAGCACGCAGGGCCGGTATTCGCGATGACCGCGTTGTCCTCTTCGACGCCGTTCCTGGTGGCCACCATGTTACCGTCAGCGAGCTCGTCCAGGAAGGACTTACTCGGCCCAGGCGCTTTGTAGAGCCCCGACTCAAGCCGGGAGAGGGAAAAACCAAGCTTGCGCTTCTCTTGTTTTCAAGCGGTACCACTGGGCGGCCCAAGGCGGTTATGCTCCCACACTACGCAGTCATCGCGAACTGCGTGCAGATGAAGCAGTGTGCGGATGCCAGAGATGCAGCCCTGCCGAACGAGAAGAAGTTATACGACGTTGGGGATGTTGCACTGGGAGGTACGTCTTTGGTATCAATATATTGCGTGTCATGCATGATGCTGATCCGCCATCTAGTGTTGCCGTTCTACCGTGCGTCGGATGTCGTGTGTTGAAACCTTACATTTGAAAACCTCTGACGTATCGGTATTCTATAATAGACATTTTTGGCATTGTTGTCAGCCTTCATTTCTTCCTCTTCTGCGGGGTATGTTATTTTCCTGTGCTACGTCGCATGAAAGGCGTCTTCTCATTAATTCGGCCTCCAGATGTCGCTTGTGGTGGTTTCGAAGTTCAGCTTTGAGAACATGCTCAAGTCTATCCAGCGCTACAAAATTACGCACCTCACGTGAGTTCAGCCCATTCTCGTGGATTCCATTCTACTTTGACCGAAGCAACCTTCAGTCTTGTCCCGCCCACAGTCGTTTTGCTCTGCAAGGTGGGTTCTTCAGCGGCACGTCTTGATAGGCGTCTATTAACATTACCTTTTCTCAGCATCCAGCAGTCAAGAACTACGACCTCAGTAGTGTGAAGCTCATGGCCTGCGGCGCCGCGCCTGTATCCGCCGAGCTCACGCGCCAGGTCTCCCAAGTACTCAACAACTCCTGGATTGCGCAGGGCTACGGCATGACCGAGGCCGGGAGTATCACGCGCTTCTTCCCCGATTCCGGCTCCCGCATCGGTACCCCAGGTTCCGCCGGACGCCTCATCCCAGGCACAGCCTGCCGCGTGCTCAAGGCGGACGGGACATGGGGCGGGTACGGCGAGACGGGGCACTTGATCGTCACGGGCCCGAGCTTGGCAGTGGGCTACTTGGACAATCCCGAGGCGACGGCGGAGACGTTCAGAGACGGGTGGGTGTACACGGGAGACGAGGGGTACGTCAACGAGAAGAAGGAGGTGTTCATACTCGACCGCATCAAGGTGCGTCAGACATCTTGTTGGGTTGACACAACAGGCACACATACTCACGTTGGTGTGCATATACGTAATGTTCCTACAGGAGCTCATCAAGGTGCGCGGGTTCCAAGTGGCCCCCGCGGAGCTGGAGGGCCACCTGTTGGATCACAGCGATGTTGCGGACGTGTGCGTCGTGGGCGCCCCAGACGAGTACAGCGGCGAGTTACCGTTCGCGTTCGTCGTGCTCCACGACAGCGTGCGCGAGCGGGTATCCAGGAGCCGCGGGGACGAGGAGCGTGTGCGGCAGTCCATCCTCAAAGTGCGTGTGCCCGTCCTCTGTTTCTACTCCATCTGACATGAGGCGTTTGCAGCACGTCTCAGATCACAAGACGCAATACAAATGGCTGGCCGGCGTCGAGTTCGTCGACGCGGTGCCGAAGAACCCGAGCGGGAAGCTGCTGCGTCGTCTGGCCCGGGACCAGCTGAAGGACGGCTTGAAGGACGGGAGGATCAAACTCATTCAGCCTGGCGCGAAGAAAGTGCGAGTAAAGCTTTAGAAGCCGCCCATCGCGCAACATGCCAGGTACCCGGGACTCGTCGTCTTGCGTTTTACTACCACTTGCGTGCGTCACCCTCCCTGGCCACCGGCACCGCGCTCGAAAGCCCTGCTGGACCATTATACCGTGCCATGGATTACCCTCTGAGAGCGGAGCAGGAGCCAACTGTATATAAGGTGCTGGTCAGATAGAACATATTGGCTCGAGTCAAGATGTGCTTTGGGGAGTCGAACTCCGTGCCATCATTTGGGTCTAAACAGTGTCTAGTAGACGCGATCTTCATCGGGGATTGCCGACATGCAGCGCTCGCTCTCAATGTTCTGTTCTCAGTAGGAAAAGTACTTAACGTTATCTGGAGACTCGACCGGCATTGCCGATGAACAGAGGGTATGGGCCAGGGTATGTATAGTATGGGTTTCGGGCGTCGTTCACTCATTCCAAAGGGTCTGTGCACAGTCGGCAAACGCCGAGAGAAGCTGCCTTGGCAGACGACCATACGTACTCAGACCTCAGGTTCGGCTGGAGACACGATGAAGACTCAAGGCGTCGGCTCGCAATTTTTATCCTCGTCCTCGACCATCCATGGCGTCGTGTCTTACTTTTGCTTCTGCATACCAGTTCTATCCTATCGGAAACACCACTGCTGTTTGTCTCACTCGCGACCTTCCTCCAGACGTACCGACCAACATCCTTCTCCTCCCATGCGGCGACCCGAGGAATGTTCTCTACACCCTCTTTTGTGAGAAATCAAATCCCTGTACGTTCCATCTCGACCATATACACTTTCCTCTCGCTCAACTCTGGACACTTGCAGTGCGGAGGAGCTTGGATTTCACCTGCTGTGACCACGATCCGGGAATCTTAGGTGCATACATCCTTTGTTTGTAGCCACTAGCAATCTCACGCATTGACAGCGAGGGATGTCCTCCTGCTAACGATGATCATGGACCGCGTCGAGGTATCGACCATGTGGAACATATTCTTTCACATGTACCTCGACATCAACTCCCGTTCAACTCTCGTGTCGCACTCTCAAAAGCTCGCAGCCTACGCTTCCGTCGAAGCCTGGAGATCGTCACCATATGGTGCTGTTATCAAGATGGGCACCGACCCCACCTTGGTTGAGCTGCGGCGTCATTGGGAGCTCTATGCTGACCTCTACCATCCATCGAAGCAGCACCACTTCCAAACACTTCAGCAAATCATGGACGTCAAGCTCAAAGACGAGGCTGCAAATGCTCCGAAAGAAAACCCTACTCTCATCCGTTCCGCCGGTCCCCTTTTCTTCCACTCTCAAACCGGTCCCCTTTTCAACGGTCTACACCGACGCTACTGGGAAACGGGGACCATCTTCACGGATAAAACCGAACTGGCCGCTTCTACCTACCCCAATTCGACGTTTCTCTACTCCCGTACCGGGGAGGGTTTCAACGTCTCGTCCAACACCGATCCGATGGCCCCCTTCCATCATGCCCCTCTATTTGGAAATGCGGGCGATCAGGCTCTTACTATCGAAGACTTGGTTAACTCCGCCCAATCCCAGTTCCATGCTTGGTGTTCTGCCTTCCAAACTGCTACTGTGGCAGTGGAGTCCCCGGCCACTGTCATTGTGATACGTTTTATCCTCGGGGATGTGCTCGCCGTTGCCTGCGCCCTTCAAGACTTCCCCGAGGATCGTCCTAGTGGCGCCGACCAAGGTCATCCGCTGGCGGCACCTAGGGTGGCGCCATGGACCACTTGTCCGATGCAGCTCAGCCGGGAGGAGTACGGTGATCATGGCGCGCCCACAAGCTTCGATGTGATCGATACCTCAAATCTTTCCGATCGTCTCGGCTTGCTCAATCTTTTCCTCGCTGCTGCCCCCCTCCTCACTCCCGCATCGAGTTCCGTGCTGTATACAGAGTCCTTTGGGCCCTTTGCATGCGACCCAAGGGTCGAATTTGAAGCTGCACTCTTTGCCAGCTTGCCGGTCGTGGCGGTGCTCATGGACCTCGCTCCTGTGGACGTACTGTCGGGGTTCACTAGCACGTGTAACACACATGAGTTGTTCATGACCCTTCTCTGCTCCGAGGACAAAGACGTACACCTACAGAGGCTTACCTGGAAGCGGCCGAGCGGTGGTGACCCATCGGCGTACGCTGATGGCGGCCCTCGTACCTTGGTATCTTTCGATACCCACCAGCTCGCCATACTACTCCACAATATTTACCTTGATATGTTCAGAAGCGAAGACCCCATTCACGCGCCAACGATCGGCGAAGCGACCCAGGGGCTCAACGACGCGGCGGCAAGGGCCATCCTACGAGGTGTGGTCGTGTGTCCCTCTCGCGAGTCATTCATCGCCTTCCTCAGCTTCATTCGCACCTCCTTGCAAATATCGGATGAGCAGTGGTCCAACGTCATGCTCTCCTTCCTCGACCTGCGCTCGCAGAACCAGGCATTCTTTGACAAGCTCAGCGACAGCGATATACACGCACAGTTGTATCGCTATGGACTGTACACCGTCCCCCAACTCGACTTGGTCTGCAGCAACCCCTTAACCGCACTGGCACCCGAGCCTGGGCGACTCTCATTCTGGCCAAGCGTCCCTCCGCTCATACGCGTCTTCTTAAGAGTCCCACGCGCCGAGTTCGCCAAGCTTGAAGGTGCTGGGGCACAGATCAAGGAGCCATTTGATGTGTGGTTGCACGGTATTATCGAGACCGGCCCCGGGGAGGATTCGCACCTCTTCCAATCGCTGGACGCGGCGTACGGGACCATGGTCGACGCAGGCACGGCGACCGCGCCGAGGTTGTCCTTCAGGGAGGACCCCGACGGGCACAGGAACGGCGCCGACGTCGTCTTCAGTTTCATCGTCCCGAGCCGTCTCCTCACAGAACCACCCGCAGTTATGGTGAGGGTACGGGTACGAAGCGACCCCGCTACGGTGCCGCTCCTTGTTCCAGCCCTGGGGCAGGAGATGTGCGTCTTTAGTGCGAACTTGGAGGACACGGACTACGTTCACCTTCTCCCTGGATCCCCACTCCCTCTCCCAAGTCTGAGTCGGTCATCTTCTTCTGCGGCGTTGCCTCCAAGTCGACCGGACGAGACTGTAACCATCGGATACCAGCGGCCGGTGCGCGTGGAGTTGGACAATGCCGGAAAGCAAATCGCGTCCCTGACGGCGAAGCTCGAAATCACCAACACCGCAGCTCTGGCTGCTTTTGCGAAGGGCGCTGTGCCCAGCGTTCAAGTTTCGCAGTGCTCCCCCTGCACAATTCAAGTCGTTCTGGGCAGCCGGACGCAGACCCTGGCATACCCCGTGCCCATCGTCGGTAGCCAGCGCAAGTTGCGTCTCGCGCGCAAGTCGTCGTACATAGAGGTGAGTCGGCGACTCTGTAAAGTGATAGAACGAGAACTCACTTGCTGCACATAGGTGGTTGTCCCGGTCGCGATCCCATTTCTGGAGCCCGACGGCTTCAAAGTAAACCAATTCCCGGTGGTCCGTGCGAACGGATCCCTCGTACCCTGGAACACCCACCATGTCTTCCTCGATCAGCTCCCCATCCTGAACACAGCAGCCATCAGCGAGGCCGGGCTCGACGGCTGGTACTGCGGCCACTTCGCTTGCAACCTCTCCCAATGCGAGCGCGCGGCGTGCACAAGCAAGGGCCCCGGAACGGAGTTCGACGCGCTCGTGAACGTCAGCATGACGATCTGCGGCACGATGATGCTCGCCGCGGGCATGGAGGGGCCGCCCGCGCGCGTGCTCTCGCTGCAGAACGCCGCCCGGAAGGACGCCGACACGGTCCTGTTCGTCGGCGCGATCCGGTACGACGCCGCGGCGCACACCGTCGTCCTCGACGCGTTCGTCCTCGTCGTGTCCGAGGAGACGCGGCCGCACGTGTCCGCGGCGCTCGCGCACCTCGCCGCGCAGCCCGAGGGCGTCCGGCGCGTCCGGATGCAGGGCCGCGAGGAGATGGCGGCCTGGAAGCGGCTGCTGCCCACGCTCGTCGAGCGGTGCCGCACGACGTGGACGCACGGCGCGAACTGCGAGTACGTTCAGCCCGACGGGCGCGTCCGGATCCCCCGGCGCGAGCTGCCGAAGATGCTGGGCGACCCGCTGTGCAGCTGCGGGCGGGGCAAGGACGTGGGGGGGATGATGGGGGACGTGGTGTGGCAGATGTTCGCGCCGTACGTGACGAGGGTCGCGCTGTCGCCGCTCTTCGGGGTGTCGCACGTCGAGAAGATTCTGGATCCGGCGTCGCTGGAGATGTCGATGCCGCGCGCCGGGCCCCCGAAGGACTGGCAGGACAAAGTTCGGTCTGCCAGTGATCCTGTTGCGCCCCAAGCTGCCAGCGCGCCAGCTCCGGTGTGCGCCATCTCGCCCACGGGCCTCAAGACGCATGTTGCGGGCAGTAGCGATGGCGACTCAGATGGCCTGAGGGTGGCTGGTCCGGGAACGATGCCGGTAACGACGTGCAACAGGTGCGCAAAGCATGAATCCGGAGATGTCAAGCTGCTCAAGTGCGCGCGCTGCAAGACGGTGTTATACTGCTCGGCAGCGTGTCAGAAGAGCGACTGGAAGACTCACAAGTTACAGTGTGGCCAGAAATGAGGGTACCGGTAGAGCGTTGGAAGTTGTAGCATTGAATAAGTACTGAGTGTTCTGAGTCGCTTTATGTCGCGTCTTTCGTCACGGTCGATATCTCAATGATCCTCGACGGTGCCAGCACCCTAAGGAACGAGATGGGGTACTACCGAGCTCGGAGGCCGTGCGTCGATAAGTAAGCTTCGGATCCGGAGTCAGCAGAGAAAAATGGCAGTGACTAGTAGTAGTACTCCTCTGAGGACGGGCCGGCCCGACGACGCCGCGGCTTCGTTCGGGCGCTACACCGACAGTTTGCAACATGACAAAAATCGTCATCTTCACCGATATACTTATATCGACTCCCAGACCTGTGCGGTGATTTTTGCGCGTATGTCGTCGCATTGGGACTAAATTTCTTGTGTTTCTGTAGCCAGTCAAGCATAATTCTTCACGCGAGGCGCAAATTACAGCCATAGCCACACTCCACGCTGCAGCCAGCATGTGGTTTTCGCGAGTCGAACCGCCGCTGGCATGCCTGGTCCTGTCGTTTGCGGCATGGTCGCCTGCATAAGTAATCGATGCCTTTGTGTTCGTTTGGTAAGTGCATCTCACCCCAAGTCCCTCTCCACTTACGTTTTCCTGCCCCTACACTCACCTCGCTCTCGCGCTACTACTCCTCCCTTGACGTCATACGCCAATCGCCCTCAATCACGTCTTCAAGCCTCTATACAAACCGGTATGTTCTTCTCAGATATTAGCTGAGCGTAGGTTGTCATCTCACCGTCCTGAACGACGCCAGACTTGTCCACGTAGCTACCCATGTGGTTGTTGAACACCGCCCGCGCCGAGCTCAAGTTCTTCCCTACCCCGGAGAGCGTCCCTGGCGGATACGCGATCCTCTCTCATGCTTGGGATGAACACGAACAAACATTCCAGGTCCTCGAAGCCCTCCGTGCTCAGTGCGCCGCCGACGGCACCAATCCCCGCGACCTCGTATGTGACAAAATCTGGGAGTTCTGCGTCCTAGCTGAGCATGGCGGCCACGAGTGGGGTGGGCCGATATGTGTTGCATCGACAAGACGAGCAGCACCGACCTCTCGGAAGCCATCACATCCATGTACCGATACTATTCCCTCGCCGCTGTCTGCTACGTATACCTGCGCGACGTGCCGACCGCCAGCTCGGACGACCTGCACGCTCCAGAGTCTGCGTTCCGGAAGAGCCGATGGCACAAACGCGGATGGACGCTTCAGGAACTCATCGCACCGCTGTTCGTGGTCTTCTTCTCTGGGACCTGGGAGGTTTTGGGTGCGAAGGCGGACTTGGCGGACTTGCTGGAGGAGATCACGCGTGTGCCCGTGGCCATGCTCAAACTCGACGACAAGCCCTCCGACTACTGCGTCGCCGCGCGTATGTCGTGGGCGGCGGATCGCCAGACTACGCGGCCCGAGGACGAGGCGTATTGTCTGATGGGGATCTTTGGGATCTTCATGCCGCCGCTGTACGGTGAAGGAAGGAACGCGTTCCTTCGACTTCAAGAGGAGATCATGAGACAGGTGGACGACCCTTCTATTTTTGCCTGGGGAGACGTTCATGAGGATCTCAACGGCACGGTGACATTCCAACCTTCATATAGCGTTACTCTCTTGGCCCGTTCGCCTTCCGATTTCCTCCATGGGCATCGTATAAGGCGATGCGCCGAGCGTCCTCAGTCTCCAACAAATCCTTTGCAAAACCTCCACTTTGTGAGTGCCCATGACCTACCGTAATTTTCCTATGGATACACTGCTGAAGCGCCTGTAAGTGGAAACGCCCTGCCGATCTGTCAAAACTACCAACATTCAGTATCACTCCTTACGGCATCATGGCCCACGTCCTAGTCCTTTCAGACGCAAGCAGGACCCGTTTGGTTGTCCTTCTATTGGGAATTGAATTAGAGGTACCGGGAGGCAAGACGCGGAACCTAGGGCTCCTCCTCCGCGGAGTGGAATCCCCTGACCACACGCGACAGCTATATGTTCCACATTTACGCTCGTCGCGGGATCGGACTGCGCACCTCATAGAGCTTGAACTAGGCCCTCGGCAGATAGCACTACACACAAAAACCACGCTGGAATGGAGGACTATCTACATCGTCCGCGGCAGCTCCACTCCAACGATAGACCCGCATAGACTGAAAATGGTCAGTGTGAGCCTGCGCGCGCCGTTCCATATTCCCCAGTCGGAAGTCAAGAGGTTTCGGTTTCTGCAGTTCGAGTCCGGCGGCATGATGTCCTACTCCCTTCGTCCCGAAAATCCCACTGACCTTTCGTGGCGACGACACGTTGCGCTAAAAGCTCAAATAACGCAGCTCTGCTTAGGCACTCTAGTGACGGTTGTCATATACCTAGGGCTCTGCGGGAAGACATCTCCGGATCACCTTCAACATTGGGCTAGGATCGTGGAGTATACAGAGGACGGGCCCGAGGGGGGACTTGAAGTGGAACACGATTGCGCGGAGCATCACGTCGATGAGCGGCCGAGGCAAACTCATCCTCTCACGATGGTCAACAAACTCCAAAAATCATTCGGAATCGACGCCCCGAGGAAGTCCCTGGAGCTTTCCTTCGAGCCTTACGGCCTCAGTTCCACGCACTGCCGTAGGGTCGGCATCAGGCTCAACACAACAGAAGAAAATATCACATCTAAGGACAGCGACTCCCGGCCGATGGCGTAGACTGCGACTCGTGTCCATTAGATCTTACGTGGGCATGTCCGGTGCGTTTGCATTTTGAGGCTTTTGTCTCATTCAAGTTGCAGCTCAGCTGAACGATCCCCTCTGATTATTCTAGCTAATACATATTCACCTCTCTTTTCATGTCCCCAAAGCGTCCCTAGACTCTACCACCTTTCTTTCTTGTCGTCAACTTTCAAGGACGGCACTCCCATCCGAGCTGGGCCTCTGTCCCACGCGCCCCACCGCCGCAACGCCGTGGGGCTGTCACCTTCTCAGGCTCGTCTCTCCGCTCGTGCGACCTAGCTGCCACAGGCTCTCCTCAGGATCTCCCACATTCCCCATCCTACATGAAGACACCAAGTTGCCCTCCGAGGGGCCTCCGTCCGCGAGCGAAACCAAGCCCGGCGGCCTTCTGTACAGAAAACGGAGCGCGGACGCACCAATCACGCGCGGACGCTCGCACCGCATCGCGCCCTTCCTCGGGAGCGCGCATTCGGCCGTCGACGGTGGCTCGGAGCGGGACACCGACCTGTGCCCAGCCCCAGCGTGCGCGGCCGCATCCCCCTCACCCGGACGCTTACCCCGAACCACGACCGCGCCGCACGTGCGCTATCGGAAACGGGCCCGACGAAGGCGAGCGACAACGCAAGAGGCGTACGTGCATATGACCTCGACGCCGAAGAGGTACAGACAGACGGAGGCGGCGATCAACTCGCCCAAGGTCGCGCGCCGCCGCTTCACGCCGCTCCTCGCCTCGCAGACATGGGCGACGGGGGCGCGGGAGTGCACCGCACAAAGTGGGAGCCGGAAGTGCGCCGTTTCGTTGCGAGGTCGCGCCGCGAAGACACTGCGATCCTGGGGGAGATGGCGGGCACCCGCGGGGGCGCGGCGGTATGCGGGCGTGCCCACGGAGTCCCGCCAGGACGCAACGGTCGTCAGTATTAGGGTGAGGGTGGAGGAGCTCGACTCGAAGGTTGTGTTCGGGCTGGACGAGGTGACGATGCCCATTGCCGGTTCCGATAGAGACGTGCCAGGGGGTCGGACACGGACGTTGGACATTTGCGTTGAGTCTTATTGAATTGGTTGTTCTCGTTCCAAATATTTCTACGTACCATTCGACTCGTTGTGGGACTGTTGCAGGATCGAGATGTTTCTGGAGGAACGCAAACAGGGATCTGTTCGGCCACTGTATGAACGCCCTTCTCCGACCGACCAAGCAGGTGTAGACACCCACCATAAGTTCTGTTGAGTCCAAAACCTTGAATAAGTGTATATTCCGAAGGGGAACCTGTTTTATTCAATTCTGCCGATGCACGGCCACCAAAGCCCACCGTCGAGTCTAGTCCTTACTGCCGGCCTTGCCCTCCGAGTCCCACCTGTGATAGTCCGCCATGAGGCTCCTCCAAACAACAAATGTAGCATATAGCCACTCACATGTCGAGAAATAATTTCCAAAGCACTGAGAACATCACACCCTGCAAACCATTTGCCAATATCCTCGTCTTCAGTCCCCGCCCTAACAAGCCCCACAGCCCGTCTTGCGCTATGACAGCCTCCGCAGTGGCGACATATCCGACGCGCGTCTCGTGAACTTGGCGGTTTATCTTCACGGCACGGAGCGAGTTAGAGACGGTGTCCGAGACGACCGACGCGACGAGGCCGATGGCCGCCTGCCGGAGGAACTTATCGCGGATGGTCCTGGGCGTGGGTAGTGCTTCGTCGAGGTAATTGTACGTCCCAAACCACGGGTAGTGGCCTGCAAACGCCGCCGCCGCCATCGCGACGGCCCCATACCAGAGAGTACCGATGCCGTGCCGCTTGATCTGCGTACGTCGCGCACATATAGGCAGGTGGTGAACTCCAAGTCCGTGCATACAGCCAGTTCCGAGAGAGCAGACGCACCCTGGATCGCAGGATCACCAGCCCCGCCTTCCCGTCCGTCTGCATTCAAGTCGTCTTGATGGTGTCCACGGGTGTAAGGAGCATCCGGAATCCTGCCGCAGCAAGGGAGGCAAAAATAGTCTTGACGAGCGCGGGGAGGTCCTTGAGGAACCTGTTGCCCTTCAGGACCGCGAGGACGCCTACGTTCGCGGCTGTGTCGCCAAAGCGCGACATAGGTACTTGAACGAGCGCAGCAGCAAGGCCGTGATAGAACCGCATCCAGCCGCCATCCGCGTAGAGCGTCGTGGCAGCCTGAGACAGGCTTGTGCCATAGCGGTACTGATAGTTCATGATCGTGCGGAGGGGCATGAGGACGGGGACTTGGAGGATGACCGCTGCGGCTCCGCTGAGGCCACCGTGGAGGGCACTCCGAAGGATTTTGCCTAGGTCAAACTGCACACGCTTCGTCAGATATTAAAGCCTTCCCGAGACCTTATCCACCCGATTTCGACTTTGGGCAGTGAAAGCAATACTCACCTCAACGTCGTCCGAGTCGACGACGCCTTTGATGAACACCAAAAGGACGCAGACGACTAAAATGGCGAGAACCGTGTACCATGCGACGCTCCAACATGTACATGTACGCCTCTCTTGAAGACTCCCAGAGAGCTCGACTGATCCAGCTTGAGACTCGGCTGGGGGGTCAGCGTTGGCGAGGAGGGGGGCCTGCTCATCAATGGGCCGTGCGAGCATGAGAGAGAGGGTGTGGCAGTGAAGGGAGAGAAGAAGGACAGCCGAGAAGTGTGCGGCGCGCGTGCATGTTTAGCTGACGGCGGGGCGAGGAGAGAAAGGCAATGGCACAACTTGAAGCTTCAAAAGAGTAACTCGAGGGTAACGTCAAGAAGTGGAGGCCCTGGAGGGAATCGCGGCATGGGAATGCGTGCCAGTGTCCGGGCCGAGGCTTGCCGTATTATCTGTTTGCCGGCCGTCTAGACGTTGGATCACTGGGGAGTTGCCGACGGTGTGGCGCTCTCTCAGCTTTCCTATTTTGAGTAGGAAATTCAAATTGGGACTCATCCATTCCCCATGAGCACGGTATGATGGTACGAACGAGGGTATGTACATCCATGGGTACTGGGCGGTCAGTTGGCCGTTTACTCATTCAAAAGGGGTCTGTGCGTGGTCGGCGGACGCCGAAAGAAGCACAGTGAGCTCAAGGCCCGGTTCGCAATCTTGACTCTGATCCTCCATCGACGACGACGACCTCTCCATGGCGTCAGCTCTTAGTTTCACTGCGCTATACCAGTTCTATCCTATCGACGGCACTACCGTTGTCTGTCTCACTCGGGACCTTCCTCCAGACGTGTCTGCCAATATCCTTCTGCTCCCATGCGGCGACCCGAAGAAAATTCTCTACACCGTGTTTTGTGAGAAACCAAACCACCGTACGTTCCATCTCAACCATGTATGCTTTCCCCTAGCTTTACTCTGACCTCTCTCAGTGCGTAGAAGCTTGGATTTCACCTGCTGTGACCACGATCCGGGAATCTTAGGTGCATATATTTTGCTTTTCCGGCTATTCACGATCTGATGCCCTGATAGCGAGGAATGTCCTCTTGCTAACGATGATCATGGACGGAATCGAGACGTCAACGATATGGAACATCTTCTTCCACATGTATCTCGACATCGACTGCTGTTCAACCCTCGTGTCGCAGTCCCAACAACTCGCAGCCTATGCTTCCGTCGAAGCCTGGCGGTCGTCGCCTTATGGTGCTGTTATCAAGATGGGCACCGATCACACCTTCGCTGAGCTACGGCGTCATTGGGAACTCTATGCCAACTTCTACCACCCGTCGAAACTGCATCTACTCCAAGCTCTCCAACAACAAATGATGAGCATCAGGCTTAAACATGACACTGCCACCGCTCCCAACGATGTCTTTACTCTCGCCCATTCCGCCGGTCCCCTTTTCTCAGACTCTCAAGCCATTTCCCTATTCAGCGACCTACAACGACGCTACTGGGGAACAGGGACCATTTTCACAGATATAACCGATCTAGCGGCTTCGACCCACCCCAACTCCACGTTCCTCTACTCCCGCGCGGGGAAGGTTTCAACGTGTCATACGACACCAATCCGATGATCCCGTTCCCCCATGATTCTTTGTTCGGAAACGCGGGCGACAAGGCTCTCACCATGGAAGATTTCATCGACTCCGCCCAGTCCCAGTTCCGTGCTTGGTGTTCCACCTTCCAAACTGCTACTATGGCAAGGACGTCCCCGGCGACTCTCATTGTGATACGTTGTATCCTCGGAGATGTTCTCGCCGTCTCCCGCGCCCTCCAGGACCTCCCCGAGAGCCGTCCCAGTGGCGCTGTCCCGAGTCGTCCGTTGGCGACACCTAGGGTGGCGTCATGGACAGCTTATCCAATGGTGCTGAATTCGGAGGAGTACATTGACCTTGGCGCACCCGCACGCTTCGATGTGATCGATACCTCGAATATCTCCGACTATCTCGGCATGCTCAACCTTTTCCTCGCCACCGCTCCCCTCCTCACTGCTTCCTCGAGCTCTGTGCTGTACACCGAGTCTTCCGGGGTCCTTGCTTCCGACCCAACCATCGAATTTGAAGGCACCCTCTTCGCTCCCTTGGCCGTTGTAGCCCTCCTCATGGACCTTGCTCCTGTAGACGCATTGTCGGGGTTCACTAGCACGTGTAACATCCACGAGCTCGTTTCAACTTTCGTCAGCCGCTTTATGCCTATGAAGGAGAAAGACGTACACCTACAGAGGTTGACTTGGAAGCGGCCGAGCAGTGGTGATCCATCAGCATACACTGATGGTGGGCCTTGTACCTTGGTATCCTTCGACACTCATCAGCTCGCCAAACTGCTCCACAACATCTATCTCGATATGTTCAGAAGCGAAGACCCGATCCACACGCCAGAGATCTACAAAGCAATGCAGGGATGCAACGACGCGACGGGAAGGGCCCTCTTGCAGGGTGTGATTGTATATCCCTCTCGCGAGTCATTCGCTGTCTTCCTCAGCTTCATCCGCACCTCCCTGGAAATATCCGATGAGCAGTGGTCCAACGTCATGCTCTCCTTCCTCGACCTCCGCTCGCAGAACCAGGCATCCTTCGACAAGCTCAGCGACAGCGATATCCACGCACAGTTGTATCGCTACGGACTGTACACCGTTCCCCAGCTCGACCATGTCTGCAACCTCTCGACCAAACTCACACCTGGGCGACTTTCACACTGGCCAAGCGTCCCTCCGCTCATCCGCGTCTTCCTCACAGTCCCACGTGTCGACTTCGACAAGCTTGAGCGTGCTGTGGCACAGATCAAGGAGCCATTTAATGTGTGGTTGCACGGTATTATCGAGACCGGCCCCGGGGAGGATACGCACCTGTTCCAATCACTGGACGCGGCATACGGGACTCTCATCGATACAGGTACGGCGGCTGCACCGAGGTGGTCTTTCCAGGAGAACCCAGACGGTCACAGGAACGGCACAGATATCCTTTTTAGTTTCGTCGTCCCGAGCCGCATCCTCGCCGAGCCACCCGCGGCTATGGTCAGGTTGCAGGTACGAAGTGAACCCGCCACAGTGCCGCTCCTCATCCCAGCCCTGGGGCAGGAGATGTGCGTCTTTAGTGCGAACTTGGAGGACATGAATTACGTTCGCCTTCTCCCTGAGCCGCCGCTCCCTCCCCCGAGTTCTCCTGCGCGGGTGGCTCCGAGTCGACCAGACCAGATTGCGACCATCGGATACCAGCCGCCGGTGCGCGTGGAGCTGGACAGTGCCGGAAAGCAAATCGCATCCCTGACTGCGAAGCTCGAAATCACAAACCCTGCAGCTCTGGCTGCCTTTTCGAAGGGCACCATGCCTAGCCTTCAAGTTTCGCAGTGCTCTCCCTGTGCCATTCAGATCGTCCTTGGCAGACGTACGCAGACCCTTGCATACCCCGTGCCCATCGTGGGTAGCTGGCGTAAGGTCCGTCTTGCACGCAAGTCGTCCTACATAGAGGTGAGTCGGCGACTTCGTGAGTTCATAGAGTGCGGAGTCGAGACTGACTGGCTGCATACAGGTGGTTGTTCCCGTGGCGATCCCGTTCCTGGAGCCTGACGGCCTCAGCGTGAACCAATTCCCAGTGGTCCGTGCGAACGGGTCACTTGGGCCTTGGAACATCCACCGCGTCTTCCTCGATCAGCTGCCCATCCTGAATACAGCAGCCGTCAGCTCGACCCACCTCGACAGCTGGTACACCTCCCAGCTCTCTTGGCACTTATCCCTGCGCGAGCGCGCCGCGTACACCAGCACTGACCCAACTGAATTCGACGCGCTTGTGAACGTCAAGATGACAATCACCGGCATCATGATGCTCGCGGCGGGTCTAGACATGCCGCCCGCGCGCGTGCTCTCGCTGCGCTACAGCGTCCGGACGGACGCAGAGACCATCTTTTTCGTCGACAAGATCCGGTACGACGACGCGGGGCACATCATGGTCCTCGACGCGTTCGTCCTCGTCGTCTCCGAGGAGATGCTGCCGCACGTGTCCGCGGCGCTCCCGCACCTCGTCCGGCAGGGCGTCCGACGCATCCCGGTGCAGGGCCGGGAGCAGGAGATGGCGGCCTGGAAACGGCTGCTGCCCGCGCTCGTCGAGCGCTGCCGCACGACGTGGACGCACGGCCCGAACTGCGAGTACGCCCAACCCGATGGCAGTCTTCGGATCCCGCGCGAGCTCCCGAAGGTGCTGGGCGACCCGCTGTGCAGCTGCGGGCGGGGCAAGGACGTGGAGGGGATGATGGGGGACGGGGTGTGGCGGATGTTCGCGCCGTACGTGACGAGGATCGCGCTCTCGCCGCTCTTCGGGGTGTCGCACATCGACCAAATCATGGATCCGGCGTCGATGCAGATATTGATGCAGCCCGAGCCCCAGAGGCACGACAATGTTCAGCCGGGCCCTGCTGTACTCCAAGCGGTCAGTGTGTCGGCTCCGGTCGGCGTCATCTCGCCGGCGGGGCCAAGGGCGCATGCTGGGGGTAGCGACAGCCCGCGGGCAGCAGGGTCGGGAACAGTGCCGGTAGCGACGTGCAATAGGTGCGGGAAGCATGAATCGGGGGATGTCAGGTTGCTGAAGTGCGCGCGGTGCAAGACGGTGCTGTATTGCTCGGCAGCATGCCAGCAACGCGACTGGATGACTCACAAGTTGCAGTGTGGCCAGAAATGAGGGTAGAGAGTTGGAAGTTGTTCTCGCGCAGACTGGCATGTGGCCAACTTCTTGAATATATTTTGCCCGCGGTGGATGAGTCCTTTGTGCAAGCGCTGGGTGGCCGGTAGCCGACCCGGAGCGTGAATGTTCTGAGTCGCTTTATGTCGCGTCTCTCGTCGTCGATATCCCAACGATCCTCGACAGTGCCAGCCCTCTCAAGGAAGACGTGGGGTACTACGGAGGTGCGTCCATAAGTAAGCTTCGAAATCTGCACTGGAGAAAGATACTGTCTCTGAGGACGGGCCGGACGACCCCTGCTCCAGAACATCAAGCCAGCTGTTGACAGTGCTCACCAGTCCGATGGGCAATTCTGAAGCTTGAACCGAATAACCGTAATGCATTGGTTGGTTGGCCTGCACGGGGGAAGGCCGAGTGAGTCATCAGGCAGCAAGGACTTTGTCAACTTCACTCTTCCAGCGATGATCGCCTCGAAGGTCAGCACCCTCCTCACGTACTACGTACTTACAGCCCCATGTTGGCACATCCCCATTATTAGTCACTCCCGAGATCCGTGAGGAGAGCGACGGTGGCAGCGTCGATCGAAGACAGCTCGCCGACATGGAAGTTCTGTCGAAAATATGTCCGAGACCGGGGACTGCGCGAGCGCGGACGAACATTCGGGGCGGAAGGAACACGGAGCATATCCGTGATCAGAAGGCCGGACAGCGTAATCCTTGGTTGCTCATGCAGGGACAGGCTGCCGGTACAGTAAGGCTTGGCGGCGGCAGGTGGATCCAACACTTTCACCCTTCGTTGCCGATACGTGCTGATCGTGGATCTTGCTGAGGTCTTCAATGGAGCGTGTTCATGGGACTTACAACGCTTCAGCCTTCGGATTATTCGTAATATGGCTATAAACGAAGTCAAAGTTTTGTGTGTGTTATCTTGGGAAAATGGATGCGGTGGGTGCACGCTGTCCTGACTGATGAGCTCAAGTATACGTCAAAGAAGGCCGCGAAGCCAATTTCTTACCCACAACGACCCGTTCGATATTGGGGTAAAAGAGCAGGAAAATAAAGCGAGAATGAGATGCCAGCTAGACGGGTAGACAAGGTCACCCCCACTCACAGCACAATGCTACACCGCTACCTCCATACCGCACCCATCTTATAGACAAATTGCGTAAATTTCCTTCGTACAAGGTCTACCATCTATATCCGCCGGATGTGAGTGAATCGGCCCTACCACCTGACCTTACTCACCGAACTCGTCCTCATGACAGGGTCGACCGCCCTTCCATCCCATCCGACACAAATTCCGTAACCGCAGCCTGAGGACACCGAAACTCGGGACATCTGTATCTTTGAGCGGCTGTTGTGAGCAGACATGATGCCATTCGTCACCCTCTGTGTGACTTCTACCTTGGTTCATTGAAAAATCGTGAGTACCTCCTCGATGACCATATGGCTGGTCATTCGCTGATTCCGTCCGCCCTTATTTTCAGGTCATTAGTATTCCGTACCCTCGGCTACCCTTGGAGGGCTGCGCCCCGGTCCCCGGCAGATAGCCCCCTTTTCTCGACGCCTCGTTATCGACCCTAGACATTACAACTCGAAGACGTGAACACAAGTGGCTCACGAAGTTTGCAACTTCTTGACGCTTCAAGCTTCAAGTCGTCCAGTCGAGCATCCACTTCATAGCGGTCAATTCACGAGAATTTTAACTTCAAATTAAATGTGCATCAGCAATGGAGTATTCACTAGCATGAATTTGAACATTTCACCAGCATGGTTGGGCGCGAGAGAAGACCTGGAGGGGCAAACTTGAACCTGATCATGAGAGTCGGAGCAGTGACGCTGATGGAAGAAGCGCTGAATTTGTTTCACGGTCCTCAGGTGGTCCGACATGGGCGCCTCTTTCTCTTCCTGCACACGTCTTCTCTTCTTCCTCCCATTGCCGCTGCGAACCTCTTGTCCTCATTAACTGCCGTACTCTCGGCTTGCGGAAGTCTAGTCGATGCTTGAAAATAAAAGCAGACCATCTTATGTCTCTATGTCGACACTTCGATGGTGAACGGACGGTGACGGAGCAGGTGGCCGATCGTTTCATCTGTGGCGACTCCAAGGCGACTGGGCGAGGTAAGCCTTGTGTGCCATTCCAGACTCCGCCCCATCATGCCCCATTAATCCCTTAAGGCCTTAATTTTTGTAGGGCTCATGTTATTAAAGATCTGCCTGTTTACAGTCCACGGCGAGTACGAAGATGAGGAGCACATGTAAGTACCGGTTTCTGGTTGGTCGAGAACACACTCTTTCGCATTCCGATTATCTATGTGTCAATGCTCCCTTCCTGATCAAAAGGGGGTCTGATTACGAGGCGGAGGGACTTGAATCCGCCGCCAAATGAATGTAGATGTAGATCCCGTGAGGGCCTCGGGATCTGCGCGAATTTATCGGTGTTCACCTGTGCGGACTACTACTTATTCGGTTTGCGCTTACAATTACATGCATCTGCTCCCATGTTCTTGGTGTACAACGGGGGACGATGCAACTCATGGACTTCGCTGTGCATGTGCTATTGTCTGCCAGCGAACAGTATACTGGGGCATGTAGCCCTCGCTATCCCGGTGGTGGAACAAGGTCGGGGAAAGAGGACTCGTGTATACACGGGCTCCATTTCCAGGATCTTCGACTACGGTGGTACATTCTAGCCATTCCACAATGACCGTCGAGTCTCACGGATGATCCGGCCGGGCAAGTCACACGCGAGATTGCGGATGTCGTGCACGAGCGTGTCCGTTCCCGGCCATCAAAGTAGACTGGACATTAACCAATCTTCCCCCGTAGGTGCCGTTGGGGACACTGGCCTCTGCCAGACCTATAAAGGCTCGAGTTGTTAGTGACCAACTGGAACTACACCAGGGCCTCCTGTCCTGCAGCTTCAGCACACACCCTCTCCGACGCTGCCAAGTGTCACAAACGCATTCTACACGATGCCCACTTTCACCCTCAACAACGCTGTCGACTCTTCGAATTCCACTGCTCATCTTCTAAAGAATACCGCTGTGTCTGTGTCTTCATCTCCGCACGCTGGGTCCGTGGCCCCGAAGGTGCTTGTGGCTGCGACCTTGCTCCATAGCTTCCTTCAAGCACACCGCGCCCTGGACAACTACAAGTGAGTATATGCGTCCCGATGCGAGAAAGTCCTATCCTTTGTTTTGCCACCAAGGTATTCATGACGCAACGAGGCATGACGAGTCATAAAATCGCTTCTTGATCGCATTTTTCTTGTTTCGCTGGTATTCCCGAATATGCGGAACGCAGATCAACAGCTAACGAACGGTGTGCAGGCAAGGTCAACCTGTTGTTGTCGACGGACAGACACTCTCTATCTCAGCTGTGGCTGCCGTGGCCCGCTATAGCGCGGGCGTGGTACTCGACGACTCATCCGACATCCAGTCTCGTGTACTGAAGAGCCGTCAAGTCATCGTGGACAAGGTCTCCAGCCAGAAGAGCGTGTATGGCGTCAGTACTGGCTTTGGCGGAAGCGGTGAGCGGCATTCTGCTGATCCATACCAAGCTTTTCACTCACGCCGTCCCTGTATATAGCGGACACGCGAACGAGTGACCCTCTTACGCTTGGTCTTGCGCTGTTCCAGCACCAGCACTGCGGAGTCTTGCCCTCGGACACAGATTTCGTACCCACGACACTCCCGCTCTTAGACCCCCTCACTTCGACGAGCATGCCGGAGTCCTGGGTTCGTGGGGCCATCCTCATTCGCATAAACTCTCTCATCCGCGGTCACTCTGGTGTCCGCTGGGAGCTGATTGAGCGCATGGGTGCCCTGCTCCGCGAAAACGTCATTCCACTCGTCCCGCTCCGTGGCAGCATCTCTGCGTCTGGAGGCAAGTGTCACGACTTCCGTTCGACCTTGGATGGTTCTCACGTCCATTTTCTTTCCCGTCTAGACCTCTCTCCGCTCTCGTATATCGCAGGCCTGCTCATCGGCAACCCCACCATCCGCGTCTTCGACGGCCCCTCCACCCCTCGCGGGCGGCGGATCGTATCCTCTCGCGAAGCACTCTCAGCACACCACATCGAGTCCATCTCCCTCGCGTCGAAGGAGCACCTAGGCATACTCAACGGTACCGCGTTCTCCGCGTCCGTCGGCGCGCTCGCTGTTCACGAAGCCGTACACCTGTCGCTCCTGGCCCAGGTGTGCACGGCTCTGTGCACAGAAGCGATGCTCGGCGCGCGCGGATCCTTCGCCCCCTTCCTGCACGCCGTCGCTCGCCCTCACCCCGGACAGGTCGAGGTCGCAGAAACCATAGCTGACCTGCTGGAGGGCTCGCAGTTGGCTGTCACTGCCGAGGAGGAGAAGCATATATCCGCAGATATTGGAGAGTTGCGTCAGGATCGGTACCCGCTGCGCACGTCCGCGCAGTTCTTGGGCCCACAGGTCGAGGACATTTTGTCTGCGTTCGCTGCGATCACGATCGAGTGCAACTCCAGTGAGTGGTAGTGCTGGAGTCGAACTCGAGACACGCGCTCACCTCTGCTTCAGCGACTGACAACCCGCTCATCAATGGGGAGACGGGCGAGGTGCACCACGGTGGCAACTTCCAGGCCATGTCCGTCACCAATGCGATGGAGAAGACGCGGCTCGCGCTGCACCACATCGGCAAGCTGCTCTTCGCGCAGTTCACCGAGCTCCTCAACCCGGCGATGAACCGCGGCTTGCCCCGAGTCTGGCTGCGACCGACCCGTCGCACAACTACTTCGCGAAGGGTATCGACGTCCACGCTGCCGCATACGTTGGTGAGTTGGGACACCTCGCGAACCCGGTCTCGACACACGTGCAGTCCGCGGAGATGCACAACCAGGCAGTCAAGTGCGTACCTTGCACCAGACTCTTGATACAAGATCGCGATGCTCACCCCTTGTATTGATTAGCTCTCTCGCCCTCATCTCCGCACGCGCGACCCTCAACTCGCTGGAGGTTCTCTCGCTCCTCACTGCGAGCTTCCTCTACGTCCTCTGCCAAGCACTCGATCTCCGCGCACTGCAGCACGAATTCGAGCTCGAGGCCGACGACATCCTCCGCGCGCAGCTCGTACACTCGTTCGGCCGCCGCCTCCCGGAAACCGACCTCACCGCGCTCTCCTCCGTCCTCTCACGCAGTGTCCGCCGCTCGCTCGAGACGACGAGCACCATGGACGCCGCACACCGCATGCGCACCGTCGCCGCCGCCACGACCGCGCCCCTGGTCGACTTCTGCACGCAGCACGGTGGAGCGCTGGACCTCAGCCTCGACGACATCGTCGCGTTCCGCGCGCGGCTCGCGGAGGGCATGGAGGGTTCCCTCGTGCGCCTGCGCGAGGAGCACCTGCGCGGGGCGAAGGGGCCTGCGCCCGCGGCGAAGTACCTGGGCAAGGCGCGCGGGGTATACGAGTTCGTGAGGACCACGCTGGGGGTGCGGATGCATGGCGTGGAGAACCTGCACGACTTCAAGGACGGGCCGGGCGTCGAGGAGCCGTCGATCGGCCAGGACATCTCTTTGATCCATGAGGCGATCCGAGATGGGAAGATGCAGGACGTCGTCGTCGGCCTGTTTGCTTGAGTTTCGGGGTGCGGGTGGTGGGTTCCTGACGCTGAGGTTGTGCCCCGGTGTTATTGGCGTGCATGCTTGGGTAAAATGCTTCGGTTGCTTGTGCGCGAGTTCATGTCCACCGCTGTGCATATAGATGACAATACACGGCTATCCGATATGGATTGGAATGCTTTTACTGACCCCAAGCCTCCTGGAATGAACTTCGAGTGCACGTCGGGACCGTAGGTGCGTCATCCATTCTTTGACAGTTCCTCGTTCGTCTAATACGCGTTTCACGACAATGTATGCCTCCGAATATTGCGTTCACCCCTCGACGGTATTTTGCAGAAGTCGTACAACACAATCTCAAGCAGTCCGTAGGACAGAACAGTTCAATGAGACTCAAAAAGCACTCGCCCGCGAATGTCCAATGTCCAAACTTCAGACATAAACAATGTCCGTGTCAGACCTCTCCGCGGTCTCATCGGTCCCAGCGACAGGCATCGTCATCTCGTCCAGCCCGAACGTGAGCTCCGAATCCAGCTCCTCCACCTTGACGCTAACGTTGGCCACCGTGTTGTCCTCGCGCGGCCCCGTTGGCACGCCCGCGACAGCTTCGTCCGCACGGGAGTCTGCCGTTTTCTCCAAGAACGCCATGTCTGCAGGGCGCGGCTTCGCAGCGAAACGGCGCGCTTCCCATCCCTGCTCTGCGCACGGCACTCCCAAATCGCGATCCCGCACGTCCGCGAGGAGCGACGCGAAGCGGCGGCGGGCGACCTCGGGCGAGTTGACCGCCGCCTCCGCCCGCCCGTACCTCTTCGGCGTCGAGGTCATGTACGCCTTCAAGCTCTTCGCGCGCACATGTCTCCCGCTGCCCCTCCCCTTCTTCGGGCTCGTCTCCGCCTGCGCGTACGTGGCCATGGGGCGGTCGTGGCGATTGAAGGTAAGCGTCCGGGTGAGCGGGATCCCCCCGCGCACGCGCGGGCTCGGGGTCGGGCTGTCGGTGTCCCGCTCCGAGCCGCCGTCGACTTCCGAATGCGCGCTCGCGAGGAAGGGCGCGATGCGGTGCGAGAGGGCGCGCGTGATCGGTGCGTCCGTGCGTCGCTTTTTCTGCGGGGGCCCGGGTCTGGCGTCGCTCGTGGGCGGGGACTCGGACCCTTCCTCGCGCTCCCTCGCGTCTTCGTGCAGGACGGGGAGCATGGGCGATCCGAGGGAGATGCTGTGGCGGCTGGATCGCACGAGCGGGGAGATACTAGTAGGACGGGGAGAAGGTGACGGGCCCGCAGCGTTGCGGTGGGGCGCGGGGGACAGGGACCGAGCCCGGACGGGGGTTCCGTACACCATAGTGAACCTGCTGGTGGACGGGGCAGGCTGGGGCGGGTACAGCGGGTTGTCGCGGAGGCCGACGAGGAGCTCGATCGCGTACCGGATGGCGACGTCCGAGCAAGCCGGGCCGACGTCGATCTGCAGCGCACGCGGGAGCTTCGCGTTCAGGATGGCGGCGACGGTGAGGAGCTGCGTGCGCGACATGGTGATGAGGTCGGCGTGGCAGCAGAAGGGAGCGACGCTGAGCGCGGTGATGACGATCGCGTCTTCGAACGGGTCCTCGTTCTGGAGCGCGATGCACGCAGTGGATGCTGCCGTCGTAGAGGCTGAGAAGGAGGCGTTGGCGCGGCCCATGTTTGAGCCCTTGAGACCGCTTGGGTCCTCTGTGCGTTCGCGCTTGCCTAGGGTGGAAAGAGCGGGTGTGGGCTTGAGGACGTCGCGCAGGAATCGGCGCATGCTGTTCGACCGGGTCTTCTTGCCCTTGCTTTCCATAGCGCCGCGAAGAATATCAGGGGGAATGGTGAGGTGTCGAAAAAGGGTGTAGAGCTAGGATCCCGTTGTAGAGGCTGACACGCAGTGGAGGCTGAGTCGTGAACGCAAGACTAAAGAAGCATTGGTCCTGATCATATTGTGACGGGCTGATGTAGTATACTTAACCATAAGAAAGATGGTTGAGCATCTTCCGGGGAATACCACGAGAGACTCAGGGCGCAGATGTATGAGCTATGTAGTGCAAGTATTCCTCAGCCGATGTACTCTAAGCCACTGTTGTTGACCAAGGGGGTACGACTGCTGGAAGGAAACCTCCAAGGACGCCATCGTTTCGGGGACAGAACGGACCTCGAAACTGCAACCTGTCAAAGTTGTAAGTTGTGAGGGCATGTGTGCGTGCCTCGCCCGCTCGTCAACGTGATGGTCGGCATAAACATGTTCGATCAGCTCCTCCGGCTCGTCCACGCTCAGACATTTGTACTTCATAGCTAGTCACGGAGCACCGAGCACCCGTTGTCTTGTTCTATAGAGAGGGATTTCGCCGCACAGGGCGATGGGGGTGGTGGTAGCAGACAGAGTCGTTTTCGGATTCTTGCCTGCCTCCACATCGGGGGACTATATGCGATCGCGATTCCGAATGACTTATCCCCCATCAGGGTTCCTCCAGTGGGATCGGACTTCTCCGCATTGTAGATAATCGGCACTAAAGCGCCTTCAAAGTTCAACGTTCAGGGCCAGTAGTTTTGCGGTGCTGGAAGGTGCAAACATAACATGGACAGAATCGAACCTCGTTTAAATGCACCAAAACACTACATTTGGAAGTGGAACTTGAGCAGTATGAACAGTGCGAGTACATAGTTCCAAGTCCGCTCTACCAACAGTCCACCCAAAGTGCATCCCCGAACGAAAAAAATCCGTCATAAATCCATCCAAAGCGTTTAGTGGGGCTCGTCTTCGATTGCGATGACGTTCAACCCCTATGCTTCCGTCGGTGAACCAGATGTCTAGAACGAGATGCCGCTGCCTGTGATGGTAAAGTCCTGGCTGTCATTGCTAGCATCGCCGAGCACTTCCAGCCCACAAACATACATCAATACCAAGCTCTCAGAGGACAGGAAACGGAAGCACGCACGGATGATGGAGTAGTCGGTGCCATCCACGACCCACGGGACGGTGATCTCAATCGACCCGAGAAGGATGTCGAAGTTGTTCTGGAGGATGACTGTGGTACGCTGAGATGAGCAATGCATTCGCCTCGCGTCAACGGATGCGGACGAACCTGGGGTGGTTTCGCCGGCCTTCCGGAGGAGGATCAATCCCTCCTTGTTCGTGATGTTCTGCGGCGCATTCGAGGTGTCCCTGTGAGTGGAAGAGAGAGGCATGAAATGGTCAGTCCTGGATCACGACTCGGACACACGCCACGACTGAAGACGACGTACCAGGTAACGTTCTGAGTAGTTCCGATGGACCACACCGTACCCGTGGTGGGGGTCAACACCGGGGGCACGAACACATCCTGAGCAGAGCGGGACACGACGGCTGCGCCGAGTGCAAGCTGCGAGTAGAGCGCGGCGGACGCGATGACGTAGGCGAGCTTGGTGAACATGGCTGGAGTCGTTAGGGTCGCAGCGTTCTTTCGGGAGGATAGAGGCTTGGGATGCGAGTGGGGTTGACTACCTCGAGGAGGGCCTGAGGATCCTGGCGAAGACGGGAGGGTACTTATACAACCTGAACGTCGGGCGCCAAGGTTGGATGCGAACGCGTCCTTTGCCATCACCTCTGAGACCGAGTGGCGGGACGGTGGGCGAACCTGTGAGAGGGCTATCAAGCCTCGGCCCCGCCTGGCTCAAATGTTACAAGGCACCAAGAATCGCAATCCAACACCAAGTGAGGCTTTGGCTTAGAGTCCATTTTCCCGAAGCTCGTTGGCCCGCCCGAGGTCGGGGCTGTTGTCGCCGTCGGTGAATCCTCCCCGGCCGTTCCAGTGCGTGTGCCCATCAACCATAATCAATCCCCTTCTGCTCCCGTACCTCCGGGCTCGCGCGGGAAAGAAACGGTGTTAGATCGCCACCCAAACCCACCTGGAACCCGAGAACTGCAGGGGAGGGGGCGATGAGTAGCCTCAAATAGGTTCACATGGTACTGTGTCCATCCATGCGTGCGGATAAGTTACAGTGTACGTACTACGGCACCAGTGCGTTTGATTGTGACGAGGCAGAGGCGGCGGGTTTCACGGGATGTAGATCTTCGAGTATCCTTCCACGGTATGATGCGATGGCCGTCAGGACACTCGAAATAGAAACCCGCGTGCGGAAACAAGGGGCGTACCTCCTCCGACAACACGCACGTGTGCTTCGAGGCCGACGAGCGCGAGGCCAGGTTGTTCCGACAGTCGTCGCATAGTGCCAGACAGCTAGAAGGCTCAAGTGAGCGGGGAAATTCCATCACAGAATAATACGGCGTGCACTCACCGACATGGCCAACAGATGATGTCGCGAGGCTCGACTGTGCAAATAACGCAGGCAGGCACGTTACAGTGCGTTCTGCGAAGCAGGATCCTCGTCTGGATTAGGCAAGGCTGTCCTATGGTCCGCCACGAAGTCTTCCCAATCGTCAACATCGCCGGGGAAACAGGGCTGGATGGGTTGTGCTTACAAGGCGAGCACAAAGGCATGTCCTTAATATCGCCACAGCGCGGCAACATTCCTCAAACCGCAGAATCATCACGCGTGGTGACCGTGGACATCGCGCGAAGCGCCCTCAACTTCTACCCTCAGGTTTGTGAGCCATCCAAGATCAGGGCGACGATATAGGTTAGTGTATGTATGCGCCTTCACACCTACAAATGCTGGGTTCGGATGGCGATGGTGACGGTGAGAAGGAAAGAAAGATGGGCTGAATGGTAGCGCCCAAAGGAAGTTGCCGGTAAACGGATACGGCAAGCCTCGGTGCCGGGCCGTATCCCATGCCGCCGACTGCGATCCCGCTGCCTTCTTCAACTTGACGTTCCATAGCCATAGCTTCGAGTCGCTCTTTTGAAACTTGAAGTTGTGCCATTGCCTTTCTCTACTCGCCTCGCCGTCAGCCAGCCATGCACGCGTGCACACCTCTCGGATGCTGTCCTTCTTTCCCCCCTTCACACCCACTCTCTCATGCCCGCACGACCCATCGATGGAGCAGGCCCCCCTCCTCGCCAACGCGGACCCCCTAGCCGAGTCTCAAGCTGGATCAGTCGAGCCCTCTGGGAATTTTCAACAGAGGCGTACATGTTGGAGCATCGCATGGCAAACGGTTCTCGCCATTCTAGTCGTCTGCGTCCTTTTGGTATTCATCAAAGGTATCATCGACTCGGACAACGTTGAGGTGGGTATTCCGTTCACTGCCCAACGTCAAAATCGGGTGGATAAGGTCTCGGGAAGGCTTTAAGATCTGACGAAGCGTATGCAGTTTGGCCTAGGCAAAATTCTTCTGAGTGCCCTCCACGGTGGCCTCAGCGGAGCCGCAGCGGTCGTCCTCCAAGTCCCCGTCCTCATGCCCCTCCGCACGATCATGAACTACCAATACCGTTACGGCGCAAGCCTGCCTCAGGCTGCTAGGACGCTCTACGCTGATGGCGGCTGGATGCGGTTCTACCACGGCCTCGCTGCTGCACTCGTCCAAGTCCCTATGTCACGCTTTGGGGACACGGCCGCGAACGTTGGCGTCCTCGCGCTCCTCAAGGGCAACAAGTTCCTCAAGGACCTCCCCGCGCTCGGGAAGACTGTTTTCGCCTCCATTGCTGCGGCAGGATTCCGGATGCTCCTTATGCCCGTGGACACCGTGAAGACGACGATGCAGACGGATGGGAAGGCAGGGCTGGCGATCCTGCGATCCAGGGTGCGTGTGCTCTCCCGGAACTGGCTGTATGCGCGGACTCGCAGTTCACCACCGGCCTATATGCACGCGATGTATGCAGATCAAGCGGCACGGCATCGGTACTCTCTGGTATGGGGCTCTCGCGACCGCTGCAGCTGCATTCGCGGGCCACTACCCGTGGTTCGGGACGTACAACTACCTCGACGAGGCGCTACCCGCACCGACGACCATCCGCGATAAGTTCCTCCGGCAGGCGGCCATCGGCTTCGTCGCGTCGGTCGTCTCAGACACCGTCTCTAACTCGCTCCGCGTCGTGAAGACGTACCGCCAGGTGCACGAGACGCGCATTGGATATGTCGCTGCTGCCGAGGCTGTCGTCGCGCAAGATGGGCTGCAGGGCTTGCTCGGGCGGGGACTGAAGACAAGGATTTTGGCCAACGGGCTGCAGGGTGTGATGTTCTCTGTACTTTGGCGGCTTTTTCTCGACATGTGAGTGGCTATATGCTATGCTTGTTGTTCGGAGGAGCATACTGACGGACCATCATAGGTGGGACTCGGAGGGCAAAGCCGGCAGCAAGGGTTAGACTCAGTCACTCATTGCTGTCGATCAGATGAGAGGCGGGCGTCGATGAACCAGAACATCTCAATGATTTACGGGGCGACCCAGGACAGGAGGATGCAAGAAGTCATCGTCGGTCTCTTTGCTCGGGTTTGGCGATGCGGATCGTTGGTGGCCGGGTACTACATCGGCTTGTTGGCATAAATTCTTCAGTTGCGTGGCGCTGTTGTATTCATGCCTATCACTGTGCATGTAGATATCAACACACGATATGTTTCCTGGTATACACGCGCCATTGCCCTATCGTGTGGCCCGGGGAATATGCATCTATCTATGAGGCTAACTTGAGTGCGTGCCGGAATCGCATGTGCGTTGTTCATCTTTCGATAGTCCTGAATTAATCTAAATGTACATGGCGTAGGGCGGCTCCCATAGCCAACGTATACCTCCAGGTGAACTCGGGTGGGCGTCATCTATGGAATGGAATAAAACATGTTCGCCTTTGGAAGACACTTACCACAGATTTGGGGTCTACAGACCTCGTGGTGAATGCCTTCTACTTGGTCATTGGGAGAAGGGATGGGCGAATAGACTCGGATTCCTCTTTGCGATCGTCCAGAAACAAGTCGCTTCTGCAGCAGTCGTACAAGACGAGTCGAATGGTGCGTGGCATAAATTTGGAACGTAGAACAACCGATTCAGTAAGATTCAAGTTCAACGCAAATGTCCGACGTGCGAACTTCATACATAAATAACGTCCGTGTGCGACCCCCCACGTCCCGTCGCTCCCGGCGATGGGCATCGTCACCTCGTCCAGCTCAAACACAACTTCTGAGTTGAGCTCCGCCACCCTCACCCTCACCCTAACGCTGACGACAGTGTCATCTCCGTCGGCACACCCGCAATCGCCGTGTCCGCACGGGAGTCCACCGTCTCCTCCAAGGTCGCAGTGTCCCCGACGCGCGGCCTCGCAACAAAATGGCGAGCTTCCGGCTCTCCACGGACGCGGACACCCGCATCGCCGTCACGTACGTCCGCGAGGAGCGACGTAAAGCGGCGGCGAGCGACCTCGGGCAAGTTGATCACCGCCTCACGCTCCTCCCTCCGGATCCCGTAGCTCTTCGGGGTCGAGGTCATGCACATGTACGTCTTCAGGCTCTTCACGCGCACATGTCTCGCGGCGGCCCTCGTCTTCCTCTTCGACGGCGCATGGGTGGCGCAGTCATGGGAGACGGTAAGTGCCCAGGTGAGAGGGATGCCGCTGCGCACGCAGGGGTTAGGGCGGGGGATAGGGCTATCGGTGTCCCGCTCCGAGGCGCCATCGACGTCTGGATGGGCACTCGCGAGCCTCAGGAAGAACACGATGCGGTGCGAGAGGGCGCGCACGACAGGTGCGTCCGTACGCCGCTTTTTCTGTGGAGGTCAAACTGTAGCCTCGCTTGCGTATAGGGACCCGTCTTCGCCCTCCCTAACGTCTTCATGCAGTATGGGGAATTCCGGGGGACATCCGGAGGACATTGTGGCAGCGCGGTCGCGCGAGCGGGGACTCCGGTTGCGGCGAGGGTGACGCACCCGTGGCGGTGCAGTTCGGGGCAGGAGACAGGGGATGGGCCCGAATGGGGGTGCCGTAGACCATAGTGAAGATGATCGTACCTAGACGGAGTAGGCGGGGGCTGGCCATACAAACCTATGAGGAGCCCGATCGCGTACCGGATGGCGACGTCCGAGCAAGTCGGGCCGACGTCGACCGGCAGCGCGGGGGGAAGCTTCGCATAGCAGAAAGGCGCTACGCTGGGGGCGGTAATGACGATTGCGTCTTGGAGAGGGTCCTCGTTCTGAAGCGCGATGCACGCAGCGGCGGATGGCGCGATCATAGAGGGCGTCGGTGCCACCGGCACGCACTGGAGCCCTTGTGACCGCTTGGGTCCTCGGGTTGTTCGCGAGGGTGGAAGGGGTGTGGGTTAAACGGTTTGAGGACATCGCGCAGGAATGCTGTTCAACCTGGTCTATCTGCGCTTTGACTTGATTTCCGTCATGTGGTGATGAATATGGTGGGGTGAAGGGGGATGGGAGGCCACAAGGCTGAATCGGGTGTATGGCCGTAGTGCTGCCAGTGTAGTTATTAGGATACTGTTGTAGACTCAGAGGCTGGCGACTAGTGAGTAAGTAGACCGTTCAGCAATGGCAGCGAAATAGAAACACACCCTGTCAGCCCGCGTAAGACTCGGATGATCTAGTCCAACGGACCGCGACCATGCGGCAGGGCATGAAACTAAAGGGGTATGGCTTGAAGGAAAGCTGTAGGAACCAACCCAGATTGAGCATTTCGAAAACATGATGGGTCTGCGTCGGCCGCTCATCGACGTGGTGCTTGGTGCAATCATGTTCAATTTCCCCCTCGGGCACCTCTACTTCGGTATGTCTATACTCCACGATCCTGGCCCAATGTTGAGGGTGATCCACAGATGCCTTCCCGCAAAGCCCTAGGTATATCACGACCGTCGTTTTATAGCCGTCTAATGACATGTGAACCTTGAGCGCAACGTATCGCCGCCATGAAGGATCAGAGGGATTTTCGGGGTGAAGGGAGCACGACACTGAGTCGCCAAACTCCAGAAGCCTCTTGATTTCCGACTGGGGAATATGGAACGGCGCACGGATGCTCGCACTGACCATTTGAAGCCTAGGTGGGTCCGTCGTGGGAGTGCTGCCGCGGACAATGTAGATAGTCCTCCATTCTAGCGTGGCTTTTGTGAGGTCCTGTCCAAGGCCTATAAGATGCGTGAGCCTCCCACCCGACAGCCTGTCTAGATGCCAAGGGACATATAGCGGCCGTGTGTGGTCAGGGGATTTCACTCTGCGCAGAATCAGCCCTAGGTTCAACGGCGAACCTCCCAGTACCTCCAACTCAATCCCCAATAGAAGGACAACCAAACAGGGATCGCTGCCAGCTCCTGAAAATACTGGGACATGGGCCATGACGCCGTAAGGAGTGATACTGAATGCTGGTAGTTTTGACAGATCGGCAGGACGTGTCCACTTGCAGGCGCTTCAGCGGTGTATCCACAGGAAATTAGTCATGGGCACTCACGAATTTGAGTTTTTGCAACAAATTTTTTTGAGACGGAGGACGCTCGGTGCATGGCCTTATTCGATACCAGGGGGCATGAAGAAAATCAGAGGATGAATGGGCAAAGAGAGTGATGTTTTCTGAGGGCATGTCCGAGTCCTCTTCATGTTGGGTTATCGCCCGGTCTGATAAGTTGAGCCCATGCGTTATAAACCCCTCGGCGCCGACTCGGAGAGATCCCACGCCTCCCCAGGCGAAAATAGAGGGATCATCCACCTGTCTCATGATCTCCTCTTGAAGTCGAAGGAAGGCGTTCCTCCCTTCGCCGTAAAGCGGCGGCATGAAGATCCCGAAGATCCCCATCAGACAATACGCCTCGTCCTCGGGCCGCGTGGTTTGACGTTCCGCTGCCCACGACATACGCTCAGCGATGCAGTAGTCGGAGGGCTTCTTGTGGAATTTGAGCACGTCCACGGGCACACACGTGATCTCCTCCAGCAGGCCAGCCAGGTCCGCCTTCGAACCCAGAACCTCCCAGGTGTCAGAGAAGAAGACTACGAACAGCGGCGCGATGAGTTCCTGGAGCGTCCACCCACGCTTGTGCCATCGGCTATTCCAGAATGCGAACTCGGAAGCGCGAAGGCCACCCTCACTGGAGGTCGGCACGTCGCGCAGGTATACGTAGCAAACGGCGGCGAGGGAGTAGTATCGGTACATGGAGGTAATGGCTTCCGAGAGGTCGGTGCTGCTCGTCTTGTCGATGCAACACATGTCGGCCCACCCCCACTCGTGACCGCCGCGTTCAGCGAGGACGCAGAACTCCCGGATTTTGTCGCAGACAAAGTCGCGGGGATTGGTGCTGTTGGCGGCGCACCGTGCGCAGAGGGCTTGGAGGTCCTGGAATGTTTGTTCGTGTTCATCCCAAGCATGAGAGAGGATCGCGTATCCGCCAGGGACGCTCTCTGGGGTAGGGAAGAACTTGAGCTCGGCGCGGGCAGTGTTCAGCAACCACATAGGTAGCTATTCAGCAGATCCCGTGTCCATGATGGTGAGATGATGGTTTATTTTCAGCTCACATCTGAGCAGAACATACCGGTTTGTGTAGGGGCTTGAAGAAGTGATTGAGGACAATTGGCGTACGTCGACGTCGTCAAGGGAAGAGTCCTAGTAGCGCGTCGCCTTGAAGAGCCTGAGCCTCGAGGTGAGTGTAGGGGCAGGAAAAGGTAAGTGAGGAGGGGCGTTGGGTGAGATGCACTTACAAAATGAACACAAATGCAACGACGACCCATCCAGGTGAACATGCGGCAAACAGCAGAACCAGGCGTGCCAACGGCGGTTCGCGAAAACCACATGCCGGCTGCAGCGTGGAGTGTGGCCATGGGACATTGAGCTGGAATTTGCGCCTAGTGGGAAGGATCATGCTTTCCTAGAGCACAAAAAATTTAGGCACAATGCGACGAAATACGCGCAAAAATCATCCCCCCGGTTTGGATGTCGATCATAAGTATCGGTGAAGATGAGCGCGAGGGTCATTGTCGTGTTGCAGACTGTAGCGCCCGAACGAAGCCGCGCGGCTGGGCACTGCCACAGAGACGAGGAGGCGCTCGTGCTTCCCTCGGCGCGCGATCGCCCTCGCGATCGTACCAAACCCCTCCGTCGTAAACGTCCGTGTACCGCGCGGACGGCTCTTGGTATGAGACTATGATCAATCGCCCTTGCCTTTTGCCTTTCCCAATCGGTTTCATCTGCAGCTATCCATGGACGTGCATATCTTCCTTTCTTTCCCCTCTGACACCATGATTCCATCCACGCGCCATGCCCGCACGGCCCATCGCTAATTATATATAAGCAGGCCGCTCCTCCTCGTCAATTCTGAGCCCAGATCTCGGACTGTCGAAGCAGCCGAACCCTTTGGGACTATCCAGGGAAGACCTATACGCTGCGGTATTGTGTGGTACACGGTTCTCGCACTTCTGACCCTCTGCGTCCTCCTGGTGTTCATCAAGGGCATCATCGACTCCCAGTCGGATGACATTGATGTGAGTGTTTTCTTGGCTGCTTAATCATAGCATCCCACAGAATTGGGTGGAGATGGCCGGTGAAAGAACTTGGGATCTGACGAAATGTATGCAGTTGGACCTAGGCCAAATTCTCCGGAGCGCCCTCGGTGGTGGCCTCAGCAGTGCAGCCGCGATCGTCCTCCAAGTCCCTGTCCTCATGCCGCTCCGCACGATCATGAACTACCAATTCCACTATGGCATAGCCCTGTCGCAAGCCGCAAGGAAGCTCTACGTCGACGGTGGTTAGACGCGATACTCCCACCGCTTCACCGCCGTGGTGACTCATCCAAGGCCCGATGTCGCGCTTCAGAGACAGCGCGACGAACGCTCCTCAAGTGCAACAAGTACCTCAAGAATGTCCCTGCGCTCGTTAAGACAACTTCACGCCTCGTGACGGCTGGGTTCCATATGTTCCTCACGCCCGTGGACACCATCAAGGCGACGATGCACTGGCAGACGGACGGGAAGGCAATGGTGACGATTCTGCGTTCGCAGGTACGTTTGTTCTATTGCCCCTCGTGCGTTCACGGACTCGCAGTTGATCATCCGTCTATATGCGCGCGACTCGGATCCATGCAGATCAAGCGATAAGGCATGGCTACGCTCTGGTACGGGCGGTCGCGACCGCCGCCGCGGCCTTTGCGGGCCACCACCCGACGTATAACCACCTCTACGAGGCGGTGCCCAAGTTCCTCCAGCAAGCGGCGGTCATCGGCTTCGTCGCGTCCGTCATCTCAGATGCCGTTCTCCGTATCGTTAAAACGTACCGCCGGGTGTACAACACACACATGGGATATGGCGCGCCCGCCGACTCAGCTGTCGTAGCGCAAGACGGGGTACAGGGCCTATTGGGGCGCCGGGGGATGATGAAGACGACGGGTCTCGCAAGAGACTGACGATAGGCACCTTCATCTCGTCCAGCACAAACATCGTCCTCGGGTCAAGCTCTCCCATCTGTGCGCCAACGCTGATGGCAGCCGTCTCGT
This sequence comes from Ganoderma lingzhi, assembly GCA_026283605.1. Classification (NCBI taxonomy): domain Eukaryota; kingdom Fungi; phylum Basidiomycota; class Agaricomycetes; order Polyporales; family Polyporaceae; genus Ganoderma; species Ganoderma lingzhi. The sequence continues at coordinate 2,434,330 of JAPJYM010000003.1, read as the reverse complement.
ACTCGCGCGCTTCCGCCTGCAGGCTTGCGACAACCAGTGGCTTCGCAACAAAACGACGTACTCCCGACTCCCGCTCTGCGCACAGCACTCCTGCATTCATCTCCATCCCCCATGTCCACGAGGAATGATGCGAAACGGCAGCGCGCGACTTCAGGCGAGTTATCCGCCGTCTCCGTCCGCCGTACCTCTTCGAGTTTGGTGTCGGCTTGGCCTCGCGTGCGGATGGCCCGGGAGAGGCCTCCTCGCGCTCCCCCGGGTCTTCGTGCGGTGTAGGGAGGATGCGCGATCCGGGGGAGATGCCGTGGCGGCGGCTGGATGCCCATGGCGTTGCGATGCAACCTTTCCCGGACCGGAGCACCGTACACCATAACCATGGTGAATATGCTCGTGGACGGAGAAGGCTGGGGTGGCGGTTATCACAGAGGCTATGTCCGAGCATGCCGGCACGAGGTCGATCTGGAATGCGCGCGGGAGCTTCGCGTTCAGGATGGCGGCGACGGTGAGGAGCCGGGTACGCGACATGCTGATGCTGTGGTAGCAGTTGAAAAGCGCGACACCAGGCGCGGTGATGACGATCGCGTCTTCGACCAAGTCCTAGTTCTGTAGCACGATGCACGCAGCGGATGCCGCGGTCGTACTGTAGTACAGGCTGAGAAGGAGGCATTAGCGCGACCCACGCCGGGACCCCTCGCAATGCTCCTCTGGGTCCTCTGTGCGTTCACGCTTGCCTCGGGTGGAAAGGGCGGCAGTGCGCCCGAGGACGTCGCGTAGAAATCGGCGCATGCTGTTCATCCACGGTCCGGGTCACCTTGTGCTTGATTTCCGTTGAATAGTGATGTATATATGCGGTGCGTAACGAGTAATGGGGTGATAAAACGAATCGAGTATGTGACTGTGGCCACTGGCAAGACCTCGTTGTAGAGACCAATCCATAAGTAATGGAGGTCTTGATGCATAGGTCGCTGGGCCTGATTGGTGGAATGGGCAGGGTGAATTAAAAGAAGGGTGACGGAGCTCGAGGCGTAGTGGGCATGAAAAGACAAAGAGAAGTGCATTGTACGGCGTATGAGCTAAAATAATCAGAGGGGATCATTTAGCCGAGTTGCGATGAGGCAATAGCGAAATGCAGACGCACCGGATGTGCCCATGTAAGATCTAATTACCACAGGTCGCGGTCAATGTCATTGGCTCGGGGTGGCGGTCCTCAGATACAATGTTTTCTTCTGTCGTGTTCAGCCCGACGCTGACCGTGACCCTACGGCAGTGCGTGGAATTGAGGCGGTAAGGCTCGAAGGAAAGTTTTAGGGACCTCCTCGCGGGGTTGAATCTGATCTTCTTTTGGAGGTCGTTGACGATCGTGAGAGGATGAGTTTGCGTCGGCCGCTCGTCGACGTGATGCTCTGTGCAATCGTGTTCGACTTCCCCCTCGGGCTCCTCCACTTGGGTGCGTCCATACTCCACGATCTTAGCCCAATGTTGAGGATGATCCACAGATGCCTTCCCGCAGAGCCCTAGGTATATCATAATCGTCCTTTCATAGCCGTACAACAATATGTAAACCCTGAGCGCAACGTATCGCCGCCACGAAAGGTCAGTGGGATTTTCGGGATGAAGGGAGCAGGACACGTAGCCATCGGACAACGCCAGAAGCCTCTTGATTTCCGACTGGGGAATGTGGAACGGCGCGCGCATGCTCGCACTGACCATTTGCAGTCTGGGTGGGTCCATCGTTTGAGTGCTGCCGCGGGCGATGTAGATAGTCCTCCATTCCAGCGTGGTTTTCGTGAGTTCTGCTGTCTGCTGGGGGTCTCGTTCAAGCTCTACGAGGTGTTTGAGTCCAGCCGGCTGCCAGTAAGCGCATGGGACATATAGCTGTCGTGTGTGGTCGGGGGATTCCACTCCGCGGAGGAGCAGCCCTAGGTTCCGTGGCGCGCCTCCCGGTACCTCCAATTCAATTCCCAATAGAAGGACAACCAAAATGGTCTTGTTTGCGCCTGAAAGGACTGGGACGTGAGCCATGACGCCGTAAGGAGTGATACTGAATGTTGGTCGTTTTGACAAATCGGCAGGACGTTTCCACTTGCAGGTGATTCAGCGGTGTATCCACAGGAAAATTACGGCAGGTGATGGATACTTACAAATTTGAGCTTTTGCGATAGATTTCTTCGAGACCGAGGACGCTCGGCACATTGCCTTATGCGTCGCCCATGGCGGAAATCGGAGGGTGAACTGGCCAAGATGGTGTCGCTGTCTGAAGGCAGAATGTGATTCATGTACGTTGTCGCCGGAACGCTGAGCCAATCGTCCTCTAAGAAATCCCAGTCGAAGTCCGCGTCGGTGACAGCCCGGTCTCCCCAGGCGAAAATAGAAGGGTCGTCCACCTGTCTCATGAGCTCCTCTTGAAGTCGAAGGAATGCGTTCCTCCCTTCCCCGTACAGCGGCGGCATGAAGATCCCGAAGATCCCCATCAGACAATACGCCTCGTCCTCGGGCCGCGTAGTCTGGCGATCCGCTGCCCACGACATACGCGCGGCGACGCAGTAGTCGGAGGGCTTCTTGTCGAGCTTGAGCACGTCCACGGGCACCCGCGTGATCTCCTCCAGCAGGTCTGCCAGGTCCGCTTTCGCGCCCAAAACTTCCCAGGTCTCAGAGAAGAAGACCACGAACAGCGGCGCGATGAATTCCTGGAGCGTCCATCCACGTTTGTGCCATCGGCTCATCCGGAACGCGGACTCGGGAGCGTGCAGCTCGTCCGGGCTGACGGTCGGCACATCGCGCAGGTACACGTAGCAGGCGGCGGCGAGCGAGTAGTATCGGTACATGGACACGATGGCTTCCGATAGGTCGGTGCTGCTCGTCTTGTCGATGCAACACATGTCGGCCCATCCCCACTCGTGACCACCGCGTTCAGCGAGGACGCAGAACTCGCGGATTTTGTCGCAGACGAGGTCGCGAGGATTGGTGCCATCTGCGGTGGACTGAGCACGGAGGGCTTCGAGGACCTGAAAGGTTTGTTCGTACTCATCCCAAGCGTGCGAGAGGATCGCGTATCCGCCAGGGACACTCTCCGGGGTAGGGAAGAACTTGAGCTCGGCGCGTGCGGTGTTGAGCAACCACATCAGTCGCTACGTGGGCAAGTCTGGCGTTCATGGTAGGTGAGATGGCTACTCTCAGGTCGCCTCTGAGCAGGAACATACCGGGGTTATATTTTGAGACTTCAGAATGCGACTGACTCTGATGTTTGGGGTTGACGCTGAGCAGCGGGTCGCCTTGGAAGAAAAGGAGGAGTGTGAGTGTAGAGGCACTGGCAGGAAAATGCAGCTTGGCAGGAATGGGGTGAAGTGGGGTGTGCTTACTAGACGGGCACAAAGGTCATTGAAGATTAAGTATAGCTACGACAATGCATCGTCCAGCCGAATACACAGCAAACCACATAATCAGATGGAGTGCCAGCTCGTAATAGTTCGCGATAATAGGGGAGGCTGTGCGCTACCTTAGTGTGCGGCGGGAGGGCGACATCGGCAGGCTGCGGCCCCCTGGTTACATGGCATACAGAGTTGTGGGAATGGTACGAGTTTGTATATATATGCGTCTGCATTCGGGCCCAAAAACCTGGGTTCGATTGGCGATGATGGCGACGAGGGAAGACGCAGACAGTGGAGTAGCTAGTAGCGCCTAACATATGCCAAGCGCCATCTAAGCGCTAATCCCCGGCTGTGCGGCATGCGAATGCGATTCGTATCGCCTTTCCCTTAGTAGCCCTATCTTCTTCGCAGACAGCCAACCCACGTACTATGCGTGCATATCTGTCGGATATGCTCCCGTCTCCGTAGAACCCACCCCATCCCCGCACCGCCTGTCGATGAGCAGGCTCCGACCCACCGCGTCGCTATGAATCCGAGACTCAGAATAAGGCAAGCGGACCGGTACCAGGCCTTAAGCTTGTGACTTCTCAAGAGAAGCATATAGCGGCCTATGGTATGGTACACAACTCTCACCGTCCTGACCGTCTCCCTCCATCTGGTGTTCATCAAGGGAGTCATGTCGTTCACACAGTGAGTGTATCCTTAGCTGCCCAACCTTGAAATTCGGTGGTCAAGCTAGAAGGCCCCGAAACGTGACGAAATCTATCTTATTTAGACCTGGGGAACGCCCTCCGGAGTACCCTCAGTGGTTGTCTCGGCGGCACAGCGGCGATTGACCTCCCTCCGCACGATCACGAGCTGTCAGACTCAATAGAGCTACGGGATATCGATGACGCAGATAACCAGGACACTCCTACGGCGAAGGTGGCTGGAAGCGGTACTACCATGCCTTCACCGCAGCGAACGTCTGCGTCCTCGTGCAACGTGTACTTCTAGGACCTCGCCTCCCTCGCCCAAACTGTGCTCGTATCCCTCGCCGCTGCTGGTCTCTGGATGTTTTCTACACCTGCGGACGCCACCAAGACGACGATGAAGACGGACAGGAAAAGCGGGGATGATGATGATGCTGTGCTCGAGAGTGTGTCTGCTGTCGTTGTGTTCGCGGACTCGGAATTGACCACCTATGTAACTATTTGCGCGCGATTTACGCAGATCAAGCGACACAGCATCGGCACTCTCTGCTACGGGACTGTTGCGACTCGCGAGGGTGGAGGTGGAATTTAAATTTACCAGGTACACGATAGGCGTATTGGATACATCGCTCCCGCCGAGGCTGTCATCGCGCAAGTAAATGGCCTCACATGCGACAATAAACCCGGAATATATCTATCTATCTATCTACAGGCTGCGGGGTCTGCTCGGGCGGGGGCTAAAGACGAAGATTTTGGCCAATGGACTGCAGGAGCCAATGCTCTCAGTGCTCTGGAAGCTATTTCTCAACATGTGGGTGCCTATATGCCTTCGACGTCCTTCGTTAGCGGTACAAGGCTAATTGCAATTGGTCACAGGTGGGAGAACAAGACCGCCAACGAGTAGACGCTGTAGATTCTCGACAGGCCGATCATGGATCATTTACTTGGTCCTCTCTTACACGATCGCTTACATGCTGTCGGTCCACGGTATACACCGCAGCTCCTCTTGATGACCTCGACTATAAATCCTCGATCTAGAACTCATTCCCATCGTTCGTGGTGCGCACGTCGGGATCACCACATCGCACCTCGCGCACAAGCTTCATAAGAGCTTGACGTCCATCCCAGGAGAAGCCATTAGCTCTTTAATGAGCCCCCCTTTGTGCCAGAAGCGCATCCGCCTCCCCGCCGCTACCGTATGTGCCCCAGCAACCTCCAACGATGCCAACGTCGACGCGCTTCATGAGAAGCTGATACCGAGGCCACCGCGGAGGCGCGCATTACGAATGAATCCACTCGGTCAGTTGGCGGGGAGCGCGGGGAGGATGAAGACGTCGTAGACGTCAGACGTGGATGCGACGTCCGGGGCTTGGATCAACCCATTCTACCGTGGGACAGCATGAGCGGGACGACCTGATCACTGGAGATAAACTGCCAGAGAGGGGGAGGATGCACGTACGAGAAGCGCGGCGGCGAAGCCGAAGTTGGCATCGATCTGGAAGATCGCTCCCGGGCCAGCCGAGCAGTGTTCGCGTCCTTGCCCCACTTGCCTTGCAAGTTCGCAGGCAACGCACCCCTCGCACTGCTGGCAAGCAGATACCTCCAAAAGTTGAACAACACCCATTCCAGGTATGCGTCGCCAACGTCGGTCTAGTACGCGGCGCGCAACCGGTCCGTCGGAGTGTCGAGATCGGGCTTCTGGCCGATGTCGAGCTCAAACCTCCCCATCAACTCCGAGTAGTCTGCAATATGTGCTGCGAGGATGTTAGCGTACGTTGATGGGGTCACCGTAGCAGGGCCAATGCGCGCGACGAGCGCGTCGTGCGGGTCGGCACCCTTGAAGGAGAAGCCGTGCGCCGCGTCTCCGGCGTTGGCGTCGTAGTTCGTGCCGCCGACCCATGTGATCCAGGATTCGCTCCTGTTGGTGACATTGATCGTCGCGTTCTGCGTACCTGTCGGTGCGCAGATGACTGAGGCATTAGTACCACGCGCGGTGACTCGGGCGAGGATTCCGAACGCCATGCCCGGGCTGGAGGCTGTTCCGACGATTTTGAGCGTGGAGTTGTCGAAGCAGGAGACGGTCGGAGTAGGGAGCCCCGGTTCAGCATCGGTGGAATATGCATAGGTGAGGACGGGGAGGGTGTTTAATCCCGTCATGTTGATGTGCTGAAGGCACGCTTGCGTTAGATGAGAGCAGAACGTCTCGCTATGGCAATCAGTCGGTCAGTGATCTCGTCCGTGCAGCGCATTGAAAGCAGCTCACCGGAAGAACGAGACGTTGCCTTGGGCCCAAGAAGTGCACTGCACCGCAACGTCCAGATCGAGTCATCTTACGAAGTCCGAGAAGTCACCGTTCAGGTCGAGTGTGGCAAGCAGGTATCCTGCGCCGACGTAAGAGCCTGACGAAGGTGTACCCTAAGTGAACGAAAAGAACTTGATTCGCATTGAGACTCCGACATATCGTACCCGGTGGCATCAGTGGTCGGCTCGGCGATGCCTGGAGTTCATTATAAGTTCCGATCAAGATTCAACTCAGCTGTAGGCAGATAAACATACTTACTATCGATGGTCCCATTTGGACTTGTGAACTTGAAGATAGCTTGACGGATGGCCTGCATGTCTCGTGCCACCGTCTGCTGCTCAGAAGCCATCTTCAAGTTGTTCCCTCCATGTAGTTCTAGGAGAACAGAAGATCATCAACGTCGGAGTGGCTTCAAATGAGCTGATGACGATAAAAAATTAGCAAGCGCGAATACTGACGTCGACTGGATACTGAAAGAGACCACCAGCCCAGAGAGACTCAATGTTCAACTGCGTGACCTCCTGGGTAGTTTGCCCGTTGACCATTGCTGTACAGGCGTCGTCAAGAGTCAAGTCTACAAAGTCTACCTAAGAGGCCACAGTGAACTGACCTGCGAGGTATCCATTCCCGATAGGTGGCCAATCATCCGCCCAGAAGTCGAAGCCACGGCCAGGTTCAGTGAACCATATGCCATTGCCAGAGGCAGGCAAACCGAGAGGCGCCGCAACGACTATAGAGGTGGCAGAGGCGGTAAACGCGAAGCCTAGGGCCGAGCCCACTTGACATGATAGCATGTCGACGGGCTTGAGACGTCGAAGCCAGGTTCGCGCAGTGTGGTAGTACGGAGTATTTATAGGAAAACATCTCTGACACCCCGGCGAGTTTGTGGGACACCCAACTGTCGGGCCGCGGCCGCACGAAGGGAAGCGAACATTGTTCGTCACATGGCGCACTTCACTATACACCCGGAGCTGAACGTGATACGTCGAAGCAACATCGAAGTACAGAAGACTCGCCTTAAGCTTCGACCAACAGAAGGCCACTTGGAATGAACGATCCAAGCCTTACTCGTCACTTATTCCAATGTTACCTCTATGTTCCGCAGTGAACACAACATTGACCTCCATACTCCATAAGATTCAGTCTAGGAGCCTGAATAGTGCCAATGCCAGTGAGCCATGTACTTGGCGTGGGCTGCATGTATGCGTATGGATTCCGACGTGCTAGTGCCATCCAAGCCCTCGAAGGGCTGACGCATATGCATATGAGTTGAAAGGTAACTAGATACAGCTGAGGTTATCCTCACCCAACTGGTCTTGGACTCTTGGCATGCGGCGGTCAGCACAGTGGCCCGTGGGGAGATGGGATGGTTGGAATGATGGCTGGATGATGGCAAGGAATAAAGCAGGAGCAAAGCCCAGCCCAGCTTCAAGAAGCTATTTCGTGTCCGGCACTGACGGGCCGGGGACCTTTTTAGCAACGAGTAAATTCGCCTCTGCAGACGACGTCGCGTTGCTTCCTCTCCTCGACTCCCTCCAGACCAAACGAAATCACGATCACACGAACCTATACGGTACTTAAGAACCCCCGATCGGACAAAGTTTTGTTCGCAATCCAGCTTCAATTCCCGCTTGAAGAATACAAACAAAAACGCGTGCTGCAGTACCAGCCTACGACGCGCAATCCTTTTTAACCCTTCCCATCCTCCATTTCCCGCGCTTACAAGAGCGTCCACGACACCCCGTGGAGGCGGCCAACGCTCAGCGGCGCGAGCTGCTCAAACGCCGTCGGCGTCAGGTCCACGCTGCCCACCGCGCACCCCGGGCAGGTGTCCGCGACGGTGACGGTGACCGACTTGCTGCCGTAGGTGACGCGCATCTTGCGACCGCACATGGGGTTCCTGTGATGGTTCAACGGTATGACGCGTCAGCATCGGGTGGTTTCGATCGACCACACGGGGAGAGAACGTTACAGGTTGGGGTTCGCGGTCGCGCCAGGGAAGGTCGTGATGGTGGCGTGGTCGACGGCGACAATGTAGTCGGTGTCGACGTTGTTGTGGCCGCACGAGCCGAGGCCGGGTGCGTAGTAAGTGGCTGTTCGAGCACAATGTGAGTGTCGATGAGCTCGAAGAACGTGCGAGCACGAGGCGCGGACGTGCTTACCATCACCACCAGACTTGGACATGCTGACATCGGCGAAGGCGGAGGTGGCAGCGGAGAGTGCGACGATGGCGGCGGCGACGGAGAAGCGCATGTTGAAAAGAAGAGGGGATAAAGGTGGAAAAGGATTGACCAGCAACTGAAGGGGAGCGAAGGAGGATTGCGAATGGAGAATTGGCCGTCCTGGGGGAGGGGTTATATACGCGTCCAGGACTACGCGTCGGTGCGCATGCGCCGCCGCCCACTCAGCCTCCACGCACAGTCAGTGCACGCGGACGTACGGGCAGCACCGAGGTCTCGCATGAGCGAGACCGCCTCAATGAGACCGTCCATCGATCAACCAGGTGGGGGCAGCTGTGGACAGCGACGCCGGAGTGCGCAGCCATCACAACGTCGAACGCGATGGTTGGCTGGCGCCGGGTGTTGACGAAGGGTGACCGCGAGGATCCCCGTGTTCGAGCAGATGGAGCCATTCGCCACTCGGCCAGCTTGAGGCTCAGCCCTCAAACTTGAGAATGGAGACGACTTGGATCAAGCTGAGCTGCTTGACCGTGAGCAGGTTCTCTTGCTGCTCACCCCGTGTAAGCTCTCTTCTTCTGTCGCTTCCTTCGCGTCGTTTCTGCTTCATGGTTCTACACGGCGTCACACCCCGCGGTTCTGTGAGACGATGACATGTCCTGGTGTACAAGGCAGAGCCGTCTCTTGAAATTGTTGCTATTCATCAGTACCTGAAACTACAGAGCGATGTTCTGGGACGGACCGTGACGCACCTGGACTCGGGTGGCCAGATGATGACATCTTGATGTCCTTCTGGCACTGCCTGAGTACAGAGAAAAGCGTGGGGATCACGAGTATCGAGTAGCGTACGCTGTGCAGTTTGCGGTAATTCATGTGCGTCCTGGGGACCTCGAGCCCGGAGCAGGAGGTCGTCGTGCCACCGTGACTCTGTGCCACTGCGGCCGAGGTGCAGTCATCGTTGCCCACGCTCGGCAGATGCCGCGGCAGCAAGCAAAGTCAAGCATCCGACATTTAACCAGCGAATAAAAGCCTGATACAAGCGATAAGTATACTCTGTAACAACAAACTCTATTGGACCCATGGGGATGTGGTCATGCCAGTGCGTATAAAGCGATAGTGATGCGTGTCAGTGCAACAAAAATAGGCCCAGATCGTAGTACATAAGCCTGGGCCACATGTACAGTGTACGGATCCTCATACCGGGATCAATGCGTATGTCGTAGAGAACCAGAGGAACGTTAGTGGATACAGCGATTACCAAAGTCTATCGTGATGGTGGACAATGACCAGTGAATAAACTAGAACTATGTGTGCGCGACTAAAAAGCAATGAGTGGCGGGGGGTGAGGAAAGGGACACGAACGAAAGGAATAACTTATGTACAACTGCGTGCGCACCATCATCTGGCTTGAAAAAACGGGGACGCGAAGCGGATTCCGACTGAAACGTGGGGCAGAGAAGGTTTCACGGGCATTATGCCTGTGCCTCTCCCTTCGCAGCCGCGGCCGCCTCCTCCGCCGCGATCTCCTTCGCGATTGCCAGGTCCTGCAACAGCCATGAAACCAATGTCAGCAACGCGCTCGCGCGACGAAAAAACAGCAGCAGCGGCGGCGGCAGCAGCACTCACCGGACACGGCGAGAACTTGGACTTCGCGCGCACCCACGGCCCGTACCTGTAGAACAAGAACGGGCTCGGCGCGAGGAGGAGCCCGCACAGCCCCACGAGCGTGCACGCCCACGCGATGCCGAGCGCGCGGAACATCTGCACAGTGAAGAGCGGGAACGCGGCGCCGACGCACGAGCGCACGATCGTGTTCGCGCTGAACGCGCTCGCGGCGTACTGCAGGTACGTGTCGACGAGGTACGAGAGGAAGCTGTTGAACACGAGCGACACCGCGGCCCCGATCGGCACCGTCGCGAGCGCGGGCACGATCCACGGGATCGATGCGTACTGGCCAGTCCACCCCAGCCAGAACGCGCCGATGACGAGCACGGGGCCGCCGATCATCGCGCCGTAGAGGCGCTCCTCGGGAGGGGGGAAGCCGCGGTACTTGACGATGAGCTTGGGGTAGTGCTTGGAGAGCGGGATCGTGAGGTAGGCGCCGATGGTGGTGCCGACACCGACACCGATGAAGACGAGCCCGGCCTCGCCGCTGTTGAAGCCGCGGGTGGTGATGAAGATGAACGGGATGGCTTCGAACACTGCGGGGAAGATGTGTCAGGCTCGCAGCTTGAGATACAGTTATACTAGACTCGATGACTTACTCGCGTACAAGACACCATAGACGAGGGAGATGTAAATGGTGACGAGCAGAAGGATAGGCTCGTTGATGAGCATCTGGATCGGGCGGTAGAGCGTGCGGTGAAGGACGCCCTTTACCGACCAGTCCGATTGTTCGTGCTCCGCGTACAGCTGAGCATTCCCCTTCGGATCCGCCTTGCGAAGCCGCTGCGCCTTCCACTGAAGGATGACAGGGGCGTACGTCTCGGGGAGGAAGAGGAAGGCCAACACCGTGCAGAACCCGGCGAAAATCATCATGATCCAAAAGATCCATCGCCAGCCGAGAGGGCTCATGATCACGCTGCGAAGCAACAGGTCAGAATTAACAATCCAGGTGCCAGACGAGGCCAGGCACTCACAATCCTCCGACGATAGGACCGAGGACGGGGCCTACGAACACACCAGCCGAGAAAATCGCAGTCGCCGTCCCACGGGTGATGGGGTCCCATATGTCGACGATGACGCCACCGCTGATCGTGAGCGGTGCGCAGGCGAAAACACCCGTAAGGAAGCGGGTGACGAGGAGAGTTGTCATGTTGTGGGCGAGTGCCTGGCCGAGGTGGAGGATGACATAGACGGCAAGACCTATGCGAAAAATGATCCGGCGGCCGAACAGCTCCGAGCCTGGGCCCCAGAGAAGTGGGCCGACAACGTAGCCGCAAAGAAAGATGGAGGTGACGAGGTATCCGACCACAGTACTGGCACCGAACTCCGCCGAGATGTAAGCACTTGCGCCGCTCGGGGCTGACGAGGCGAAGGTACTAGGGGCAGAGGGATCGTTCAGCTTGTTGGTGGCGGGGGTATAACAAAACCACTCACACATTGACGGTCATGAGCACAGAAAGGACTGTGATCGCCCATTTCCTCCTGGTAGACCAGTTCTGAGGATTTTCGGGATCGTCGGGCCCGTCCCAGCCGACGAGGTCGGGATCTGGCGGAGCGACCTCTTTCGATGGAGGCAGGACATCACCCTGTTTGGGACGGGGCTCCTGCGGGTCGTCGCCGCCATACCGTTCTGCACGGACTTCGTCTCGTCGGAGGCTCTCTTCAAGCCCATTGGGAACCTGGGAGGGCCCTTTCAACGTGCTCGTTGACGACCGTGCGGATGAGAGGCCTGACATCATGATGATAGAATGTATGCGCGAAGGACAGGAAGGACGATGTTTCGCGCGGTCAGGAAGGGACACACGGATCGGGGGAGCAAGCGTCTAGAGACCTTCGAACATGACCGGCTCTGGCCTTTATACGACCGCCGTATCTGTGGGCAAAACATAAATGCGATCACAATAATAATGGCGAGGTCGGGGGGGCCGCGAGTGTATCCGGTCGGCAGCGCAGGCTGAGTAAATGCAAGTGCGTGTCGTCCGTCCGTTGAAGCGGAGTGGGGCCGGCATGGAAGTTCCGTGGGTACGAGTCGAGTAGGTTATCCCCATGCCCTACGGTATATCCGCGGGGCGGCACCTGGTGAAGAGGAGCTTACTGCTACATATTAGCTGCTGATAAATCGTCGGACGCCATTAGAAATACGAACGGAGACAAGCCAGGACAAGCCCAAGGATGCATGTCAACATCAACATTGCGCAGTATTCTGCATGACGACTCGTCTCCGGTCCCGGGTGTGTCGAGTGCCGGTCTTTCAGTTCCAATTTCACAGCGCATCAACACGGTCGGTGTAGGCCAGTGCTGTAGCCTGTTTCAAAACGAAGACCCGGTATGGGTACGGCCGTTTCACCTCGTCCTCGACGAAGAGCCTCGAAGAATTACTCGGCGTGCATCAACCGTGAGCAACAGGGGGGAAGCGGCTGAAGGAAAAGAGAGTGAATCGGACTGGTTGGGTTCAAGAAGACCGGACATTGACCGTGCAACTCCGCGGGCCTCAGGAGTGCCTCAGGCTGACCTTGGGCTGACCCCCCGAGATCCGCTTAGATCGCTCATGGTCCGATCCTTGCTTCTTTTAGACGCCTTACTCCTAATCCGTCAACTCGTCCATGCAAGATAGATCTGGATCCGTTCTGCAAGCCATACTACGAGTCTGTTACAGAATCAAGAACGTTCCCCCCCCAAAGCTGCAGACATCCATACCACTGCATCTGGCGGCGCTCCCCGTCGGTCTACTCGGCGAGCTTGGTCCTGTTTCTTTTGGGAGCCTGGCGTGTATGTCATCGGGATTCCTTCAGTGAGCAAGGCTCCAGTATTCTCAGCATGCTGCAAGGCATGGGATCTAGCGTGTGGTGAGTCCCTATTGTCGACATGTAACGATACATTCACTCATATCCTGGGCTCAGGCGAGCTTCCTCCACTGCGACGTCCGTTTATGCACCTTTAACAATAAGACGCGTGCAGGAGTTCCCACCAGAACCGAGGACCGACTGAGCCCCAAACGAAAAGAAGGTCTTCATGTCCGCGACCTCCACAACGCCCGTAGCCCAGAAGCGCACCCCGTACACAATACACGGGCGTCTCCATCTCGTCATAGAAGCACAACCGCAGAACATCACCGGGCGACCGGCAGCACGTCATCCCCCCCCCCCCACTGCCGTCAACGCTAATTGTAGTCCACGAAGCCCTGCAGCTTCCTCGCGACGCGCGGCGGGAACTTGAACGCGCCCAGCTTCTCCCCAAACGTCCGCACGATCTGCACGATGCCCTCCTTGATCGCTGCGTGCAAAAAAAAAAACGGAAAACACAAAAGACAAAACACAAAATGCAAATCAGCCCAACATCGTCTCCCTCGGCCCTGAAAAAAACAAACAATACGGCACTCACCGTCAGTGACGACGCCGCACACCTCGCCCGCGCGCGCGGCCTCCATCGCGAGCGTCTCCCTCTCCGCGACCTCCTTCGCCGACAAGCCGTCGAGCACGTCCGCCGGCGGCAGCGCGTACTGCGCGTTCAGCTCCGCCTGGTACTCCTCGAGCGCGTCGAGGAACGCGAGCAGCGCCTCCAGGATCTTCGGGATGTCCCGCTGGACGACCCCGAACGTGTCCTCCGCGAGCGACGCGCACACCAGCCGGCACAGCACTGGCGAATCGCGGGCAAGTTAAAGGACACGGGTTTGAACGTGGGGCGAGGGAGCGGAAACGCACCTTCGACCGCGAGCGCGTCGACGTACCGATTAGGCAAGCTCGCCTCCGCGACCCTATGCACACGCGCCCTCGCCCACCACGCGCGCGCGTGCCCCCCTGCCTTCGCGACAAGGCCCGGCACGCGCGCCTGGAGCGCCTCACGCCACCGGCCCCTGGTGTTCTCGACGATCCCCTTGACGTTTTCCTCGGCCTTCTGCGCAACTGCGGTAGGCGCTGGCGGAGCAGCTGTTGCTGTCGCTGTCGCCGGCATGACCGAGCGGAAGAGCTCGGGGATGTGCGAGGCGCCGGCCTCGGCCGTCTCGGACACCGCGGCGGCGAGCGGGCCGTCGGACGCGAGCGTGTCGAGCGCGGCGCGGAGCGGCGAGGACTGCGCGGGCTTGAAGACGGACGTCCGGAGGAGCGGCGTCGCCCTCGCGTTCGCGGGGAGCGGTGTCGCCGTTTTGAGTGCCGGGGCTGGCGCGGTGGCTGCGTGAGGAGAAAAGAAGAGAAGGAGGCTCTATATGTCAGACGGGGGAAGAATGCGAATTGGACGGGAAGAGGGAGGGCGTACGTGGTGGTGCTGGCTGTCCTCGTCGCAGGAAGAGCTGATAATCACGCCCGAGTGTGAGTAGGGATTGGCGGGCGAGGGTCGACCACATGTTCGGGGCGTGCTTCTGGTCGGCGAAGAACGCAGAACGTCGCGCGCTGGCCTCCTTGGACTCGGCCGACGCGAAGTCGCGGAGCTCGGCATACGCGAAGTGCTTGAGGTAGAGGTCCGAGGACGTGATGCCGGAGACAAGGGTGAGCCCGGGGTCTGCTGTATGACCTGCGACAGGGACGGGCTGCACTCCTGTCAGCGTGGAGTATAGCGAGCCTTGAAGGGTGTTTACGAACCTCTGCAGCGATAGCATCGAACGAGCTCTCCGCGAACTCCCAAATGCCCACAGTGGTCAAGGCCAAGTAGAAGGAGCGACGGACGAGAGACCAATGCCGCGCGAGCAGCAGCGGTGTCCACTGGCCCCGAAGGAAGTGTGCAGTGAAGGGCTTGAGCAACCTGGGTACGAGGGGCAGCTGGTATAGCGCTGGAAGCACGGCAGAACGCGCGAAGGCGAAAGCGAGCAAGTACGCGAGGGTTGTAACAAGGGAATATAGGAGCGTTGTCAGCGCAACGGTGACGATACGAGCAAGACTGAATGATTCCAGCTTCTCCTTGCCAGCCGTTAACGATGGGCCCCAGCGAACGGCGAACCGGTCAAGAAGTACGCAGCGCACCAGGCATGCGAATGCGACAAAAGCCTGCGACAAGACGATGTATATCAGGTGACCGTTGAGGTAGTAAGGATGTTTCCTGTAGTCAATAGTCAGAGGATGTTTGGTTCAGAGACAGCGGGAGCACTCACCTCGATCTGACAAAAAGAGATAGACGAGAATGTGGATCCGCGGTCGCGTCATATGAGCTTGTAATGAGGACGTGAAGTGCCGCGATGGATAGTGAGGATATCAGGTAGGTGAATAGGGCGTGTATTGTATTGCGCCTTTGAAAGGCACTGCCAAGGGTCTTAGATGGTGAGGGAGAGGGTGCAGGTACAGCTGTGTGACACGGAAGTCAGTACCTCCACGGTGACAGAACGAGGATAAGCGAGAGATGACGAGTGGAATATATTTGAAGATGTACGCCCTCGTAGGAACTCCTGGTCGTAACCACAAATTGGCATCGGTCTCGATACACCCATTACATACCGTCTCGGAAGAAGGGTGCAAGGGCGCAACACCAAAACCCGCATGCTCAAGAGCAATTCCCTCCCTCCAATCTAACCAGAAATCATTATGAAGATAGAAGAAAGGCTCACCTGAGAGATGTGACTTGCGCAAAACAACGATGGGTAGTGCGCCGACGCCGAATATCGCGATTGTGTACGCGACTGTCGATGGCCTCACGGGCAGCAACCAGAACTCCCCGTCTCCACCACTCCATATCCTCCACGCGGTTACGAGCAGCCAACAGAAGAGGCCAGAGTGCAGAAAGATTTTGTACAGTCGGTGGCGCAAGACGACTTTCATAAGAGGCTCATATAGTCGGGAAGCGGGTGGGATGGTCGGCGCAGAGCGTGACAGAAGCGTAGAGGGGATCGCGCGGATAGGCGTAGACGGCGTTTGTGGCGGGGCGTTGGACGACATTGCCGTGGATGGAGAGCAAGACGCAAGGCTAGGGCCCACACGAAACTGGACGAGCACAACCGTGACACAACGCGTTCTGTCTGTCGCGCGTCTCGTCAGATCACGTGGCAGTTCCCTTCCCCTCGGCTATCTCCGAGGCATTAGCGCCTATCCACAAAGCTGTCCGCCAGCGTCGGCCCTCCATTTTAAATGTTGCCCCCGCTCATCCATATGCATCGAGCTGACGAGAGCCACGACACTCCCCCGAGGAGTATGATCTGACCATCACCAACGGCGTTGGAAACTAAATTGGCAGCTGGCATGCAAGCGCCATTCCCTTCCGACTCAGTGGTCAGTCCCCGCGCGCTCTTCTTTTTCTGATTTGTCTTATCGTCAGGTTCAAACGTGTGTCGAAAATGAACTCGTCCACAAAGCGCTACACATCTTTTCCAGTCCACCGTTACTGCCGTCGCTCGTCGATAGTCCATTTCGCCGGGGCGTTTATTACTTCCGTGAGGGACCCACTTGGATCAGTGTGGCACTGTGACTTGGCAGTACGTCTGTCGTCGCAAAGCAGTCTGCGGCCAACTGTAAGTCTGCGACCAAATGCGCACGAATGGCCTTTGCTCAGCCCAAGCCAGCACAAACCCTCTCACATGTGGACGGTATGGTATGCGGCGTGAACAGCTTATTTCCATCGTGATGGTCGCGCGCCTTTCCACCGCCCACCACCCGGTCAATCATCGGACTCGGGCTGTTTCACGGCGTCGCGACTCGCACGGATAGTCCAGCCCGAGTGCGCCTTCGCCGTGTCGTGTCAGCGTTGCGCTCATCCAGCGCCGTCACCGCCAGTGCGTCCCGCGTGCATTGACTGTGTACTCCGGGCCCCATGCGCGGAGCGCGCAGTCTTCGACGCGTATATAAAGCCTCCACACCAGGACGGTGAGTTCTCCATTCGCAGTTCATGTTCATTCCCATTCACTTGCTGGTCAACTTTTTTCTTATCTTTATTCCCTCCTTCTTTCAACATGCGCTTCTCCACCGCCGCTCTCTTCGTCGCTCTCTCTGCCGCCACGTCCACCTTCGCCAAAGTCCAGATGTCCAAATCTGGTGGTGATGGTGCGTCCATCCTCGCCTTGGTTCCTTCTAAGTTCTAACCTCCTCGCTAACATGCTCCACCGCACAGCCACCTACTACACCCCGGGTGTCGGCTCTTGCGGCCACAATAACGTCGAGACCGACTTCATTGTCGCCGTCGACCACGCGACCATCCAGAGCTTTCCTGGTGCGGGCGCGAACCCCAACAAGTACGTATTACCGTCCCTCTCAACTACCTGACACTGACGTGATGCGTGCAACAGCAACCCCATGTGCGGCCGCAAGATGCGCGTCACACACGGCAAGCAGTCAGTCGTCGTCACCGTCGCAGATACCTGCCCGGGCTGCGCGTCCGGCTCCGTCGACCTCACGCCCACGGCGTTTGAGAAGCTCGCGCCGCTCAGCGTCGGTCGTCTCCACGGTGTCAAGTGGACGCTCTTGTAGTAAAGAGGGGTTCGTGTTTGCAGTGGAGGACGCATTCGACCGTGATCAAGTCGGATGTTTGAAGGATACCCCGATCCGGTTGCGCATCGTAGGCTGGTACTACGACACGCTTTTGTTTTCTTTCTTTCTTTTTGGGAATCGAACTTGGATTGCGGACGGAACTTGCGAACCGAGTGTGATACGTTCCTCCCAATGAGCTCAGGGCACGACGAACGCGCGCGTCGATGTCAGAGTTCTCAGTTCCATGTTGGTTAACACCGATTTATCTATAATTAGCGAGAGATATCGGATCGTCGATCTCAGTGCTCACATCAGAGACATAGTACCATCGCTCACATAGCACAGCGTGTCACAGTCGATGAAGCAGGCAGGGTCTTTACGTTAAACTTGCCTGTTGTGGATCCGGGGACACTATGTTCCGTTTCTGCTGATACTGAACGCCCGCATTGAAGGTTTCGACCAAGAAGTCCGCGTGTCGGCGTGGACACTTTAAATAAGTACATACTATGTAAGTTGGAGGGGATGGTGACAAACCTGGAGGTACGCTCTGAGTTAAAGCTTTGAACTGAATAAGTATGGACCGTACTCAACGTCACGCCAAAAGTCGACATCCGAGTCAGCGAACTATCATCGAGACCACTGTCGGGGATATGTACTTAGCACCAGTCGATCCATCCCAAACCGGAGCGCTTGGAATCACCGTTACGCCGCGCATTCCCGGTCCAGCCGCACCCGTCTCGGTGCCAAACGCGACGAGTGCCAGTAGGAATTCCATACTGAGCTGCGAATGTCGAATGTGAGCTGCCTGTGGCGGGCTGGGTGACGGCCCGCCCTTCATCTTGCTGAGGCCCGTGGCCCCTCCACGGGCCCTCCATCCGGGACGATGAGTTCTTCATTCGCAATTCACCTTCGTTCCTAGTTACTTGCTGGTTAACTTCTTTTCCTCCCTCTTTTTTTTTTCAACATGCGTTTCTCTACTGCCGCTCTCCTTGTTCTTTCCGCTGCCACCTCTGGCTTCGCCGTGGTTCACAAGTCCGGTGGTGATGGTAAGCACTTCCCCCGTTCTTATCCGTCGATCCACGCTCATACTGTCTGCATTCCGGCAGCTACCTTCTATACCCCCGGCGTCGGAGTGACGAAGTTCCCTGGTCGGTGAGAACCCCAACAAGTAACAAGTACGTCACCTTCTTCCTCCGGTTACCCACCTCTGGCAGGCGCGGTCGCGCTCTGCCTCAATCCCTCTTTTGCTTCGCCGCCTACACGATGCTGACCCCGTGCGTCTCACAGGAACCCCATGTGTGGCCGCAAGATGCGTGTGTCCAAGGGGAAGAAGTCCGAGTTGGATTTCATGATTTTGGCAAGCGAGCGCTTGCTCGCCGGCTGTTCCCGACGTAACGTATAGCCCGCCGTTGTACATTTTCGTACTCATCCGTTTGCCTCTGTACCACGACGACCCCCCGTACAGGACAACCGGAATATACGCTGTCCTTCACTCGGACGACGTTCTTTTGATTGCTCCAACAGTCCGTCCGAGTCGTCGTCACCGTCGTCGACACCTGCCCCAGTTGCGCCGTTGGCTCCATCAACCTCTCCCCCGCAGCGTTCAAGAAGCTTGCGTGATGCTTTGCGGCGAGGACTCTGTGCGCAGGTTTGTGGTTTCACGGCGTGTAACTTGTCCGTGCTTGTATAGGTTTCTTGTTTGTTTTCCATTGGCCTTCGGTGCGGTTAAGCGTGCCATGGGCAACAGGAGACTTCGAGCCATTTCGACATCCGAGATTGAGAGGGACGCCCTGTTCCGTCACATAGCCACTATAGTCTATGTTCAAGGCCATCAAAATAGCGGTGCTGAGACTAAATTCAGACCGTTGCTCTGAAGAAGGGGGGCTGCCCTGGTCGTAACGAGAGCCGTACACCAGGCCATGTACATGTGACAACTCTTCCACAACTTCTCCAAGTTACCTTGGGTACCAAGGTTACTGCACACCCATAATTCGTGCCTGATATCACCCGGTTTACGGCGATCATCGGAGTTCCTCGAGCGCTCCACTTGTGTCTGCCCCAAACGATACGATTCCAATATCTGGCAATGGAACAGTACCCTCGAGCGAGCTGAAGCATAAACATAAAGTTAAGTCGCGATAGATACACAATAAATTACAACACGAGATGACTGATGCACATAGTCTCACTTCAGTAAAAGGCACCCACCAAACTTTTTTCTCGCAGCAACACTCATCTTCGCCTTCGCGCCGCCCCGGGCCCTCCACCCCCGTCCCACGTACTCGGACGTAACTCTCGCTGGTCGCGCATTAGTATCTCAGGCTATCCCCCACAACATCTCCCTCGGATTCCGGCGCGTTCTCCCAAACCCCGAAATACTTTACGACTGCGACCGCGCGCTTGACGCCCGAGTCCGCCGATAGTGTCCCATCCACGCTCTGCACCAGAAACTTTGCAAAATAGTGCACATTCCGCTGGCTCGGCGCGTGCTCCGTGAAGCTTCCACCCAGCTGCACCGACTTGTCTGTGGCGTTCACACTCACTCGCACTGGGGAATTGACCAGATGGATGGGTCAGGCCCACACGCTCGTCGTCTGGTGTGCGCATAAGCATAGGCTCGCTGGGGGCGCATGCACTGTTATTTTGCCTGTACAGCACTTCCCCGGGCCTGTTATATCACCACATGTACTGTTGCGCCGGCCAATGCTCAATCTATCCACTTACTGGGTGCCGCTCAGGACAGAAAGTGTGGAGCGGTCCCAGTGGGCAAATATAAAAGGTCTTATTACCAGCTCTTATAATCATGTAAACTGTACCCAAGGTTACTGGCGCGCCCGGGCGCCATCTATCTAGTAAATCAAATCAACGTTAAACTACAGTCGCAGCGACGGGAAACAACTTTCTAGCCTCTTGAGCTTCCTATGCAACATCTATGAACCCATTGCGTTCGGAGTGCCCGACATTCAATCGTCTCTGTTAGACGGTAAGCGACGTGCGAACGAAGCCATTACATTTGTCTGACGAAAGAGAGATCAAGCTTTGTACCCAAGAACCGCAATAGGCATGAGGAATGCGCACGGTCGTGGTATCAGTCACACAAGCTTCAATTCACGTTGCGAGGCGGGTAGTACATGATCACAGGACAATATAAGCAACAGGGATGGGTGGTAATATACCGGCAGATGGAAAACGAGGTGCATGCGAAAACAATACTGACATGATAGCATTCGAGGGGCGTGGGATGCGAATATGGCTAACGGCGTTGGTAGCAATTGGGTAGACACATAAACTTAGATGGCATCCTGGGCGAAATGGGAGTAAGTGGTGCAAGATAATAGAATGAAGGAGGCACGTACGAGGTCGTTGTTCCAGTCAAACCACCATTGAACCTTGGAGTTGTGGCCGTCAACTTCATTCATCGCCTCGCCCAACACCGCGAGGACGTGATCGTAGTCCGCACACGCTATCCAGCGTTCCTCGACGTTGTAGTTCGACCACAGAGAAATGATACCGTCCCATTCGAGCGCGAACGGTCGCCCCGAATCGAGGGAGAATCCACAGCGTCGACTAAGGTCCGCCACCATGAGATTTCGCGACAGCCCCATAGCGAACAACCACCTCTCGCGGTCCTGGAGCCACGAATCGTCGATGTCTGCAAGGTCGAGCTCTTCGCGCCCCCCAAAGGCCTCGATGTCCTCGTCCACAAGCTTGAGCTTGAGATGGTGGCGGCGCGCGTAGTCGAGGGCGTACTGCCGGGTGAAAGGGAAGCCATATCGATACAAGGGGGGAGCTTTGCCTCGCTTGGCGATAAGCTTGCGGCTGAGGGAATCTTTCGGAGGCCGCTTGTCCATAAGCTCCTTCCATTCCTACATATAAAAATAAGCCGGTGAGTCTTAGACGTACGTTCAGCACATGTCCCCATATGCGACTCGCCGCTGTTTGAAGCTGATTCGGACCCGTCTCCGGCAAGCCTGAGTCACGGTTGAATATGTCGGGGTCTATGATGCCCATGGCGACGAGGTAGAGAGCGAGGGGAGAAGCAAGGAAGCGGGTTAATGACCGTCTCAGGTGGAAGTTGAGTGGAACTGAGAACTGAGTGGGAGGGACGGTGAAAGCATCGGCGTCTTTGAGTAAGTAGTATAAGGCCGGGGCCTTCGGCGCCTTGAAGTTGAATATGGATATATACTCACCACTTACTTAAATGCTTAAAACTCCGCCGACAGGCTAGGCCGGCCGTCAAAGCTTTTTGTCGTCGCCGAACCACCGCGAGAGCCTAGAGGATGGTGGCCCGGTCACCGGTCACCAGTCTAGTCGACACGGAGATCGCAAACGATTTGAGAACATGCCAGTCGTCTCCAGATTCCAACCACTCAACGTTCAACTCTAGAGTCCACGAAGTCCAGTACTGTACGTCCGCGGAAAAATCCCGTTTGGTGATGACAACAGGCGTGGTTGATCGTGTATTGGAAGGTAAAGGGAAAGCCCGGTGGTAGAGCTAGTAGTTCGACCTTGGAGTCGGGTTCGTCAAGACGTGCGGAAGCCGGCACCCTCGTCGCTGCGTCTCTTCCATTTTTACCAGCATATACACTCAGTCAACCAGGGAAAGTGATGAATGTCCTTGCGGGATCACATAGAAAGCAGCGAATAGCAATGCTTCCACGCGGCTCACTCATTGGTTGAAGCTTGAAGCTGGCCCATGCAGGGCGGCGGGGCAAGACTAATAGACTTCGATTGATGCTGCTGAAGCCTCGTACATGGAAGAGCGAGACAAAATATTGCAATAACCGTGAACATGAGATGTGAGATACAAATACAACGTGAAACGATGTAAGTGCGAAAACAAACGCTAGCTTGACAACGATCTCCAGATCGTACTGGGGAACTAAATGATTCCCTGAGCAAATGGTCACTACCTGCGCAAGGAGATAGAAGTAAGGAGGGCGTACGACATCGTTATTCCAGTCATACCACCACTGGACCTTGGTCTTGTGGCCTTCAACCTCGTTCATCGCTTCAGCCAACACCTTAAGTACGTGCTCGTGATCCACACACGCCATCCAGCGTTCCTCAATAGTGTAATTCGACCACAGGGACGCGATACCGTCCCATTCGAGGGAGAAGGGCCTGCCGGCGTCGAGCGTGAACCCACACCGCTTGCTGAGATCCTTCAACATCAAAGTTTGCGAGACGCCCATAGCGAACAACGACATCTCGTGGTCCTGGAGCCACGAATCATCGACGTCCGCAAAATCGAGCTCTTTGCGCCCACCAAATGCCTCGATATCCTCCCCCACGAGTTTGAGCTTGAGGTGATGGCGGCGCGCGTAGTCGAGGGCGTACTGCCGGGTAAAAGGGAAACCATATCGATACAAGGGGGGGGTTTTGCCGGGCTTCGCGATAAGGGTGCGGCGAAGGGAGTCCTTTGGACCTTTCTTGTCCATGAGTAGCTTCCACTGCTTCGTGTTTGGGCTATGTTAGTGAGCCTTGCACGCACATTTACTCTAACCAACTCACCTCTACTTCATCCTGGTTCAAACCCGTCTCGACGTCGTAGGTCATCCGGCCATCGTTGTTGAGACTGTCCATAACAGATAGAGATCGAGCTAATGAGAGAAGCGAAAGGCCAAGCTAATGACGTTGAGAGGGAAGTCAGAAGAGATGGTGGGGCTGGGGGAGAACAACATCAGCGTCTCTTGCTACTTATAAAAGACCCGGCTAGCGCCAGTATCAAACCTACGATTGGACGAACACATGGATTACGTAAGCATTGGTTCAACCACAGTCAACCACCCAGCGATCCTTGTCGGCGACAATTGATCCTCTTGCCAGATCGACCTGCGTTTGTTCTCATTTAAGACGAGGCTTTATGCCCTTTATTGTAAGCCCTCATTTACATGCTGATGCTCAGCCAGGCGAATCCGGTGAGCCCACCGCATTGCGACAAAGGTTTTCTCGAAACCGGCCTTGAACCTGTGCCAGAACATGGGTACAGACAGAGTCATGCCTCGGCCGAATCAGTTGAAATACGAAGGACAATGAAAGGATGGTTATATTTAGTAACTGTGTGTTTAACTAATTGTTCTTTGTCGCTTCTATATAACAGGACAGTCCCCTCAACTTCTCTGCCCCCTTGTGGTCGACACCCGGCGGCCCCCATCTACCCTACCTTTTCTGCCAACATCCTCAACGATCTTTCTACATCCCGCATCACATCACTGTCCAGATGCCAGGCGAACGTAACGCTACGGCCTCTAAGCCCAAAGCGGTGACGAAACAAATCTCTCGAGTGTGTGGTTTTTCCATCATGATGATGCCTTATGGTATCTCGACCCGTTGATCTTGTCTGGACTAACCCTCGGGCCTTTCAGCTCCCAGCCGTTCTCACATATTCTCAAGACGACTTGGAGAAAGATATTTCGAACCTTTTCTACGAAGCTTGGCGCTTTCGTGGGTCTGAACATCACTTATACCCACTGTATAACCACATTCTCTCCCTCTCTTGCTGGAACCTTCGGCATCCGAATCTACCTCGAACTACGCTTGTGTCTTGCCCGCAACCTCTCTTTGGTGAACCCCCCCCTCCGAAAACGGGAGAAGAGGCCAACACGAAGAGCGAGCCCAAGGCGAAACCCGGTTCCCGGACGAAGAGTACAGCCAAGGCGAAACCCGACTCAGAAGATAAACCCAAGGGCAAGGCGAGGTCTCTCAAGCAAATTCCCGACTTCGCTCGAGTTTTCGTGTTCGGCGACGACGGGAAGCTTCTGGAGGGTACGGGACTCTCTAGCATTCATGGGCTCGCTGAGTTCTATGAGCTCAAGGCGTTGAACTGTAACCACCGTTGGTGGTCTCGTGCAGCGACGCGCGTCTCTGAGGAGGAGGTTCCGCTGCACCTGCCGCAGGTGTACAACGCCGCGATGGCAGGCTTCGCCCACAATCCGGAGTGGAAGCAGATCCATGCCACTCTCATCGTCGGTGCTTACTTTACGCAGGTTGTGTGGAGTTCGCGCCCTTCGGACGAGGCCTTGAAACCTCTGACGCATGCTCGTGTCCCGAAGACCATTCTGGAGGATCGAGTAAGCAGTAATGCTTACGACAAGGTCATCACCACCTTGATACGTCAGGTCCCGATGTTCGAGGCCCGAGTGGCACCCGAGTGCCTCTTCTTCAACGCCCCCGTGTTCGCGTACACCCACGACCCAGAAGACCCTAACCACCCGGGCATCTCGCTCTCGTCGCAGTTCCTTTGGGCCTTAGCTCGCCCTATCAAAAAGCTATTTCCTCAGCTCTCCCCAGGTCTACCCTATTCGAGGCGCCGATGGCCAAGCCTCGGGTCCCCGACGGCACGCATGTGAGTATGCTCACTTTCCCGGTTCTACATCAGCATGTTTATCATAGTGGTCGACAACCCCATGCAGTCTAAGTTCGAGACGGTGTTCGAAAAAACCTTGATTGAAGATCCTATCGATAAGGCGCAGGAACAAGCCCGTGCACTCGGTCATCGCTTCCCTGGAGACAAGCCGGCTACGCCAACGCCTCCCAATTCCCTTGCGGAGGAGAGATTCAAGGGAAGCGTCAAGAACATCAAATCTTTGCCGAAAAGTGGTATAGTGACGCGCAAGCAGAGCCTGCTCGCTGTCCACGAGGCCGAGGATGAGGATGAGGATGAGGATGAGGATGAGGATATTAGCGGAGAGGAGGATAGTGGCTCGGAGGACGAGGGAGACGAGTAGACCTTGAATCCATACGCTTTATATGATGCAATAGTCCGAGAGTGCTCTTTCTTTGTACACTGCCAGTGATCTTGCCTGGAGAATGGATACATTCTACCTCCTCCTTCAAGTGTCAGCCATTCCGAGGCGTGAGCAGTGAGCGACGGGGGTCAGGTTCATCAGACATGATGTACCGGGCTTCCTCCACGCTTCAGTTGTACCCGCTGGAGTCAGGTGTTTCTTTTTAGTGACTATCGCTGTTACGTTATATGATTTGAACATGGAGGACCACTCTGTGCAGACCTACGTTCTAAATCTACTACTCGATGCATTCCGTCGTGTTGCCGGATTCATGGCGAGAAATAGAGAAGGGGATGCACCGACACATTAAGCCATGTATTATCATAGCCATAAGGAATAACATCTATGACCCTACTGTCTATTCTCGGGCATCCGCGCAAGCTGGCTCTTGCTCCGTATCCGCATCCGGCGTTTCGAATACCACTCCCACGTCAAACGAACAACCTCCCCGTCAGCATCCCATGGCGTCGGAATCTCGGAATACCCAGGGCGAGCAGTCGGATGTCGGAGGTAGATAACAGAGCATGTCGAGAACGAAGGTTCGAGGTAGGCGGGAATGAAGAGGAACGGCGACGCGTAGGGTGGCAAGTTGAACGGTGTCAATCCACCGGTAGATTGGGGCTTCTTTGAGAACCGCGAGGTCGAGGGGCTTTCGCGCCATCGGATGCCGATTTTGAGGCGTCAGCGGCGCTGTCACCTGCGTCTGAGGCTTCCGTGGCGCCAGCCTCATCTTCTTCTTCCTCGAGTCGCTCGGGACGCTCTTGCAGGAATCGTATCGCCTTAGGGTCGACGGAAACCATGTCTCCAGGAGCGAGACGCGTGTTGGGGTTCGTGTGCTATGAAGCGTTAGGCGACGTGGTAGCAGTACACGCGACCAGAGGACGTACCTTCTTCCCGTTCAGCAACACGTCCCCGTGAATGACCAACCTCCGTGCCTCGTACACGCTGTGCGCGAAGCATGCCCGGAAAATGACCACGTCCATCCTCCGTTCCACCTCCGTGAACATCAAGCTCCCGACCGGTGCCAGCCCCTTGCGCCTCTCCTCCTCCGCCCGCTTCTGTGCCTTCTGCGCCGCATCCTGCCTGTTCGCCCACTTATCCATCTCCACCACGGGCTCAACGTTCTTCAGGGCTTCGGAGGGGCGTACGTCAGGTAGAGTCTCGGGGAGGTACCAACGTTTGAAGATCTTCTCGTTAACGAAGTCGCCGTGGTACCCACGCAGGAGGGCCTTCGCTGTCCATCTTCGCCAGTTAAGCGACTCCTTGTATTCGACGCGGTTCGTGATCTTCTCTAGGGGACCGTAGGACCGTCGCCAGAGGTTGTACAAGTTGTGTGGGTGCCAGCTCTACACGCTTGTGAACGTCTTGGAACCTGTGAATAACGCGCAAATCGTACCATACGGGGCAGGCCCCTTTTGAAGTTGTAGACATTGAGATCCCGCATGGCTGGGGTCGTCCACAACAGAGTAGACGACGAGTAGACGTGGTGGTCGCGAGACAAGTGACAGCGCTCAACTAATTCGCACCCACTTTGAAACCAGTTTCAATGCTAAGTAATACACTCATTACCGGATAACAAAACTATAAGCGGAGTTATAAGCACGAATAACAATGTCAATAACAATATAAGCGCCGCTCGGGAACGCGTACAGGGGGGAGGCCTTGCCCGCGGCCAAATCTTGCTTCCAACCACATTCTTCTTGCTGTGCTCACTCGCTTTCTCCGCATGGATCCGTATACTCCGAGGGTGCGAACAGGGGGGAAGAAGAAGAACTTGACACTATCGACCAAGGAATACAACAAGGTCAGTGTTATAAAACACTAGTCGGTGGCCATGTCTGACTTTCTTCGCAAAGATCACCGATACCATCGCGTCCGTAAGGCGCAACCGACAACATGTCGATGATCATATGGTCGAAGAGTTCGATGTTCGCGTCCAGGTTTCGCGTGAAAGCGCGAGGCGAAGTGCGTTTTACCTTCAACCTCCGTGGTGTCGGATCTCTCATGCTCTTCCGCAGGGCGCGACGAGGCGTCTTTCGAGGCGGAAAGGTCCTTCGTACGCGCTCCACTCAATTCTCGCGTGGTATCCAGCAGCGTACACAGAGATAAGGGCAAGGGCAAGGCGAAGGAGAACTCCCTCTATGGCATCCCGGTCGAGATCCAGGAGGCACTGGTTCTGGAGGATCTGCTCTTCGTGCTTATGGTATGTGTTCCTCGCTTGTCTGTTTGGAGCAATATCGGAGCATCATATCAACATGGCGACACGGTGCAAGTTCTTGTGCGCGATGGTGTACCTCCGTATGTGACGGTGGCGGCAGCCTAGTGGTCTCGTGGCCCGCGGGGTCGCTCTGGAGTGCCGGCTAGTCGACTCCGATGCACTCCAGTCATTCTGGAGCGCGTAGGAGTCGAATATGAGCAAGCGCGTTTGCTTCGAATGGAAGCCGGAAGTACTAGAGCGCGGACAACTGCGAGTTGCAACGCGAGTCGTGGGTGCGTAAGATGCGCGCAAGAGCGTGAGCGCGCATGCTACCCATCGGGGTCCATACGACGTCGTCGACTGTTAAACGCAGGCCGAGAATATACCGCTCGAACAGAAGTCTGAGCAGTCCAATGAGAGCCGCGATGCGCGTGCAGGAAGTGTACCAAGAAGTTTCGGGCCGGCGGACGGCAAAGGCAGAGGACCCCAGGGGATTGCCTGATCACCGGCGCGCTGAGCTGTTGAGGAACCCCAGTGTGCAGGGTGGATGAGGCGGCATGGCTGCATTGTCAACCTTGTTTTCTTTTACCATCTCCAGAGGACCCGGGCGGGACAAAGCGATAAATGCTATGGCGTCGCGCGGAGCTCCGCATGAAGGAAACGCGCTCAAGGCCTCGTCGGATGCCGCGCGAGCCCCTCTCCTCTGCCCGCATTTTGGATAGCAAGGGCCTGCCATGGCTCCATCACATTGTGATGGATATCCCTCCTGGACTCCATCGCAGTCGCATCTTGGAAGATCCTGGAGTGCTCCGCGGGACTCTACCGCACGGCAACACGTTTGGATTGCGTTCGTGACGCGATGGAATCCAACCATCATTCGTCGCGGGATGCCAGTCTGTAGAGAGGAATGCTGTCTATCGCGCAGCGCCAAGCATGTGGGCGAATGTGCTCGTCATCTGTACGTGACAGTGGCTACGACATGGCCGGCGGTCTGTCAGTTGACCTTAGCGCTATCTATCCCGGTGAGCGGAGCGCTATGCAAGTTTCTGGGCGGTGTGGATACATTATCAGAAAACAACATACCAAGACGCCACAGGGTCCCCGGGCGCCGTCGGCCGCCCCTTTGCCCTAGGCATTAAGTAAAAGAATCTTGACACGCGGCCTGGCGCGGCTCAGGGAGTTTGGATAGTATGAAACTTGGGAGCGGCTCCAGCTGACACTCCCGTCTTCTGCAGGGCATCGAAGGAACCTACATTACTTATCATCCGGATCACTCCCCCGATGATGACGACCCACTGAACGGTGTCAGGTTCGTGGTGTCATCTTCCTTAGGTGCGCGGAGTTTTCTTGAGCTTTGTAGTCATATCTAATGGCGTAATAAGACCCTTCGCTTCGAGACTTGGTGGAACGGATACTGCCGTTAGCCACCTACTACACGGCGATCAGCTCGTTCATTGAGCTGCGGAGTCACCTGGACTTTGGGCTTGTAAACCATGCCTTATGCGCATCAATGCGTGACATGCTCAAGGTATGTGCCATCGCTGCATAGGACGCGACGCCTGTCTGAACGAATCTACAGGACTATCAGACACTGTTATCGCAATTGGAACACGCGTTCAACACCTCTCCACAGTTCACGCTCCAGAAGCTCTGGTTTTACGTCCACCCTACGCTGCACACCATGTCGCTGCTCTACTTGCTCACCACCGATTTGGCGACGGCAGACGACCCAACCGCTGAGCTATCTTCGCCTTCGTCAAGTAGCTCCGACGCTGAAGAAGACGCACGGAACGAGGCCCTGGGTCTCGGAGGTGCCAAGCTCAAGGCGGTCTTGTCGGAGATTAAGACGACAGGCCTGGGAGTGGACGGTGGAGCGAGTGGGATCGCAGTCAAGGGCGGCGAAGTGCTCGCAATCTTGCACGAGCGGATGCAGAACATGTCAGGGGACCCGGCCGCGCGCGAGCTGTACGGCGCGTTGCTCCGGGATGCTGGGAAGCCGTATGTGGAGATGGTCCAGGCATGGATCAGGACCGGCAAGCTCGATGACCCCTACGAGGAGCTTCTCGTCAAGGAGAGCAAGTTCATCAATCGCGGGACGCTCGAGATGGACTACACGGATGAGTACTGGGAGCGCCGCTACACGGTCAGCGGGGAGTCTAACTGTTCAGCTGACTATGTTCCCTGACTGAACCCTACGTCCAGCTGCGAGATGGGTCGACCCTTGGCGGCTCATCAAAGCAGCACCAGGCAGGGGTGCCCCCTGCCCGCTCTGTCGGCGGCCGTCTACCAGGGGGCGCTTGTATTCCTACCGTCCTCGAACGATGGAAGCACAAGATTTTGCTCGCTGGGAAGTACCTGAATGTCATCCGCGAATGTGGTATCGAGATTCGGCGGGACTCCGGCCAAGACGATGAAGAAGACCTGTCAATGGACGACGAAAGGTACGGTTCGGTGAACTCTGTGCCCCGCTTCGCGCTTAGAATACATGCAGGTTCTACAAGTGTATTGAAGACGCTTACACCCACGCGAACCGGACATTGCTCCAGCTGCTTCTCCGAGATCAACAGCTGATCCCTCGCCTCCGTTCATTAAAGCGGTACTTCTTCCTTTCCCAATCGTCCTTCCTCACGCATCTCCTGGACCTGTCGCACAATGAACTTCGGAAGTCTGCCAAATCAGCGTCGTTGGTCAAGCTCCAGAGCCTCTTGGACCTAGCACTAAACACGGATGCTCAGGGCGAAGATGCTATGTTCCGTGAGGACGTGAAGGTCACGATGGCCGGGAGCGGCCTGTACGAGTGGCTGCTGACTGTGGTGAACGTTAGCGGTCTGGAAGAAGGCGAGGCTGCGGAAGGACACGGCCACGTTCACGAGTCCCAGAAGAAGGAGAAGGAAAAGGACGATAAGAAACAGATGCTCGGTGAGTCAGCGCACTTGGGTCAGCGAACGTGCAAGACTGATCGACACGCTGGGAACCAGCGATTGACGCGCTCACCCTGGACTATCACGTCAAGTTCCCGTTGTCGCTGGTCATCTCGCGAAAAACGATCCTCCGGTATCAGCTTATATTTCGTTTCCTGCTTCACCTGAAGCATGTCGAACAATCGCTCTCCGCCATGTGGATCGAGCACAAGACTACGGCGTGGCGCCGAGCCACCCGCCCTCGCGGTACCGGTCCCAACGCCGGCCGTCAAACGCCGCAACCCCCACAAAAGGATTGGCACTCGGAGTTTGAGAACTGGCGCAAGCGCGTATTCTTACTCCGAGCCCGCATGCTAGCGTTTGTGCAGCAGATCCTTGCGTTCACGACTTTCGAAGTCCTCGAGCCGAACTGGCGCAAGCTTGAGGATAAGCTTGAGGCAGGCAAGGTGGAGACTGTCGACCAGCTCCTCCGGGACCACGTGGACTTCCTCGATACCTGCCTCAAGGAATGCATGTTGACGAGCTCGAAGTTACTTCGGGTAAGTGGGTCCACTTCTCGCGAGCTTCGCGGGTGCTGATCGGGGCCCTTGACGCCCTGTGAAGGCGTACTCAAGGTTGATTGTCACATGCTCCACGTTCGCTTTGTACACCGCTTCATTTACGAAGTCGGCGAACAACGCAATCGCTGCGGCTGACACACCCGATGGTGATCATTCGATGGCGAAGCGGTGGGACATCCTGGGCAAATTCGAGACCAACTTCAATCACTGGTGTGTCTTCCTCCATTTGTCTTGTCGTACAAACTACAGCGTCTAAATGACCCGCGAAATCCTTAGGTTCAAGGTCAGCTTTACCGATCGAAGGTTACCGTTACAAGATAGATATCCTGACATTCTGTTACAGGTGCACCTTGATTGCGTGCAGTTCTACGCCTCCAGCGAGAACGTGTCACTGTTGCCTCTCGTCGTGAGGCTGAACAGCATCAAGTCCTCGCACTGAAGATGCCGTTTATTTGTATGTTCGCTTGCTATATTTGCTTTGCATGTTATTTGCTGTGATGTCATCTGTATTTTCTATGACTGTATCGCAATCCCACTCCCGACAAACGTCATTTGTATTTTCTCCTCTTTCGCCGACGCTAATCTAGGTACCGGACTTCTAATACGGTAGGCGCTGCGTGGAGAGACTCGGAAGAGAACATGGACGCTCTTGCTCCTCCGCTGGCGTCTGGGAAATCCAAAGCCGGGCGCAGTCGGATATCCCGGTGAGCTACAACAGGAGCTTTGGTTCCGGCAGCTTAAACCGGGGTTCCTACCGGATTCCGGTGTGGCAGGCAACCGAGTACGTCATGCAGGTACGGATGTGCTGCTCCGTTTCGTGGAACTATTGAGCTTGTTTGACATCACCTAGTTTGTTGCAGGGCTTGGGGCGCGATCTGCACTCAGCGGTGACTTTGTGGCATCAGGAACCTACGCAATCTTGAGCCCATTGTGCTTCCTGTGCGGCCTGGACCCATTTCCGTCCCGTCTGGCCATAGAACAAGGGGGAATGCTTCAAACTCAGCACGGCATGTATTGTGTGAGTTACTGCAGGAGTGAAACGTGCCGCCAGCTTCGAACGGCTTCCCCTATGGCGAGTTCCCCTGACCAACATGTTTCCTCAGGGATCCAAGTGACAGGGGAGGGGAAGATCTGAAGATTCGGACCCCACGTTTGGGCCGCGAGGCGTTGGGATGCTTGCTGCCGTATCGGATCGCACCGCATCCACACAATCGCGCCGTGAAGCTGCCGCGCGCAAGGTCACACAGCACCCGATGCATCCGCGATAGTTCGCCCTGCAAATGATCAGCTGCAGATGGGAGCAAGCGAGCGCTGCGACGCCGCGGGCTTTGATCGGCAGGTGGCTGGGAACTTCTTAGTGTTCCGACCCCGTACGCACCGGTGAGTGCGCACCACTATCCTCGAAACGCTCGCTCCTAATGCGTCTGAGTTTGTCTGCCCAGCGGCTTCTCGCCTATATGCTAGCCTTAAGAGTAGCGTCTTACCCATGGCACCGTCAACCTAGCGGACATGATCGCGCGGGTTGTCGCGCCAAACGTCGACCTATAAAGCCGGGGGTTCAAACCCGCGCTGCAGGTAGGACCCGAGGGAACGCGGTAATGAAGGCAAAACCGTGCAGGAGCCACCGAAAATGTGGTGCAACGTGTGATTGAGCTAGCGCGGAACGGCAGAAGGCGCGTCGCCCATATGTGGTTGTTATCTGAACAATTTGGAAAACCTTGCTAGCACTGAGCGCTGCGCGTTCGAGCATCCGGGTATAAAGGTGGACCCCCCACTGCCGTGGCCCCACAAGCCGTCGCGATCCACGTATCCCTGACCTGTATCCCTATGTCTCAGGCAAAACAAATCACCTTTTACACATCGCCGGTGAGCGTGGTCTCCTCCTCATGTTTCTATTCAGGCTAGTGACGCTGACCATTTCTGCAGTACTCGCCCTATACTCACCGAGTGCAAATTGCGCTTGAGGAGGCCAAGCTCAAGGTCACGAAATACGAGATTGACCTCCGCCCAGGCTGTAAGCCTGAATGGTTCACGCGGCGGGTCAATCATGCTGGTCTAGTGAGTCCAGCGTTTCATACGCTCTATTGTTGACGGCCCATATTAAGGCAGAGCGTCTATGCGCCTGCAGGTCCCTGCGTTCACGTATGGCGGCCCCGATGTCCCTCCTGACCAACCCTCCCCGGAATCGGCGAAGCTTTCCGAATCTCTCGTGCTGGTCGAATTCATTGCGGAGCTCCGACCAGACGCCGGCCTCCTTCCGGGCGACCCTGAGTTACGTGCGCGGGCTCGTCTCTTCATCGCCCAAGCGCATGAGACCCTCCACCACGCCTTCAGGGGTTTCTTCTTCCGCGGCGAGCGCATCGATTCCGTCCTGCCGTCCCTCGAGGCCTTCCAGGCACTGCTTGCGTCGAGGGGGTACGCCGTCGGGCCGTGGTCCATCGCGGACGTGGCGGTCGCGCCCATGATGGTCCGCTTCATGAGGCTGTCAGGGTACGAGATCGGCAAGTATCCGCTCGGCGAGGGCAAGAGGCTGCTCAAGGCCCTCTCGGAGCCCAAGTTCGCGCGGTTCATGGAGTATTACGAGATGCTCTGGCGACGGCCAAGCATACAGGCGTCCTGGGACGAGGTAAGCTGTCGTGACCGTCGTGCTCTTGGCCTGGGGTGCACCGCGTGGTTGCTGGTTACTGACTCGCCCGGATCGCTTTGCAGCCCACGAACGTCAAGATGTGGAGGATTCACCCCAATGTCACCCGGACGTCGTCCGCAGCGGGCCACTAATCGGTTCTCGAGGGCAACATACGATCGCGGACCGCAGTCAGCGTTGCGAGTATGCCTCCGGCCGTTGCTTATACTCATATGCCCGCCCCCTACTCGGCTGTTTTTACCTTACGCATTCTCGATTTCTGGCTCCATTCTTTCCCCTGTATCGGAGTACCTGTCCTAATCTTCGTCGGCTGCAAGATTTTTCTCATGATTATAATAGTCTGTATAGTACGAAGTATTCTTATGAGTCTACTTACTATGTCCGCGGCATCTCAGGTACCTTACTCGAACAAAACATTCTCATGTCCGTTTGATGACTGTATGAGCGCGACATCGACCTCGATGCCATCTAGAAGGATAAACCATTCTGCAAATACCAGCACGGCCTGTCGGGTGGGCTGGGATTTGCAATCGTCGAGCGTGTGCCCTCGAGACACCCACGTCATATCATGTCTGAATCGTCGCACAACCCCCCCCCGCGATGGTCCTATCTCTCGTAACCGGGCTTGTTTAAAGCCC